>CM066171.1:53383885-54583885 GCA_033629205.1 Lithocarpus polystachyus | reverse complement strand
ATCATTTATTTGATTATCTACATTTCTTTTTAAGAATTAATGTTTGTGTTGACATTGCTTTCGCTTGCAGAAGCATGCTCCCTTTACTGCCAACACGGTACTCATGCTTGGAAATCCTGGTTCAACTTTGGGTCCTGAGCCACCTCCAGCTCATGATACTTTCTTGGATTTGTCGAGCAGTTCTTTAAGCTTGGAACCTCAACCTCAAAAGGCACAATCTCCATCTATCATTTGTTTACTCTCTACACTTCTAGGAAATTATGTTTGTGTTGACATTGCTTTCACTTGCAGAAACATAATTCCTCTTCTGTCAACACAGAACCCATGACTGAAAATCGTGGTTCAATTTCGAGTCCTGAGCGACTTCCATTTGTTTTGGAATTACCTCAACAGGCACAATCTCAATCTTATCATTTCTCTTACTATCTACATTTCTTTTAAGAAATGATATATGTGTTGACACTGCTTCCACTTGCAGAAACATAATTGCTCTAATGCAAACACGAGACTCCTGTTAGAAAATTTTGGTTCAACTTCGTGCCCTGAGACACTTCCAGCTGGTGAGTTTCATTCTTTTCATTTAAGGTTTAGATACAATATATATATATATATATATATATATATATATATATATATATATTTATATATATTACACGGGCGTATAAAACTAGACAACATAGTAGTGGCTACCATTGCATTTTTAGCCCTGGCGAAGATGAGTTCAAGAGAGAGAGAAACGGGTGATTAAATGACAAAATTGAATAAATTATAAAGAACAGATTTGAGAGTGGTATAGAGAGAATGGTTAGGGACTGATCCTAATATAGATGTTTTGTAGAAGAAATTTAATGATCTATTTGGTTGATCAGTATTACTAAAATATTTGATTGCAAATAAATTGAGGAATGTGGATTTTCTTTCTAAAAGGTTAGTATCCATGTTCCCATCCTGTGGAAAAGTTTATGTTGTCAATTTAATATCGTTTGATTACCCGAAATAAAACTTTTTTCTAATAAAGTGACTTTTTTTTTTTTTGATATTTTGGTTATATTAAGCTTTAATTTAAGGATTATTTTTTAACTTTTATTTTTTATCTCCAATTTGGAATTTTTTAGTAAAAAAATAATTTTAATTGATAAGCCGAACGTGATGTCCTGACAATTGAAAAAAAAATGGTCTTATATGTGTTAGTTTTAGACTATTATTTTTAGACATTTGACTTGATTTGTGATTCATTATTTTTCTTATTATTTATTTGTAGAACCCTTCAAAAAGGTGGTGAATTACTTAACATTACATTTAAAATCTAAGAATATTTTGCTAAGAGCTTAGTTAGCACTCTCGATTTTTTTTTACGAAAATATTTAGGGTTTATATTTCTCTCCTAATTATTGAATTATCAAAAATAAAAATAAAAATATTTTAGTAACACTAAATAATTCCTATAAGATAAATCAAACATGAGAACCCGACGTGTATGAGAATCTTGTTAGATTCTTTATCAAACTAAACATGGACATATCTACATTCTTGAGCATTTAGGTTCCTACACATTACTACATTCCTGATCATTTGGATGTGGGACTAGGAGGCACATATTAGACTCCCCAAACCATACATTACATTAATGTTTTAGCATTTAATTGTTGACCCAAAAGGCTAATGACAAAATCTTCAAAGGTACCGCGCCTGAAGTGGGGGAAATTCTTGGAAGAAATGAGTCCCAGGGATTACAGCATAATAGCATGAAATCTCAGGAATATTCTTGGTTACCTCCCCCAAGCTCATGGTACAAATTCAATGTAGGTGCCGAAGTGCACTACTCCACTTTTTTAGCAGCGGTAGTGAGAGATGATGCAGGTAATGTCGTTGAAGCAGATATAGCTATGGAGAATGCAACTTGCTCACTAGTGGCAGAAGCTCTTGCTTTCAAATATGCGGTGCTTTTAATCAAACAATATTCAGTGCGAAAAGCCATCATAGAAGGAGATGCACCGTTAGTAGTTAATGCTTTGAAGGACAGGAATACAGAAGCACCGTTGGAAATTAAAGCTATTGTTCAAGATGTATTTGCTACGCTGGCTACTTGTACTACTGATACGATTGTGGATTTCTCTTGCGTAAACAAAAGTTGTAATTCTTTGGCTTATGATTGTATTAAATGGGCTACTAGAAATAGGTTCTCTGGAGTCTTGCCCTTTTGTTGGTTTACTGGGGCTTCCTTTATTGGCCCTAGCTGTGTTTGACAGTATGCTGGAGAGTGATGTAAGCATGTCTTTGTAAATATTGATTGTATGCATAGATATTGTGTTTCTGAGTGTTTAGAAGGGGATCAAATAATTTTTTTTGTCATTGTTGTTCGGTTAGCTCCATAATATTTTCGGATAAAAACTATTACACAAGCGCAAAAGAGAACTCTTAGAGCATTCGCACCTTAGTGGGGGTGCTTGGTACTGTTGTTTAAATAACAGTTTTCAGTGTTTAAACAACATTACATATATTTCTGCACACTTTTTCACTCACATGTAATTCTACAAAATAACAACATTACTAGAAATATCTTACTAAACGGGCAACAACATTACTAAAAATATCTTACTAAACGGGCCAAAACTTTTAGTTTTTAGCAACTATTTTATTTATTTTAAGTTTTAACATATAATTTTACAACTTACCCAATATCTCATTTCTTATTTATCACATTTAGCCAAACACTATTCATTTATTTACGGTGAAAATATCATTTTGGTATCACAGTTAATTTGGTCCCTACATTTTGTAGCACTCAATTTGGTCCTTGTTGTTGATATTGTATTTTGTTTGGCCTTGGTTAGCGTGCCAAAATGTCGGATCAAATCCTAAAAAATGAAAGTTGTGCTTTAAAATGTAAGAAAATAGGGAAATATATAAACAACTTGAAGCCTTTTTATTTAGATCAGGCCTTGAATCAATCAGTCTAATGATTCAAGAGTTCAAAACCTCAAACTTGCCATTTTTGTTTAAGTTTGATCAATGTTGACTAACCGAAATGGGGATTAGTCAAAATGTTCACATTTAGCCAAATACTATTAATTTATTTACGGTGAAAATATCATTTTGGTATTACAGTTAATTTGGTCCCTACATTTTTGTAGCACTCAATTTGGTCCTTGTTGTTGATATTGTATTTTGTTTGGCCTTGGTTAGCGTGCCAAAATGTTGAATCAAATCCTAAAAAATGAAAATTGTGCTTTAAAATGTAAGAAAATAGGGAAATATGTAAACAAATTGAAGCCTTTTTATTTAGATCAGGCCTTGAATCAATCAGTCTAATGATTCAAGAGTTCAAAATCTAAAACTTGCCATTTTTGTTTAAGTTTGATCAATGTTGACTAACCCAAATGGGGATTAGTCAAAATGTTGACATTTTTATCCATTTCAAGAACAGCATGGAGTAAGATCATGAGTTCAAGACCAACAGACATATCTGTGTAACTTACTAAAAATAAAAAGATAGGAAACCAATCATCCTGCCCGTTTGGTAGAAGAGTTTGAGTAATGTTGTTTGTAATTTTTTGAAATAGCTCCATAATATTTTCGGATAAAAACTATTACACAAGCACAAAAAAGAACTCTTAGAGCAGTCGCACCCTAGTTGGGGGTGCTTAGTACTGTTGTATAAATAATAGTTTTCAATGTTTAAACAACATTACATATATTTCTACACACTTTTCACTCACATGTATTTCCATAAAATAACAACATTACTAGAAATCTCTTACCAAATGGGCCCTAAAACTTTTAGTTTTTAGCAACTATTTTATTTATTTTAAGTTTTAACATATAATTTTACAACTTACCCAATATCTCATTTCTTATTTATCACATTTAGCCAAACACTATTCATTTATTTATGGTGAAAATATCATTTTGGTATCACAATTAATTTGGTTCCTACATTTTTGTAGCACTCAATTTGGTCCTTGTTGTTGATATTATATTTTTTTTTTGCTTTGGTTAGCATGCCAAAATGTCGGATCAAACTCTAAAAAATGAAAATTGTGCTTTATAATGTAAGAAAATAGGGAAATATATAAACAAATTGAAGCCTATTTATTCAGATCAAGCCTTGAATCAATCAGTCTAATGATTCAAGAGTCCAAAATCTCAAACTTGCCATTTTTGTTTAAGTTTGATCAATGTTGACTAACCCTAATGGGGATTAGTTAAAATGTTGACATTTTTATCCACTTCAAGAACAGGATGGAGTAAGATCATGGATTCAAGACTAACAAACACATCTGTGTAACTTACTAAAAATTAAAAGATAGGAAACCAATCATCCCATAAGTTGTTTGTAGTTTTTTGAAATACATGTGGATGAAAAAGTGTGTGGAAATATATAATGTTGTTTAAAAACTGAAAATGAGTTGTTTAACAACTCTACCAAACGGGGAGTGTAGCCCAAGAAAGAACAGGCTAAAACATAAGATGCAACCAATACCTACAACTAGAAGAGAAGAAATTTGGAAGCTTAGAAGAAATTGTAAAACTAAGAGTAAAACCTACATCGATCCACTTAGTCAAAGATGGCTTTGATAATACCATGTGTGGGTTTGTGCCTGTCTATGTATATTTTCCAACATTTTCTCTCTTTATTTTGGGCAAACTGAATTTCTCCACACTAAGCATCAGGCGATTTGTGGTGTCTTCCTAAACTTCAAAATCAAGCAATTAACCTCCGAAGTTAAACTCAAAATACACATAGCCCCTTGCTGTTAAAAATTGAGGTTAAATGGGGCATTTTTAGCATGTGATAACTTCAAAATCAAGCAATTAACCTCCGAAGTTAAACCCAAAATACACATAGCCCCTTGCCGTTGAAAATTGAGGTTAAATTGGGCATTTTTAGCATGTGATTGTCAAAGTTATATGGTAGTTTTGTTTAATTTAATTCATTTTTTTAATTTGATTCGTGTTTGTTTGGGTAGCGTTTTGGGCGTTTGGGCGGTTGGTTTTTTTTTTTTTTTTTTTTTTAAGTCTAGCACGTTATGCACTGTTCATTGGCCATGAACAGTGTATTTAGGCCAATGAACAGTGCATAACACTTAGCAAACAATAAAAAAATTATTATTATTATTTATTTTTTTCAGTTTTCAGCAAACTAAGCGGTAACCAAACGCATATTCGAGTAACATGATACTCAAATGTTAAAGAAAAATCAATTTTCACACCAATTTTAAAGGGGATGTGGCTATTTGCGTTTATTGTAAAATTATAGGTGTTGATTGCTCAATTTTAAAGTCTATCACAAATGATAATTTGGGGTCAAAGATTATGCTCCATGTTTGGTTTTCCAGAAAGAACTAATGAGAGCTAGTACGAAAACACATTATCTAGTTTTACCACATCCTAATATGTGCTAAATGAACCTCTGCCCTTGCTATCGCATTCTAGAGTAAGCAAGCAATGTACTTTTATTTTCATCATGTTCCATAGAACCCAATAATATGCATTAGGCAAAAGAAAATCAGGCATTCATATACTCACCTAGTTTTCTCATGTTCTAAGTTCATTTCCCTAAAATATTTATTGACATTCCCAAATGAATCTCTTAAGTGAAAAGCCAAGCTCAGGCCAAGAAACAGCACAAGGTCATATAATACAAAACAAGCCCAAGCTGGGCTCTTCAGAAGTTTAACAAACCAAAGCTAAACCTAGTGAGCTGCGCAAAGCTAATATTAGCTTAGACTGCTCAGTATGTTTAAATCCTAATGCAACATTGCTACAGCTATATTAATTAAAAAGTATATCCTAGGGAGAGTAGTGTATGTTACGTTTCAATCAGACAATCTATTGGTCTGATGCATATCATTAGAGGGTATCAACAAAGGGATAGAGAAGAAGTTTGTTATCTATCAAATTCTACAAGACCCAATAAAAAATAAATTGCTCCCTAGTATAAAAGCAACAAGTATGAAGTATCCTACTACTTTCATCAATAGTTAACCTAGTAATACAAGGATAAACCCACATCCCACTGGTACAATTGCTATATATTAGGACCATAGAGTTCCTTGGAAAAATTAATGATAGAACGTTATGCACATAACTAGCCATTAACCAAGGCATGCTCTTTTTAGTTTCAGAAGAATAGAACACGCATCCCCCCCCCCCCCCCCCCAAAAAAAAATAAAGAAGAAAAAAGAAAGGAGGATGTGACTAAGAACATTTCTTGCTTAAGAAGACTATCAGGTTCAATTCCATCATTTCTTGTGTTAGACACTTCCAATGGCATCTTCTTGGTCGAATTCACATCATTATCTGATAATGTCAACTGAGAGTTTTCCCCAGGCATAGCCATCAGCGGAAAGTTTTGGTTTTCTTCCTTCTGAAATGCAACTTTAGAGACTTCCACCCCAAATAATTCTGCATTTGAAACTGTCCTCAAACTCTTACATATAAGTTGTTCAACAAGAGCTGCTGTTCTGCACTCCCCTTCATATTGACAGGGAGAAATAACTCTGATATATAATCATCTTCACCAATGTAGGTGCTCCTTAGCCTGATTGAGACTGTAGCATTCAAACCAAATTTGCATGCATGATGGACAAGTGGATACTCACTTATGTCATCATTCTTCACATCCGCGTAGAAAAAGGGATGATTTGATTGAAGTGCTTTCCCAGCTATACCTTGCCCCTCCTCAAGATGTTGTTCCAGGCATGCATATACAAAACCTTCCATCGTTCTATCATTCACATAACAAGCTGTTTCCTCAATGCACAGTATACATTTCTCATCAGAATTTGTGTTGCCTTCTCTAACCCGTACTCTTGTCATTTCATCACCAGCTCCGTCAATGTAATAACAAGGTATCCATGTCAGAACCAGTGGCAATCTATGTGCATGACACACAGCTTGTAAAACATCAATTATCTCTGCTAAGGCAGCTCTTTGGTTCTTTGACAAGCACTGCAAATAACATAATTACTTATTAGAAGCACCAAAATTGTACTGTACTTAATAGATACTAAAACAGGTATATGTAGGGAAGAGGGCAGGGAAGACAAATGATTTGTACCTAGTCTACTTTCAGTAGGAAAAACAAACGATCTTGAAATTTCACGATATCCTGCAAGCATTTCATCAAGCAAATAGGGTTGCTCACAAGTGCTTAAGATGTGCTGATCACCAAGCCTCATAAGAACCCAAACTTGTGCCAAAGTACCCCTACCAGATGAAGCTTTGAACAAAGACAATGCTTTAAGCATCTTCTCATCAACTGACATACTAAGTGGCCTAGGTATCATACAATTTCCCATATCAAAGACACTATTTGGAGGAAAAGAACAATTATTTTGTGCAGTTGCCAAGCCATTTGCACCGTTTGAATCCATTGAGAACCCATATTAGGTGTCCATTTGGTCAAACATCAATTTATCTCCACAATTGAAAGAATTCTCCCCGGGATTGAAAGTTCCACCAACTTCATTAACAGGAATGCACAACCATTCTGTACCGAGAAATTCAAAGCATCCAAAGACACACCATAAGGGGTTGATGGAAATGAGGACAAACCGTAAGAGGTGAGAATTTGATCTGTTGCACTGTGGCTATTATACCATTCAGCATCCATATCAAAATTCATGAGATCTGAGGGGCTATCCTCCAAATTCAGGCTCCTTGTTACTTCAAATGATACCAAATTCTCCAACTGAGGTCTTGGAGATTGCCAAAACCTGGTCCCCTTTTCTTTAGGCGAAAGGGGGTAATCCATCTTTAGATCAAAAACCAAATTCCCAATTGAAATTACTAACACTAGAGATCTATAAATTGACAGTGGCTCAAAAAAATTCTTCTTTTTATGCTATCTTCTCTATCCTCCATACCAAGACCCTTAAAGCTTCTCATGAATCTGTCTTTCACCGTCTACCACCACCTATACTCGAAATCATCCAAACAACTCAAAATTTCACAAAAAAACAAGCCTTTCCCAAATTCAAACAGTACAAAACCTGCACTGTCCACAATGCAAAATCAAACTTCTCACTACTTCCAAACATCTAAACAAAAGCCAAATAACCAAAAAAATTATATAATAACAACCAATCACCTACTACCATATATTAATTTGACTAACATAATCATTCAATTAACTTTTCCGTAAAAGCAATAGGACACTAACCTCAAAAAGATTAACTCAAAAATTGAATGCTGACCACCGAACCCCCGCAATTCACTGTAACAAAAGGCCATAGTTCACAATAAGCAACAACGCTCAAAACCCACTTCAGATTTATCCTAGTCTACACACAAAAGTACTTGTACATATCTATATATGAATACGAGCTAACTGGGTTGCAAAAAATGACAAAACAAACCAAAAGCTATTGAGATTAAGCTGGAATTCAGTGGAAATGAATGAAACTGGAAATTAGAGACCAAAGTCAGATACCCAAAATACCAAATACAAAAACATAGTAATTAGCAAAGAACCGACCTAAAGTATGTCAAAGTCCCAAACTATGAGTTCTTGTCCAAAAATTCTCGAAACTCGGCGAACTCACTGGGTCCAAATCCCAAAAGTCCAAGAATTTTCTAGAGAGAGAGAGTGACTTTTTTAGAGAGAGCGAGAGAGAGAGAGAGAAAGACTGAAAGAGTGAAATAAAAGAATAGATTCTAAAAATGGAAACCCTAGAATTCATTGTAACAACTCGTTGGAGTCTGAGTCTGAGTCCGAATCCGGAGTCAATAAATTGTACTTGTGGTGGCAGAAACAGATAGTGACTTTCTAAAAATAGAAAATGTATGGCCCAAGGCAGGCCCCTTTTTGGGCCTCGGGTGCTGGGATCAAATCTAGCCAAGCAGTCCATAAGCCCGGCCTTTCCACCTTAACCTGGGCCAAGTCGAGCATGGTTGAGTGTCCGGGAATCATGCTATTGGCATGACCGGCAAAACGTCCATTGCGCAAACCCTAATCATTCTCACACAACTAACTGATGGACAAGCCATCATTCAGTGGAAAGCATCTCTATGGAGGTTTGTTCGCCCGGGAGCACCGTGTTCAACTTTGTTCAACTTGCCCGGCACCACCCTAAGGGAGTCGTTACCGGACATCCCTCCAGTAACAATGAGCAAGTTCCAATGCCACTCTTGCCATGCACCACTCATTACCAAACTCCCACTTAGCCATGATGACATTGGACCCCCTTTTCCATTATCTCACAGAGCAATCATGATCCCTCCACTCGATTGAGGCTATAAATAAGAGGAAACGAAGAGGATGTTTTGGGGGGGGTCTTTTTGGAAGGAGGATAGGGAGAGGAAAGTAACAAAGAAGAGTGAAATAACTGAGATGAAGAGGAATTACCGTTGGGCCTCAGTATGTTGAGCAACCCATTGTAGGAAATCCCAAACCCATTTTCACAAATAAATTGTGAGCCCAAGTAAAGGCTTAGTTCAGTAGCCTCTTATTTGGCCCGCACAATTGGCGTCATCTGTGGGAATCACTTACTAAGCCGTAGTTTAGCTGTGGCCCGTATCCGGCGAGATGTCGGACAGGCGTTCGGATAGTTACGCTAAAAGTGGTTTAGCAGGTTCCTCTCGAGGATCCACTTGGCGAGAGCAAAGGCACAAAAGGCGCGAGGATAGAGATCTCGCATGAGACGAAAAGTGGTCCGGTCAAGGTAAAGGGTCGCGCAGAACCCATCAAACCCTGTCCGATGCCACGGAACACAGGCAGTTTGACGAAAGAGATGAAGAACTTAAGCGGTTGCGTAGGCTGGTGAGAGATTTGGAGTTGGAGGCACAGGGAAGGCATCGGAGAGAGAACCAAGAACGTCGGGAAAGGATACCAGGGGGTGCAAGGGACTGTTGGGGGGAAGGGTCCGATCAATCTGGCCAATATCGCCCACAGGGACGTCCACATTCGCGGGAGTCGCAGTAACACCAACACCGTTCTCGTTCACAGGGTTATGCTGACCGTGGCTTGGGATCCCCGGAAGAGCGACGACCACAAAATGCAGCCATGGATGCTATGAGCCGAGCGCTACGTAGAGCCGCTCAGTCCCCATTCACGAATCATATAGAGCAGGCGCCAATGCCGAACACATTTACGTGCCCACCGTTTAACTCTTACGACGGGAAAACAGACCCAGTAGAGCACGTCAGTCATTACATTCACATGATGTCTTTACATAAAAATGACGACGCGCTGATGTACAAGGTCTTCCCGTCCAGTCTCGGATCCACCGCACTGAGATGGTTCAACGAATTACCGAAGGGTTCCGTTCAATTTTCGCAGAATTGATTCAAGAGTTCGGCACCCGGTTCGTGACCTATAGCTGGGTACTCCAGCTGGTAGATGCATTTTTGTCTATGAAGATGAGGGTCGGAGAGACCCTACGCAATTATGCGAGCCGATATTGGGAGCTCTACAACGAGATCGGCGGGGCCAACGAGAAGATCGCGACGAGCACCTTCACGATGGGGCTGCCCGAGGATTCCGAGCTAAGAGAGTCATTGATGAAGAAGCCTCCCGAAGGCATGAGGCAACTCATGAGGCGCATTGAAGAGTATAAGGGCCTATAGAATGATCGGCTACAAAGTAAAGGTAAAGCCCTGCTAGCTAATCGTCCACGGCAAAACGTTTTTCAACCAAAACCTCGAATGGGTTTAATCGACCAAGAGCCGGAATTACAACTGGGGGAGGTAAATGTGACGTTTAAAGAGCTGGTACACAGAATCATAGACCGAATCAAGAACAAGTCGTACTTTAGGTGGCCGAATAAGATGGCAGGAGACCCATCCCGAAGAAACCAGAATTTGTACTGTACTTACCACAAAGACAAGGGACACATAACCGAGCAATGCCGGGTGTTAAGAGATCACCTGGGGCAACTGCTGAAAGCGGGGCATTTGAAGGAGTTTGTAGTAAGTGCCGGAAACAGTGAAGGTGGACTGGGCGCACGGCAGGGCTTGAATCTCATCCCGCCCCCTATTGGAGTAATCGAAGTGATCCACGTTGTCCCAAAGGGTATCGTTGGGATCCGGAAAAGAGAGGTATTGATGGTGACCCCGGTAGAAGATTGCTCGGACGAGTATACATCCAGAAAGAAGATAAAGCCCATTCGAAAGCCTATCGCTTTCAGCGACGAAGATCTAGTGGGCACAATCCAGTCGCACGATGACGCGCTGGTAGTGACCGCCCGAATAGGTGGTTTCCTAGTAAAAAGGATAATGGTGGACCAAGAAAGCAGTGCCGAGGTGATGTATCCGGACCTATTCAAAGGGCTCGGGCTGAAAGCTGAAGACCTCACCAGATATAACACGCCTCTGATCGGATTCGATGTCCAGGTGGTGGTGCCTGAAGGACAAATCTCCCTTCCGGTGGACATGGAGGGGAAAGAAGTAGTGGTATCATTTATAGTGGTTGCCTCATTTTCCCCTTACACTGCGATTCTTGGGAGGCCATAGATTCATGCAATGGGGGCTGTACCGTCTAGCTTGCATGTAAAAATTAAGTTCCCGACCAAGCAGGGCGTCGCTGTGGTAAAAGGAAGTCAGCAGACGGCCAGGCGATGCCTCGTAGCAGCAGTGAGCCGGAAAAATTAGGACACTGAACATAAGGATCAGTCTGAAAAAGCCCCTTCATAGCAATTACTGCAGCCCCAGGAGGAAACGGGGGCTAGTCGCGCGGAAGAGCTGATCAAAGTAAAAGTATTGCCGGATGAGTGTAGGTATTTTCAGATAGGGACAAGTATGAAAGACGAGGATAAGGTGGGGACATTGCTGTTTCTTATACAGAATGTAGACGTGTTCGCATGGAGCCCATATGAGGTGCCCGGGGTGGACCCCGAGTTCATTGTCCACAGGGTTAATGCAGACCCATCAATTCCTCCCAAAAGGCAAAAGCCGAGAAGATCGGCCGAGGAGCATGTTGAAGCCGTGAAGCTAGAAGTAAAGAAATTGAAGGAAGCTGGAGCCATAAAGGAAATCTTCTACCATGATTGGTTGGCAAACACTGTAGTGGTGAAGAAGAAGAACGGCAAGTGGAGGGTTTGTGTAGATTTCACGAATTTGAACCGAGCATATCCAAAGGATCCATTCCCAATGCCGAAGATCGACCAACTAGTGGACGCGGCATACGGACAACCGAGAATGAGCTTCTTGGACGCTTTCCAAGGTTATCATCAAATAGCCTTGGCAACCGAGGATCAAGAAAAAACGGCGTTCATCTCCCCGGAGGCCAACTATCATTACACGGTGATGCCCTTTGGACTAAAAAATGCCGGGGCCACTTACCAACGGATGATGACAAGGATGTTCTACGATAAGATAGGACGCATCGTGGAAGTGTACATAGACGACATGGTAGTCAAAAGTAAGAAAGAAGCAGAGCACATCGAGGATCTACGGGGGGTGTTTGAAGTGCTTCGGCAACATAGGTTGTGCCTTAATGCAGAAAAGTGTGCCTTCGGAGTGGGAGCCGGCAAGTTCTTGGGATATCTAGTTTCTAGTCGAGGGATTGAAGTCAACCTTGACCAGATCGAGGCCGTGAAGAATTTAAAGCTACCAAGGAGTCCGAAGGAGGTGCAGGTATTGACCGGGATGTTGGCCGCCCTCAATCGGTTCATCTCCAAATTCGCCGATCGCTGCCGTCCATTTTACCAACTCCTGAAGAAATGGAAGGGATTCCAATGGGATACAAGGTGTGACGAAGCATTCCAAGACTTGAAAAGATATTTGGCATGAGCCCCTATGTTAACAGCCCCGTTGTCCGGGGAGGACTTATTCATGTACCTCTCGGTATCGGATCACGCTGCTAGCGCCGTATTCCTGACAGACCGGGGAGCACAACAGCCCATATACTACATCAGTAAGACCCTGGTCGACGCGAAAATCAGGTATCTGCCATTAGAAAAGTTAGTGCTGGCCCTGGTGCACGCCACTACTTTACCAAGTGGGCAGAGGCTGAAGCATTGGTAAATATTAGGGTCGTGGACGTTAAGAAATTCATCTGGAAGAACATAGTCATAAGGTTCAGAGTACCGCACTGTCTGGTGTCTGACAATGGTTTGCAGTTTGATAGCCTGGCTTTCCACGAATTTTGCAGTAATCTTGGCATCAAGAATAGGTACTCAACGCCCGTGTATCCTCAAAGCAATGGCCAGGCTGAAGCCGTTAATAAGACGATCGCAAATGGGTTAAGAAAGAGGTTGGATGCCGTAAAAGGCCAGTGGGCTGAGGAGTTACCTAGCGTTTTATGGGCATACTGGACAACGCCCAGAAGATCTACTGGGGAAACTCCCTTTCCTTGGCATACGGGGCAGAGGCCGTGATACCAGCCGAGGTAAACCTGTGCAATGCATAGGTCAAAGGGTTTGATCCTAGCCAAAATGAAAAGATGTTAACGCAGCGCTTAGACCTCCTCGATGAATACCGAGACACGGCAATGATACAGCTAGCCGAGTACCAACAAAAGCTGGCTCATTGCTACAATCGGGGGATAAAGACGAGGGGGTTCAGCGCGGGAGATTTAGTTCTTCGAAAAGCCTTGGGGAGCATGCGGGATACGAACGCCAGGAAGTTGGCCCCAGCCTGGGAAGGACCGTACAGGGTTACTGCAATCGCCGAGGCGGGAGCTTATTATTTGGAAAGCCTAGATGAAAAACCTCTTCCTCGGCCGTGGAACATTCATAATTTGAAGAAGTTTTATTGCTAAGAGCTTGTAGCCGAGAGTATGAACTCACTGTAGCCCTGTATATACTTTTTGCCAGCTATGGTTAAGGGGATGCTTTGTTTATATAGCTGTGCTTAATTTTGTTTTCAAATTTTCCCATCCGATCAAGAGGTATTGGAAAAGCTTGAAAGACTGATACGCACTAATGTAACCGATCCTTGATTTGATCGTCATCTCTGAATAGGATAAAACCATGGTCAATCTAAGGACCGAAGCCTGTCCCCGGTTCGATCCTAATCACCGGCCAGGTTGAAACCTAAAATGTAACTTCTAAGGACAGAAGCTTGTTTCCGGTTCGATCCTAATCACCGGCCAGGTGGAAACCAAAAATGTAACTTCTAAGGACAGAAGCCTGTCCCCAGTTTGATCCTAATCACCGGCCATGTTAAAACCTAAAATGTAACTTCTAGGGACAGAAGCCTATCTCCGGTTCGATCCTAATCACCGGCCAAAAGGAAACCCACGCAGTGTTTGCTCATTACGCAAATTTTCGATTGGTCGGTACCGATCATGTTCACAGAATAAATAAATCAATTTACCCCACATTTAAAATAAATCATTTCTTTCAAGCAATGAGATCAAATCAAAGTACTGAAAAGTAAATCAAATGCAAGAGCATACATTGAAGGAGTTTTGTCACTACATCCCAGTGACTAAGCAAGCCAAAATTACTTGGGACATAAAACTTAAAACAAATAATTGTTCGGTCACCACAGCCCGGTGACTAGGCAAACGGAACAAATAAAAACTACAAACAAGAGCGCTAAAAAGAAAGGAAATGAAAGCCGGTAACAACATCAAACGGCCGGGTCGGACTGAAAGAGCGGAACTAGGTCAGCTGCGGCTTGATCCGGGTTCTCCTTGCCGGGCTGCCGCTGAGTCTCTTCTTTGCCAGGAGCATTGAGGTTGCTGGTGACCTCTAAGCTATAGTGTGTCATTGAAGCCGCCGCACTATAAAGTCCTCGCACCATCCTTGAAGAAGTGGACGTCTTCAGGCAGCATCGAGTCGTTAGCCAAGCTTTGTGCCACCCAGCCACCTTCCCCTTGGGCCCACAGCCTCAAGCTCGCCGTTGCCGACAAAGGCTCGCTACCCAACATGAATGTCGGTTGCTAGCGGGCCGGTGGCCGAGAAGAGGAAGCAACCTCAGTAACCCCTCGAGCAACCGGCTGGGAACCGTTCACCGGATCCCGGATCACGATCCCGCTCGAAGGACGGGGAGGCGTCTTGGAAGGTGCGTCGCCTTGTCTTCTGAGAGGTGGGTCCCCGACACGTTGTTTCTTTTTTTGCCTGCTGGGCGAAGAGGGAGAAGTACGATCCCAGGCCTGGGTTTGCTGTGGTTGAGTTGGGGGTCGTGAGCCAGGCAAAAAATGGTAGACAGTAAGCGTCTTCCTCGTCACCATGTCTGCCGCTGACGCGCCCACTTGGACTGGCTCGGCTACTTGGGCTTGAGCTGCTTGGGACTCGGCTTCGTTCCTTTCAATGAGAACGTGTCCTCGCTCCCTCAACAACCGAGATACATGCTCGGCAGACTCGTCCCGAACTGGGGCTAGATCGTCGGCTGTTATGTAGCGCAGGCCGATGTCTCGGGCTTTACCAACAGTCAGAGAGGGTGGAAGGAAGTTGGCGTGCTGAACGTCTATGTAGGACAGCAACGGGCTATCCACCAAAAGGGACTGAGTGAAGGGTTGCCAAGTCCTGTAAACAGGTGTGCAACCCAGTATCAGATGCGATGCTCGGAGCTGCCCGTCGGTATGCACGAAAATTTCGGACCTGAGCACGAAATTGAGGTCCCTCACGTGCACTAATCTGATGTCCGGAGTGAACACTCTACCGTCTGCAATAAAGGGAGACAGCGGATTAGCATTTGAAAAAATGAAATGAACATCAGCAGAAAGAAAAGCAAGTTAGTATTCGGTACAAACCGACTTCGCGCCGTGAGTGGGGGCAGGGAGCATCATCGGCAAACCAGTTGCCGCTTACCCGGACGAACTCCTCGGCAGAGTTTCTATTAGAGTTAGGTAGGCAAGAGATTAGCCGTACCCGCATATCTCTGACTTTCAAATAATAGTTTGTTCTCTTATTCCCACACAAACTGTACATGTGGTTTATATCGTGATGGTCCAATTGCAGATCGTATGTATGATTTAACCTAGAGACACAACTAACTACCCGGTAAAAGTTGGGAGAAAGTTGAGTAAAAGGAGATCCACGAGAAACCTAACCCCACCCTCCAGAATGGCCATTAGGGGAAAGAAGGCAATATTGGACCCCTTATGGAAAGTGATTTCACTCTCATGGCAATATGCGACATTCACATCCTCTGGGATGTTGAATGTCTGCCTAAAGGAGACTAAAGACGCCCCAGTATCTAATAAGTGAGCAAAACCCATCCTAAACTTTGGAAATTGAGAGAGGAAGCTTAAACAAAGAAATTAAAGTAGGAAGAAGAGGCAGTTACTTTGGATTCTAGGAAAAGGGTGTTCTGGGCTGAGGGATAACCACACAGATGAATGCACGGCAGAGAGGGAATTCAGAGACTGAGGGATGCAAAAGTGTAGGAATGATTCGAAGTGAGCTATTTATAGGTGCCAGAGAAGCGAAGATAAGCATTATTTAATAAATAAATAAAAGGAGCGGGAAAACCCGTGACCCCTCCCTTCAAATGCCACACTCGCGCCGCCTCGGTTTACGAACCGTCAGGCAATGATGGCGAATGAAACAACGGACTGGTGTGACACGCCTTTTTAGGGCGCATTAGAGTTTGCCTTAAAACCTTTTGGTACCAAATCCCTTGTCATCTTAGCGTAGCTACTGTCCCCGGGCTTCCTTGTTTCGCCCTCAGCAAGCAGGTACTAATCAAAGGGAGGCTATTGTATGGCCCAAGGCTGGCCGCTTTTTGGGCCTCGTGTGCTGGGGTCAAATCTAGCCAAGCAGTTCATAAGCCCGGCCTTTCCACCTTAACCTGGGCCGAGTCGGGCATGGTTGAGTGTTCGGGAATCATGTTATTGACATGACCGGCAAAACATCCATTGCTCAAACCCCAATCATTCTCACACGATTAACTGATGAACGAACCATCATTCAATGGAAAGCATCTCCGTGGAGGTTTGTTCGCCCGAGAGCACTGTGTTCAACTTGCCCGGCACCACCCTAAGGGAGTCGTTACCGAACATCCCTCTAGTAACAATGAGCAAGTTCCAATGCCACTCTTGCCACGCACCACTCACTACCAAACTCCCACTTAGCCACGATGACATTAGACCCCCTTTTCCATTATCCCACAGAGCAATCATGATCCCTCCACTCGATTAAGGCTATAAATAAGAGGAAACGAAAAGAATGTTTTGGGGGGGTCTTTTTGGAAGGAGGAGAGGGAGAGGAGAGTAACAAAGAAGAGTGAAATAACTGAGAAGAGGAGGAATTACCGTTGGGCCTCAGTATGTTGAGCAACCCATTGTAGGAAATCCCAAACCCATTTTCACAAATAAATTATGAGCCCAAGTAAAGGCCCAGTTCAGTAGCCTCTTATTTGGCCCGCACAGAAAGTTTGTTTGTTTTTGTAATTGTATTTTTGTGTTTTGGAGGGGAGCTAATTACTATGGTGATTACTAGGAAGTCTTAAAAATTCGCAAAGAGCAAGAGCTTTTGAAAGGAAAACAAATGAATTGTATGTGTGTGTATGTATATGAATATATGATTGTTATTTTTGGACAAAAGTATTGTTTGGATCTAAGAATTATCATATGGTGGGAACTATTTGTGATTCCATTATTGTCCTCCATTTGATTTGAAGAAAAACAAAGATGGGAATTTTCCTTACCATTATGTACTTACTTCTATGTTATTGATTTATATTTCTCTTTTTTTTTAGCAAAAAAAAAAAAAAATATATATATATATATATATATATATTTCTTTTTTCTTTGTTTCTTATGTGATAAACTATATCTTTGGATCCTATATCCTAATTAACCCAATAGGAACTAGCAAAAGAAAATGATAGACTTATACATGGACAAAAGTAAAACCTCTCTCTTTCTCTCTTTCTTAGGTAAGAAAAGGATAGATGAAAGAAATTACAAAAAGTTAAATCCATTCCTTAATTATTTGGAGCTTTTCTTATTGTTCACAAGTAACAAGTTGAATCTAATCTTTCACTTTCAAAAAAATGAATGGTATTAATGAGTGTTAAAAAAAAAATAAGATGAAGAAGAAGAAGAAGAAGAAGAAGAGGAGGGAATTTAAAGTATAAAAATATGCTAGATATATCTTTTATTTAAGAGACAAAGACTTGGCTAATTAAATACAGTATTAACCTAAAGTGTAATTAGACAAATCGAAGTAACATTGGCTAAATTCATGGCCAAGATTTTTTGAAAGGACCAAAAGGCATCTATCTATTCTCATACTAGTTTATAATCTTCTAAATATGCACAAATGTTATTAAAAATAATCATAATATGTGAGTGCATGTGTACGTGTGTGGGTATGAATTCGAAAGGTTTTTATCTAAGTTTAGTTAATACCCTTTAAAGTTATGCCAAATTAAAAAAAAAAAAAAAGAATATTATAAATAGAGTACACAAATTATTTATTCTTGATTGCTTCGTTTGATAAGAAACATGATTTTTTTTTTTTTGACTATTTATATACATAGTTTTGAACATAATATTTTATTTGTGATGTAATGAAATTTGTTAGTGTTTTTTTATTATATATTTTTTGAATAAATCCATTCGTTATAATAATGAAAAAATCCAAACTTTTTGTGGGACCCACTCATCACTTTTTGTGGTGTGAAGTGATCATGTAAGTTCAACACATGAAGGAGCCATTGGTGTGAAGTCAAAAGTTGCGGCTGGACCTGAGAAGTGCTCTAATTATGGGTCCCTCAATGTGTGTGTATTTACAAGAATGCCATCATAACTCAGTTTTCATAACTCAAAACACCCAAAACTTGTTTTCAGTTTTGCTAACTCATTACTCAAAAATCAGAGAATTAAGTGATGGAAACAAGAATTGAAAACAAATCCAAACAGCCTTCTCTGCGTTGGTCCCACCATTTTTGAGTAATGAGTTATGAAAACAGAGTGATGGGTGATGGAAACACCAAAATCCAAATAGCCCCTAAGGAACTTCTTTCATACATGCGTGCCACCTTCCAATTAAGCCACTGAGTCAATCTCTCTATTATAATTCTTGTCACCAAACTTCAACAAAATTTCCCTTTTTTATTTATTGTTTAATTTTTATGATATTATTAGAATATATTCTCTAAACATAGAAATTTCAATAACTTGTACTGTGCTATAATTAGGGATGACAAAAATGTTGCACATTCCATTTGCTTTGTCCTATCCTGCTCCATCTTGTGCAGGTTTTCTCCATCTTGAAGAGGGAGACAAGACAAGGGTGGGTTTTGTCACCCCGTTCGTGTCTTGCTTTAACCTCATCTCGAGTGTCCAAGTGTGTATATTGTTTATATATAATTTAATTTTTGGGATAATTACAGTAAACCCACCTGTGCTATGGCCCTTTTTCACTTTACCTACCCGTGGTTTAAAACTTTACACTTTGCCCACCTGAGGTGCCTTCCGTTAGGGATCTGTTACCCACCTCTCCCTTTGCCGTTAGAAAAACACATTTTTACGAAAAAAAAAAACATAACAAAGATCAAAAAGTTAAAATTTTTTATTGCTTAAGAACTTTTTGAGAACAAAACACAAATCAACAGTGCAGCAAAAATTTTTGTAGTTGCTTTACATCGTCCAAAGCTAACCACTAATCCAAAACCCAACTTCAGCAACATCGTATTCATGGATTTAACATTTTAACTTTTCAAATTTTCAATTCAAAGGCTAAAAATTAAAAACCCACACAAGTTCTTTCCTCTCCTCTCATTTCATTTTCTTTCCCTTCTCCACTATTCCCTCCTTCTCTTCCTTCTCTCAGACGCTCTCAGGTCTCTCTCTCTAAACTTTTTCATCACTTTTAATAATTTTTCTGGTTATGTTTCAGTTATTGTTATAACAAAGTTAACTTTTTGTTCGAGAAAATTACCCAGATCTGTTTTACCCCAAAAGTTACAAACCAGATCTAATCTGGGTTTTTCTTTACTCAAATTTCTGGTCACAATTTTCTCTCCATTTATATTTTTAACCTAAAAAAATTGAAAAATTGAAAGTTCTTTAGTCGTAACTCGTTTTAACCTTCAAATGCCGATACAGTTTCATTATTTCACAGAGTAGTTCTACTGTTTTTCACGTGTCAATAAAATTTAATCGATCTGTGATATAGCTCACTGATATTTAGACTGATTCAATATTTACATTAGCTACAGTTCATCATCAACATTCAAACAGAGAAGGTAAGCTATTAAGCCAACCATAGGGACAAATCTAAGATAGTTTACTATGTCAGCCTTGCTTTTCTGAACATTTTGAAGGTTGTCACCTATCAACCAAGGCTGGAAAATTATGTAAAAGCATATATCCCAAATGAACGCATAAGCTAGCCTCTCAGATCCTAGATAGCTGATCAAAAAGTTCCATCTCCCTCTTATGCTCCCAAAATTTCCATCCATTCTACCAAAAAGTGCCCACAATCCAGATATGAGACACATGGCCCCACCAATTAGTCCAACAATGGGTGCACCGTTGGTCATCACAGATCCAAGTTTTGAGCGCTCTCTTGGAGGGTAGTCTGAATCTGCCTCACTCAGCCGGATAGCCATGTAAGGAAAGGAAAGAACTTGTGTGGGTTTTTAATTTTTAAGCTTTGAATTGAAAATTTGAAAAGTTAAAATGTTAAATCCATGAATACGATGTTGCTGAAGTTGGGTTTTGGATTAGTGGTTAGCTTTGGACGACGTAAAGCAACTACAAAAATTTTTGCTGCATTGTTGATTTGTGTTTTGTTCTCAAAAAGTTCTTAAGCAATAAAAAATTTTAACTTTTTGATCTTTGTTATGTTTGTTTTTTCGTAAAAATGTGTTTTTCTAACGGCAAAGGGAGAGGTGGGTAACAGATCTCTAACGGAAGGCACCTCAGGTGGGCAAAGTGTAAAGTTTTAAACCACGGGTAGGCAAAGTAAAAACGGGTCATAGCACAGGTGGGTTTACTGTAATTATCCCTTAATTTTTTATGCATAGTACTTCTAATCAATCTATGTGTGTGTGTTATCTTCAATATATATATATGTGTGTGTGTGTGTGTGTGTGCGCGCGCGCGCGCGCGTGTGTGTTGCATGCCCCACTCTAGTTACAATCTAGGAGTAGGCATGAAACACTCATGATTCGACCCCACCCTACCTAATCTCATTGCCATCCTTAGGATTAATTCTAATCTTATGGTTACAACTTTTATTATCATGTTCTGCTTTGTAATTAGATATTTTTAGTTAATAGATTAATTTTGGACAAACACCTATTTGTGTCCTAATAGTTCAGAACATGCAATCAAATCTCTTAAATATTTAAAACTGGACACTAAACTTTGCAACAAAATTCTTTGCAAAAAATATATTAAAAAAAGAAGAAGAAGAAGAAGATTACGTTAAATTAATTTCTGATCCATGGTAAGAGATTCTCAAAATGGACATATATATTTGCTTAACAAATAACAAGTACAAATTACCGTTGTGGTTTCATCTAACTTCAAACCTAGTATGTTTTTTGTTCCAAAAGCTAATCATCTAAACTATTTCTTCTGGTTCATTGTCAAATTTCATAATCTCATTAGGGAAGTATGTACTTTAAAAGGAAGATACAGGATTGTTAAGGAAAGAAAAAACAAAGGTGGAGAGAAAAATTGGCATTGTGCATTGAGAATTGTCAAAAAGATTATGATTGTGAATAGCATTATATCTCATACTTTGTGTTAAATTCATTCAAAAGCCAATGATGTGTCCCTCGTGAGCTTGTCAATGAAAGAATGAACTTGTGTCACGCATGCCACCATCTAATTGACCTCGCATAAAGCATGAACGATGAATAACGGAGGTTTTTTAAGTAAAAATGCACAATAAGCCCCTGGTTGTAGAGCCACTGGTTAAAGAGAAAGTATCTTATGGGACACTCTATCCACGTCAGCACTTAATGGTACAATGTTTCAACTAGGATGTCTAGGTTCACCCTCTTCACATATGTGTGTGTGTGTGTGTGTGTGTGTGTGAATTGATACTCACGATTAGGATATGCTTTAATTATCTGTGGTTTGCTTTTTATAAGGGTGGATTTAAAAGGCCTACCTTGGAGAGTATTCATGTCATTAAAAAAAAAAAAAAAAAAACTGTGCAATAATAATTCTATCGTCTCAAACAAATCAAACAATAACTTTAATTATATCATCAGTCATTTTTCTAAGCAATACCAAAAGACGGTAAGTTAAAATTGAAGTAAAATTATTTGAATATGATCTCACAAATGAAACACTTCTTATTATACACCAATTACAACAAATGATGAGAATAATAATAAAAAAAGTAATATGAAAATTTTTATTATTCTTATTCTTTTGTCTTTTTATTGGCCTCAAAACTACTTACCAATCTTATCATATGATGCATACTTCGGCATCATCCACTAGTGACATTTGAATTTGGTGATGGAGGGGATTTGGTGATGGAGGGGATCATGGACTTTTACTCCCATGAAACGTCTTAATCATCTATTATTGCAGAATAAAAATCTTCTTTAAAAAAAAAAAATGAAAGAATCAAAGTATTGTTAGCTTTTTTTTTTTTTTCCAATACGAAAAGGAGAGAAAGAAAAAAAAAAAAAAATCAAAGTTAGCTTTCTTGCAAAGAGGTTTCGCATTTTTGTGTAGCTCAAACAAAAAGCTTTATATCTCTCGTACATTTTGGGTTTTTTTTTTCGCCATAGATTAAACAAAAAGATTTAGAAAAGGCAGAGCCCAAATAGTCCACTAAAGAAGCCCATTTAGCCTTATGGGCCTCCCTAAAGATTTATGATCACTATGTATTACTATTCCAAGGAAAATGCGACGTCGTTTCTTTCTGAATCAAAAACAAACAAAAATTTGAACGAGAATTCGAGGTTTCGAAACTCGATTCTTGCGAAGTGAGATTAAAGGATTCCGTGGAGAGCATTGTTTCCATTCTCATCGATGAAGCTGAGAAAGGAGAATTGTGTGTGTTTGTGTAAATGGCTTCCCATCAAATTCGGATTCACAATGCCCAAAAAGGAAGCGATTTTCTATTTGATAATTGAGGATAGTACCGGCCTGAGAGGCTTGCGCCGTAACGTGGAAATGGGGGAATGTGGATGATTTCGAGTGGTGGCATTGAAGTTTGAAAGGAATTAGCTTTGTTTGCGGAGCTATTCAAATTTCATTTAAGTAACATTCTTTGTTATTCTTGGTGTATTTGTGTTGATGCAAGCAAATATATATATATATATATATATAAATATATTTTTTAGTGCTCCATTTATATCGACAGAGAATACATGTAATCGACCATGATTAGCAAAATTCTTATACCGAAATACCTCTATTTTATTACAACTAAACCAGCAACTTTCTAACATTAAGCACATAATACTTACTTAGACTCAATAATAATCAAAATAACCTATGAAAGGTGCTAAGAAGTCCCTGCATCAAATTTAGACCACAATTCTTGAATCTTTGTATATTTAATTTTTGTTTTCCTTGAACTTTTCCTTGTGCACGTCAAAAGATGTTCTCTGCAGAGAAAGCAATATACATAGAATCTCTGCACTAATGTTGTGTAAATGGCTAAGTAGGTCTTCCATTTGCAGCTTCCAATGTCAAAAGCCAAGGAAGTACATGATGCTTCTGCTATTGGGTATTTCTTGGTCAACTGTCTGAAGGTATAAGATGTTTAGAGGCATTAGGATTCTTCTAATAAAAAAAAAAAGAAAAAAAAGAATAGCATGCTGATGCAGCTGATCTGATTTCTTGGATTATTGTAGTCTGTACCAGAAAAATGATCTAGCTGAGTCTCTTGAAAATCAGTTGAAAGTAATTTTTTAGAATATAAAAACAATATCTAAGGTTGACTTTTGTAGGAATATCCATTCCTTCCCTTATTATTTATTAAGAAGGAAGAGATGTGAAGCTTGTACAATTATCACTCCTAGGTTGAGTATTATTGAACATCCAAGGTTAGTTAAGTCTTGATATATTTCAATTTACGGTTATAATATACTAAATGAATGAAATTTAATATAGAATCTGATAAAATTTATTGCAGTTTTAGATGATTTACGAGGAGATTTTATTTGTTCTCTATGATTCATCATTTTTTTTAGATGGTTATAAATATTTATTACGATTGATTCTATAACTCGAACCACTTCCCTCTAAATCCCCACACAGCTTATATGTGGGGAGTTATCATTCTGCCTACAAGGGCAGTAGTCAATTCATACTCTTAATGGACCTAATTTACATGAGTGCATTTTCAGTTGATTCTTTAGGAGCGTTCTATTTGTCATGCACATTCCCCTTACTTTGTTTGTTGAGTTGCTTATGGTATTCCAACTCAAGTTATTAACATGATATTAATTGATTATTTGTTCCTTGATACGAATTCATTGGCATTTGTTTTTATTTGACTCCTATTTTAGCGTTGTCAGTTATTCATAAAGTATGGTCTTTTTTCTTTATAATTTATACTTTTTTTTAAGTTTTAATTTTCTACATGTTCTCATTCAGATATTGTGAAAAAAAGAAAAGAAAAAAGAACTTACATAAGTTTCAAAGAGTGCCATGTGTGTGTGTGTGTGTGTTTGGGGGGGGGGGGGGGGGGGTGGGGGGTGGTTGTTTGCTTACGAGGGTGTTCAAAGCTCTTTGAGCTCCTCACCATTCATCTAGGTGTGTGTAGTCCCCTTGTCTTACACACACCAAGTAATTACAAGGAAAAACCCATTGGTGGTGGCCTGAGATGTATTTTTTGGGTTAAGGGTTAATTTAACTAAGTATGAGTTGGTTCCAATTAGCAGTGCCTAATATAGCTGATCTGGCTCCAATATGGCAATATTGGGTTGTAAAGTGAAGTCTACGCCTATTAAATATTTGGGGTTGCTGTTGGGGGCTCAATTTAAATCCACAGCTACATGACATCAACACTAGAAAGGATGGAGAATTACTCATTAAAAGTACCCTCTCCAGCCTTCTTATTTTCTATATTTGTTCCTGATCCCAACTAGTGTGGCTCATAGATTGGAAAAGTAATAGTGGGACTTTTTGTGGGGTGGCTCGGCTGATGAAGTTAAATTGCATTTGGTAAATTGAAAGTATGTTTGTCAGTCAATTAAATCGAGTGGTTTGGGTATCAAAAGGTTCTCTTCTTTAATACTGCTTTATTGGGCAAGTGGTTATGGCGATTTGCTATGGAGCCAAATGCTTTGAAGAGAACTGTGGTAGCTAATAAATATGGTATTGATGAGGGTTGGGGAGGTTTTCTCAAAACACCAGATTTGTGGTGGGAAGGGATCTTAGCCTTAGGATCCATTTTTGGGACAACTTATGGTGTGGGGAGCTACCTCAAGGGATAGGAATGCGTATGTGGCTGAACATTTGTGTTGGCACAATGGGGATTGCTCACTGGGATGCACTTTTTGTCAGACTGCTTCAAGATTGGGAATTGGAGAGCGTGGAAGATTTTTCTACTCTTCTCTACTCTACTATGGTGGGAAGGAATGAGGAAAATAAACTGGTGTGGTTAGTTAAGTCGTATTATACAGTTTTATCGTGTAGAAATAGCCATTCTTTCCCTTGGAAGGTGAAAGTTCCTTCTAAGGTAGCTTTTTTCGCTTGGACAGCTGCAATGGGGGAGATTCTTACATTGGATAATTTAAGCAGAATATTTATGTTATTAATAGATGCTGCATGTGTAGGAATGATCGTGAATCGATGGATCACCTTTTCCTTCATTGTTTATTTGTTTATGCCTTTAACCATGGATAATTTGAGGAAGATGAATTTTTACCTTGGATAATTGGCATTTAGATTGTTTGATATTTCATGGGTTATGCCTAAATGAGTGGTTGAGTTGTTAGCAGGTTGGAATATTTGGCTGGCATAGAGAAACTTCTATTTTGGGTGCCGAGAAACTTCTACTACGTGGTATTACGTGGAATATATGGAAGAAGTGGAATAGCCCGAACTTTTGAAGGAGAGGAGCGTTCTGCCGTTGAGTTGAAGCGCATTTTCCTTCTTTCTCTTTTCAATCGGATGACTGCTTTGCGTGGTTTTGCGATACCTTCTTTGTTGGATTTTTTAGATTTATGTAGTTCTAGACAGTTGTTTTTTGATACAAAGAATGGGTTGTAAAAAAAATCAAATCACACCATGATTTAGAATAAATTAATTATGACATATCCGATTTTGTCCAAATCAGGATTTTTTTTTTTTTTTTTTAATTTCTGAACTGCAAATCTTTTTCAGAACAAAATATTACTATGGGAGCCATAGGCCTCATCCTTAATAATAGAAACAAAACAAAGAGTGCCAAATCCCACATCAAAAGACCCAAACATGTTGTTCCTAGAGGACCAATCGGCTATGGCGTGGGCAGCCCAAATCAGAAACACCAGGCCCAATCCACTATGTGGTTTTAAAAAGTCCATTGAGTGCCAACCAACTCGGGCGGCCTAATCGATTACACCAGCCTAGTCCATTGAAGCTACAAATAATTTAATAATATATCCTCCTAAAAAAATAAAAGAAACTTCCTAGTTCTTACCTAGTAGAGGGACCAACCACTTTGGTACCGTGCAAAAGCAAAAAAACTCAAATACGGAGCTCATCGATGAACATTCCTACGCAAGGCTATACAAACATAAAAAACTCCGGACCAAATACTTTCTAGTATTATCAATAAAGATATTTAGGATTTAAACCCTCTCACCAAATTGTAATTGTCAATTTATCAAATAAATAATTCAAAATTGAGCCCCACGTCTGGATATGTATAGTCTTTCGTGTGGAAAAAAACTTTCTTTATTAAGTAGGAAAAAACAGAAAAAGAAAAAGAGACTCAACACTAGGAAATTTTGATGCCAAATAATATTAAATTGAATTGCACGTGTTAAAAAGAGTTTCCCAAGTAATTTATTGGAAACTTTGAAAGGGACACTTGTTGTCGATCTCATTACATAGCTTTTATTATAGGTTGAAAGAATGAAGTACGAACTACGAAGTGATGGAAAAATGGATTTAATTCCATTCGCCCTGTGACCCTGTAATCGGATCTCATTACATCCGAATCTGATTGCCACCAAATAGCTCAATACCCTTTTGTTGATCAATGTGTCTGATTGAAGCTACAAATAATTTAATAATATATCCTTCTAAAAAATTAAAAGAAACTTCCTAGTTCTTACCTACTAGGAACTGCAATTTTGTGTCCGAAAGTATTCGGATGAGAATAATAGGATCTAGGATCCGAAATGCGGAGTTCGGTTTAATTTAGGCAGTAGACAAAAGTCCCACGATAGTTTCTCGGATCATTTAATCTGCTCTGAAATGTAACAGACCACAAAATAACTCATGTTATTGGGTCCTATAAAAAAAAAAAAAAAAAAAAAAAAAAAAACTCATGTTATTGGCTATCATTTTAGCTACACTATTTAATGTTGTATAGTACAATAATAATAAAAGATTATTGGTTCCATCTCAGATATTGTAATAACATGATTCTAAAAAAAAAAAAAAAGACATTATAATAATATTCACTTTGAGGTCAGTTGTAGACTAAGAATTGAGAGATACCCCTTATCTTATCAAAAAAAAAAAAAAAAAAAAAAAAAAGAGAAAACTCCTTCAGTCAAGGAAAAATGTTATGCATTTCCTCTATTTTAAATAGCTTCTTCAATTTTCAAAGAGTAAATCTTGAGGATATCATTTCTTCAACATTTGAAAAGAAGAAGATCTACCAAAAATTGAGAGCCCTAGAAAGAGAAAAATTAAATTCTATAAAATGTATAAAAAAAAACGTTTTCCCTAAAAATTCTCCCCTCTAATACAATACTAAAAAAAAAAAAAAAAAATCTAGGACTTCAAAAAACCCAAAATTTTTGTCACAATTATCCATGTGGCAAGCTGAGTGATAAAGAAAAAATGGTAAATTCATGTGAAAGTAATAAGTAATCATCATAGTATGTCATCTAAAATAATTATGCCAAAAATTGTAACTTTTTATGTGATTCTAAAATTAGTAATTTACTTTACTTTTAAACTAATAGTTTCTATCTTTAATGTACTACCTTACCAATAATCCTTTCCAAGGTAAATTGGAGAGAACTTAGAGATCCTCAACTGTCCAACCTATTGAAATACATTCAATTTCTTTTATGTTCAAGAGGGCTTATTATTTCTCAAAAAAAAAAAAAAAAAAAAAAACTGGCTTATTATTTGTGCATTTGACATTAGATTATAAAATGATTTTTTGCTTATTTTACATGCTATTTGCAAATTTCACACAATTTTTTGTTTCAGCTTTATCTTAAATAATTTAATTTTCATAATATTAGAACAACATATTTATAGAGGATCTCAAATAATCCAACTTTCACAATATTAGAACAACTCAAATACGGAGCTCATTGATGAACAATTAATCCTACCCATGGCAAGTTGGCAACACAAACAAAATAGCCACCCAAAAATCAAGAGTACTTTTTAGAATTTTCATGATTAATCCTCCCAGCCCATAGTAATTTTCAATTTATAAAAAAGAAAAGAAAAGAGCCGCACATCTTGACGTGTATTGTCTTTCATGTGGAATAAAGTTTCTTTATTAACTAGGAAAAAATAAGGAGACGCAAGTAGCACTATTGATTGAGTCCTAAATTAGTAACGATGTAGACTTTGAAAGGTACACTTCGTTATCGGCTCTCATTACATCTTTGACTCTATTCCATCCGGTCTGTAGTAATGATGTAATGAGTCCTAAAGTAGTAACGATTGAAGCGGATCTAATTACATCCGCTCTGTGACCCTATTCCCCAAGTAAGACCTCATTACATCCGAATCCGATTGCCACCAAATAGCTCAACACCTTATTTTTTTAATCAATGTGTATGAAAGTGATATATTGAAGCGACAAATAATTTAAAAAAAAAAAAAAAAAAAAAGAATCATCACTTTCTGTGAAACTTCTTATCAAGCAGGTAGGAACCGCAATTTTGTGTCGGAAAAGTTCATTGACTCCATTCGGATGACAATAACAGGATCTAGGATCCGATACGAGGATTTCGGTTTATTTGAGGCAGTACACACATTGTTTCTCAGATCATTTAAGAGGCCTTTAGTACTATTATTTTTAACAACAATTTTTAGTATTGAAACCATGTTACATGTATTTTTACATAATTTTTTACTCACATATATTTTTACAAAACAATAATATTACTAAAAATTTCTTACCAAATAGCACTTAATCTGCTCCGAAATGCAAATGTCCACAAAACATTGCATGTGATTGGATATTTAATGTTGTAGACTTGTAGTACAATAATAAAAGATTATTGGGTAACATTCACTATGAGGTCCTATGAGGTCAGTTGTAGACCATAAATGTCAATGGCCAAAGGTCTCTAATTTCATCTTGTCTTTATCATTACTATTTTTTAGTAAAACGGAACGACATTTTTCTATGTCTAACGTTAAACTTTAACACGCTGGGAAAAGGAATATATACACCCATCGTAAAATAATTCGGATGGATAGATTGAGGCTCTGGTACATCTATTTCAAACTAGCGTTGATGTGTTAGCAATGCTAACTTAGCATTGTTATGTGTGCAATACTGCAATGGGACTTTTTTTTTTTTTTTTTTTTTTTTTTGTCTAGTGTATATGAAATTAGGAATAAAAAAAATTAGAAAATTAGAGCACGTTTGGATATAGCTGAAAACTGAAAACACTGTAACAAAATAATTTTTAAATGTGTGAATAGTATCGTGAGACCCATTTTTAATGAAAAAGTTGTTGAAAAGTGATATTTATGAGTCCGTAAACAGTGCACGGATGCACTGTTTACAGTTGAAAAATCAACCTTTACGGGTTGTAAAAAAAAAAAAAAGTAGAAAACGCGACGTTTTCTGCGGAACTCAAACGGATACTTAATAAAAGAAGCTGTTGAGTCTTGATATGGGCAAAACTTAGATACAGTACATTAGATTTCCTACTTAAAATTTTGACATCTGTCCAATTTAACACCTCTAGCAAACGGCGTTAAAACTTTTTTTTTTCCCTTCTTTATTTCCTGTATCACAAACTTCTTCTCCTCCAATCCCAAAACCTTTCTCTTCCAAATACCCATGACCGTTCTCTTCTTCCTTTCTTGTATTGCAAATGTCTTCTCCTCCAAACCCAAAACCTCTCTCTTCCAAATACCCATGACCGTTCTCTTCGAAATCCAAAACCCAAAAAAAGAAATAAAGAATCATAGATCAGAAAAAATGAAAGGAATCAGAAACACACACCGAGAGAGAAAGAAAGAATCATAAATCAGAAAGAAGAAAGAAAACAGACCAAAAAAAACCATAGATCAAAAAAGAAGAAAGGAAACAAATACACACACCAACAGAGAAAGAAAGAATCATAGATCAGGAAGAATCATAGATCAGAAAAGAAGAAAGGAATCATACACACACCGAGAGAGAGAAAGAGAGAGATATGAGATATTCTTTTCTTCTTCTTCTTTTTTTCTTTTCTTTTTTTAGGTTCTGGGTTTCGAAGAGAAGGGTCATGGGTGGTTTGGAAGAGAAAGGTATTGGGTTTGGAAGAGAAGCCATTTGTAGTACAAGAAAGGAAGAAGAAAAAAAAAAATAGTTTTAACGTCATTTGCTTGAAATGTTAAATTGGACAGATGTCAAAATTTTAAGTAGAGTACTTAAGGTACTGTACCTAAGTTTTGTCCTCTTGATAAAGTTAAAAAAAAAAAAAAAAAGTTTGGAACATGGTCTTGTGGGAAATATCAAAGTGGGCTGAGAAGTTTTTTTTTTTTTTTTTAATTTTAATTTTTGGATAAGTTTATTTTGAATGCATGAATTAGTAAGAGAGTATTCTATTTGTAGGCATTTTATTTAGAGTTGTAAATATATTTTTACTAGATTGTCCTTAAGTTTTGTCCCTATTAAACCTAGGGTCTAGGGGTATTTTTGAACTAAATAAAATCCCCCAGTCTAAAGAGGATAATCCTGCTATAGATAGTACATAGATATAATTTTGATTATAAAAATATATATAAATGAAAGCATAAATACAAATAAATTTGACACATAATTAAGCCCATAAAAACATAAACTTAACATTACGGTCGCTTTGATTTTATAGGTTCAAGTATGAGCTTGTGGAAAATAATTGAAGCAGATCTCAATTCTCAAATCAATACATCCAAATAATTAGTATTCTCAAAAGAAAAAACAGTGGGTTAATCCCACATTGAAAAATGAATGTGAGTTATAGAGGTTTAGAGTCTATGCTGTGGATCCAAGAGTTAGACCCTTTTAGATATACACTACTGTAAATTTCTTTAAAAACCTTCTCCCCTCTCCCCTTGTGTGTGTGTGTTAAAATAATTAGTATTCTAAAAAAAAAATTAATATTAGGCATACAATATTTCATTAATTTGAATTGCAAATTTACTTTTAATGTTTGTAAATAAACTATATTTTTCATGGGTTTAACAAATTATCAATTAATATTATAAAAGGCAATGTACAAAGAAGCACATACAGGCAAAAAACACATTCATGTAATTAAATTTATTTTTAGGTAGAATAAAACATTTTATTTTCTTTTTGAAATTCCATATAAGCAATCGTATTTCTGTGAGAGAGATCAGAGAGTGAGAGAGAGAGAGAGAAAGGGGAAAAGGCAAGTTGCTGAATTTGACAAAGAACTTTTAATTAGTGAGAACTCCCTTAGTCAAGGAAAAATGTTAGGCAAAAATACCAACGGAGTCAATACTATATCAGACATAATTTCGGTTTGATTGGAGAAACAAAATATTTCGCTACCAATTAAACTAGCCTCACAAAAAATCCTCACATAAAATGGTAATACTTCCAAGTCAGATCGGCAGGTTCAAACGAAATTGAACATAAAACCGAGCTCCACATACCCCATAACTCTAAACTGGTTGTGAAGTATCCCTCAAACTAGGCCCCTTTTTTATCAATGTAAGGTCACATTTATCTCCAAAGCCAAGGTTGTTGGCAGTTGGTTTAGGTAGTATAAAGTTTTCCCATGTAAAATGCTAAGCGACTGCTTTAGTGCGTGCTTTGGTTAAGTAATGTTGAACTCCTATTGGCTCAAGTATGAACTCCTGAAAAGTAATTGAAGTCGATCTCATTTTACGTACATTCTCTTGGGACCAAAATACCAAATGCCTCACCACTTTTTATTATTATTAATTTCTTCTTTGGTTCGTTGGAGATGGTGACTAGTGAGACTCTACTCAGTTGCCACGTTAATGTGTATGGTGTGGTTGAGGCTTGAAGCCACAAATTATTTAATAAATATCCTCTTATAATTTTTTTTTTTTTATACAATTATTTCTTTAGTTACAAGACAAAATCTATGGCCCGCTACAAGTAAGGTTAATTTTAGGCAGTGCACAAAAGTCTTGAGCTGGTTCTCGGATTTAATCCGCTCCGAAATGCAAAATCTAGTCTCTGTTCTTTTCTTAGCTGAATAGCTCGCGAAGTCTGTTATAGTGCGTTCGCTTTTTGTCTCTCCTGTCATTTACGCAATTAATTAATTCTGTCTAGAATGGACAAATGTTTCAAATGATTTTTTTTATTAGTTACCCTTCAAATGATATTTATTTCTACAAAGTTATTACTGACTAAACCTTAATCCTTATAACTTGGAAAATAAGAGTTGAGAGATACTAAATTATAATACAAAATTACACATACCATGTACAGGTTAATTAAATAATATTGTATAAATTAGACAAAATCATCTTTTTGCCCCTAATATTTTGTGGTATTTTCATTTTGGTTTTTATGTTTGGAAGATTTTAAACTTGGTTCATGAGTTTTTTAACAAATTTTCATTTTGATCTCTACCGTTATCTTAATGATAAAAACTGCTTACATGATTGACGGTTTGCAGATCTAGTACACTTACGTGGCTCAAAAATTTTTAAAATAATTAATTAATTAGATGAGGTAAAATATATATTGTTATCTTGTTAAAGAGCCCTGAATTAACATGGATAGGTATCTCATTATGTTTTGGGACAGAATTTCTAAAATAATTTAATTATTAAAACAAGTGGAGAATGAGATATTTAATTTGGACTCTGATTATTATTAAAAAAGAAGAAGAAAGTACAATCTCAACAAAACCATACAAAATATATGTGAAATAAACGACTTCCCGTCATACACAAATACACAAGCATTTTATTAATGGAGACAATACAATCTCAATAAAACCATACAAATATATAGGAAATAAACAACTTGATGTCAAACACAAACACACAAGCATTTTATGAGATAGGAAAATGTTTATGTAATGGATTGGAGTAGATTACTCCATACTGATTTGAAGGAAACCTTTCTCTTACTAGATAAAAATAGTACTACAAGTACCAAAAGCCTGGAATATCCCAACAACATAACTATATCAGACCTGACTAAAAGAAGCGGAATACGAAAACGGTGAGCAATAAGACACCATACATAGCCCAAGTGAAAAACTTGAGGCTCAGCGGCATGGCTATCGAAATTGCAAGGAAGAATGCAGTGATCAGAAAGAAGACCGCAACTTTCTCTACCAATTGAGCCTGGACCGGAAACTTGGAGCTGATTAGTTTGGCGACAAAGAGAGTAGAGAAGGCAAGTATTACAGTGAGAGAAAGCAAATGGAAAGATAAAGGAAGTTGGGACGGAATTTGTGTGGACTGGAGTGCAATTCCAAGGGCTGATGTGAAGCAAAACCCGAATATTAAGTCTTGCCATTGTAGGTTTCGCTGTTCCATGTTTTGCCTAGCAACAACTGGAACTGGAGTTACTGGTGGTGATTCCAGGTCTGTGGTTTGTGAAGGTTGTGGCTGTGTTGGTGGTGAGTGAGATGATCTAGGTAGGAGTTGGGACATAGCAACATGGGTGTGAAGATGGATAGATAGAAGGAATTCTTTGAAACTATGGACAATGTTTCGCCGTTCCATGTTTTGCCTAGCAACAACTGGAACTGGAGTTACTGGTTGTGATTCCAGGTCTGTAGTTTGTGAAGGTTGTGGCTGTGTTGGTGGTGAGTGAGATGATCTAGGTAGGAGTTGGGACATAGGTGTTAAGATAGATAGAAGGAATTCTTTGAAACTATGGACAATGTTCGCGTTGTGATGTAGATATGCATGTAGATTTACGATAACATGCTTTATTTATAGAGCATAGAAGAAAGAGAAATGCACATAACTATTTAGATATGCATAGGTCTAAAAGGCCATCGGGTTGAAAGTCGGATTTTTTTTTTTTTTTTGGGATGAAAAATCGGATAGTTATATTTTTATACAAAGTCGGATCTTCTTAATCTATAAGGTTGAATTTAGATCCGAGAATTTTAAATCAACAAATTTCAAGATCAATATCGTTTCTATAATTTGTTTAATATAAACTTAAAAAAAACAAGGTATGGTTGATTTGATTGTTAAGGAATATAAAAATTTGTGTTATGAATTTAATATTCTTCCTTTTAATCATTTAAATCTTTCTATTGATAACTCTATTTATGAATTTTATCAATATAAAATTCTTTACACTGAACACTTTATTCAACTCATTTTAACTTAAACAAAAAATCAAAGTCTTTATTTCCATACAAAAGAACTTTGCAAGAGCATTAGTATTAGTTGTTCTAAAAACAAATTTTATTTCAACACATCAAAAAATTATTTTATTTATTTTAGCATAAAATTTACAATATACCCTACATCACATCTCTTATTTTAGCATATCAATCGTTAAAATAACTTTAAGAAAATCTCCTACATTTTATTAAAAAAAAAAAAATCCCCACTAGCAATAGTAGCCAGCCACCTATTATCAACATTTTATTCTATAAAATTACACTTTATCTCCTTTAATATTATCATTGATTCTTTTAAAAATGATGTTATAGCCTCCAACGTTTCTACAACATTTTTACAAACTATTGAGATAGCAAATTCTTATTAGTTCGCATTTAACCTACTACTTACACTACTTTTTTACTTATCAATAATCACACACCACATCACCAAATTGTAAAAAAAAAAAAAAAAAAAAAAAAAAAAAAAAAAAAAAAAAATTGGAACTCTAGCATTTTCCTCCTTTTAAGGACTATACCAAAAAAAAAAAAAAAAAAATCAATGGATCTAAAATTAAAAACAAAATATACAAATCCAAAAACATTAGTCCAATAACAATTAAAGATAAACAAAACTAAGTCCAATCAACCAATTCTACCAAAACAAACAACCTAGCTCTTTAAAAAATTTTAAATAAAATAATTTTGTCTTTCCCCAATAGCAGATGCACCCATTAAAGAAAAAAAAAACTCTTAAAGCAGTTAAGCAGCAACAAAGTCGAAGGTCAGAGCCGCTACACACAGCCACCAACAAATCTGCCCCCCCTACTCCAGGTTCTAGCTCCGTCCTTGCATATATGCCATGCAATAGTAAAAAGTATCTATATATTTGGCGATGACTAAAGAACCAAAAGTCACTTTATTAGTGGTGGAGCTAGGATTTTTTTTTTTTTTTTTTTTTTGGTATAAAGATTTTGGTTTATTTAAGGTCGCAGTTTGAGTTCCTAGCCCACCAGATAGATAGACTTAGGCCCAAAAAGCCCAAAACAATAAATTTGTAGAGAATGGGTTGGAAAACTAGGCTCTAACGAGTTGAGCAATAAGAATAATAGATTCAGGTGACAAGAGGAAGATAATATAATTATCTGACTTGATAAAATTGTCCTCGGCACAGTCCGAGAGGAGATTAAGTCTTATATATCTCTTTCAAGTTTAATTACAGAGTCTGTTCTTTATTGCTACAGTGTTTCTTTCTCCAATATTCGACCCCTTTCTCTCTGGATATCTCCTCTATTTTATACTCTCTTCTTCTCTCCTGTTTACCCTCCACGTGCAAGCTTGATGGTTGATGCTGATACTTGTTCCATCAGCATCTTCTAGAAGTCTTTGCGTAATAGCTGTAAGGCTGAAAACTACTGTTCAAGTATCACTTCCACATTAATGCAGCCAAAGGATTAGCTGCAGAGTATTTAATGCTGTGGTAACAGTTTTCTCCTTTGATATTTTAGGACCATTTCTTGCTATACGTTTCTGCAATACTTATCCGTTCCAGCAGAACTCTCTGGGGCGTTCCCCTGAATGGCAGACCACCGAAACGGACCTCGGCTTTGGTTATTTGAGGTGACGTTTATCCTCGGCACTACCTCCTGGGTTATTATGCCCAAAACTAACTTCTTTATCTATTAACATAGACTCCCTTGTTAGAGTTTACCCATCCTCGGACAACTCTTAGTCCTCGGCTTAGGCTTTAAGCCAACATGTACATGGATAATAAATTCTTAAGTCCAATGCTCCTACAGTTTAAAGAGGAAAATTCATGCTAAAATATTGAAAACAAAATTAACTCAATAATGATTATTAATATAAAAAAATTTACTTCTTTTATTAAAAGATATTTGATTAACACAGAAAATATAAATACTCAATATTTTACAATTTGTTATTTTTTTTTTCCTTAGTTTCCATTTTTTTCGAGCCTCGTAATAGAGTTAGTATAATAATTGCATTGCTTAAGCTACCTCATAGAATAAGTTGGTTATAAATTTATAAATATATACATATATATATATATATATAGTAATCAATAAATAGTCATTTGAATACTTAAAAGTAAAATGAAAAAAATTAAATTAACTTAGAAATATTAACAATATTGTCATATGCTTGAAAATTACATGTGTTTTGTGTATGCCTTGATTTTTTAATGATATTAATGAATTTTTCATTTTGAATTAATTTTAAAGTATCAATGTTTGATTTTGACCATCTTAGAATTCATCTTCAATTTAAAAGGAAAAAAGAAGAAGAAGAAGAGTTTCTTGGAAAAGATCCCAAAAATTAAATAACATTGTAAAAGATTTTAATATATATACTAGTAAGTACATTGATTAGGAGATTGTTTGTTGTTGTGACGATTCAATAATTACAACGTGGTGAAGAATTTGAATCTTTGATGCATGAATACATTACATTAAGAAGTATCAATTTTGATGCATGAATGCATTACATTGATAGTGGGCTCTAGTTAGTTTAATTGGTAAAGTCTTTAATGATTATTTAAGAAATTTGAGATTCAATTTTCGTTTATACTAAAAACTCATCACTATCTTGGTATGATGATGATGAGCTATTATCAGAAACAGATATTATATGTTGAAATTTTTTAAAATAAAAAAAATAAAAAAAAAGCTCTTGATATATAACATGTTAAGTTTTTTTTTTTTTTTTTTTTGGTTGTTTGGATGTAAGGAGTTATTATCAATAAACAAATTTTGAGTTGAAATATTAATAAAAAAATTGAAAAAAAAAATACACAACCCTTAGGGTTTATTTCCTGGGTCCCCCACCTCAGAGTGAGTCGTGAACCACCTAGTACGAAAGGAGCCTGAAAACGTCCAGTTTCAACGTTAAAAAGCCACCCAAAACTTGCTTTGCAAATCCACAAGAGTACAAACTACAAAAGTTTGACGCATGTATTGTTTCAATTTTTTGCTCGCATACAGGGCAGATGAGTCACTCGCAGTACACAAAAAATCTTGAGATTGGTTTTATGACTTTTATCGGATTTAATCTGCTCCGAAATGCAAATGACCCCAAAAACAAGGCATATTAATGAGTATACAGTACACACGCTTTGAATTTTTAACAAATGTATATAGGTAAGAAGTTTCCCAACCTTGACTATAATATAGTTGATGCCTTGATGGGTTCTAGTTTTCAAGATTAACTTTTGTAGAGGCCAACGTGAATTTCAAATCTTAAGAAGAGTTTCCCAAGTGCTTTTGTGAACAAATGTACACCACTTATCGGATCTCATTACATCCGATTTGACCCTATCGGTTCAAGTATGAACTCGGAGAAAATAACTAAAGCGGATCTCATTTGACCCTATTTCCTAAGTAATCGGATTTAATTACATCCGCTTTGGACCAAATTGCTCAACACATTTTTAATTAATTTCTTCCTTGGTGCGTTTGAGACTGAAGGTTATATTCTTCTAGATTGGTGAGCTTATCTCAGCCACATTCAGTTGTGGGATTGAGTGTGCGTTTGAGATTGCTTAAAAGGTAATTTTTTTTTTTTTACTATTCAGATTATTTTTACTATTATTCATGAGTCTCATTACATTTTTTGGTACTATTCATAGTCCTATTATATTATCTTAGCTACCTTTTAGTTTTATCTACAATATTTTTAGTAAAAAGTTTTCAGTTTCAGTTAAATAAGCTATTCCTAAACAGATACTGAAGTTGTACATAATTTAATAGTTGGAGAATTTGACTCCATAGAAACAAGGTGGTTTTTAAATTCACGTGTGAACCTTGAGCTTGTTAGAGAAGTAAAGTATGTCACTTCATAAAAAAAAAAAAAAAAAAAAAAACACACACACACACACAAATCAAATTTACCAGTCTTCAACTTTAGCAAACACAAATCAACTACTACCAAAATGGTATTTTCGCCTAATGTTTTTTTAGACTACTCAGTTTCGTGTGAAAAAGAATAAACAAGTAGTGAGAGTGAAACAAACCAAAATAGATAAAGGTTGGTACAAATTAAACATTGATATCTCTTTATAGGTAACCTCAGCCTAGCTAAAGGTGGAGGTGTTATCTAGGACTCCATATGCCTTTGGATTGTGGGTTGTTAGATTAAATGATTAAATTTATTATTTCCTAACAATTTAATCTTTTTGGAGATTTGATAATTTATCATGATATCAAAGCATGAAATTATGGGTTCAAACCTTGTCCTCATCTTACCTCCTATTTAAAAAAATGGTCACTTAATAAGGGTAGTTAAGGCTCACACAAGAAGGAAATATATTCAATTAAATGATTAAACTTGATCCATATATAAGTGTGGTTACAAATGTTGATGCGGAGCTTTGAAATCTTAGAGTAGGCCCTAAGTTGTGCATAAACCTTAATTTGTTAGTGGAAGAAATTGAAATTGATGCTTATGTAGTCCTTGGTTGGGTTAGTGATACTTATAGCAACAATTTACTTCATGCATGCTCCTATATTGGATTGCAAGAATCTGTTCAAACAAACAACATTGCTTTCGTGTGGTCAACCTATATGCATATATGCCCCTACTAGAAATGAATGAATTTTCAACAGGAATTAGTTTTTTTTAATAGTCCTCCAATAGATGTTTATATTTTACTTTATTATGACATTGTGGGTAATCATTATGAGAGATTTTATTCTAATTTTGCTTTAGAGCATCCACAACAATGGAGCGAAATTTTTAGCAATTTAACTCCACCAAAAATTACTTTATCTATTTTATCTACACACGTACTGTAATAGTGGATCTATTTTAAATTTTAATACAATAAAATAATATAAATATCACAATAAAATAATACATTCCCTACAATAAAATAATATATCCCACTACCCAAAAAAATTCACAACACCAACTACAACCACCTCTACCATCAGCCACAGCCACAAACACACCCACCACCACCGCCACCACCACTACTACTACCAACACCACCAGTCCACAACAAGAAGAAAAAAAAAAAAAACCCACCAACGAAATCCACGAAATCCAGAACAAATCGACGATGAGATGGAGAACTGGGTGGTGTCAGTGGAGCTTGGATCGACGATGAAGGCGATGCCAGTGGAGCTTGGATCGACAATAAAGGCGATGCCGAAGGAGCTTGGATCGACGATGAAGCTTAGGTCAGCAGTGAAGATGAACCCAGAACAGATGATTGGTGAGATGGAGGACTGAGCGACGTGGGACGGCGGCATGGGGCAGCGACGTGGGCTACGAGGCACGGCGACTTGGAACCCATATGAAGATCGGCGAAGCAGAGTAGATGAGGGAGAGAAAAAAAAAAATGAGAAGGAAGAAGGAAGAAGAAGAGAAGCCAGAGAGAGAGAGAGAGAGAGAGAGAGAGAGAGAGAAGGAAATAGAAATGATTTTTTAAATGAGAGAGGAGAGAGAAATTTAATAAAATAATATATATTTTTTTAGCTCTTATGAACAGTGCACATCTATAGATAAATGTGCACTGTTCATGTGAAACTAAAAAAATAAGGATTTAGCTCCATTGTTGGAGCTGTATTTTTGTACTTCAGGAGTTATAATATAGCATTATAGCAATATATTTACACTGCTGTAAGTGCTCTTAATTAGTTAATATATGCTAATCCTTTGTTTACCAAAAAATAAAAAAGAAAAAAGAAAAGAAAGAAGAGACAAATAATATTTAAAATATCTTCTAAAACAAACAATTTCGTCTGATATAATACCTTCGAATATTTTTTCGAGAAGGAATTCCTTCGAATCTGAGTCTATAACAATAGGATCTAGGGTCCCCTAATTTATTATTATTATGTTTTGGTTGAATGAGAATGAACCAATTAATTTTACACAGTACACAAAAGTGGTCAGATTGGTTTTCGGATATAATCCGCTCCGAAATGCAAGTGGCCACAAAAGTGATTTTATTTTTTGTCTAAAACGTGCGCTTACCAAATATGCCCAATGGAATAATCGGTGCTGACGTGTGGGCAGTGTCCACATACTTTCCCGCTTTAGGCTTAGGGGGACTCAGAAGATGACACGAGTCATGTAGAAAATTAATTGTAGCTCAGTTGAAGAAACCGTGTACTCTGAGGACCCACGACGCTTTCTTTTTTGAAAAAAACGGGAAGATGACAAGGCTACTAGGGACACTGCAAATTTGTTTTGATAAGTCCTATCCTATCTATTTAGAATTTTAGATCGAATTGAGTCGGATTTATTTTTAAAAGAATTATTTTGAGTAATCGTAGTGAGTTGGATATGTTGACTATTGAGTCGGATATGTTGACAATTGAGCAGGATGAAATTATTTTTTGAGAGGTGTTACGTTTACAATATTTTTATAATAAATTATAAGTGATTAGTTGTTATTGGTTTAAATTTGAATCTAACACTAAAATTGATTTTTTGCCCCAATAATAACAATTGGTAATAACCTCCCACTTAGGACTTGCTATAAAAATATTGTGAAAATATTATGGACATATTATTTCTTTTTTTTATCTTTTGAAAATATCTTACAGTTTTTACTTTTTATTACTTGACTTTCCTTTTCATTATTCTTTTTATTTATTTATTTATTTTAACAGACGGTCAAGATCCTTTTTTTTTATTTTTTGAGAAGGACGGTCAAGAACGTTTAAGAGTTTATGATGAGGAATAACTAATCCAAATAAAACAGAAATAAATAAGACTGAAGATTTAAGAATAATGAAGTTTTAATAAGATTGTTTGTATTTTTTAAAGGGGTAATTACACATAACCCACCTTTGGTTTGGGCGAAAATCACTTTGCTTTCCCGTGGTTTAAAAAGTATCACTTTGCCCACCTGAGGTATGTTTCTGTCAATTTCCGTAACCCACCTCAGTCCCAGCCGTTACAAAAACACTCATTAACCCCCAAACACAACATAACGTGAATCAAAACACCCAAAACTCAGAAACCGTTCAAGAGAGAGACCGGTGGTGAGAACAACGTGTTCTTCGTGGTTTGGAGTGTCTGGAGGGGGAGAAAGCAAAAGTTTCGCAGCATTGAAGCTAGGAGAGGTACTTTCGGAGGTAGTTTCGGTAAAGAAAATCAAGGTATTTGTGTCTGTTCTCGATTTAGGGTTTCAGATTTTGTTTAAGTGCCAACTTACTGTGTGAAACTCTAAATTTGGGCTTCCTAGGAATCCTGTTTTGTTGATATGTCTTCATCAAGTGGTAATTTCTCGAGTTCATATGGGCATATGTGCAATGAGCAGACTTGTGTTTTGAGAACAAGTTTGAGTTTGTACAATTTTGGGAGGAGGTTCTTGGGTTGTAGTCGTTATAAATTTGGTCCAAAGTGTCCTTTTTTTGTTTGGTTTGATAACCCAACCTGTCCTCGTGGGAATGACATTGCACCTTTGGCTCTGGAGAGGATGTCTAGGCTTCAGAGTGCTCTCCAACTTGCCAATGAGAGGGAAATGACAGCTCTGGAAACGGTAGAAGAAGCTAGGCAAATGGCAGAAAAGACTCTTGAAGAGAAAGCCAAAGCCAAGGAGAGGGAGAGAAAGGGTCGAGCTGCCTGTGTAAAATCTAAGGAAAAGGCCATGTTTGCTGAAGAGAAGTAGAGAATGTGGAAGTTTGCATGCATTTTGTCATGGATCTTTTTTGTTATTGTTATGTTGTTGTTGTGTATTGGCTCAATTGAGTTCTCTGGAGTGAAGAGACCTAGGTTGTTGCCCTGAAGTAGTTAATTGGTTAGTAAAGATAGTTATGGCAATGGTGTTAATGAATTTTCATTGTAATAGCACTAGCCTACTGATGTAATGTTTTGATGTGTCAATGAACAAAGAATTGGTCAATTATTGAGTATTGTTTTGAGCATACCATAACAACCATTCAATGAAAGATGTATTGGTCATGCCATTAGTCTCTGGGCATATAATGAAAGAAGAATTGGTCAATTATCAATGACCTACGCATACCATAACAACCATTCCAAAATAACAACATCCATACACTCTGTATTGAAAAAATCTACTTGGACACAATCTGTACTAGCAATAAATAAACTTCCATATAATTCGGTTTGAACAAATAATGTTCCATATAGTTACCTGCACATACCATAACAACCATTTCACAATAACAACTTTCATACACTGTATTGGAAATATCTACTTGGACACAATCTGTAGTAGCAATAATAAAACTTCCATATAATCTAGTTTGGACAAATTATGTTCCATACACTGTATTGGAAATATCTACTTGAACACAATCTGAGGTAGCAATAATAAAACTTCCATATAAACTGTTTTGGACAAAGAATGTTCCATACAAACTGGGGTTGAATAAATACAAAATGGAGTGTATAATAACAACCTGGAGTGTATTGTACCTTAACTTCTAGTAAATTACAAAAAAGCACATTCCAAGGTTAGCTAAATATACATATAAAAAGCCAGTCTTCATAAAAAGCCAGTCTTCACATTCCAAGGTCAGTATATACAAACTAATTGATAATTACAAAAAGTTAGTCTTCACAAAAAACACTAGTTGTATGCCCACATGTTTCCACTAGCTTTACTCCCAATGCTGGCATGCGTACCCACTAGCTTCATTTCTCGCCTTTACTCTTTCCACCCACTAAAGTCATTTTTGGTGGCCTTTGTGCAGCAAGCTATCCTCTACTCCTCACACCACCAGTGCTCCTATATGCAGGTGAAGGCTACAAAATAAAGAATATATCCACTTTGTTAAAAAATATCCTAGTCTACACAACCATCTAGGAAAGAGGTAACTCAACTAAGTTACCTGTGAAGAACTTGGTAGGGTATCTCAGGTCTCTCTAGGTGTGTGAAACTCTGGCTGTGAGTAAGAGAACCATCCTGCTCTCATGTGAGATGGCCTAGCTTGATTTCCTTGCTATGAAGCTTGATATCCTTGCTGTGAGGATGAAGGCTGAGTGGCAGACCTCATGTTGTAAGGCTGGGTAGGCTGCTGGGATGGTGGCTGGGGTGCATCTTGCGGTGCAGATCCAGATCTGGTACTAGGTGCAGGCACCCCTCCCCTTACCTACAACAAAACCCAGTTTCAGTACAGTACAGTAATACCTTTATAAGTTTAAAAACAAGTTTTTTTTTTGTTTGCCATTTAAATCAAATTATTTACAGCTTTTTCTCTTTCAAGCCTCTGCCTCTTCTGCCATAGTATTTCCCTAGTGATGCCAGCCTTGCACCCTCTTGAGTTATGCCCTTCCTTTTTGCATTTCCCACACCTTACAAGTCTGTTCATCCTACTTGCTTTGTAAGGGTTCCTAGGCTCATCAGCAGCCTTCTTTCTTTGCTTGGGTGGCCTGCCTAGTGGTTTGTATATGTTAGGTGCTACGGGAGCAGGCTGTCCAGTCTCAACCCATTTGGACTGGCCAGGCATGGGAGGAAGTACCTCCTTGTATATCTCCATGTAAGTTTCTTTGTGGTAGCATGGGTGGGTGTAGGTTTTTAGTGTCTCAATGTTTGTATAAATGGCTGTTATGGCATGTTTGAATGGAATGCCATTTAAATCCCAATACCTACAGCTGCATGTCTTCTTCACAAGATCAACTACATGCCTCTCATATTGACTAGCTACCTCATAAAGGAAACTGCCAGTTGGGGTAGCACTAAATGGCTTGCTTTCATCCTTCAATTTCTCCAACTTATCTTGTATGCTTGGACACAACTTTCCAGCATACTTCTGTATCCCTTCCCTCTTTGTGTAAAGCCTAGCCATAAGTCTAACCTAATCCATTCCAACATTGCCAAGATAGGCTTGTCCCTAAACTTCAATATCATTGAGTTAAAAGACTCACTCAAGTTATTTACCAAACAATCTGTCAAGACCCTAGGAGTGAAGTGTGACTTTGACCACTGTTCAAGTGCAATGTTTGCAAGATACTCATATGCCTTTTCATCCAAATCCTTTATGTACTACATGCACTTCTCAAATTCCCTCATTGTTGTAGCAGCAGCATACCTCCACAGTGCATCCTTCAGCTCCAATCCCTTGTGATCTACTTTGAAATTGTTGTAGATGTGTTTCACACAGTACCTATGCTCTACAGTAGGGAATAGTGTCTCTATTGCAGGTATAAGCCCCTGCAAATAACCAAACAAACAAACAAACAAAACATGTTAGTTCAGCAAACAAACAAAACATGTTAGTTCAAGTGTAACTGAAAAAAAACTTGCATACCTTTTGCCTATCAGAAATGAAGACTAATTGAAGCTCCTTTGGCCTCCTTATATCATCAGCAAAAATTTCCAATAACCATGTCCAAGACTCCTTGTTTTCTTGTTCCACAACAGTCATGGCTACTGGAAAAATGTTGTCATTTGCATCATTGGCAGTCGCAGATAAGATTTTCCCTCCAAATCTGTGCTTTATGTGACAACTATCCAAAGCTATAAATAGCCTGCATCCACCTAAAAATCCTACCTTCTGAGCATTGAACCTAACATACATCCTCTTAAATTTTGGTTGGGAAGTCTCATCAGCCATTTCTGTCTGTAGTATGACCCTACTCCCCTTGTCTACAATTTTTATCATTTGTGCATAGTCCCTAAGGACACCATACTACAGTTGCTCATCTCCATTGATCAAATCCTTTGCCTTTCTCTTTAACCTATACACTTGGTTTACACTTAGGTCTACAGTGTTTAACGCTACTAAATTGCAAATTTACTTTAGTGTTTGTAAATAAACTATATTTTTCATGGGTTTAAAAAATTATCAATTAAGATTATAAAAGGCAATGTCCAAAGAAGCACACACATGTAAAAAGGATAGATTGTTATTTTCAAAATTTTCAAATTCTATGTCTAAATTTTGTGAGCCATTCATGTAATTAAATTTATTTTTAGGAAAAATTAAAAATTTTCTTTTCTTTTTGTAATTCCATACAATCAGTCATAATTTTGTGAGAGAGAGGAAAAGGCAAGTTGCTGAATTTAACAATGAACTTTTAATTAGTTCTTAACTTGTGTTGTTCCTTAGATTTTGAAAAGAAACCCTTCTCTTTTTTTTCTTTTTCTTTTTTTTTTGTGTGGGAGGGGGGGGGGGGGGGCGCATTTGAGGGGATGCCCTAAGCCATCCAGAAAAGGCCAAGTATATAAGAATGGAGAGTTACCCCTTATCTCATCAACCAAAAAAAAAAAAAAAAAACACACACACACACACACACACGAGAGAACTCCCTTAGTCAAGCAAAAATGTTATGCATTTCTTCTATTTTAAATGGCTTCTTCAATTTTCAAAGAGTAAATCTTGAGGATATCATTTCTTCAACTTCTTGAAATGAAGAAGAAGAAGAAGAAGAAGATCTACCAAAAAGTGAGAGACTAAGAAGGAGAAAAAGAAATTCTATAATATGTTAAAACGTTTTCCCCAAAAGTTCTAGGACCATAAAAAAATACAACTATCTAGACTATGTGTGATTGAGAAAAAGTGGCGGGTTAAAATGAAAGTGGTAGGCAATTAGTCATAGTCTATTATGCAGAATGGTTATAACAAAAGTTGTAATTTTTTAAGTTGTAACTTTTTATGTTGTACTAGAATTCATCTACATTTAAACCAATAGATTCTTTCTTTAATGTACCTTACCAATAACCCTTCCCAAGCTAAATTGGAGAGAATCGAGAGATCCTCAACTATCCAACCTAATGAAATATTTCCATTTCTCTTATGTTCAAGAGGGCTTATTACGTGTGCGTTTGACATTGGATTATAAACTTGCTTTTGCATATTATATATTCACACTACTTTTTGTCTTAGTTTTATTTCAAATAATCTACTTTTACAATATCATAACAACTTTTTTTTTTTTTTTTGGGTGTGTGATAAACTTAGATTTTAGAAAAATGAGAGAAAATTTTAAGCAAAGAGGAAAAAAAGACATGACTATTGCTAGAAGAGCTTTCTTTGATAATGAGTATTGTAATTTGTAACACATCCCCCGGTTGTTGTAAAATGTGTATTGTGTCGTTTTAATTCTTTTTGTGTGTGTTATTCGAAATAGTCTCTGTGTTGAGGGAGACATTATAAGGTTCTCGTAGTGGACAAGTGACATGGTCCTCCATTCTACTAAAAAACTCTCATCTGTTTAAAATTACTGAGTTAGAAATTTTTTTAAAACAGAAACTGATTACTGACTTAGCAATTTTAAATAGGTGGGAATCTTTTAGTGGAATAGTGGACAAGTGACGTGAACCACCAAAGGAATTTATAATTTCTTGTGTTGAGGGCTGGTTTTACATGCAAATTAATGTTCATATGAACATCCTGACTTGAAATATATATATATATATATATATATATAATTTTTTTTTTTGTCTACCTTGAAAAAAATACTGAATAGTTTGACTTGAAAATCCCATAAATTTGGATTCAACAAAAATAATCTTGGCCCTCCAAATTAAACATAATTCTTAACTTCTTAAATAAAAAATAAAAAAAAACTCAAATAACAATAAAAATTAGCCCAAACAACAACAAATGAATAATATATTCAACAAAAAATTTATTCAAAGACAATAAAAAAAAACCTCTAAGCATTCAGATTCGTAACTCATTCAACATATTTCTTAAAAATAATCTCTAATTTCGTTTTTCTTAAAAAAGGGTACCAAGAGAGATATTGTGGCTGTGAATTCTCATTAGCAACGCCAACGACTTTGCTCTCCTCGATTACCTAGTTCGTAGTTGTTGCATGTATAATCTGTTACTCTCTCTCTCTCTCTCTCTCTCTCTCTCTCTCTCTCTCTCTCTCTCTCTCTCTCTCTCTCTCTCTCTCTCTCTCTCTCTCATCATTTCAAACTCTTACTCTCTCTCACTTTATTATTCTCATCTCAACATTCTTAATTCTTAATTTATCTCTTTAGTCTTGTGGGGTGCCTGAGGATCAAGAAGGGCGAGGAGTGGGACATTCCTCACCAAACCATTTGTAAAGTGCCTCAGACCCGAGAAGGTGGCCTACTTGAGTATAGGATGGGAAGAGGCATGATGTCTTGTAAGCGCCTGAGTAGGAGAAGTAGCGTTCTAGGGAAAGTACAGTGGGCTGTAACAAGTTACCTGAAAGGGCACACCTACCACCCCCGCATTAATTTCCCTGTAGCAAACTTATCCGTTGCAGAACCTTAATGGGACAAGTATCAGAGGGTGAGTTCAGGGGCATACACGTGGAAGGTCAGGATGCAAAGGAAGGGGGTATATAAGAAGAAAGAAATTATCAGAGGAAGGGACTTTTTTTTTTTTTTGAGAAAATAAAAAAGAAAAGGAAAAAGAACAGTGTACAAATGGAGATAACCTCAGCAAGACTTATATAAGAACATATCCTCAGGAAAGACCGAGGAGAGCTTTTTCACTTATTTTGACTCTTTTTTCCTTGATTGTGATCAAAATCCTTAGCCAAAAACTTGATATACTACTGTGTTGTGATTGCCTTCCCATCTCTTCATTAAAATATTTCTATTGTTGGGCTTGGGTTGAAGTGCAAGGCACCATTATTCTAAGTGGGTTTAGGCTTCTAAATCCAGTTCTTACAAGTACTTTTTCACCTTTTGATTTTGTTAGTAGAATAAAATTATAAAATTTCATGTATTTACGTATTTTATTATTAGATTTTGTATAATTTATGTTTCTTAATTACTACTCTAAAAATAATTCCTAGAGCCATCAATGTTTGTGTTTAATTTGTGTAGCTTGTTTTAGAATATTACGGTCTCACAATTTTATGCAATGTGTGTATACGGTATTAGTATCTCTTAACTTGGAAAATAAGAGTTAAGAGACACCAAATTATATTAAAAAATTACATATAAATATCAAAATTTGCGCACCAAATACTTTATAAAAATAAAAAAATAAAAAAACTTTTGAGGAGGGAGATTTAAACCCTCTCTCTTATAAATATCAAAATGTAATAATAATTAAGTTACGAAGTTATTGGATGGTACCAAACATTTTGCTATGGTGCAAAAGCAAAACAACTGAAAATACCGTACGAAACTATAATCACTAAAACAATCCTACGCATGAGCAACACAAACAGAAAATTTATATTAAAAAAAGAAAAAAGAAAAAAACAACAACAATGAGTCAATGACCCAACTCGATCGAGGGATATTTGATGACAAATACATTGAATTGAATTGCAATTATTAGAAAGAGTTTCCCAAGAAAAGTAATGTTGTAAACTTTGAAATGTAGAATTGTTATCGGATTTTCATTACATCCGCTTTGACCCTATGAACTCGTGAAAAGTAATTGAACCCGATCTCATTTTACATCCTCTTGGGACCAAAATACCAAATGCATGTTAGTGCGTGTGGCGTGGTTGAAGCCACAAGTAATTTAATAATATATCTTCTTAAAAAAAAATTGATTTCTTTAGTGAACTACCTACCTTGTAGGAATTGAAATCCACAACGAGTAGCCGTGTACGGTTAATTTTAAGCAGAATACATAAGTCTTGAGATTGTTCCTCGGATTTAATCCGCTCCGAAATGCAAAGTCTAGTCTCTTTTCTTTTCTTAGCCGAATTGCTCACGAAGTCTGATACAGCGTTGGCTTTGTCTCTCCTCTTTTTTGTTCTTCTGTTTTGAAGACTTTTAACTTGGTCCATTAGTCTTTCAACAAATTTTCATTTTAGTATTTGCCATTATCTATAGAAACTACTTCAGTGATTGCTGGTTTGTAGATCTAGTACACTTATGTGACTTATAAAATAAAAATAAAATATGTAATTGATAGGCAAAACATGATTAGGGCATCTTGTTAGAGAGCCCTAATTTAACATGGACACGAATCTCATTATGTTTTGGGACAAATAATTTTTTTAAATAATTTAATTATTAGATCACAAGTGGAGAATAGGAGATTTTGGACTCCAATGCTTCTAATAAGACAATACAATCTCAATAAAACCATGCAAATGGGTGATTTAGGCTATGATTCTTCTTATAAAAAGAGAAAATATAATTTCAATGAAACAATACAAATATATAGAAAATATATGACTCCATGTAAAACATAAACACACGATCATTTTATTAGATAGGAAAATGTTTACCTTCAAATCGATTTGAAAAAAATTTTCTCCAACTCACTACAAAGTGATTGACAAAACCATTTATATATATTTTTAAGCTATTATGTAATTTATTTAAATAATACACACGAATGGTTTTATAAGCTGCCAAGTAAGGAGATAGAGAAAATTTCTTTAAGCTGATTTAAAGGAAATCTTTATTTCACTAGATAACAATGTTACTAAAAATACTCAAACGCACTGAATCTCCCAACAACAACATAATGGTATTGGTATCAGACCTGAACTAGAATAAGCTGAATATGAAAACGGGGAGCAATAAGACACCATAAATAGCCCAAGTGAAAAACTTGAGGTTTAACGACAAGGGAATTGAAATTGCAAGGAAGAACGCAGTGGCCGCAAAGAAGATTGCAACTTTCTCTGCTACTTGAACTTTGTCTGGAAACTTTGAGCTGATAAGTTTGGCAACAAAAACAGCAGAGAAAGTGAGTACCAAAGCGAGAGAAAGTAAATGGAAAGATGGAGGAAGTTGGGATGGAGTTTTCACGAACTGGAGTGCTATTCCATGGGCTGATGTGAAGCAAAACCCCAATATTATGTCTTGCCATTGTAGGTTTTGCTGTTCTATGTTTTGCCTGGCATCATCTGGAACTGGAGTTGTTGTTGGTGATTCTGTGGTTTGTGAAGGTTGTGGCAGTGTTGGTGGTGAGTGTGACGATGTAGGCAGGAGTGGGGATCTAAATCCTAAGATAGAACGAAGAAATGCTTTGAAACGATGGACAATATTCATGTTGGTGTGTAGGTTTTGCTGTTCTATGTTCTGCCTAGCAACAACTGGAACTGGAGTCGGTGATTCCAGGTCTGTGGTTTGTGGAAGTTGTGGCTGTGCTGGTGAGTGTGATGCTCTTGGCAGGAATTGGGACATAGATTCAAAGATAGATAGAAAGAATTTTATGAAGCAACGGACAATTGCCATGTTGATATGTATTTTTTTTTTTTTTGGAAACTTATGGTGATATGTGTTTAGGTTTACAATACCTACATGCAATCACATATTTATAGTTGTGAGGAAAGAAAACAGTCTTTGAATTGTAAGAAAGCATGTTCAATAGGCCATCGGGTTGAAAGTCGGATTTTTTTTTTTGTTTTTTTTGGGAGAGATAAAATCGGATAGCTAGAAAACTTTCATTTATCTATAAATTCAAGCCCGCCATACAAGAGCTCCGAGGATTTAAAATCGGATTTTTTTTTTTTTTTTGGGATATAAAGTCGGATCTATAACGTTGTATTTAGATCCGAGAATTTCAAGATCAATATCGTTTCTATAATATGTTTAATATAAACTTTAAAACACAAGGTATGATCGATTTGACTTTTAAGGAATATAATTATACATTTGTGCTATGAATTTGAGATAAAGCTAGAACTCTAATATCATCTCATATGAGATCCACGAAAGATAAGGATTGGGAATTTGTCTATAGCAATGTGAATAAGTCAAGATATTCCCCTTCCAGGCTTCCACCTTAAGGCTATGAAACCCAAGATTTATTTGTAGGGACTGCATTATGTTTCCATCCAAACTCTTGTCAAATTTTTATGTGTTAGTTTATTTAGAACCCGGTTGTTCATGATTTTATAATAAAAATCAAGTTATTCAAATTAGTCTGATTATGCCAATTTATCAATTATGCATTTAACAGTTGGAACACATGTGACATATCAAATATGGTGTAACCAATCTCTTAAAATAAATTACAAAAAGGAAAAACATTATACGATAGAGTGGAAAACTCGAGAAAAACTATTCAAGGGAAAAACCATTATGAGACAAACCTTCCCAAAAAGATAATCCACTATATTAAGAGAAATTTTATAATTTAGCATAAAACATCAACAACTCGAAAATGAACTTATAGCAAAAACAATCTACTGTTTTAACCTCTAAGCTCTTTAATATAGGGATTCCTTTACAGATGACACGTTTGTGTTCGAAAACGGAACCAACAAGCAACTCCAATAAGTTCTTGAAACTTTACTCCATTGTAGCAGCACTAGGATAACATCTTGACTTTAGTCTTGATTACCAATCTTCAAGAATACCATCTTTAGATCTACTTTTTGATTTTTCGTATGTTGGTTAAATAAATAAATATATATAGGTTTGGATCTCTTGTGTGTGGTAAAGCTCTCTCTCTCTCTCACTCTCTCTCTTAGTTGTCCCTAAAGTGTGTCCTTATATAGTCCAGCAAGTAGAGCACAAATTTGAGCTCAAATAGAAGACTTAATGGACCTTTCATTTCTAATTCATGCAATCTTAATCTACCAACATCTTTTTTCGATCTATCGACATACATTCTCAATCGATTGAGAATGGTATCACCTATGTATTACCTATGTGTTGAGAATTCAAAACTCTTTTCTTTAAGTTGAACTTGGGTCATCATCTTAGACTTGAAAACATATCTCTAACTTAACAAAAGTTACAATTTGTAATGGTTTGACAACAGTAAACCTATTGAACCTAACAACATGGTTAAAAAGACCCATTTACAACATACTGAAAGGATTTGACCATCAATGTCATGGATTATAACCAAAGTAGTCGATATCATACCAAACCCGTTGGTGCGGTCGGTATTTATCGTTCTAGTACGTGCACTTGTACTGAAACATAGCTATTTCGTACCGGTTTAAATACCAGCCGTACTAGTCAATTTCGGGTGTACCAGCCGGTATAGAAAAAAGTCTTTTTTTTTTTTTTTTTAAATTTTGCAATTTTTGAATTTTTGTAAGAGCAGAATGATAAGCTTTTTGTTATATATATATATATATATATATATATTCTTTTAGTTGATGCTAAAGACTAAAATCATAAATAATTTATTTTGAATTGAGATAATATTTTATGGTAAATTATTATTATTATATATATTTATAAATATAAAAAATAACAGTAAACCCAAAATGGTACACCAATATTGACTGATACCGAAATAGATCGTTTCACTGGCCAAACCAATATAACCTCTAGTACGAGATTAACTCCTTGAATGTAACTCCCACATCCTCCAAAGTTTCCTCTCTTCACACGAGTGGCGTGAATACTCAACTTCACAATCTCCATGCTAATTGATGTCAAGTCTTGAGGTGTTTGGCACTGATGGCCCATTTTTGCTCGCCACCGCTCTTACACTTTGCCCATATATGCCATGCTATGGTAAAAAATAACTCTATATTTGGTGATGACTAAAGAACCAAAAGTCACTAAAGATTTTGGTTTCAAGGGGGCAACATCATGCTAAAATATTGAAAACAAAATTAATTCAATAATATTTATTAATATAAAAAAATTTACTTGTTTACTAAACGTACAGAATATTTGATTAACATAGAAAATATAATGTAAATATATGTTATAATTTTTTTTTGGTGCTTGGCTTCCATTTTTTTTTTCAAGCCTCATATTAGAGTTAATTAGTATAATCATTGCGTTACTTAAGCTACCTCATAACTTAAGTTGGCTATATATATATATATATATATATTTTTTTTTTTTTTTTTCAAAAAAGTAAATAATGAATGAAAATAATCAATAATATATGAAGTTAAAATTTTAATCTAAATGTAAGATATTCAAACAAATTATTTGAATACTTAAAAAGTAAAATGAAAAAAAAAATCAAATTAACTTATAAATATTACAAAATGTTTTGTGTATGTTTTGATTTTTTTAACGATATTTATGATTTTTTTAAATTTTGACTCAATTTAAAAACATTGATTTTGTTTTTGTCTATCTTAGATTTCATTTCCAACTATAAAAAATTAAAAAAAAAACATTTATTGTAAAAGATCTTTAAAAAGTATATATCATTATAAAAATTACGTTGATAATTACATCGAAATGGGGGAATTTAAATCTAGAACATAATGAATATTATATTAGGAGTTGCCAATTAATTGATCTTAAAATTCTCTTGACAACATATAGGTATTGTAATAATATTACATATTTAGATTTTTTTTTCTTGACTACATTTAAGAGTTAAAAGATAATTTCATGCAATAAAGAAATTTTGAGTTTGAAATATTTATGAAAAACTGGAAAAAAGAAAAGAAAAGAAAAAACAGAACCCCACTCCCTAGCTCAAGCCACTGTGCTCTACAAAACTGTGCCGAAAGAGCCAGAAAAGGTCCAGTTTCTACGTTGAAGCCACCCAAAACTTTCTTTGAAAACAGGGACGGAACTAAGATTTGAACCTAGGGGGCTAAAGCATGAACCAAAAAAATTTCATGTGACATGGTTTATTAATTAAAAAAAAATCATGGTAGACAAAAAATTGCAATTTAGTACCTAAATATTTAAGTTAAGAAGGATATAACATGAACCAAAAAAGTTGAAAGTTACAACATGATATTCTAAAGTTTTTCGAAGAAGAAGAAAAAAAAAAAAAAAAAAAAGGACTTCAGATTTCCAAATTTTGGGTAATTGGAATTAATATGTTGATTTTATCATGTTGACCAACTCATCAATATGATAATCTCAAACTTTTGGATGCAACTGAAAATCACACTAATGAAGTTTTTCAAACCTTTGTTTGAGGATTTAAAAAAAAAATTTTTGGATATTTAAATTAAGAGTTGGCAATGCTACGTCATCAATATCGACTTTTAAAAGAATTTTGGCATTTTATCTTTTGAAAAAAGTATAAATATTGTAATTCACTTTCCCATAGTTTATAAATCAATTTAAAAAGTCATAAAAATTGTTGTAAATCCCGTGAGGGATTTTTTTTTTCTTTGAGATTTTTTTGGTTATGAATTATTGAATTAAAATATTGGTGAATTGGGGATTTTTTGTTAATCCTAATACTATTTTAATTTTTTTTTTTTAAATTGGGGATAGGCGCCCCCCCCCCTGCCCCTTAGAGGATCCGTCACTGTTTGAAAATTCACAAGAGTACAAATTACAAAAGTGTGATGCATGTGTTGTTTCAATTTTTTGCTCGCATACAGGGCAGATGAGTCCGGTAATTTTACACGTAGTACACAAAAAATCTTGAGATTGGTTTTATCGGATTTAATCCGCTCCGAAATGCAAATGACCCCAAAAAAACAAGGCATATTATAGAGTATACACGCTTTGAATTTTTATCAAATACTCCAAACTTGACTATTAATATATCGGTAAGAAGTTTCCAAACTTGACTAATATAGTTGACGCCTTGATGGGCTCTAGTTTTCAAGATTAACTTTTGTAGATGCCAACTTGAATTTCAAATCTTAAAAAGAGTTTCCCAAGTGCTTTTCTAAAAAAATACACCCCACTTATCGGATCTCATTACATCCGATTTGACCCATATCGATTCAAGTATGAACTCGGAGAAAATAACTAAAGTGGATCTCATTACATCCGATTGGACCCTATTTCCGAAGTAATCGGATTTAATTACATCCACTTCGGACCAAATTGTTCAACACCTTTTTAATTAATTTCTTCCTTGGTGCGTTAAAGACTGAAGGTAATATGCTTCTAGATTATTGAGCTTATCTCAGCCACATTACTTTCATATTTGGAGAATTTGACTCCATAGAAACAAGGTGGTTTACAGTGGTTTTTATATTCACTTGTGGACCTTGAGCTTATTAGAGAAGAAAAGCAACTCGCTTCATAATATTTTGGCGAAAATATCATTTTGGGTTCTCTATTTTGGAGTTATTGTTTAATTTGGTCCATACATTTTAGCAGTAGTCAATTTAATTCATATTAAAATCAACTTACAATCAATTTGGTCCATATCATCAAATTATAGCCTTTTTTAGGCACTTTTTCAAAAAAGAAAAAAACAGACACACACACACACACACACACAAATCAAATTTACCAGTCTTTAGCTCAGGTAAACACAAATCAACTACTACCAAAATGGTGTTTTTGCCTAATATTTTTTTACACTACTCGGTCTCATGTGAGAAAGAATAAATAAGTAGTGAGAGTGAAATAGACCAAAATAGATGAGGGTTGGTACAAATTAAACATTGATATCACTTTATAGGTAACCTTGGCCTAGCTTGTGGTGGAGGTGTTATTAGGGACCACATATGCCTTTGGATTGTGGGTTGTTAGATTAAATAATTAAATTCATTATTTCTTAACAATTTATCTTTTTGGAGATTTGATAATTTATCATGATATCAAAGCGTAAAATTATGGGTTCAAACCTTGTCCTCATCTTACCTCCTATTTAAAAAAATGATCACTTAATAAAGGTAGTTTAGATTCACACGTGAAGGAAAAATATTAAATTAAATGATTAAAATTGATCCATAAGTGTGGCTACTAATGTTGATGAGGAGCTTTGGAATCTTAGAGTAGGCCTCGAATTGTGCATAAACCTTAATTTGCTAGCGGTTGAAATTGATGCTTAAGTAGTTCTTGGTTGAGTTAGCGATACTTGTTGCAACAGTTTACATGATGCATGTTCCTATCTTGGATTGCATGAACCTGTTCAAACAAACAACATTGTTTTCGTGAGGCCAACCTATGTGCATATATGCTCCTACTAGAAATGAATGAATTTTCAACAGGAATTAGTTGTTTCTAATACTCATCCTATAGATGTTTATATTTTACTTTATTATGACATTGTGTGTAATTATTATGAGATATATTTTACTTTATTATGACATTGTGTGTAATTATTATGAGACTTTTTATTCTAATTCTGCTTTAATTAGTTAATATATGCTAGTCCTTTGTTTATCAAAAAAAAAAATAAATAAAGAAAAGAAGAGAAAGGAGAGACAAATAATATTTAAAATATCTTATAAAACCAGTGGCGGCGCCACTTGTAGTTCAGGGTGTTCCTAGGAACACCCTGACTTGAAATCTCTTTTTTTTTTTCTTTTTTTTTATTATGTATAATAATTTAAATGTTTTTTATTTGTTTATCCTTAAAAAAAAAATATAAGAACACTCTCAAGCAATATCAGGAACACCCTCAAAATTTTTATGCCAAACAAATTTTGAATTAAAATCTAATACATAGTGGGATGTGTGCTAGTGTGTGCTAAAACACAATGGGATGTATGCTAGCGTGTGCTAATGCACAGTGGGGTGTGTGCTAGACTGCTAGTAGTTAGTAAAAAACAAAATAAGAACACTTTTAAGCAATATCAGGAACACCCTCAAAATTTTTATGCCAAACAAATTTTGAACTAAAATCTAATGCACAGTGGGGTGTGTGCTAGTGTGTGCTAATGCATAGTGGGATGTATGCTAGTGTGTGCTAATGCACAGTGGGGTGTGTGCTAGACTGCTAATAGTTAGTAAAAAAAAATTAATGAAGCAACAAAACATCAATAATTAATAATTTAATTAACTAATACATTATAAAAGACAAACAAATTAAATTATCTTAGGCAAAATAATAATTAATAATTTAATAATTAATGAAATAACAATACAACAAATTATAGTTTATAAAAGACAAACAAATTTATGAAACAATTAATAGTTTATTGTACAGGTACTTTTGTTCATTTCTTTTCTTTTCTTTTTTTTTTTCCTTTTGAGGTTTTTTGGTGTACTGGGTGCAAATTTGTTTCGGTTTTAAGAATATTTGTTTTTTTTTTTTAAGCACAAACTTCATGCTGGCCAAATCTTGAATTTTGGCCGGTATTTACCAAAACGTCCCCAAACAGACTAAAATGACCCAAAATTTTTTCAAAGTGGAATAGGAACACCCTGAACGAAATTCCTGGAGCCGCCACTGTATAAAACAAACAACTTCGTCTGATATAATACCTTTAAAAAAAAAAGAAGATATAATACCTTTGAATCTTTCTTTTTTTTTTTTTTTTTTTTTTTTGAGAATTCCTTCGAATCTGAGTCTATGACAATAGGATGTAGGATACCCTAATTTATTATTATTATTATTATGTTTTGGTTGAATGAGAATGAACCTACTGGTTAATGTAACACAGTACACAAAAGTGGTCAGATTGGTTTTCGGATATAATCCGCTCCGAAATGCAAGTGGCCGCAAAAGTGATTTTTTTTGGGGTCCAAACGTGCGCTTAGGGGGACACAGAAGATGACACGAGTCATGTGGAAAATTAGTTGTAGCTGAGTTAAAGAAACCGTGTACCCTGGGGACCCACCGCTCTCTCTTTTTGACAAAGAGGTGAATATGACAAGGTCATTAGGGACACTGCAATTTTGTATTGATGATGAGTCCCTATCCTATCTATATTTTTTAAATCGAATTCAGTCGGATTTTTTTTTTAAGAATTATTTTGAGTAATCGGAGTGAGTCGGATATGTTGACTATTGAATCGGATAGATTGACAATTGAGCTGGATGTAATTCTTTTTTCTTTTGAAAATATCTTACAGTCTTCACTTTTTATTACTTCACTTTCCTATTCATTATTCTTTTATTTATTTATTTCAACAGACGGTCAAGATCGTTTAAGAGTTTATGACGTGGAACAACTAATCCAAATAAAACAAGGAAATAAATAATAAATATTCTAGGAGTCGGAGAAGACCGAAGATTTAGTAGTTGTTTATGTCTGCAAAATAAATATGCCTTTGAGAAGACAGAAGCAGAGCAAAAACACAAGGCCTGTCTTCTGAAGAGCGGTGGTGTTCGTGGCAGAGACAAGGTGGGAGCTCCATATCGCCTGTCTACTGAAGGCCTTGGTGTTGCTCTCTACTCTCTGCAGAACACAATAGAAAACAGTTTCTCGAAATATTGTTTCTTATGGTAAGTTTTCGACTTTTAATTTCAGATCTTAATTAGGCGTAAAAGTGTTACAATTTTAATTTTATGTTTTCTTTTTGAAGAGCGGTGGTGGAGTGGGTGTGCCTCAAGGGAGCTCAAACAAGTTCTTGTGTTGCGTAACCAAACAAATGTAAGTTTCTTTGCTTTTTTTTTTTTTTCATCAAAAGTTTTCTTTTTAACTGTATCATTATACACATTTTAACGCATTAAAAAATATAGGAAACTGTTTCTCACAACTCCCTCGCGTGATATTCAGTTCCTCTCAGTCTTTGTCTCTCACTTCCCTCTCAGTGTCTAGCTTCTTCGTCCTCCTTCCGTCTCTGGCTTTCATCAACTACAGAGATTTCTGTCTTCCCAATTCAAATCGAAGTACGACCCGTCCGTGGCTGTTGTTGGCCAAATATACGATATATTTGTTTAATTTTATTATTTTTCAGGTTAATGAACGTGAATGACTCTGTACTCATGTCTTTCTTCTTTTGTTCTCTTCTTCTCCCGTATGTCTTCTAGGTTTTATTTTTGTGTTTGCTTTTTTCATTACTAAAATTTCAAAGCTTGAATTTTTACCATTAATTGGCTTAGATTTTTAAAATTTAAAATTGATATTTGATATGAGTTTTAATTAATTTGTGGGCCTGGGTGATGTAAGTGCTTGTTAAAGCTCTGTTTGCCACTATGGCAAAATACCCAGAAAGGTTTTCAGTGAAAAAAGGATTTTAATCAGACTGTTTAAAGAAGAAAATGGTAATTTACGGTGTGGAGAGGCATATGTGTTTGTAAGAATTAAGAGGGAAAGAAAACGAAATTCCTTTTAAAATATGCTCTACAAAAGCCAGTCTTGAATTCTTTGATATTATCTTCGTTCTTTGGGAAATTAATCTTCTTTTTTCTTTTTCTTTTTTTTGTTTTGGGGGGGGGGGGGGGGGGCACAGTAGACAAAAAATTCAAAAAGGAGAGCTAAAATTAGAGAAAGTGGATGTTTGTAAGTTGTGACAAATTAAATGGGGGTTAGGCTTTTTGTTTGTTATTAATCTTTGAATTTGGAGTTGTTGGAACTTGGAAGGAGCTATGGTTATTGTACGGTGAAGAAAGTAGTATTAAATTAAAAGGACTTTACCCTTGTGGTGTTCATTCATTTTTTCAGTTGTAAATATTCTTACCTTTTTTTTTTGGTTGATGAGAAGTTCATGGGAAAGATGTACAACAGTGAGGACCAGATCAGTTTATGAGATAGTGAATACGGGGCAATTTGGTCTTGCAACTGTCATGTCATGAGCTAACTAAATGGTGGGTTGCAAAGTGTGCAAAAGATAATAGATTAGGGGGGATAAGTGTGTATTCACTTCATTTAGGGTAGTTAGTATAATATGAAGTATAATTTAAAGAAGTAAAGTATAATTTTTCCCAATTTTTTAGACCGTAAGTTTATAATTATAATTTTTTTTTTTTAAATGTGAAGTAGTAAGTTTTGGAGTTTTAATCTTAGAACTCGAGTCTTTTTTATTTTGTTGAGAACTTAGGTCTAAGTGTGGAACAATTTTAATTTAATTTAATTTTTTTGAATTAGTTTTTCTAAGTTGTACTGCCTATTGGAATCCAAATAGCCCAATTTTCTAGAGCATAAGTCAAAAATAAATAAAATAAAATAAAATTTGAATGTGATGGGTAAGTTTTGGAGTTGGAAGCAGGTCTAAAGTGTGTAACAATTTTAATTTTTTTGAATTAGGTTAGCAAATGTGTGTGTGTTTCTTAAAAAAAATAATCGGTAATTATTACATATTACTTAAAAGAGTGTATCGTGTGCAGTATAATTTGTCTCACCATTCCTTAAAAGTTACCATGACTTTTGAGTGGAGTTTGTGGCATACTTTTGTGTTAAAACCATTTTCCCTCTCCCTTGCTTGTGTGTGTGTGTTTGTTTGTTTCTCAAAAAAATAAAAAACTTGTATGAGACAGGTGTCAATAAAAAATAAATATGTTTTTAAAGAACTAGAGCTAAATACTCTATTTCAAATAATTTATAAATTTATTTTTTGCCCAAATTCTACTATTAGTTGAAGGAGTGTTTTTAAGTACATGTGATTAGTGCCAATTGTCCAGCACCTTGTACTTTAACTCATTGGCATCTCTAGGTGTGTTTATGACATTCAAAGTTGGAATCTTCACCCCACATTGTAACTATTATACATAAAAAAAAAAATAATAATAAAATAAAAAGTACATGGATTGGTTTGTATTTTTAAAGGTAGCTTATTTATTTAAAAAAGAACATGTGATTAGTAATTTTAAAGGTAGCTTATCTTTAAAAAAAGTGGACATGAAATATTTATAGTTTAAAGATTATACAATTTATTTATTTGCTCACATTTTACTATTTTAGAAAACAAGTGGTATTAAGTACACGTAATTGGTATTTTCAGGAGCACGTAAAAGTCAATCAAGCACATCTCTGACCGATGTGTCCGAGTAAATATCACTATCTCCAAATTTAAGGCTTTCTTTCGCACTGAGTTTAAAGGTATTTGATGATTGTTTCAATTGCATTTCTTTCTTTTCAACTGCAGGTTGTTTGTTTTGATTTTTGCCATTTTTTGTTTTGTTTTTCTTTTAGGATATTACAAATTTTATTATATCATGTCTTAAGTAATTTATTTAATATATTATTAACGTAACACCAATTATATATATATTTTTTACATCATCCAAATTATGTTAGTTGGTAAGCCTTTTATAACAAAAATTGTAATCCTTTTCTTATTGAATTTTTTTGGGTGTTTGGGAGAACGAGAGTTTAGTATTCTGTTTTGGGTTCTTTTTATCTAGGGATGGCCCCACTAAAAAAAAAAAAAAATTAACTAGTATATACCAATCTATTTAAATTTGAAACTTTTTGTTAAAAAAAATTCATACATGACCCCGTCCAAAAAAAAGAGCCTCAAAATTTAAAGTTAACCCAAAATTAAAATAATCAAATCCATATTTGTGATTAGCAACCCCTTCTAAACAAAGCAACAAAAAAAAAAAATCCATTTTTACTAATAAAATATGAACAAATCCCAGATAAGAAAATCTTCGCTAAGAAAAAAGCAAATAACTTGTGCATTTTAATTCACTATTCCTTTGGCATAATGCTGTGATTATCTTTTTTAGGATCCAAAATTAAATTCTTAAAAATTTGGGATTTGGATGTTGCCATAGTGTCTAGTACCACCTAAAAAATTGTTATGGTATTATTATTTATTTTTTCACCATTAGCAAGATGACTTTACACTACCGCACACTTTTGGCGTGATAGTTACTTTACAAGTACAAAATTCTTGTTGGCGGAGGGGGAGGGGGGGTGGAGGTAGACATGGCAAAACGGTCGGGTCGGGTCGGGTCGGGTCGGGTCGGGTCAATCGGGTTTGCGGGTCAATCGGGTTGCGGGTTGAGTCGGGTCAAGTCGGGTCACGAGTCGGGTCGAGTTGACCCGTATTTGTCAAACAAGTTTTTTTTTTTGAAATAGATGCAATCTGTCAATTGTTTAAGAGTTTCTTAACTGTGATTAGATTCTCACTGGTGATACTGTTACCATTTATCAATTATCACTAAACACTTGATACCCAAATTTGGTGCAACTCTTGTTCCAGCTTTCTAGAAGCTAATTTTGGTATAATCTTCAATCTATTTAAAGTAGGAAGAGAAAATGAAAGTGACAAGTAAAGAATGACAAACTATAATGGAGTACATAACATATTAAGTTAAAAAGAATAAGTAAATATTTTATAAGAATTACATCTCAATCTCAATTTACTCAACATTGATATGCATGGCAAAACAGGCGGGTCGGGTCGGGTTCGGGTTCGGGTCAATCGGGTCACTGGTCAAAACGTGTCACGGGTCGAGTTGGGTTCGGGTTCGGGTCAATCGGGTCACGGGTCAAAACGGGTCACGGGTCAAAAATGGGTCATTTTTAAACGGGTTAATTGGGTTGCGGGTCAATCGGGTTGCGGGTCAATCGGGTCGGGTCAGAAAATTCTGACCCGTTTTGCCATGTCTAGGTGGAGGGCCAGTTCAAGTCTCTGGTAAAAAGCTTTACACACACATCTAAATTAAACTAGAGTAAAATTTCTATCTTGTAAAAAAAAAAGTGACTTTACAATTCATTATCGATTAAATATTTTCTGTTATGTAAAAACATTCTTCATTCCAATAATTGAATCATTGATTTAGCGAGCATGTAGTTATTATTATCACTAACACTGATCTATTACTTGGACTGAAAACTTCTATGGCATTTTGGTTCCCATGTGTTATGATCAATTCATAAAATGATGGCTTGACCTGTAATCATATATGAAACAGCGGACAATATAAATTTAGTATAACTTTTTTTCCAGGACCTGTTGGGACATGTCAAATGTGTCCTTACTAATATCTTTCAAAGCTAAATGCATAACTCTTTCAATTAATATTTATTTGGTTGCTTTAAACTTCATTTACATATGCTATTTTGCATATTTATAAGAACCCATGTTACTAAACCATGTTAACAGACCTTTATAGCTCAATTAGTACTTCTTAGTGTTTCTAATGGAGACATTTAGATTGCATTTTTCCTCCCATTATTGTAACTGTACAATTATTTTAAAAAAAAATGGTTACTAAACTATCAGTCTATCACAGAAAAACTTACTTTTTAGAGAGTCAAACGAGGCATAACAATTTAGTTCCAACAATATTATTACTTAAATTATTTTTATTTTTACAATTATGAAAATTTCACTATGCTTTATATACCCATCTGCCTCTAGCTCTGTAGCTTGTCCTTCATTATTGTGCCATGCAAATCTTTATTAGTTCATTTTGGACATTTGAAATGTCCATCTTCTAAGCTGAAATTCATTTAAATATATTTGACCATTTGTTCTATTACTTTTGTATGTCTTGATAGGAAGTAAACAAAATGAAACGTCCAGAGATCTCAGCATCATATAAGATGACTTCAGCACCCCCGAATTCTTCTAAAAAGAGAAAGTCAACATCGGACGTTTGGAACCACTTCATAAAGGAAACAGATCAAAATGGGAAGGTCTGGGCCAAATGTAAACATTGTAGGAAGCGCTTTTCAGGGTTAAGCAAAGATGGGACCACACACTTGAAAAATCACTTGAATTCCTCAAAATGTAAAAGATCACAAAAAGAAACTGGTTGTTTAGAAAATCCAACTGTCACCAATGGGAATTTTGTGTTTGATGAAGAAAGGAGTGGCTTGGATTTGGTTAGAATGATTATTAAGAATGGATATCCGTTGAATATGGTTGAGCATGAGGACTTTATAATTTTTGTGAAGAATTTGCAACCAACGATCAAACTTCCTTCACAAGACACTTTAAAGGATAAGATTCTTCGTTTCTACAGAGAAGAAAAGGAAAAACTCCGCAAACAGTTTGATAAGGTCTTGTGCCTCAGTTTAATACTTAATTTTTGGACAGATTGTGGAAAAAAGAGCGAGTATTGTTCATTTACTTTGCAATTTATTGAAGATGGTCCAAGACTGAAGAAGAAGATTATTGCCATAAAAAATGTGGAGTACAATTATACAGGAGAAACTCTTTTTAAGATGGTAAAAGATGTGCTTCTGGAGTGGAACATTGACAAGAAATTGGCTACTATAACCGTAGAAAGTTCTATGGCAAATGATGTAATGGTAAATATCTTAGAAAGTTGGCTTCGTGATCAAGGTAATCGCCATCCTTTCGTAGAGCATATATTTCGCATCCATTGCATTACAAATCAAATAAATCTCTTTGTTAAGGAAGGATTGGATCAGGTAGATTATATTCTTCATAAGATAAGGAAGGCTATCAAAAACATGAGTGAAACAACAATTGGAAAACAAAAGTTTGAAGAGGTTGTAAAGAAATTAAATTTAGGAGGCAAGGAAATTACTTCTGAAGGTGTTCCTCTAAGGTGGGATTCCACCTTTTTCATGCTTCAAATTGCATTGGAGTTTAGGCAGGAGGAAGCATTTGTGGACCTAGGGAGTTGTGATTGTGTCTTCTTTAAGGATTTATCTACGGAGGAATGGGATAAGGCAGAAGTCATGCACAAATGTTTGAATATTTTCTATAAAGGCATATGCAGTTTTTTTGGAAGCAAATGTCTTAGTGCGAATGCGTATTTTAGTATGATTCTTGATTTTCGTGGAAGTTTGAATTTGATAATGGGAGAGAATGTTTCTTGGTTCTTTGATGACGTGTATTTTGTTTACGCAATTGTAGCAGTTTTTGATCCGCGAACAAAATTGGACTTTGTGAAGCACTCGTTGAAACGACATTATGATGACCATTACGAGCGTTGGAAAGTGATTAATGCAGGGCTTAAGAATTTGTTTAATTCATATGACAAATACCTTACGGGTCAGAGGTCATCTTCTTCTCTCATTAATAATGATAATAGATCTTCCTCAGATGGTGATGATCCTTATAATATACTAGATGATTGGAAAAAATCGAAAAGACAAAGAACAGAACTTAAAAAATATTTACAAGAGTCTCTTCAACCTGATGAAGAATTTGACATATTGGGTTGGTGGCATACCAAGAGTCAAGATTCTCCAACTCTTTGGACGATGGCTCGTGATATCTTGGCAATTCCAATGTCAACCTCTACATCAAATTCTGCTTTCTGTATTGAAACAGCGACACTCGATCCAATCTTCAATGATTTGGATCCTGACACTATTGAGGCATTGTTTTGTGGGAAGGACTGGTTGGACAATCCTATAAGGATGTAAGTACGATTTTCATTCATTAAGAATTTAAATTCCTTTTATATATGCCTTCTATGCGTTCCCTAACTCCCATTTCATTTTATTTAACTTCAGCACACCAAACAAGGACAATGACCACTCTACTGCCAACCCAACTTCGGGTCTTGAGCCACCTCCACTTCCAACTAAGGTATAATAAAACGTACCCATTTAAGGCTTAAATGATACATGCAAATTTATAAGGCATAAACTTTAAACTAAATGAAAATTACGTTAAACTTTCCTAATAAAAAAATGATAGGATTGTGATATTAATTAAAACCTTATATCATTTATGAGCATTTTTTCTCCTTAATACTTTTCATCTCAACAATTTTCCTTTTAATTTGTTATGGAAACTAAAAAAAATATTATTAGGAAAGAAAAATGAAAAGAAAATTCCTATTGTATGTATTATGAAAGAAAAATGAAAAGATAAATGTATTGTTTCTATTGTAATTAATTCATAAAAAAGATCTCTCTAATATATTGGACACACACACTCCTTATATAGTTTTCGGAACACTCATTTATTAGACAAGCTGATTCTCAAAAAAAAAATAATAATAATAATAAATAAATAAATATAAATTACACAAGCTTCAGGTAATTTTCATTTAAACCTAATGATTTCAAATAATTCCTTTTTTCTTTTTTTTTTTTTTGAGAAAAAGGTAAGTGAAATTTTATTAAAGAATTAAACATCAAATAATTTCATTTAAACCATATAGTTTCAAATAGTTTTTATTACACTTAATAGTTTCATCTTTCATATAGTTTTATTTAGACCTTTCTAAAGTTTTGGACGTGTCATTTAAATGTTATACTTTCAAAATATTTCCTTTAAACCTTCGAATTTGAAATAAATTTCAGTTAAATTAAAGCAGATGGTCACATAATTCTTAACGATGGGTTAACATAATTTGTGATAATTTTTTTAAATAAAACCTTTTTTTTTTTTTTTAAATGATGTTTAAATGAAACCTTTTGAAAGTTTAAGGTTTAGATTAAACATGTTCAATACTCAAAGTTTTGTAATTTTTACTTTTATTTTTTTTATTTTTTTTTTATACAAAATTGAGTTGTTTTTTTTTTTTTTTAATTTTTTTATACATGATAGAATTTCTACCCTAGCCTAATCTAAGTGTATATGTGTGTGAAGCTCCCTCTTAAGAACTTAAACCCCAGGGCTTGCTCCCAACACCTCACAAGCATTTATACTTGTGGAGTGACCACTACACTAAGAATGTTTAGTCCCATAGCAGCAAATTTTTTTGCTATTAACTATTTGAATGCAAGCATATTAGAATTGAACAAATAACTGTCACGAGACTCATAGTTGACCAGAATTACCTACTATCATTTATGAGGAGAACTGAAGATTTGGATCCCCTTATAGTTGAGTAGCAGCAATCTTTTTAGCTAATCTTGCATTAAGCCATTAAAGACATTGCAATCTTTAAGAATGATATTGTTTTCAAGTTTAGGAATGTAGCAAGGGAACATACTTTACATACCAATGGTCTAGACCAAAATGATATTGTAGATGTTAAAAAAGAAATGAAGATAGTATCTCAATCCATAATCCAAGTCACAATGGATCAAGATAATACAATACTTATTAAAAAAAGAATCTAAGATAAAGTCTACATCTTCAGTACAAGACAAAATGAACCAAAATGATTTAGTACACAATAAAAAGGAATCCAAGACAGTGTCACTATCTCCAATCCAAGACACATTGGAGAGAGACCACAATGTTCACATTGTTGGGCTAACCCAATCCAATCCAATCAAATACCTGGCAACAAAACACTCCTCTCTCACAACATGGTAAGTGATATATAGTATTTGTTATTTATTTATTTTAAATGTGTTTAGAATGTTTTTAGCTACACGATTTTTTTTTTTTTTTGGTTATTTATTGCAAAAGATATTGATTTGCTATAATTAACTTTCCCTTATAACGATCAAATTAGTGCATCATGTGTTACACCTTCTGGTAAGCCTAAAGTTACTAGATTGCTAAAACATAACCCAATTGTCACATTACAAGTTGTAGTTTCAAATTTGTAAAAGTGGAAAAAATAAAAATAAAAAATACGTTGTAGATGAGTCCATCAATGTGTACATTAATATATAAGCATGTGAATACAACATATTTATATATGTTAATTTTTATATACTATATTTTTTTAGGAATTTGGACTAGTTGATGAGGAGATTATGAATGTGTTCGAACCATATACTAAAATTGAGAAGATCATATGTAATTACATTTTCAATGAGGATTTAAATGGGAGGTTTGTCTCTTTTTTCAGTGTTTTTTTTTTATTTTTTTTATAGAAGTTAATATTAATGAAGATCTAACTTAATAATGTCAATGAATAATGTTTAGGGAAGTTCTTGTTGACATGAAATATGAGTTTGGTGTACGTGCGGCTTTCAATGCCTTGCTCCCTAACCAATGGATAACTGATGAGGTTAGTGTATGAAATTTAAATACATTTTTATATTTGTGTTTTTTAATTATTCACTAATTATAACAATTATGTTGTATTTTAGATTATTAACTTGGTCATCTGCAAGATGACGAAAGAGAAAAGGTTTTCAAAAATACATGCATGGTATTTGCCAACGCGTTTTTCAGTAAGTTGCGTTATATTTTAGGTTGTGCTTATATTGTTTAATTAATACATTATTTTTTTCTTTTATATATGTTTTGGGTTGTTCTTATAGTGTTTAATTAATACCTTAATTTTTTTTTCTTTTTATATATGTTTGTAGCAAAGAATGATGTGTGGAGATGGCAATCCCACACTTTCATGGTTTAAAAAGTCATTTAGGGACAATGACAAGTATATGTCAAAATTGGAGAATTGTAAACAGGTAATTTTACTTAACACACATATGTATATTACTCTAATACATGCTAATACATTGTTCATTTGTACTTGTAGATTTTTATCCCTATGAACGACAATGATAGTCACTGGTACTTATGTGTTGTTGAATTAATACCAAATAAATGTATATATATACTGGACTCTTTGCCAAGCACAACTAAGCAAGACATTCGAACAAAAAACGTGAAAATTGTGGTATTGTTTCTTTATCTTTCTACTCAATAATAATTTTGTTATTTGATTTTGTTAAGTTTAGTACTAAAGATTTGCACTGAATTTCAACTTTGCACTAGGTAACAGGCCTTGATAAGTTATTGAGTTATTTGGAGAAAAACAACTATACTGACAGTATAACCAAGTTTGCATTGAAATCACCCCCCTCAAATCCTAGACAAAATAATGGGTAAGTGTTAGTTATACTAGTACATATGGATAAGTGTTGTGGGCATGTTTCAAATTTTACAACTTTAACTTTTTTCATATTTCAGGTATGATTGCGGCATGTATGTTATTAAACACATATGTAAAAATATTTTCAACAATTTGCCCTTTCTGGTAATATATTTCATGGAAGTAATTACAAGTTTTCACATAATTATTTGTTTAAACTTCTTAATTACATGTCTAATTATTTGTAGGAGGGCGAGTCGGAACGTTTTCGATATAAGTTGGCAGCAAATCTAGTGCTTTCAAAGGATAATGAACAACGTTCCAATATTATTGAAAGGGCTAAAAAAATTCCACTAAAGGACTACTTTTTGTCACTCAAATGACAGTGATTTGTATAAAAGAATGAATGAGAGACTGAAATTTTTTATTTTTATCACAAATGTATGTGTTCTGTGCATGCATTCTGCTTCAGAGTTGAGGCACTCATTCTTTTTAAAGTTGCGTTGTTGAAAATTAGATTTGTGACAAGAATTGAAAAATAAATTTGTAGGATACAACCAATTATGCAAGGTATATATCCTTCTCCTCCTTGCCCTCTCTGCATCTCTCGTGTGTAATCCATTCACTGGATGTGGAGTAGAATTTGATGATAACAGTTCATTTGGATGCAAACTATAATAGGTGCTTTATAGTGCAAGAAAGTAGAAAGTATTCAAATTGGTTATTAGGCAGTGTTTTATGAAGTGATCTGATCACTTTGAACTGAAATATAACAAGAGCATTATACGTACTTACCGATTCATTTGTCCTAAAATATGTAAGATGTGAATATTCACCCCATAATTTTTATACTTGATTGTTTTAGCAGGGGAGGTTAATACGCATGAAAGAAATAGTACGGTATTATTTTCCAGGCCAGGTCAGGTGGGACAAGGCCCTAGGATTGAATTTTAAACTAGCATGACGTGAATTATTCGACCCGTAATTTCATAAAAATAAAATGTTAAATTATTGAATCCATTGGCATGTATGTTTGTGTTAAATTTGTTGAATTAGAATTTGTTTCTTTCAAATATATAAGTCGATTTAGAATTATAGACACCCCAAAACAAGTGGCAGATTTTCATTCTAATTACATATAGTCTGCTAATATTTTATCCTCTTTATTTTTTTATTCATTTTTAAAGAATAACAGGTAATGCTACTCGAATTCAAAAATAAGTGAAAACCATGGCCACTCAAATCCAGAAACACTTCATATTTCGTCTAGTAAATATTCCATCGACAACAAGATTTTTTTCTTTTTAATTTTTTATGGGAAATACTGTAAACTTTTATTGAACAATAGAAATACTGTTGGCATCTTGAAGAAGAGCTTGTACAATGAAACAAGGATCCTCTTCTAACCAAATTGAAAAGTCATCTATGCCTTGGGCATATTTTGCTAATAAGTGAGCCGGCTTGTTTCCTTGCCTACAAATATGGGAGAACTCAACCTGTCGAAACTCCCTCGAAACAGATAAGGAGCTGTATACAATGGAAGCCATTGACAAGGGAGGAGGAGAGAGTTCCTTCAAAGCATTGGACACTATCAACGAATCACTCTCGAGAATAAAGTCTTGAATGAGGAGGTCTTTCGCAAATTGCAGTCCGGTCTCCACAGCTTTCGCTTCTACTTCTACAGCTTTGAGAGGGGCCCAAAACTTCTTACTATAAGAGCGCCAGTAGTCATGCCATCCTCGTCTCGAACCAAAACACCCACACCAACAGCTTTTTGAGAAGCAAACACAGCCCCATCAACATTAATTTTGAACTTGTTCGATGGTGGCGGTTGCCAATATGCAGGCTGAACACTACGAGGCTTTTCATGCTCTATAACGCATGCCTGATACTCAACTAGGTACTCCAACGCATCATTCACAATCTTATTGGCACTCTTCTTTACACCTCCCGTCCTAAATTCATTTCGAGTTGTCCATAAAGCCCCACGCCACAATGATCATTCTTTCTGATGATGCCAAGAATCGGCTCAGTAAGCTGCGAGGTCTTCACGTACTTCGGGCAATCCTGCACGGGAAGAATGAACCTCGAAGGGAGGCACCGGTGTGGTACCGGCCAACGACCCTCCGAAGGTTAAGTTAGTATTGCTCACAACTCTAGAGTGCCAGAGTCGGGGTAGAAGCATACGTACCTCAATTTTGGAGGGTGTGGAAGTATTCATAGTAGTAGCAGGGGCCCTTGACCAAGGCGTGCTGGAGAAGATATCACTTTTACCGAAAATGCCCCTGAGTAGCGTGGAGAGTAAGATTCTTGTTGGGCAACCAAGCGTGTTGGGCAAGCCATCCCTTTGGGAATGGTTGCGCTGTGCGAGACACCTGTTCAAGTAGTAGCGTATGCGGCAAGATTCATTTTCTTGGGGAAGCGTACGTGGCAAGACAGGCTGTGGTGCCCCCATGTCCTTCACGTCGCCGGTCTCTTCCGTCACCCCAGATAAGGGTCGCATCGTCAGGGTCTAGTGTCCGTCATCATACGCCGCACCGTCATCCCTCGCAGGGTGCCGACGTCTAGTAGGAGTTTTTATCCTCATCAGGTGCCCCCTCAGCCCATCAGTCCGTGAACACGAAGGAGACGGACTAATGGGGTGACGGTTCCAACTCAGGCTGTCATTCAGTAATTAATGCAGGGTAATTAATGCAGGGCACGTGTCGTCGGCTCAATGTCAGTGTGCCAAAAACGAGGCGTCCCCTCGCCTTCCGTGCTCTTCCTCATATATAAGCCTCTCTTCTTTTCCCTCATTTTCACTTTTTATCAAAATCAAGAGATCAGAGCGCAGCCGTTCACCCAGTCAAGAAGAGAGTTTGATCCATCAACATAGTCGTCTGTCGCGTCATCGCAACCGTCCGGGACACCCTTCATCACCGAGAACAACTGGTAAGTGTTCATCATTGCCTCGCTCATTTTTACCACCGTCAGTCACCTTTTTAGGGCAGTTTGGACTTAGGGTTTTTCGTCGTATGTAGGTGTAGATGTCTAGCGCGTCTAGTAATCAATCGTTTGTCCGCGAGGGAGCAGGCGACGATGAAGTTAATCCGTCGGGTCCAAAGGATCCTTCAACTTCAACAGAAGATAGCTCGTCTACGTCCTCCTCTTCGTCGAGTAGTGGTAGGACGGAGAGTAACCTTAGTGATGGGGTAGGGGAGGATGAACAAATTCAGTCCGTCATAGGAAGTGATGGGATGAGGAAGTTCATCATGCTCTCGCTGTGGACGGTGAACGACTTTACGTCCACCATAAGAGAGTCACACTTTAAAACACTTAGGAGTAAGTACCAGATACCCGCCAACGTGCCCATCCGTCTACCCCGCCCAGGAGAGAGATGTTATTATCATGGGGTCAAGGGTGTCGGGATTTATGAGCAGATGCTCAAGGCGGGGTTGAGATTCCCCTTGACCCAGCTGCATCGTCACCTCTTTCACTACTTAGGATTATCTGTCAACTAGGTTTCTCCGAATGCATGGAGGATTTTCCTCGGGGTGGAGGTTCTGTACGGATCATATTCAAAGGGGAAAAAGAGGTTAACAGTGGAGGAGTTTTTTCAAAGCTACCGTCCGGTAGAGATAGTAAAGTCAAGGGGGATGTACAGCTTCGTGGCAAGGAGCCCGTTGTTGAGGTTGGTGAGTGATACTCCAGATTCCAATAGGGACTGGAAGTCTAGGTATTTCTTTATGGACGGGGACGAGTGGATGGGTAGTCCTGATGAGACCGAGTTTATGCCCGTCGACACCACGTGGGGCGTTTTACCCCCGTCTGGTATGTTTTCATCCACATTCCGTCTTCCTCTGTTGCAAACATCATTGGTTTCTGACCGTCCTCTTTTGCAGCCCAGAACCGTCCACAGGTTTCTATCGAGGATTGGAGCTTTTTGGAGAAGATTTTCCAAAAAAGTGAGCTGACGGACAGGTCTTGGGCCACACTTGTGACATTAAAGACAATTTGTTGGCATTGTGACGGGCCTGAGCCGTCCAAGGAGGCATTGAAGAGGTCAAGCTCTGGGTTTGTGCATGGGCCTCACTGATGCCGACATTGGAGAGGTCAAGCTCTGGGTACAAGGCCTTCACTTGACGGAGGGCATCATCGAAACCATCCGCGAATGTGCTGCCCAACTCCGTCAGGTAGGCTTCGGAATCACGGTACTCTTTGATAGAGTCCTCGCCAACCTGACGGAGTTGGTCCCTGACGGATGAAATCTCAGCCTCCTTGTCAGCCAAGACCTCTGCAGCGTACCCAATTGCTTTTCCAGCTCCGTCCTTTCTCGCTCAGACAAGGAAAGCTTCTTCTCCATCTTTACCTTCCAGGCCTTGTACTGCAGGAGCTCGTCCTCCGTCTCCGTTGCCTTCTCCAGTAGACGGCTCATGGTCGTCTCCTCATGGACACAACGGTCTATTAAGCCCTTCATCATGACAACGGCCTAAAAATCAAAAACACCAAGTCAGCATGACGGGAGAAGATAAATATGTATTCAAAAAGGTTGATGATGACGGAAAATTGCTTACCTGGGCCAAGTTGAAAAGGCCCGTCTCACCCATGGCCTCCATGGAATGATTCCCGATGTCTTCATAGTCCTCTACCGTCAGTATTGAGGACAGCTTCTCGATTGCGTACTTTGAATCCTCACGGAGGAGGACGGGTGGCTTCTCGATGGCGGGTATCGGGCCACCCGTCATTAGGCCCTTGCCCTTTCCGTGCTTCACGGGGGCTTTCTTCACCTCCGCCTCAAGGCTGACCACCGTCTCTGTGGTGGCCTTCAGCTTCTTGGGGTGACGATCCCCCTCTTGGTCGGTCTTCCTCTGTTGCAAACATCATTGGTTTCTGACCATCCTCTTTTGCAGCCCAGAACCGTCCACAGGTTTCTATCGAGGATTAGAGCTTTTTGGAGAAGATTTTCCAAAAAAGTGAGCTGACGGACAGGTCTTGGGCCACACTTGTGACATTAAAGACAATTTGTTGGCATTGTGACGGGCCTGAGCCGTCCAAGGAGGCATTGAAGTACAAAACACAAGTCCGAGCACGTAAGTCCGTTCACTTAAATTTCAAGTTTTTTCTTTTTGCCATTAACTAACGTACCGTCTGCTTTTGCAGAAATGGACGAGGCAAAGAGGAGAGCCTTCATCAGGCAACAGGCAGCTGGGAAAAAGAAAGAAGCTCAAGGCGCTGGGACGGACGGGCCCAAACCACCCACCGCAAAGAGGAAGACCGACCAGGGAGGGGATCATCACCCCAAGAAGCTGAAGGCCACCACAAAGACGGTGGTCGGCCTTGAGGCGGAGGTGAAGAAAGCCCCCATGAAGCACGGAAAGGGCAAGGGCCTAATGACGGGTGGCCCGATACCTGCTGTCGAGAAGCCACCCGTCCTCCTCCATGAGGATTCAAAGTATGCGATCGAGAAGCTGTCCTCAATATTGACGGTAGAGGACTATGAGGACATCGGGAATCATTCCACGGAGGCCATGGGTGAGACGGGCCTTTTCAACTTGGCCCAGGTAAGCAATTTTCCGTCATCATCAACCTTTTTGAATACATATTTATCTTCTCCCATCATGCTGACTTGGTGTTTTTGATTTCTAGGCTGTTGTCATGATGAAGGGCTTAATGGACCGTTGTGTCCATGAGGAGACGGCCATAAGCCGTCTACGGGAGAAGGCAACGGAGACGGAGGACGAGCTCCTGCAGTACAAGGCCTGGAAGGTGAAGATGGAGAAGAAGCTTTCCTTGTCTGAGCAAGAAAGGACGGAGCTGGAAAAGCAATTGGGTACGCTGCAGAAGGTCTTGGCTGACAAGGAGGCTGAGATTTCATCCGTCAGGGACCAACTCCGTCAGGCTGGCGAGGACTCTATCAAAGAGTACCGTGATTCCGAAGCCTACCTGACGGAGTTGGGCCACACATTCGCGGATGGTTTCGATGATGCCCTCTGTCAGGTGAAGGCCTTGTACCCAGAGCTTGACCTCTCCAATGTCGGCATCAGTGAGGCCCATGCACAAACCTCCGTCCTCCCCGCCGCCTCTGAGAGTACGGAGCGACTATTCGATGATGACGCAATCAACAAAGGCGATGGGAAGGATGATGACGGGGCAGATGCTGGCAATCCTGCTCAAGTTCAGGACGACGGAGCTGTCGTGAAGATTGTCGATTCTCCCGTCCAGTGACCTTGTGTTTGTAGAGATTTCAATTGTTTTTTCTTTGTGGACGGTTGCCTTTCATGGCTTTTTCAATGTGTATATATACTTTTTTGTTTTTTCGTTGTGAACAATGTTGCCATTCAAGGCTTTTCATTAATGCATTTTTTATTTCATGCTTATTCCTGCTTTTTACTTTAAGCTTTTATGAATGGTTTCCTTTGTGTGCATTTGGTTCTCGTGGAACTGTCAACACTATAGGGCAGTCGTCATTTTGGCGTAGTCTGCCTGACGTATCATTTGAACAACGTTGTGGACTTTTAGGCCCATCGTCCTTAGAGCACCATCAGCATTGTGTGCCTGACTTTGTTATGCCGTTGTCTAGCTTAGGCCGTCAACATTTAAACTTGGACTTTTGGGATTTCCAATTAGGAAAACGTGGTGGCTTTTAAGCCGTCAGCATGGGTGCTTGACGCTTCGATGCCGTCATCCAGCGTAGGCCGTCGTCATTTAGACTTTGGCTGTTGGGCTTTCCATTTGGGAAAATGCAGTGGCTTTTAAGCCGTCAGCTTGGGTGCTTGACCCTTTTATGCCGTCTTCTAGGGTGGGCCGTCGTCTTTTAGACTTTGGCTTTTGGGCTTTCCACTTAGGAAAACGTAGTGGCTTTTAAGCCGTTAGCTTGGGTGCTTGACGCTTTTATGCCGTCGTCCACCGTAGGCCGTTGTCTTTTAAACTTGGGCTTTTTGGCTTTTCATTTTAGGAAAATGTGGTGGCTTTTAAGCCGTCAGCATGGGTGCTTGACGCTTTTATGCCGTCGTCCACAGTAGGCCTTCATCTTTTAGACTTTGGCTTTTTGGCTTTCCATTTAGGAAAATGTGGTGGCTTTTAAGGCGTCAGCATGGGTGCTTGATGCTTTTATGCCTGTAGAATGGAGCCGTCAGCTTTGACACCGTCAGCTTTTTATGCTTGAACGGATTTTATGCTAAGGCTTTTATACTTTGCAAGTTTCTGATGTTCAACACTTAATAGTAAGTAGAAGAGACTTTGAATAAACCTCTGTATGCCTTGCATAATTTTTTAGAAGGGGGAAAACATGCCCTTTGAGCCCCAGGAATACATTAAAGTAGATCAATTACAGACTAGTTACAAGTAGGGAGCTGCCATTCTTTTTTACTGGTAGTACTTACGTAGGTGCTCGGCATTCCACGGGTGGTGCAGCTTCTGCCCTTCCGGTGTTTCCAGATGGTAGGTGCCCTTTCTTTGCCATGCTGTGATTCGGTAGGGCCCTTCCCAATTGGGGCCGAGCTTTCCTTGGGTTGGGTCTCTGGCAGCGCCCATGATTTTTCTTAGGACGAAGTCACCGACCTGGAATTCCCTGTGTCTGACTCGGGAGTTGTAGTGTTTAGCCATGCGATCCTGATACTGGGCTAACCTTTGCTCTGCTGCTGCTCTGTCCTCGTCGATCAAGTCAAGCTGTAGGTGCAAGGCCTCTTTGTTCCTGCCTTCATCATGGGTGTTCACCCTGTAGGTTGTGAGTCCCACTTCGGCCGGAATGACTGCCTCGCTTCCGTAGGTTAGCCTGAACGGTGTTTCTCCTGTGGGGGTCCTTGCTGTCGTTCTGTATGCCCATAATACGCTTGGCAGCTCTTCGGGCCATATCCCCTTTGCCCCCTCGAGCCGAGTCTTGATAATCTTGAGCAAGGATCCGTTCGTTACTTCGACCTGACCGTTGGCTTGGGGGTGGGCGGGGGAAGAGTAATGATTTTTTATTCCTAACTACGCACAGAACTCTCGGAAGGGACCATTGTCAAACTGTTTGCCGTTGTCGGAGACTAATACCCTGGGTATTCCGAACCTGCATATAATAGACTTCCAGACGAAACTTCGTATGTTCTTCTCTGTGATGGCGGCCAATGCTTCAGCTTCCACCCATTTCGTGAAGTAGTCTATGCCTACCACAAGGAACTTTAGCTATTGCACTGCTGTTGGGAATGGGCCCATGATATCTAGTCCCCATTGAGCGAATGGTCATGGGGCCGTCATGGGGGTCAGCTCTTCGGGGGGCTGCTTGACAATGTTGCTGAACCTCTGGCACTTGTCGCAAGCCTTGACATAAGCCTGCGTGTCTTTTTGCATAGTGGGCCAGTAGTACCCGGCCCGAATCAGCTTGTGCGCCAGCGATCTTGAACCCGAATGGTTTCCGCATATTCCTTCGTGAACCTCCCGCATGACATAGTTCGCTTCCTCGGGACCCAGGCACCTTAGGTATGGGCGAGAGAAGCCCCTTTTGTATAGAACTTCCTCTATCAAGACGAACCTTGACGCTCGGACTTTCAACCTTCTGGCATCTTCTCTTCCGTCGGGCAAGACGCCATCTTTCAGATACGAGACCAACGGCGCGGTCCAGTTGCTCTCAGAGCTTATTTCTTGCGTTTCGACAGAGTCTATCAGTGGAGAAGCTTGCACAAAATAGAGCACATCGTTAGCGCTGCTCCCCTGCTCCGACGAAGCAGCTTTGGCGAGGCGGTCGGCTTGCTCATTTTCATCTCTGGGGACTTGGACTATCTTTGCCTTGAGTTCGTCTACCCTTCTCTTTGCATGATGGAGGTATTTCTTCATTCTGTCACCTCTGCACCCGTAGTCTCCGTTGACTTGGTTGACGAGGACCTGGGAGTCGCAGGAGATGATCACTCGGGCTGCACCTGCTGCTTTGGCGAGGTCCAACTCGGCTATCAAGGCTTCGTACTCCACCTCATTATTTGTGATGGGAAAGTCCAGCCGGATCATACAATTGATTTGGTCTCCTTCGGGGGAGTGGAGCATGACGCCAACACCACCAGCTTGTCTAGTTGACGACCCGTCTGTATACACACTCCATGGGGGGCATGCATCTGCTCCCTCGTCTTCCGTGCCGATGAACTCGGCAATAAAATCAATTACTGCCTGTCCTTTGATGGCGGTACGCGGGCTGTACCGAATATCAAACTCAGTCAACTCTATTGCCCATAGGGCCAAACGACCTGCGGCTTTTGGGTTGTGCATTGTTCGCCGCAAGGGCTTGTCGGTTAAGACAACTATTGTGTGAGCTTGGAAGTAGGGCTTGAGCTTTCGAGCCGCGGTGACTAAGGCGAAGGCGAGTTTCTACATGGGTGGGTACCTTCCTTCTGCTCCTTGGAACGCCCAGCTAGCGTAGTATACGGGTTTCTGGACCCCGTCCTCTTCTATGATCAAGGCCGCGCTGACGGCTGCTGGGGAGATGACCAAGTAGAGGAAGAGTTCTTCCCCTGGCTGTGAAGGACTCAGCAATGGAAGGGAGGAGAGATAAGCTTTTAACTCTTCGAATGCCTTTTGACATTCGTCCGTCCACTCGAACGTTTTCTTCAATGTGCGGAAGAATGGAAGGCATTTGTCCGTTGGCCTCGATACAAATCTGTTCAGTGCGGCGACCTTCCCGTTTAAACTTTGAACCTCTTTTGCATTCTTCGGGGGGGCCATCTCCATTATTGCCCTGATCTTATCCGGGTTGGCCTCGATGCCTCTCTGAGAGACCATGAAGCCGAGGAATTTTCTTGCGGTCACCCCGAAGGCGCATTTCGAGGGGTTGAGCTTCATATTGTAGGAACGGAGGGTTCCAAAGGTTTCCTCGAGATCGCTTAGATGATCCTCCTCCTTCTGGCTTTTCACCAGCATATCGTCGATGTACACTTGAACATTTCTCCCTATTTGGTTGGCGAACATTTTGTTCATTAGCCTCTCGTATGTGGCGCCTGCATTCTTCAGTCCGAATGGCATCACCTTGTAGCAAAAGAGTCCTTGGCTGGTAACGAATGAGGTTTTTTCCTGATCTGCCTCATCCATCCGGATCTGGTTATATCCCGAGAAGGCATCCATGAAGCTCAGCAGCTGGTGCCAGGCCGTAGAGTCTACTAGGGCGTCGACTCGAGGGAGGGGGTAGCTGTCCTTCGAGCATGCCTTATTCAGGTCCGTGAAGTCCACACACATCCGCCACTTCCCGCTGGCCTTCTTGACCATTACCACATTAGCCAACCAGTCGGGGTAGTATACTTCCCGGATGAACCCTGCTTCTCGTAATTTGCCGACCTCCTCTGCCACTGCGCGATCTCTCTCTGGAGCGAACACCCGCTTCTTTTGTCTGACGGGCCGGAAGGAGGTTGCTACGTTCAGCTTATGTACCATGACTGAAGGGTCGATCCCCGGCATGTCCTCATGGCTCCAGGCGAATACATCCTGGTTTTCCTTGAGGAAGGTCATAAGTGCCTGGCGAGTCGCCGGACTGTTGAGGGCACCGATCCTGGTGATTCTGTCAGGCTTGGATTCGTCGAGAATTACTTCTTCGAGTTCCTCCACAGGTTCTGCCCCCGTTCTCTGTTCTATGTTCATCGTTTGTAACTGGCTATTCATTTCTACCATTGCGACGTAGCATTCTCGTGCGGCCACTTGGTCTCTCCACAGCTCTCCTACCCCGTGCTCTGTAGGGAACTTGACCTTTAAGGCATAGGTCGAGGTTGCAGCCTTCCAGGCGTTGAGGGTTGGTCGCCCTATGATTGCATTGTACACTGAGGAGCAATCAACGACTAGGAAGGTGACGTCCCTAGTGACCTGCCGAGGGTATTCCTCGACAGTGACGAGCAATGTGATCGAGCCGAGGGGGTATACTCTTGTCCCCCCGAAACCTGTGAGTGATGCCTTGGTAGGGACCAAGCGTTTTTTATCGATCCGCATCTGCTGGAACGCGGGATAGTAGAGGATATCCGCGGAGCTTCCGTTGTTGATTAGGACCCGGTATGTGTTATAGTCCCCTATCCGGATGTTGACGACAAGGGCATCGTCGTGCAGATGATGGAGGTGCTGGGCATCCTCTTCTGTGAATTCCATAGTGGGGCTGTTGATTCTCGGCTTCTTCTGGACAGAGCTCGCAGCCTGAACATTCTAAACCGTCCTGAGGTGGGATTTTAGAACCTTCTTTGTTAAATCGGCGGCCGATGTACCACCCACAATCACCCTTATGTCCCCTATAGGCGGTCTGGGACGCTCATTGTCCCGGTGGGGGGCCTGTTCCTGTCGAGGCGTTTCTGCCTTTTCTCTGCTGACGAACCTTTGTAGCTTTCCTTGCCTAATCAGGACTTCAATCTGCTGCTTCAAATCGTAGCAGTCGGCGGTATCGTGCCCGTGGTCTCGATGGAAGCGGCAATATTTGTCTTTGGGTCGTCTGTCCTTGTTCGACTTCAACTTTCCCAGAAACGTCAAGGATCCGTCATCCTTGATCTGCATCAGGACCTGATCGACCGGAGCCGTCAATGGGGTGTAGCTTGTGAATTTCCCGGCATTGGGCTTTGGGCGTCTATTGTCTCGACCTTCCCCTGTTCGAGGCGCCTTTCGCCCCTTATCTTGTCGGGTGTCTTCCTGCCTTTCCCTCTTCCTAGGGGGTTTCTCTTCCCGCGCTAGTAATGCATCTTCCGCGTTCATGTACTTGGTTGCCCTATAAAACACATCCGACATAGTCTTCGGGTCATTTTTGTATAGCGAGAACAAGAATTTACCCTTCCGCAACCCGTTCGTGAATGCGGCGACTTGTATCCTATCGTCCGCTCCATCAATCGACAGCGCCTCTTTGTTGAAACAGGCTATATAGGACCTCAGGGTCTCATCCTCCCGCTGCTTGATGTTCATCAGGCACGCTGTGGATTTTTTGTGCCTATGTCCCCCGATAAACTGTGAGGCAAACTGAGCGCTCAGCTCTCTGAAGGTGCCGATAGAGCCGGGCGCTAATCTGCCGAACCAGGTCCTTGCGGAGCCTTTTAGTGTTGCCGGGAAGGCCCGGCACATGATTTCGTCCAGTGCGCCGTGCAGGTGCATCAATGTCTTAAAGGACTCCAAGTGGTCCAGCGGATCCTTGGACCCATCGTAGCTTTCCACCTGGGGCATGCGGAATTTCGGCGGCGTAGGGAACAAGATGACGGGTGTTGTAAACGGGGAATCCGTGCGGTGGACGAGGTAGTCGAGGTCGCTGGATACTCGCCCTTTGAGGGCGTTCATCATAAAGTCCATGCGCTCCTTCATCACTTGCATCTCTGCGGCAATATAGGACGGGATATTGCCCTCGACCGACAGACGGTTCGTCTCCTGTCCTTCGGGTCAGCTTAAGGCATTGCTTCCCTCAGGGCCTCCACGGTTCCTGTCCTCGGCACTACTCTCCTCTTGGTTCTCTCCTTGGTTGTCCAGCATTGCGTTCCTCGTTGTAACTGTTCTTCCAAGTCATTGTTGCGTTTTGTGAGGCGTTCCACCGCGGCCGCCAGAGTTTGGACCTACCTTTCGAGTGCCGTGGTGCGTTGCTCATTGCCTTGATCGTTCATGGTTGTTGCCCTTGAACGTGTGAGAACCATGCAACTCTTTATCCGGAAAGCACGAAACAAAGTCTATGTGCGCGCTTCCCACAGACGGCGCCAACTGATGATGCCAAGAATCGGCTCAGTAAGCTGCGAGGTCTTCACGTACTTCGGGCAGTCCTGCACGGGAAGAATGAACCTCGAAGGGAGGCACCGGTGTGGTACCGGCCAACGACCCTCCGAAGGTTAAGTTAGTATTGCTCACAACTCTAGAGTGCCAAAGTCGGGGTAGAAGCATGCGTACCTCAATTTTGGAGGGTGTGGAAGTATTCATAGTAGTAGCAGGGGCCCTTGACCAAGGCGTGCTGGAGAAGATATCACTTTTACCGAAAATGCCCCTGAGTAGCGTGGAGAGTAAGATTCTTGTTGGGCAACCAAGCGTGTTGGGCAAGCCATCCCTTTGGGAATGGTTGCGCTGTGCGAGACACCTGTTCAAGTAGTAGTGTATGCGGCAAGATTCATTTCTTGGGGAAGCGTACGTGGCAAGACAGGCTGTGGTGCCCCCATGTCCTTCCCGTCGCCGGTCTCTTCCGTCACCCCAGATAAGGGTCGCGTCGTCAGGGTCTAGTGTCCGTCATCATACGCCGCACCGTCATCCCTCGCAGGGTGCCGGCGTCTAGTAGGAGTTTTTATCCTCATCACTTTCTATCTGCAAGGCGTCCCATTCTGCCTCAAAGACTCCATACCATAACATATCCATGAAAGAGTGAAACTGGATGTTTGCATGAGCAGGGAAGATCTTCAACATGGCCCATACTTCACGCACCCGTTCACACTCCCAAAACAGATGGCCAGACGTCTCTAAACCAGATTGGCACATCTCGCAGGTACCATCAGCAAGCACTTTCCTCCTAACTAAATTTTCTTTGGTAGGAAGAACATCTTTGCAAGCCCTCCAAGCAAAGTGACGGACCTTGTGAGGAGTGTTAATCTTCCACAGTAGCTTCCAAAACTTCCTCTGTCTACTATCATCTGAAGCAGCTCCAACAATGCTTTCAGAGGCTAAGTCCATTGCAATTTTATAGGCACTTCGAACGCTGAATCTGCCATTATTTGTTTGGGCCCAAACTTGCTTATCCTCAAGCAGCTTAGAGCTTAGGGCAATACTACAAATCTCATCGGCTTCATGTGGAAGGAAAATGTTTCGTACTAGCTCTGTTCTCCACGTCCCAGAATTTGGTTCAATTAACTTACCAACCCGGGCCTCCATAGGTAGACCAACAGGGGGAGAGACTACCTTATATGTGGAGGGGGTGGGGATCCACTTGTCCATCCAAATCCGTATGCTGTCACCGTTTCCTACCTGCCACCGTAGCCACTTTTTTACTATACTCTGTCCAGCCATTATGCTTCTCCAAGCAAACGAAGGGTTTGCACCCAAACTAGCTTGAAGAAAATCACATCTAGGAAAATACTTAGCCTTGAAAACTCAATATAGCAATGAGTCTCCACCCATTTGCGACCTTCAACCTTTTTTTGCTAGCAAAGCAAGGTTAAACTGTTTTAGTTGTTTAAACCCCATACTCCCTTGAGATTTGGGAGTGCAAAGTTTGTCCCAACTAATCCAAGTCATCTTCCTCTCCTCCTTATGTTGCCCCCATCAAAAATTGATTGATGGTGCAAACTTCATTAATGGAAACTGTGAATCCCTTTTTTATAGTTCCTTAGGCCCAAGTCCAATATAGAGCAATGAGCCTGTTGGGAGCGAAAGAAGAGATATTGAGTAAAGGAGAATGTGCTTGGTTTCACGGCGACCAAATAAAATCATTCTACTGGACCATCTGTCTAAATCAAACTCAAGACCCAATAATGTGTGTGTGTGTGTGTGTGTGTGTGTGTGTGTGTGTGTGTGTGTGTGTGTGTTTGTGGAGGGACTAAGAGTACTATTAGAGAGAATAAACACTTCAATGAGCTTTATATATTTAGCCTTAGAATCCTGATACACGTTACCATAGAGAAAGCCACAAAGCTCTTGAATCCCAAACTTCATGGAATTAAGTAGGTCTTATGACACTACAAGACTTGTGAAATCTGGGATTTTAGATCAATGCGGAGCTCCCAAGTGTTTCTACTACAAAATTAATTTTCTATTTCTACATTGCTTCTCTCGAAGAATCTTAGGCTTAACTTTCTATTTCTCTTTGAGTGAAAGTGCTTTTTCCTTCTGATTGCTTGTCCTTTCTTTGCATGGCTAACCCTCTTTTTATGCTGGTGTCGAAAGGCCTACAATTACCATTTTCTCCCTTTTTCTTGGTTTTGTCGTTAACCCTTGGAATGGGATCTCTGCATGGTTATTTCTCATTTTCGTTCTTGTTTCCTTTTCTTGGGAACTTACTCCTTGAAAGCACCTTAACTCTTTCTTCTTTTCATGCTTAAAAGAAATATTAATTTATGAGAATGCGGGGGTTTATTCTGTTGGGTTATGTGGAGCTCAGTTTGTGTTTAATTTGAATTATGATTCGACCCAATATAAAAGTATTATCGTTTTTAGCCCATTGTGTGGGATTTAAAATTGTTGTTTCAGATTAGGGTTTTTAGTTGTGTTGTTTTGAGAGAGAAACACTGAACTCCAATACAAATCTACAATGTTTGCTTCTGCTAGAAGGGGGATTTCGGTTCAAAAATGCAGGTGGAAATAGGTCAGACCCAGGATGGGAGCATGCGGTTGAGATAAATAGTGCTACAAGGTGGGTTCAATGTAATTATTGCAAAAATTATTCGTTATTGGTTGTGTGTGTGTGTGTGTGTGTGTGTGTGTGTGTGTGTGTGTGTGTGGGGGGGGGGGGGGGGGGGGATCCTTTTGCAAGCCTAATCATAAGAGACTTTAAAAGGGAAGAAGAGATTGTATAGTGTAGAAGAGGGTAAAAAAATGATGACGATTTAGTTGAAGTATAACAATCACGTTCGTCAAAAGGGAAGGTCATATGCATAGGCTCCATGGGTAAGTTTGTTACCAAAAAAAGCATGTAACAATAAATCAAATGTATAGAAAGGGAGACCATGAGAAAGCGATCCAACACTCAATATTACACTTAACGGTGAGATTTTCAAAATATAAATTTTATAATAAGTTATTGGGTGGTGTAACATTACTTAGAGTTACACCTAGTGTAACTTTAAATAATATTACATTACTTAATATTTTTTAATTAGATGTGAATTTTGACAAATCCACCGTTAGATTATATTATCTTTATATATTCTTCATACTTACAAAATTTTCAGGTGATCAAAAATTAATAGTCATGTCATCAATAATTGTTTAAATGCATAAAAAATGAGTTTATGGATTGAATCATAAACAACATCCAATTGATATGAAAATTGGCATGAACGTTAAGAACATATAAAATATGTAATTCAATGGTGAGATTTTTAAAAATATGAATTCTATAAAAAGTTATTGGGTGGTGTAATTTTAAGCAATGTTACACTACTCAATATTTTTTAATTAGATGCGAATTTTAACAAATCCACCGTTAGATTACATTATCTTTATATATTCTCCATGCTTGCAAAATTTCAAGGTGATCAAAGATTAATAGCCATGTTATCAATCAATTGTTTAAATTCAAGTTTTTGTAGTTTAAAATAATACATAAAAGATGAGTTGATAGATCGAATGGTAAATAATATCCAATTGACATGAAAATTAGCATGAATGTTAAGAACATACAGTTAATGTAATTCAACGTTGGATTTTCAAAATATGAATTCTATAACAAATTATTGGATGGTATAATATTGTTTAGAGTTACTTTAGGTGTAATTTGAACTCAATTATACATATAGGGTTGACTTCAAGATTCTTAGACTTTAATTAAATAAATATTCATTATTTCTCTTAAATTAATATATGTTTAATATTATTTGTAAAATAAATGTTAACCACGTGTAAAATTATAAATATATTTAATAATTAATTAATATATGTATGACCACTGCCATACTTGTATTCTAATTTTTTTTTTTAAATTGCTGTCACGTTGTGTCATACCCATATGCATACCCATGTTCGTGCTTCCTCGCTTATGAGTGTAGTATGAGGTTTTTGATGCAGAATAGTGTTCAATACATAAAAATAAGCTTATTAATTTTCATTTGTTCATCTTTTCACAGGATAATCATAATCCTCACCTGGAGCTCACTATTAGTACCCGAAAGAAAGAGCGGCTTCTAGAAAAGCTAACGTTTTTCCCTTGTGGTGGTTATAGAGAAAACCTGGTGGATTATCATAGGTGGACACAAGGCTCTTTTGTTTGTGCTACATACGTATATACAATTCTAGAAATTCCTTCAATGGACACAGGATTCTCACCAATATATGTGAAATAGGTGAGGCCCTATTGCTGTTGATGGGGCAGCACACCATCGCTATATATATAAAGGGAATTCAGTAAATTTAGTTATTGTTTGAACACTTTGAACCAGATTCTCAAGTTGTCACTTTAAGGTCAGATACATCAGTTGGATTTATGTAACTTTCTTCCTGCCAAATACTCCTGTTGTATAAAATTTCCACACCATGCTATATATTGTTGATTAGTCATAAAGTTAATTAAGCTCTTTGTATCTTAGTGAGAAGAACATGTACTTTCATGTTCTATGGTTCCATTAGACTAACACACTTTGTACTTTTGGATGATATATTTACATACGAAGAAAGCCTTGGTTTACAATTCTGTCAAATTACTCTTATTTCTTGGTCTGCAAAAGTTTGCGACTTCTTCACTCATATTAAGGGCTTTCATCATTCCCTATAATGCTATGAAATAGATATTATAGTTCTTCAAATTTAAGGCAGTAGTTGTGAATAAGTTGGTATGTTGTCATTTTGGTTGAGGATGAATTTTGATACTGTGTATATAATATTTATAATATCATGTTCATTGTTCCAGCCTATATGTTCAGTTCTATTTATATGTGTTTTGCAAAGAAATAACTAATAGTATTTTTGTCAAATCTTTAATTTGAACTTTTATTTTGAACTAAATTATTTATTTTCTTTCATTTTCAAGTCATTTTTGTTTTGCTATCCTATGTATTGTACAGGTTAATGACTAGTATTATATATAGATATAGCAAAATTTTCAATTCTTTTCTCTCTTTGATTGTATTGTTACTTTTATTTCATTAGCCAGTAGTCACAATATCAAAGTTTCAATAATAATAATAATAATCAGTTTTTGAAAGGGAATAATAAATCAGATTTTAAAATAATATACATATGACAAAATGTCCAAATATTGATGCAAAGCACGGGTTACCAAAAAAAGAAAAAATCAAATCAAATCAAATCAAATCAAATCACGTCACGTCATGATTTAGAACAAATTAATGACAAATTTGATCTTGATACAAAGATTAAACCCAAATCAGATAGAATCTTAATTTTCTGTAAAATATATATTTATACTTATTTAATATCAGACCCAATCCATTTAGGTTATAAAAAGCCCATAAGTCCCAAGCAACTTTTTCGGCCCAAATCATCTAATCCATTGCACCAGCCTAGTCCATAGCACAGTGCGGTGGATGAACAAATCCTAAGCATTGCAACACAAACAAAAAAGATCCGAACTATCTATAGTTTTGTAGTTTAACTGATACATTTTATTTTTTTTTAATAAAAATTTGTAAAGTTCAAATCCTCTCACTTCAATGTAGTGGTCAATTTATCGAAGAAAAAAAAATTTCCACATCTTGATGTGTATAGACTTCCGTGTGGAGTAAAGTTTCTTTATTAACTCGGAAAAGACAGAAAAGAAATAGAGACCCAGCACGAGGGACAATTGATGCCAAATAATATTGAATTGAATAGTTAACCAAAAAGAAATATTGAATTCAATTGCACATGTTAAAAAGATTTTCCCAAGTAATAGTGTTGTAAACTTTGAGAGGTACACTTGTTATCGGATCTCATTACATATGCTTTGAATCTATTATAAGTTGAAAGATTGAAGTATGAAGTGGTGGAAAAATGATTGATTCGCTCTGTGACCAAGTAAATCGGATCTCATTACATCCGATTGCGACCAAATAGCTCAATGCCTTTTTTTAATCAATGTGTCTGATTGAAGCTTCAAATAATTTAATAATATATCCTCCTTAATAAATAAAAGAAACTTCCTAGTTCTTACCTAGTAGGAAGGCTAGGAACCGCAATTTTGTGTCGGAAAGTATTCGGATGAGAATAATAGATATAGGATTCGATATGAGGAATTGGGTTTAATTTAGGCAGAAAACAAAAGTCCTACGATTGTTTCTTGGATCATTTAATCTGCTCCGATATGTAAATGACAGCAAAACAATTCATGTTATTGGGTCCCAAAAAAAAAAAAAAAAAAAAAACTCATGTTATTAGGTATCATTTTAGCTACACTATTTAATGTTTAGTACAATAATAAAAGATTATTGGGTTCCATCTCAGATATTATAATAACATGATTCTCAAAAAAAAAAATATATATATATATATAATAACCTTCACTTTGAGGTCAATTGTAGACTAAGAATTGAGAGATACCCCTTCTCTTTAAAAAAAAAAATTAAAAAAAAAAAAAAACTGAGAGAACTCCTTCAATCAAGGAAAAATGTTATGCATTTCTTTTATTTTAAATGGCGTCTTCAATTTTCAAATTAAGAGTAAATCTCGAGGATATCATTTCTTTAACATTTTGAAAAGAAGAAGATCTACCGAAAAGTGAGAAAGAGAAAAAATAAATTTTATAAAATGTTTGAAAGCATTTTCCCCAAAAAATCTCCCCTCGAACACAATACCAAAAAAACAAAATTCTAGGACTACAAAAAAACCAAAATTTTTGTCACAATTATCCATGTGACAGGTTGAGTGATGAAGAAAAAATGGTAAGTCCATGTGAAAATGATAAGCCTCGTCATAGTATGCCTTCTAAAATAGTTATGCTAAAAGTTGTAACTTTTTATGTGATTATAAAATTAGAAAATTACTCTACTTTTAAACCAACCGTTTCTTTCTATAATGTACTACCTTACCAATAACCCTTCCCAAGGTAAATTGGAGTGAATTCAGAGATTCTCAACTGTCCAACCTATTGAAATGTATTCAATTTCTTTTATGTTCAAGAGGGCTTTATTATTTCTATAAAAAAGAAAAAAAGAAAAAGCAAGCTTATTGTTTGTGCATTTGGCATTAGACTATAAACTAGTTTTTTGCTTATTTTATATACTATTTGCAAGTCTTATACAATTTTTTGTCTCAGCTTTATCACAAATAATCTAACTTTCACAATATTAGAACAACTTATTTAGAGGGGTATGTGTGTGTTTGGGGGGGGGGGGGGGGGGGGTGGTGTGATAAACCTAGATTTTAGAGAAATGAGAGAAAGAGTTAAGCAAAGAGGAAAAAAGGACATGAATATTGCTAGAAGAGCTTTTCCTTTTTTTTGATAATGAGTATTGTAGTATGTTTCATAAAAATAAAAATAAAAATAAAAGTGTTGTAGTATGTGTATTGTGTAGTTTTGATAGCATAGTGAGTGTTGTTTCAAAATATGAGGGACCAAGGTTGCATTTGGGATTAGAGTTTAAAATCAGCTTATTTTACTATTTAATTTATTTTTGCTTCTATTCATGGGTCACACGACTCACACTACACTTTTTAATACTATTCATGAGTCTTATTGTACTATTTTAGTTAATTTTTACCTTTATGTACAATACTTTAAGCAAAAAATTTTTAATTTCAGCTAAATAAGTTATTTCTAAGCGGATTTCAAGTCCAAACCGGTGCTCAAAAAAAAAAAAAAAAAAAAAAAAAAAAAAAAAAAAACTCAAATACGGAGCTCATTGATGAACAATCCTACGCATGGCAAGTTGGCAACAGAAACAAAAAACCCACCCAAAAATCAAGAGTACTTTCTAGTATTTTCATGATTAAATCCTTCCACCCCCATTGTAATTTTCAATTTATTAAAAAAAACCACATCTTGACGTGTATTGTCTTTCATGTGGAATAAAGTTTCTTTATTAACTAGGAAAAAAGAAAAGAAAAAAAGACCCAGCAAACTTTGAAAGGTGCACTTTGTTATCGGATCTCATTACATCTTTGACTCTATTGTAGGTTGAGGAATGAAGTATGAAGTGGTGGAAAATGATCGAATTACATCCGCTCTGTGACTGTGACCCTATTCCCCAACTAATCGGATCTCATTACATCCGAATCCGATTGCCACCAAATAGCTCAACACCTTTTTTTTTTTTAATCAATTTGTGTGAAAGTGATATATTGAAGCGACAAATAATTTAAAAATAAAAGAAGTATCATTACTTTCTTTAGTGAAACTTCTTGTCTAGTAGGAATAGAAATTTTGTGTCGGAAAAGTCCATTCGGATGACAATAATAGGATATAGGATCCGATATGACGACTTCGGTTTGTTTGAGGCAGTTCACAAAAAGTCCTATAAGATGGTTTCTCGGATCATTTAAATCTTCTCTGAAATGTAAATGACAGCAAAACAACGCACGTTATTGCATATTTAATGTTGTAGACTTGTCTAATAAAAAAAAAATTGTTGTAGACTTGTATTTTTTTTGATAATCTGTTGTAGACTTGTAGTACAATAATAAAAGATAAAAAATTATTAGCCCCTTCCCCTGAATTTGTTTGCTTTGTTAATTCGGATATTAATGGTCTGTACTTAAGCTGTGTCGCCAATACTCTGCCTTCTTTGGCTTGTTAGTTGTTTAATGCAAGTTACTTTTACCCCAAAAAAAAAAAAAAAAAAAAAAAAAAAAAAGAAGAAGAAGATAAAAGATTATTGGGCAACGTTCACTTTGAGGTCAGTTGTTGACTAGAAATGCTAATAGTGAAAATTCTGTAATTTCATCTTTTCTTTATTATTATAATTATTATTATTACTAGTTTGTAACTCTATGTATATGCATAAATACACTTAAAGATATATAATAAGATGTATAATATAATTTTGATATATATAATTTAAATATTATTGGTAGTCATTTTTATATTTTGTCAACTCTGTAAAAAATTTTGTAAGGATATTATTAGATAAAAAATGTAAATTCTCTATTTTTTAAAATTATTGTAAAGCACTTCTTTTTTCAATTCATTTATTTTAAACTCTTTAGTTTTTGTATTTAATAACTAACTTAGGTGAATATTTATGATGTGATTCTACGTTTGATTCTAAAATTAAGAAATAAAACTCTTTAAAAATAAATAATTTATGACACATGGCGCAAAATTGGAACTTTAATATAAAATTCGAATTTGACTCTCTCTCTCTCTCTCTCTCTCTCTCTCTCTCTCTCTCTCTCTCTCTCTCTCTCTCTCTCATCATTTCAAACTCTTTCTCACTTTATTATCATCATCTCTACATTCTCAATTGTCATTTTATTTCTCATCAGTCCTTTTTTCCTTTTTGATTTTGTTAGTAAAAGAAAATTGTAAAATTTCATGTATTTGAGTCTCTTTTTCTTAGATTTTATATAATTTAAGTTTCTTAGCTACTACTCTAAAAAAAAAAATTACTAAAGCCGCTAGTGTCTGTGTTTAATTTGTGTAACTTGTCTTAGAATATTACGGTCTCACAATTTTGGGTAATGTTGTATACAGTATAAGTATCTCTTAACTTCAAAAATAACAGTTTTTTTTTTTTTTTTTGAGGGTGAACAAAAATAACAGTTAAGAGATACTAAATTATAATAAAAAATTACATATTAATATCAAAATGTGCACACCAAACAGTTAAAAAACAAACAAACTTTTGAGGGGGAGATTTAAACCCTCTCCCTTATAAATATCAAAATATGCTAATTATGTTACAAAATTATTGGATGATACCAAACATTTTGCTATGGTGCAAAAGCAAAACAACTGAAAATACCGTACGAAACTTATCAATAATGAACAATCCTTAGCATGGACAACACAAACAGAAAAGACCCCACACTTTGATGTGTATTTTATTTATATTTAAAAACCAAAAAAAAAAAAAAAAAAAACCCACAAAACAAAACAAAACAAAAAGACAATGACCCAGCTCGAGGGATATTTGATGACAAATACATTGAATTGAATTGAATTGAATTTGCAATTATTAGAGAAAGAGTTTCCCTAAGTAAAGTAAAGTTGTAAAACTTTAAAATGTAAATTTGCAATTAGTGTGTGTGGTGTGGTTGAAGCCACAAGTAATTTAATAAAATATCTTCTTAAAAAAAAAATGATTTCTTTAGTGAACTACCTACCTTGTAGGAATTGAAATCCACGTTTACCAAAAAAAAAAAGGAATTGAAATCCACTACGAGTAGCCGAGTACGGTTAATTTTTAGCAGAATAGAAAAGTCTTGAGATTGTTTCTCGGATTTAATCCGCTCCGAAATGCAAATCTAGCCTCTTTTCTTTTCTTAGCCGAATAGCTCACAAAGTCTGTTACAGTGTTGGCTTTGTCTCTCCTCTTTTTTGTTCTTATGTTTTGAAGACTTTTAACTTGGTCCATGAGTTTTTCAACAAATTTTCATTTTCGTCTTTGCCATCATCTATAGAAAGTACTTAAGTGACTGCTGGTTTGTAGATCTAGTACACTTATGTGTCTTATAAAATAAAAATGAAATATGTAATTGATAGGCAAAACATGATTAGGCATCTTGTTAGAGAGCCCTAATTTAACATGGATATGAATCTCATTATGTTTTGGGACATATAAATTTTTAAAAATAATTTAATTATTAGAACAAGTGGAGAATAGGAGATTTTGGACTCCAATGCTTCTAATAAGACAATACAATCTCAATAAAACCATACAAATATGCGAGATTTAGACTATGATTCTTCTTATAAAAAGGGAAAATACAATCTCAATGAAACAATACAAATATATAGAAAATATATGACTTCATGTAAAACATAAACACGCGATCATTTTATTAGATAGGAAAATGTTTACCTTCAAATCGATTTGAAATTTTTTTTCTCCAACTCACTACAAGGTAATTGATAAAACCATTCACGTGTATTTTTAATTTATCATATAATTGACTTAAATAATACACACGAATGGTTTTATAAGTTGCCAAGTAAGGAGATAGAGAAAATTTCTTTAAGCCGATTTAAAGGAAATCTTTATTTCACTAGGTAACAATGTTACTAAAAATACCCAAACGCACCGAATCTCCCAACAACAACATAATGGTATCAGCCCTAAACTAGAAGAAGCTGAATATGAAAACGGGAAGCAATAAGACACCATAAATAGCCCAAGTGAAAAACTTGAGGTTCAACGGCAAGGGAATTGAAATTGCAAGGAAGAACGCAGTGGCCGCAAAGAAGATTGCAACTTTCTCTACTACTTGAGTTGTGTCTGGAAACTTGGAGCTGATAAGTTTGGCAACAAAAACAGCAGAGAAAGTGAGTACCAAAGCGAGAGAAAGTAAATGGAAAGATGGAGGAAATTGGGATGGAGTTTTCACGAACTGGAGTGCTATTCCATGGGCTGATGTGAAGCAAAACCCCAATATTATGTCTTGCCATTGTAGGTTTTGCTGTTCTATGTTTTGCCTGGCATCATCTGGAACTGGAGTTGTTGTTGGTGGTGATTCTATGGTTTGTGAAGGTTGTGGCAGTGTTGGTGGTGAGTGTGACGATGTAGGCAGGAGTGGGGATCTAAATCCTAAGATAGAACGAAGAAATGCTTTGAAACTGATGATGTCAAGAATCAAACCAGTGAGCTGCAGGGCTTGCGCGCGTTCCGGACGGTCCTGCACAAGTAAGAAGAACCTCAAAGGGAAGTACCGGTGTGGTACCGGCCAACGACCCTCCGACGGTTAAGTTAGTGTTTGTTCACAACTCCAGAGTGCCAGAGTCGGGTCTTAGTATGCGTACCTCGATTTTCGGAGGGTGTGGCGGTATTTATAGTGGTGGTAGTGGCCTTTAGATGAGGCGTGCTGGAGAAGGAGTACCGAAATTGCCCCTGAGTAGCGTAGGACGCAAGACTCTTCCTGGGTGGCCAAGCGTGTTGGGCACGGTTTCCTTCTTGGGGGTAGGGAATCGTGCTATGTAAGCCATCTGGTTGAGTAGCAGCGTATGTGACAAGATTCACCTTCCCAAGGAAGCGTGCGTGGCAAGGCGGGCTTTGGTGCTTGGTGACAACATGGGGTGACCTTCTCACCGTCGACTACTGAAGGTCAGGCCGTCAACACGCTGAGTCCGTCATGTATATCCGTCATCAGAGGCCGATCCGTCAGGTGGGAGATTTACCCCCATCAGTTGCCCCCTCAGCCCATCAGTCCGTGAACACTCAAACGACGGACTAATGGGGTGACGGTTCCAAACCATACCAAGGGTCGGACAGACAGACTGTCATCAGTAATTAATGCCTGGTAATAAATGCAGGACACGTGTCGTCAACCCGTGGACCGTGTGCTCGGACCGAGGTGTCCCCTCGTCTCCCGCTATTCCTCTCATATAAAAACCTTCCTTCTTTTCTTTCATTTTTCACTCTTTACTGAAAACAAACCATCAGAGCGCATCCGTTCACCCAGCAGAAAAGCGCTCGATCCGTCAGGTTTCGTGTGTCCGTCACGTTCCAACAACCGTCGACTTCACCTTTCATCAGCGCAAGCAGCCGGTAAGCAACTATTGCTTGTTCATCACTTTTTTTTTTTTTTTTTTTTTTTTTTTTTTTTTTTTTTTTTTTTTTTTTTTTTTTTTACCGTCAGTGTCCTTAGGGCAGTTGAACTTAGGGTTTTTCCGTCACATGTAGGTGACATGTCTAGCGCGTCCAGTAACCAGTCATTTGTCCGCGACGGAGCGGGCTACGATGAAGTCAACCCGTTGGGTCCAAAGGATCCTGCAGCCACAACATCCTCGAGTGAAGAGAGCTCGTCTACCACCTCTTCTTCGTCGAGTAATGATAGGGCAGAGAGCAACCTTAGTGACGGTGTAGAGGGGGACGAGCCTCAGGTCCAATCCGTCGTGGGTAGTGACGGGATGAGGAAGTTTATCTCGCTTTCTCTGTGGACGGTTAATTTCTGGGCCGTCGAGAACAATGTTGACTTGAAAAGCATTTGTTTTAATTTATACCCTGTTTCAAATTTTGCTTGTGTGTGTTGCTTGCTTGCATGGTTCATTTCAAATGCTGTTCATGCTTCGTGAAACTGTTGTCATAATAAGCCGTCAATATGATGTGCCGTCAACATAACAGGCCGTCACAGTTAATATATTCACGCAAAGAGCTTCGTGGAACCGTCAGTTTTATTGTTGTTAAGCTATTACACCGTCACCCTCGACAGGATTGTAGCTTCCAACCTCTTATAATAATGTAGTTAGTTTTGAGCCGTCGCCATTTATGCCGTCATCCTTAGATTTGGGCTTTGGCTTTTAACCTTTTAGGATGATGTAGTTGGCTTTGAGCCGTCGCCATTTATGCCGTCATTCTTAGACTTAGGCTTTGGCGTTTAACCTTTTAGGATGATGTAGTTGGCTTTGAGCTGTCGCCATTTATGCCGTCATCCTTAGACTTAGGCTTTGGCGTTTAACCTTTTAGGATGATGTAGTTGGCTTTGAGCCGTCGCCATTTATGCCGTCATCCTTAGACTTAGGCTTTGGCTTTTAACCTTTTAGGAAAACTTCGTGGCTTTTAAGCCGTCTGCATGGGCGCATGACGCTTTTATGCCGTCGTCGAATTTGGGCCGTCGTCTTTTAGATTTAGGCGTTGGGTGTTTCCATTTAGGAAAACTGTGGCTTTTAAGCCGTCTGCATGGGCGCACGACGCTTTTATGCCGTCGTCGAATTTGGGCCGTCGTCTTTCAGACTTAGGCGTTGGGTGTTTCCATTTAGGAAAACTGTGGCTTTTAAGCCGTCAGCATGGGCGCATGACGCTTTTATGTCGTCGTTGAATTTGGGCCGTCGTCTTTCAGACTTAGGCGTTGGGTGTTTCCATTTAGGAAAACTGTGGCTTTTAAGCCGTCTGCATGGGCGCACGACGCTTTTATGCCGTCATCGAATTTGGGCCGTCGTCTTTTTATGTTTGAGCGGATTTAACGCTAAGGCTTCGTACTTTGCAAGTTTCTGACGTTCAACACTTAATAGTAAGTAGGAGAGACTTTGAATAAACCTCTGTATGACTTGCATAATTTTTTGTAAGGAAGAAAACATGTCCCAGGAATATACATTAGGGAGGATCAATTACAGACTAGATACAAGTAGGGGGCTGCCGTTCCTTCTTACTGGTAGTACTTACGTAGGTGCTCGGCGTTCCACGGGTGGTGCAGCTTCTGCCCGCCCAGTGTTTCCAAGTGGTAGGTGCCCTTTCTTTGCCATGCTGTGATTCGGTAGGGCCATTCCCAATTGGGGCCGAGCTTTCCTTGGGTTGGGTCTCTGGCAGCGCCCATGATCTTTCTTAAGACGAGGTCGCCGACCTGGAATTCCCTGTGCCTAACTCGGGCGTTGTAGTGTTTAGCCATGCGATCCTGATACCGGGCTAGACTTTGCTCTGCTGCTGCCCTGGCTTCGTCGATCAAGTCAAGCTGTAGGCGTAAGGCCTCGTTGTTCCGGCCTTCATCATGGGTGTTCACCCTGTAGGTTGTGAGTCCCACTTCGGCTGGAATGACTGCCTCGCTTCCGTAGGTTAGCCTGAACGGCGTTTCTCCTGTGGGGGTCCTTGCTGTCGTCTTGTATGCCTACAATACACTTGGCAGCTCCTCGGGCCATATCCCCTTTGCCCCCTCGAGCCGAGTCTTGATAATTTTGAGCAAGGATCGGTTCGTTACTTCGACTTGACCGTTGGCTTGGGGGTGGGCGGGTGAAGAGTAATGATTCTTTATTCCCAGCTGCACGCAGAACTCCCGGAAGGGGCCATTGTCAAACTGTTTGCCGTTGTCGGAGACTAGTACCCTGGGTATCCCGAACCTGCATATGATAGACTTCCAGACGAAGCTTCGTATGTTCTTTTCTGTGATGGTGGCCAATGCCTCAGCTTCCACCCATTTCGTGAAGTAGTCTATGCCTACCACAAGGAACTTTAGCTGTCGCACCGCTGTTGGGAATGGGCCCATGATATCTAGTCCCCATTGAGCGAATGGCCATGGAGCCGTCATGGGGGTCAGCTCTTCGGGGGGTTGCCTGACGATGTTGCTGAACCTCTGGCACTTGTCGCAAGCTTTGACATAGGCATGCGTGTCTTTTTTCATGGTCGGCCAGTAGTATCCTGCGTGGATCAGCTTGTGTGCCAATGACCGCGACCCTGAATGGTTTCCACATATCCCTTCGTGTACCTCCCTCATGACATAGTCGGCTTCTTCGGAACCCAGGCATCTTAGGTATGGGCGGCAGAAGCCCCTTTTGTATAGGACTCCTTTTATCAGGACAAACCTTGATGCTTGGACCTTCAATCTTCTGGCAGCTACTCTTTCGTCGGGCAAAACGCCATCTTTCAGGTATGATACCAACGGCGTGGTCCAGTTGCTTTCCGAGCCGACTTCTTGCATTTCAATAGAGTCTACCAGTGGAGAAACCTGCACAAAGTGGAGCACGCCGTCAGTGCTGCTCTCCCGCTCCGACGAAGCAGCTTTGGCGAGGTGGTCGGCTTGCTCATTTTCTTCCCTGGGGACTTGGACTATCTCTGCCCTGAGCTCATCTACCCTTCTTTTTGCCTGATGGAGGTACTTTTTCATTCTGTCGCCTCTACACTCGTAGTTCTCGTTGACTTGGTTGACGACTACCTGGGAGTCGCAGGAGACGACCACTCGGGCCGCGCCTGCTGCTTTGGGGAGATCCAATCCGGCTATCAAGGCTTCGTACTCCGCCTCATTATTGGTGATGGGAAAGTCCAGTCGGATCATACAATCGATTTGGTCTCCTTCGGGGGAGCGGAGCACGACCCCAATGCCACCGGCTCGTCTGGTTGACGATCCATCTGTATGTACACTCCATGCTGGACATGCATCTGCCCCCTCGTCTTCCGTGTTGGTGAACTCGGCTATGAAATCAGCTACTGCCTGTCCCTTGAGGGCGGTACGTGGGCTGTAGCGAATGTCAAACTCAGTCAGCTCTATTGCCTATAGGGCCAGACGACCTGCGGCTTCTGGGTTGTGCATTGCTCGCCGCAAAGGCTTGTCGGTTAGGACAACGATTGTGTGAGCTTGGAAGTAGGGCTTGAGCTTTCGAGCTGCGGTGACTAGGGCGAAGGCGAGCTTCTCCATGGGCGGGTACCTTCCTTCCGCCCCTTGGAATGCCCGGCTGGCGTAGTATACGGGTCTCTGCACCCCGTCCTCTTCTTTGACTAAGGCCGCGCTGATGGCGGCTGAGGATACGGCCAAGTAGAGGAAGAGTTCTTCCCCGGGCTGCGAAGGACTCAGCAATGGTGGGGAAGAGAGATAAGCTTTTAACTCTTCGAATGCCTTTTGACACTCGCCCGTCCACTCGAACGTTTTCTTCAATGTGCGGAAGAAGGGAAGGCATTTGTCCGTGGCCCTCGATACAAACCTGTTTAGTGCGGCAACCTTCCCGTTTAGACTCTGAACCTCTTTTACATTCTTCGGAGGGGCCATCTCCATTATTGCCCTGATCTTATCCGGGTTGGCCTCGATGCCTCTCTGAGAGACCATGAAGCCGAGGAATTTTCCGGCCGTCACCCCGAAGGCGCATTTCGAGGGGTTGAGCTTCATATTGTAGGAACGGAGGGTTCCGAACGTTTCCTCGAGATCGCTTAGGTGATCCTCCTCTTTCTGGCTTTTTACCAGCATATCGTCGACGTATACTTGAACATTCCTCCCTATCTGGTTGGCGAACATTTTGTTCATCAGCCTCTGATATGTGGCACCTGCATTCTTCAGTCCGAATGGCATCACCTTGTAGCAGAAGAGTCCTTGGCTGGTGACGAACGAGGTTTTCTCTTGATCTGCCTCATCCATCTGGATCTGGTTATACCCCGAGAAGGCATCTATGAAGCTCAGCAGCTGGTGCCGGGCCGTAGAGTCTACTAGGGTGTCGACCCGAGGGAGGGGGTAGCTGTCCTTCGGGCATGCTTTATTCAGGTCCGTGAAGTCCACGCACATCCGCCACTTCCCGCTGGCCTTCTTGACCATTACAACATTAGCCAACCAGTCGGGGTAGTAAACTTCCCGGATGAACCTTGCCTCTCGTAACTTACCGACCTCCTCTGCCACTGCGCGATCTCTCTCTGGGGCAAACACTCGCTTTTTTTGTCTGACGTGCCGGAAGGAGGTTGCCACATTCAGCTTATGTACCATGACCGATGGATCGATTCCCGACATGTCCTCATGGCTCCAGGCGAATACATCCTGGTTTTTCTTGAGGAAGGCCATGAGTGCCTGGCGGGCCGCCAGACTGTTGAGGGCACCGATCCTGGTGGTTCTCTCAGGCTTGGACTCGTCGAGAATTACCTCCTCAAGTTTCTCCACAGGTTCTGCCCCCGTTCTCTGTTCTATGTTCATCGTCTGTAGCTGGCCATTCATCTCTACCATCGCGACATAGCACTCTCGTGCGGCCACTTGGTCTCCCCACAGTTCTCCTACCCCGTACTCTGTAGGGAATTTAACCTTTAAGGCGTAGGTTGAGGTTGCGGCCTTCCAGGCGTTGAGGGTTGGTCGCCCTATGATTGCGTTGTATGCCGAGGAGCAATCGACGACTAGGAAGGTGACGTCCCTAGCGAGCTGCCGAGGGTATTCCCCAACAGTGACGGGCAATGTGATCGAGCCGAGAGGATATACTCGGGTCCCCCCGAAACCTGTGAGTGGCGCCTTGGTAGGGACCAAGCGCTCTTTATCGATCCGCATCTGCTGGAACGCGGGATAGTAGAGGATATCCGCGGAGCTTCCGTTGTCGATTAGAACCCGATAGGTGTTGTAGTCCCCTATCCGGACGTTGATGACAAGGGCGTCGTTATGCGGACGATGGAGATGTTGGGCATCCTCTTCTGTGAATTCCATGGTGGGGCTGTTGATCTTTGGCTTCTTCTGGACAGAGCTCACGTTCTGAACCGCCCTGAGGTGGGACTTCAAAGCCTTCTTTGTAAAATTGGCGGTCAATGTACCACCAACAATCACCCTTATATCCCCTAATGGCGGTCTGGGACGCTCATTGTCCCGGCGGGGGGCCTGTTCCTGTCGAGGCGGGTCTGCCTTCTCTCTGCTGACGAACCTCTGTAGCTTCCCCTGCCTAATCAAGGCTTCGATCTGCTGCTTCAGGTCGTAGTAGTCGGCCGTGTCGTGGCCGTGGTCTCGATGGAAACGGCAATATTTATCTTTTGGACGTTTGTCCGGGTTCGACCTTAATTTACCCGGGAACGTCAGGGTCCCGTCATCCTTGATCTGCATCAAGACCTGATCGACCGGGGCCGTCAATGGGGTGTAGCTTGTGAATTTCCTGGTAGGAGGCTTCGGACGTCTGGTGTCTCGGCCTTCTGTCCGAGGCGCCTTTTGCCCCTTACCCTGTCGGGTGTCTTCCTGTCTTTCCCTCTTCCTAGGGGGTTTCTCCTGCCGGGCCAGTAATGCGTCTTCCGCATTCATGTATTTAGTCGCCCTGTAAAACACGTCCGACATAGTCTTCGGGTCATTTTTGTATAGAGAAAACAAGAATTTACCCTCTCGTAGCCCGTTTGTGAACGCAGCCACTTGTATCTTGTCGTCCGCTTCGTCGATTGAAAGTGCCTCCCTATTGAAACGGGCTATATAGGATCTCAGCGTCTCATCCTCCCGCTGTTTGATGTTCATCAGGCACGCAGTTGATTTTTTGTGCCTATGTCCCCCAATGAAATGTGAGGCAAACTGCCCGCTTAACTCCCTGAAATTACCAATGGAGCCGGGCGCCAGCCTTCCGAACCATGTCCTCGCGGAGCCTTTCAGCGTCGCGGGGAAGGCCCGGCACATGATCTCGTCCGGCACGCCGTGTAAGTGCATCAGCGTCTTGAACAATTCCAAATGATCCAGGGGGTCCTTGGACCCATCATAGCTTTCCATCTGGGGCATGTGGAACTTCGGTTGCCTGGGGAACGAGAGGACATGTGTAGTGAAGGGCGAGTCCGTGCGCTGGACAAGGTTGTCGAGGTCGTTTGACACCCGTCCTTTGAGGGCGTTCATTATGAAGTCCATACGTTCCTTCATCACCCGCATTTCCGCGGCCATGTTGGGCTAGTTGTGCCCATCCGTCGGCAGAGGATTCGTCTCTTGTCCGTCAGGTCGGCTCAAGGCGTTACTTTCCTCCGGGCCTCCCTGATTCCTCTCCTCGGCACTATTGCCCTCCTGGTTTTCACCTTGGTTGTTACCCGTCGCATTCCTTCGCAGCAGCTGCTCTTCCAAGTCATTGTTGCGCTTCGTGAGGTGTTCCACCGCGGCCGCTAGAGTCTGGACCTGTCTCTCGAGGGCCGTGGTGCGTTGTTCGTTGCCTTGGTCGTTCATGATGGTCGTCCTTGAACGCGTGAGTACCATGCAACCCTTAGTTCGGGAAACACGTAACAAGAACTTGTGCGCTTCCCATAGACGGCGCCAACTGATGATGTCAAGAATCAAACCAGTGAGCTGCAGGGCTTGCGCGCGTTCTGGACGGTCCTGCACAAGTAAGAAGAACCTCAAAGGGAAGTACCGGTGTGGTACCGGCCAACGACCCTCTGACGGTTAAGTTAGTGTTTGTTCACAACTCCAGAGTGCCAGAGTCGGGTCTTAATATGCGTACCTCGATTTTCGGAGGGTGTGGCGGTATTTATAGTGGTGGTAGTGGCCTTTAGATGAGGCGTGCTGGAGAAGGAGTACCGAAATTGCCCCTGAGTAGCGTAGGACGCAAGACTCTTCTTGGGTGGCCAAGCGTGTTGGGCACGGTTTCCTTCTTGGGGGTAGGGAATCGTGCTATGTAAGCCATTTGGCTGAGTCGCAGCGTATGTGACAAGATTCACCTTCCCAAGGAAGCGTGCGTGGCAAGGCGGGCTTTGGTGCTTGGTGACAACATGGGGTGACCCTCTCACCGTCGACTACTGAAGGTCAGGCCGTCAACACGCTGAGTCCGTCATGTATATCCGTCGTCAGAGGCCGATCCGTCAGGTGAGAGATTTACCCCCATCAGAAACGATGGACAATGTTCATGTTGGTGTGTAGGTTTTGCTGTTCTATGTGCCTAGCAACAACTGGAACTGGAGTTGGTGATTCCAGGTTTGTGGTTTGTGGAAGTTGTGGCTGTGCTGGTGAGTGTGATGCTCTTGGCAGGAATTGGGACATAGATTCAAAGATAGATAGAAAGAATTTTATGAAGCAACGGACAATTTCCATGTTGATATGTATTTTTTTTTTTTTTTTTTTTTTTTGGAAACTAATGTTGATATGTGTTTAGGTTTACAATATCTACATGCAATCACATATTCATAGTTGTGAGGAAAGAAAACAGTCTATGAATTGTAAGAAAGCATGTACAATAGGTCATCGGGTTGAAAGTCGGATTTTTTTGTTTTTGTTTGGGAGAGATAAAATCGGATAGCTAGAAATGTTTCATTAATCTATAAATTCAAGCCCGCCATACAAGAGCTCCGAGGATTTAAAATCGGATTTTTTTTTTTTTGGATATAAAGTCGGATCTATAACGTTGTATTTAGATCCGAGAATTTCAAGATCAATATCGTTTCTATAATTTGTTTAATATAAACTTTAAAACACAAGGTATGATCGATTTTGACTTTTAAGGAATATAATTATACATTTGTGCCATATATGAATTTGAGATAAAGCTAGAACTCTAATATCATCTCATTGGAGACCCACGAAAGATAAGGATTGGGAATTTGTCTATAGCAATGTGAATAAGTCAAGAAAATCCCCTTTCAAGCTTCCACCTTAAGGCTATGAAACCCAAGATTTATTTGTAAAGACTGCATCATGTTTCCATCCAAAGTCTTGTCAAATTTTTATGTGTTAGTTTATTTAGAACCCGGTTGTTCATGATTTTATAATAAAAATCAAGTTATTCAAATTAGTTTGATTATGCCAATTTATCAATTATGCATTTAACAGTTGGAACATATGTGACATATCAAATATGGTGTAACCAATCTCATAAAATAAATTACAAAAAGGAAAAACATTATACGATAGAGTGGAAAACTCAAGAAAAACTATTCAAGGGAAAAACCATTATGGGACAAACCTTCCCAAAAAGATAATCCACTATATTAAGAGAAATTTTATAATTTAGCATAAAACATCAACAACTCGAAAATGAACTTATAGCAAAAACAATCTACTGTTTTAACCTCTAAGCTCTTTAATATAGGGATTCCTTCTTGACACGTTTGTGATCGAAAATGGAACCAACGAGCAACTCCAATCAGTTCTTGAAACTTTATACCATTGTAGTAGCACTAGGATAACATCTTGACTTTAGTCTTGATTACCAATCTTCAAGAATACCATCTTTAGATCTACTTTTTGATTTTTGGTATGTTGGTTAAATAAATATAGAAATACATAGTTTTGGATCTCTTGTGTGTGGTAAAGCTCTCTCTCTCTCAGTTGTCCCTAAAGTGTGTCCTTATATAGTCCAGCACGTAGAGCACAAATTTGAGCTCAAATAGAAAACTCAATGGACCTTTCATATCTAATTCATGCAATCTTAATCTACCAACATCTTTTCTCAATCTATCAACATACATTCTCAATCGATCGAGAATAGTATCACCCATGTATTACCTATGTGTCGAGAATTCAGAAACCTAGCTTCTTTCTTTGAGCTGAACTTGGGTCTTCATCTTAGACTTGAAAACATATCTCTAACTTAACAAAAGTTACAATTCGTAATGGTTTGACAATAGTAAACCTATTGAACCTAACAACATGGAAAAAAGACTCATTTACAACATACCGAAAGGATTTGACCATCGATGTCATGGATTATAACCAAATTAGTCGATACCGTACCAAACCCGTCGGTACGGCTGGTATTTATCGTTCGGGTACGGGTACCAAAACGTAGCTATTTCGTACCGGTTTAAATACAAACCATCCAAGTCAATTTTGGACGTACTAGCCAGTAAAAAAAAAAAAAAAGCCTTCTTTTTATAATTTTGTAATTTTTGAATTGTTGTCAGAACAGAATGGTAAGCTTTTTGTTTTTTATATTGTTTTTTATATTTCTTTTCTTTTAGTTGACGCTAAAGACTAAAACCATGAATAATTTATTTTGAATTGAGGTATTGTTTTATGGTAATATAAAAATAGAGGTAAACTTGAAACGGTACACTAGTATTGACCGGTACCGAAATAGATCATTTTACTGGCCAAACCAGTACAGCCTTCAATACGAGATTAAATCTATTGATTATAACCCCCACATCCTCCAAAGTTTGCTCTCTTCACACCAGTGGTGTGAATAATTGATGTCAAGATGAGGTGTTTGGCACTGATGGCCATTTTTGCTCGCCACTGCTCTTACACTTTGCCCATATATGCCATGCTACGGTAAAAAATAACTCTATATTTGGTGATGACTAAAGAACCAAAAGTCACTCCATCAGTGATGGAACCAAGATTTTGTTTTTGTTTTTGTTTTTTTTTTTCGAATAAAGATGTTGGTTTCAAGGGGGCAACATCATGCTAAAATATTGAAAAAAAAAAATTAATTCAATAATTTTTATTAATATAAAAAAATTTACTTGTTTACTAAACGTACAGAGAATATTAATTAACATAGAAAATATAATGCAAATATATGTTATAATTTTTTTTTTGTGCTTGGTTTCCATTTATTTTTCAAGCCTCATATTAGAGTTAATTAGTATAATCATTGCGCTACTTAAGCTACCTCACAACTTAATGGTCTGTTTGGATGGAGAGGAGAAGGAGAGGGAGTGAAGAGGAGTAGAGTAGAGTTGACTAAAAATAAGCTAATTTTGTGCTAAATCTGCTCTATTCTATTCTCTCGTCCCTCTCCCTCAATCCAAATGAACTATAAGTTGGCTATATATATATATATATATATATATATATATATATTCAAAAAAGTAAATAAATGAATGAAAATAATCAATAATATATGAAGTTAAAATTATAATCTAAATATAAGATATTCAAACAAATCATTTGAATACTTAAAAAGTAAAATGAAAAAAAAAATCAAATTAACTTATAAATATTGTAAAATGTTTTGTGTATGTTTTGATTTTTTTAACGATATTTATGAATTTTTTATTATTATTTTAACTTAGTTTAAAAACATTGATTATTGTTTTTGTCTATCTTAGATTTCATTTCCAACTATAAAAAATTAAAAAAAAAAACATTTATTGTAAAAGATCTTTAAAAAGGATATATCATTGTAAAAAATTACGTCAATAATTACATTGGGGGAGTTCAAATCTTGAACGTAATGAATATTATATTAAGAGTTGCCAATTAATTGACCTAAAAGCCTCTTGACAACATATAGATATTGTAATAATATAGCATGTTATGATTTTTTTTTCTCGGCTACATTAAAGAGTGAAAAGATAATTTCATGCAATAAAGAAATTTTGAGCTTGAAATACTTATGAAAAACTGGAAAAAAGAAAAGAAAAAACAGAACCCCACTCCCTAGCTCAGCCACTGTGCTCTACAAAACTGTGCCGAAAGAGCCAGAAAAGGTCCAGTTTCGACGTTGAAGCCACCCAAAACTGCCCTTGAAAATTCACAAGAGCACAAATTACAAAAGTGTGATGCATGTGTTGTTTCAATTTTTTGCTCGCATAGAGGGCAGATGAGTCAGGTTAATTTTACTCGCAGTACACAAAAAATCTTGAGATTGGTTTTATTGGATTTAATCCGCTCCGAAATGCAAATGACCCCCGAAAAACAAGGCATATTATACAGTACACACGCTATGAATTTTTAACAAATATATCGGTAAGAAGTTTCCAAACTTGACTAATATAGTTGATGGGTTCTAGTTTCCAAGATTAACTTTTGTAGATGCCAACTTGAATTTTAAATCTTAAAAAGAGTTTCCCAAGTGCTTTTCTAAACAAATGTACGCCTTTTATCGGATCTCATTACATCCGATTTGACCCAATCGGTTCAAGTATGAACTCGGGAAATATAACTAAAGCGGATCCGATTGCGTTAAAGACTGAAGGTAATATTCTTCTAGATTATTGAGCTTGTCTCAGCCACATTAATTTTATATTTGGAGAATTTTTTTTTTTTTTTGGTGGGAATATTTGGAGAATTTGACTCCACAGAAACAAGGTGGTTTTTAAATTCACTCGTGGACCCTGAGCTTGTTAGAGAAGTAAAGCATCTGGCTTCATAATATTTTGACCAAAATATCATTTTGGGTTTTATATTTTAGAGTTATTGTTTAATTTGGTTTATACTTTTTAGTAGTAGTCAATTTAATTTATATTAAAATCAACTTGCAGTTAATTTAGTCCAAATCATCAAATTATAGTCAATTTTTTAGGCACTCTCAAAAAAAAAAAAAAAAAAAACACACACACACACACACACACACACACAAATCAAATTTACCAGTCTTTAACTCTGGTAAACACAAATCAACTACTACCAAAATGGTATTTTTGCCTAATTTTTTTTACACTACTCGGTCTCGTGTGAGAAAGAATAAACAAGTAGTAAGAGTGAATTAGACCAAAATAGATGAAGGTTGGTACAAATTAAACATTGATATGTCTTTATAGGTAACCTCGGCCTAGCTTGTGGTGGAGGTGTTATTAGGGACCACATATGCCTTTGGATTGTGGGTTGTTAGATTAAATAATTAAATTCATCATTTCCTAACAATTTATCTTTTTGGAGATTTTTTTTTTTGATAAATAATCATAATATGCTGCTAACCCTGTAGCTTGAACCTTTTCCCTCCTAGACTCCTAAGCACTTTGTGCATGGAAATGTGTCAATTCAGCTACAAAGCTTTTGACATCTTTTTGGAGATTTGATAATTTATCATGATATCAAAGCATAAAATTATGGGTTCAAACCTTGTCCTCATCTTACCTCCTATTTAAAAAAATGATCACTTAATAAAGGTAGTTTAGACTCACACGTAAAGGAAAAATATTAAATTAAATGATTAAAATTGATCCATGAGTGTGGCTACTAATGTTGATGCGGAGCTTTGGAATATTAGAGTAGGCCTTGAATTGTGCATAAACCTTAATTTGCTAGCGGTTGAAATTGAAATTGATGCTTAAGTAGTTCTTGGTTGAGTTAGTGATACTTGTAGCAACAATTTACATCGTGCATGTTCCTATCTTGGATTGCATGAACCTGTTCAGACAAACAACATTGTTTTCGTAAGGCCAACCTATGTGCATATATGCTCTTACTAGAAATGAATGAATTTTCAACAGGAATTAGTTGTTTCTAATAGTCATCCTATCGATGTTTATATTTTACTTTATTATGACATTGTGGGTAATTATTATGAGACCTTTTATTCTAATTCTGCTCAAATTAGTTAATATATGCTAGTCCTTTGTTTATAATAATAATAATAATAATAATAATAATAATAATGAAAAAAAAAGAAAGAAAAGAAGAGAAAGGAGAGACAAATAATATTTAAAATATCTTATAAAACAAACAACTTCGTCTGATATAATACCTTTGAATCTTTTTTTTTTTTTTTTTGAGAAGGAATTCCTTCGAATCTGATTCTATGACAATAAAATGTAAGATCCCCTAATTTATTATTATTATTATTGTTGTTGTTGTTGTTGTTATTTTTTTAAAAAAATGGAGGGCTTTATGGTTGTATTTCACCCTCGGGCAAGGAGCCGTGCTGCCAGCAGTACTTACGCACGTGTGAGAGTCACCTCACTTTACAAGCGAGTACACCCCTCACTAAGTATACCCACCAACAGGAGCTCACGGGCAACGGGAATCGAACTTGAGCTCGTTAGACGGAGCGAACGAACCATGCCAGCTGAGCCAAGCTTCCGTTGGCTTATTATTATTATTATTATTATTATTATGTTTTGGTTGAATGAGAATGAACCAATTAATTTGACACAGTACACAAAAGTGGTCATATTGGTTTTCGGATATAATCCGCTCCGAAATGCAAGTGGCCGCAAAAGTGATTTTTTTTTTTGTCCAAACGTGCGCTTAGGGGGACACAGAAGATGACACGAGTCATGTGGAAAATTAGGTGTAGCTGAGTTAAAGAAACCGTGCACTCTGGGTCTGGGAACCCACCGCTCTCTCTTTTTGACAAAGAGGTGAAGATGACAAGTCCTATCCTATCTATATTTTTTAAATCGAATTCAGTCGGATTTTTTTTTAACGAATTATTTTGAGTAATCGGAGTGAGTCGGATATGTTGACTATTGGTTCGGATATATTGACAATTGAGCCGGATGTAATTCTTTTTTCTTTTGAAAATATCTTACAGTTTTCACTTTTTATTACTTCACTTTCCTTTTCATTATTCTTTTATTTATTTATTTTAACAGACGGTCAAGATCGTTTAAGAGTTTATGACGTGGAACAACTAATCCAAATAAAACAAGGAAATAAATAATAAATATTCTAGGAGTCGTAGAAGACCGAAGATTATAGTAGTTGTTTATGTTTGCTGCAAAATAAATATGCCTTTGAGAAGACAGAAGCAGAGCAAAAACACAAGGCCTGTCTTCTGAAGAGCGGTGGTGTTCGTGGCAGAGACAAGGTGGGAGCTCCATATCGCCTGTCTACTGAAGGCCTTGGTGTTGCTCTCTACTCTCTGCAGAACACAATAGAAAACAGTTTCTCGAAATATTGTTTCTTATGGTAAGTTTTCGACTTTTAATTTCAGATCTTAATTAGGCGTAAAAGTGTTACAATTTTAATTTTATGTTTTCTTTTTGAAGAGCGGTGGTGGAGTGGGTGTGCCTCAAGGGAGCTCAAACAAGTTCTTGTGCTGCGTAACCAAGCAAATGTAAGTTTCTTTGCTCTTTTTTTTTTCATCAAAAGTTTTCTTTTTAACTGTATCTTTATACACATTTTAACGCATAAAAAAAAATATAGAAAACTGTTTCTCACAACTCCCTCGCGTGATATTCAGTTCCTCTCAGTCTCTGTCTCTCACTTCCCTCTCAGTGTCTAGCTTCTTCGTCCTCCTTCCGTCTCTGGCTTTCATCAACTACAGAGGTTTCTGTCTTCCCAATTCAAATCGAAGTATGACCCGTCCGTGGCTGTTGTTGGCCAAATATACGATATATTTGTTTAATTTTATTGTATTTCAGGTTAATGAACGTGAATTACTCTGTACTCATGTCTTTCTTTTTTTGTTCTCTTCTTCTCCCGTATGTCTTCTAGGTTTTATTTTTGTGTTTGCTTTTATCATTACTGAATTTCAAAGCTTGAATTTTTACCATTAATTGGCTTAGATTTTTAAAATTTAAAATTGATATTTGATATGAGTTTTAATTAATTTGTGGGCTTGGGTGATGTAAATGCTATTTAAAGCTCTGTTTGCCTCTATGGCAAAATACCCAGAAAGGTTTTCAATGAAAAACGGATTTTAATCAGACTGTTTAAAGAAGAAAGTGGTAATTTATGGTGTAATTTATGGTGTGGAGAAGCATATGTGTTTGTAAGAATTAAGAGGGAAAGGAAACGAAATTCCTTTTAAAAAAACCGAGTCTTGAATTCTTTGATATTTTCTTCGTTCTTTGGGAAATTAATCAAGGTTTTTTTTTTTTTTGGGGACACAGCAGACAAAAAATTCAGAAAAGAGAGCTAAATTTAGAGAAAGTGGATGTTTGTAAGTTGTGACAAATTAAATGGGAGTTAGGCTTTTTGTTTGTTATTAATCTTTGCATTTGGAGTTGTTGGAACTTGGAAGGACCTATGGTAATTGTACAGTGAAGAAAGTAGTATTAAATTTAGAAGGACTTTACCCTTGTGGTGTTCATTCATTTTTTCAGTTGTAAATATTCTTACCTTTTTTTGGTTGATGAGAAGTTTTTTGGTTGATGAGAAGTTGATGGGAAAGAAGATGTACAACGGCGAGGACCAGATCAGTTTATGAGATAGTGATTACGGGGCAATTTGGTCTTGCAACTGTAATGTGACTTGCACATGAGCTAACTAAATTGTGGGTTGCAAAGTATGCAGTGGATAATAGATTAGAGGGGATAAGTGTGTATTCACTTCGTTTAGGGGAATTAATATAACATGAAGTATAATTTAAAGGAGTAATGTGTAATTTTTTTCAATTTTTTTTTTTATATCATAAGCTTATAATTATATATATATTTTTAATGTGATGTAGTGAGTTTTGGAGTTTGAATCTTAGAACTCACGTCTTTTTTCTTTCTCTTTTTGTTGAGCACTTCAGTCTAAGTGTGGAACAATTTTAATTTAATTTTTTTTTGAATTACTGTTTCTAAGTTGTACTGCCTCTTGGAACCCAAATAGCCCAATTTTCTAGAGCATAAGTCAAAAATAAATAAAATAAAGTTTGAATGTGATGTGGAAGTTTTGAAGTTGGAAGTAGGTCTGGAGTGTGTAAAAATTTTAATTTTTTTTAATTAGGTTAGCAAATATGTGTGTCTGTTTCTAAAAAAAAAAAAAAAACCAGTAATTATCACATATTGCTTAAAAGAGTGTGTTGTATGTAATATAACTTGGCTCACCCTCCCTTAAAAGTTACTGTGGCTTTTGAGTGGAGTTTGTGGTATACTTTTGTATTAAAACCATTTTTCCTCTTCTTTGTGTGTGTGTGTTTGTTTGTTTGTTTGTTTTTTTCTCAAAAAATAAAAATAAAAATTGTATAAGACAAGTGTCAATAAAAAATAAATATGTTTTTAAAGAACTAGAGCTAAATACTCTATTTCAAATAATTTATAAGTTTATTTATTTGCCCGAATTCTACTATTAGTTGAAGGAGTGTTTTTAAGTACATGTGATTGGTGCCAACTGTCCAGACCCTTGTACTTCAACTCATTGGCATCTCCGGGTGTGTATATGACATCCAAAGTTTGAATCTTGCTCCCACATTGTAACTATTATACATAAAAAATAAAAAATAAATAAAAGTACATGGATTGGTTTGTATTTTTAAAGGTAGCTTACTTATTTAAAAAAGAACATGTGATTAGTAATATTAAAGGCAGCTTATCTTGTTTCTTAAAAAAAAAAAAAGGTAGCTTATCTTTAAAAAAAGTGGCCATGAAATATTTATAGTTTAAAGATTATATAATTTATTTATTTGCTCACATTTTACTATTTTTGAAAACAAGTGGTATTAACTACACGTAATTGGTATTTTCAGGAGCACGTAAAAGTCAATCAAGCACATCCCTGACTGAATTGTCCGAGTAAAAATCACTACCTCCAAATTTAAGGCTCTCTTTCGCACTAAGTTTAAAGGTATTTGATGATTGTTTCAATTGCATTTCTTTCTTTTCAACTGCGGGTTGATTGTTTGCAAAATGAAACTAAAAGATTAGTTTTTTATTTGTTTTCATTTTTGCCTTTTTTCTTTTGTTTTTCTTTTAAGATATTACAAATTTTATTATATCATGTCTTAAGTAATTTATTTAATATATTATTAATGTAACACCAATTATATATATATATATATATATATATATTTTTTTACATCATCCAATTTATGTTAGTTGGTAAGCCTTTTATAACAAAAATTGTAATCCTTTTCTTATTGATATTTTTGGGCGTTTGGGAGAACGAGAGTTTTGCACTATTCTGTTTTGGGTTCTTTTTATCTAGGGATGGCCCCACTTAAAAAAATAAATTAAGTAGTATATACTGATCTATTTAAGTTTGAAACTTTTTGTTAATATATATATATATATATATATCATACGTGACCCCGTCCAAAAAAAAAAAAAAAAATGAGCCTCAAAATTTGAAGTTCACCCAAAAAACTCAAAAATTAAAATAATCAAATCCATATTTGTGATTAGCAACCCCTTCTAAACAAAGCAACAAAAAAATAAAATCCATTTATAATAATAAAATATAAACAAATCCCAGATAAGAAAATCTTCACTAAGAAAAAAGCAAATAACTTGTGCATTTATTTATTCCTTTGGCATGATGCTGTGATTATCTTTTTTAGGACCCAAAATTAAAATTTTAAAAATTTGGGATTCGGATGTTGCCATAGTGTCTAGTTCCACCTAAAAAATTGTTATGGTAGTATTTATGATATTATTTATTTTTTCACCATTAGCAAGATGACTTTACACTACCGCACATTCTTAGTGTGATAATTACTTCATAAGTACAAAATTTTTGTTGGGGAGGGGGGTGGGGGGGAGAGGGCCGGATTCAAGTCTTCGAGAATAAGTTTAATTTACATATATATATATATATATTTAGATTATGCTAAAGTAAAATTTTGATATTGTAAGTAAAAAAATGAAGGTGACTTTACAATTTAGTATCATTATTGATTAAATATTTTCTGTTATGTAAAAACATTCTTAATTCCAATAATTGAATCATTGATTTAGCGAGCATGTAGTTACTTTTATTATCACTAACACTGATCTATTACTTGGACCACAAACTTTTATGCCATTTTGGTTCCCATGTGTTGTGATCAATTCATAAAATGATGGCTTGGCCCCTAATCATATATGAAATAGTGGACAATATAAATTTAGTATAACTTTTTTTCCTGGACCTGTTGCTACATGTCAAATGTGTCCTTTCCAAAGCTTAAAATACACACAAAAGAAATTTATTAAAATGGCTCGTTATCTACTACCAAATATTTTACTTACTCCTAAATTAATAGTTTTTGGTAGTGCCTTGACTGGTTACTGAGTTATTTAGTTTCAATTTATAACCCTCGTCTACAACTACAAAGGTTAGACCTTTCGTGTGTGTTATAATAAGTTTTAGTGTTTACTAAAAAAAATAGGGATGTTTATCGTACATTAGTTGTGTGTGTCTAGTGTCCGTTGTTTATAACCCCTATCTATAACTACAAAGGTTAGGTCATTTTGTAGTTATATTCTGGTTATGTAATATATTATAAACCTGGTTTAAAACACTAATATTTCTATTTTCATGTATGTTCCAATAAATATTACTATTTACTCAAAAAAAAAAAAAACTAATATCTTTCAAAGCTAAATGCATAACTCTTTCAATTAATATTTATTTGGTTGCTTTAAACTTCATTTATTGGTGCTATTTTGCATATTTATAAGAACCAATGTTACTAAACCATGTTAAGAGACCTTTATAGCTCAATTAGTACTTCTTAGTGTTTCTAACGAAGACGTCTAGGGTTCAAATTTTTCTCCCATTTCTGTAACTATACAATTATTTTAAAAAAATGGTTACTAAACTATCAATCTATCGCAGAGAAACTTAGTCTTCACAGAGTTAAACGAGGCATAACAATTTAGTTCCAACAATATTATTACTTAAATTATTTTTATTTTTTACAATTATGAAAATTTCACTATGCTTTATTTACCCATCTGCCTCTAGCTCTTTAGCTTGTCCTTCATTATTGTGCCATGCTAATCTTTATTAGTACATTTTGGACATTTTAAATGTCCATCTTCTAAGCTTAAATTAGTTTAAATATGTTTGACAATTTGTTCTGTTACTTTTGTATGTCTTGATAGGAAGTAAACAAAATGAAACGTCCAGAGATCTCAGCATCATATAAGGTAACTTCAGCACCCCCGAATTCTTCTAAAAAGAGAAAGTCAACATCGGACGTTTGGAACCACTTCATAAAGGAAACAGATCAAAATGGGAAGGTCTGGGCCAAATGTAAGCATTGTAGGAAGCGCTTTTCAGGGTTAAGCAAAGACGGGACCACACACTTGAAAAATCACTTGAATTCCTCAAAATGTAAAAGATCACAAAAAGAAACTGGTGGTTTAGAAAATCCAACTGTCACCAATGGGAATTTTGTGTTTGATGAAGAAAGGAGTGGCTTGGATTTGGTAAGAATGATTATTAAGAATGGATATCCATTGAATATGGTTGAGCATGAGGACTTTATAATTTTTGTGAAGAATTTGCAACCAACGATCAAACTTCCTTCACAAGACACTTTAAAGGATAAGATTCTTTGTTTCTACAGAGAAGAAAAGGAAAAACTCCGCAAACAGTTTGATAAGGTCTTGAGCTTCAGTTTAATACTTAATTTTTGGACAGATTGTGGAAAAAAGAGCAAGTATTGTTCTTTTACTTTGCAATTTATTGAAGATGGTCCAAAACTGAAGAAAAAGAATATTGCCATAAAAAATATGGAGTACAATTATACAGGAGAAACCCTTTTTGAGACAGTAAAAGGTGTGCTTCTGGAGATTGACAAGAAATTGGCTACTATAACTGTTGAAAGATCTTATGCAAATGATCAAATGTTAATAATGACACATAGATTTCTTTGTGATCAAGGTAATTGCCATCCTTTCAGAAAGAAAATATTTCATATCCCTTGCGTTACACATGTAATATATCTCCTTGTTAAGGATGGATTGGATGAGATAGATTATATTCTTCATAAGATAAGGAAGGCTATCAAATACATGAGTGAAACAACAGATGGAAAACAAAAGTTTGAAGAGGTTGTAAAGAAATTAAATTTAGGAGGAAAGGACATTACTTCTGAAGGTGTTCCTCTAAGGTGGGATTCCACCTTTTTCATGCTTCAAGTTGCATTGGAGTTTAGGCAGGAGGAAGCATTTATGGACCTAGGGAGTTGTGATTGTGTCTTCTTTAAGGATTTTTCTACGGAGGAATGGGATAAGGCAGAAGTCATGCACAAATGTTTGAATATTTTCTATAAATGCATATGCAGTTTTTTGGGAAGCAAATGTCTTAGTGCGAATGTGTATTTTAGTATGATTCTTTATATTCGGGAAACTTTGCATCAATTGCAAGAAAGTGACATTGTAAAGAAAATGAAAGAGAAATTTTTTAGGTTCGAAAAAGGAATAGGTTGTGCTTACGCAATTGTAGCAGTTTTTGACCCACGAACAAAACTGGACTTTGTGAAGTACTCGTTGAAACGACATTACGATGACATTTTCCATACTTGGGAACTAATTAATCAATCTCTTGAGAAATTGTTTGATTCATATGCAGAAAAGCTTACGAGTCAGAGGTCATCTTCTTCCTTCATTAATAATGATAATAACTCTTCCAAAGATGGTGATGATCCTTGCAATATACTAAATTATTGGAAAAATTGGAAAAGGAAAAGAACACAACTTGAAAAATATTTACAAGAGCCTCTTCAACCTGATGAAGAATTAGACATATTGGGTTGGTGGCATACCAGGAGTCAAGATTCTCCAACTCTTTGGACGATGGCTCGTGATATCTTGGCAATTCCAATGTCAACCTCTACATCAAATTCTGCTTTCTGTATTGAAACAGCGACACTCGATCCAATCTTCAATGATTTGGATCCTGACACTATTGAGGCATTGTTTTGTGGGAAGGACTGGTTGGACAATCCTATAAGGATGTAAGTACGATTTTCATTCATTAAGAATTTAAATTCCTTTTATATATGCCTTCTATGCGTTCCCTAACTCCCATTTCATTTTATTTAACTTCAGCACACCAAACAAGGACAATGACCACTCTACTGCCAACCCAACTTCAGGTCTTGAGCCACCTCCACTTCCAACTAAGGTATAATAAAACGTACCCATTTAAGGCTTAAATGATACATGCAAATTATTCAGCAAAAAAAAAAAAAAATGATACATGCAAATTTATAAGGCATAAACTTAAAACTAAATGAAAATTACGTTAAACTTTCCTAATAAAAAAATGATAGGATTGTGATATTAATTAAAACCTTATATCATTTATGAGCATTTTTTCTCCTTAATACTTTTCATCTCAACAATTTTCCTTTTAATTTGTTATGGAAACTAAAAAAAATATATTTAGGAAAGAAAAATGAAAAGAAAATTCCTATTGTATGTATTAGGAAAGAAAAATGAAAAGAAAAATGTATTGTTTCTATTGTAATTAATTCATAAAAAAGATCTCTCTAATATATTGGACACACACACTCCTTATATAGTTTTCGGAACACTCATTTATTAGACAAGCTGATTCTCAAAAAAAATAATAATAATAAATAAATAAATAAAAATTACACAAGCTTCAGGTAATTTTCATTTAAACCTAATGATTTCAAATAATTCCTTTTTTCTTTTCTTTTTTTTTTTTTTTTGAGAAAAAGGTAAGTGAAATTTTATTAAAGAATTAAACATCAAATAATTTCATTTAAACCATATAGTTTCAAATAGTTTTTATTACACCTAATAGTTTCATCTTTCATATAGTTTTATTTAGACCTTTCTAAAGTTTTGGACGTGTCATTTAAATGTTATACTTTCAAAATATTTCCTTTAAACCTTCGAATTTGAAATAAATTTCAGTTAAATTAAAGCAGATGGTCACATAATTCTTAACGATGGGTTAACATAATTTGTGATAATTTTTTTAAATAAAACATTTTTAAAAAAAAATGATGTTTAAATGAAACCTTTAATGGGTACAGTTATTCAGAGAGTTAGGCCTAACCACTTTAGTAAGACTAAAGTATATATTTATGAAATTGGATTTTATAAATATATGGTAAATAACTCAAAAGGATTAAACCGGGTACTCAAGGATTAAGATGTAGTAATTTACAAAGTGGCAGTCTATATTCATGACTTCGTATTACTACGAATATTTTATGAAGGGGTTGCATGTATAATAAAGTCTTGGGATATAATTTATTAATGAGGCCTAGAGTGCAATTATATTTATACAGTGGTATTAAATATAATTAATGGTAACTTTGGACTTGTCAAGAGTTGACAGAAAAGCCCAAGGCCCATTGGAGCTAGTGTCTTATTTGTTCCCTTTTGGTCCCACTCCAAGCCACACACTAAAGCCCAATTGGGAAGGCCCAAAAGGCAAGCCCAATTGGGAAGGCCCAAAAGGCTAGCCCAATTAGATAATCAGTTATGTGGAGAGAAACATACAGAATTTTATATTGAATGAAATGGTTTGTATGTGAAAAGTAATAAAAATAAGGAAGAGAGACACTCTTTCATATTCTCTCTAGAAAACATAGAACTGATTGAGAGACCACACATCTTGGGCATCAAGTGGAATTGGAGTGAAGATTGAAAGTCTTCCCGAGTACTTCTTCATTCGGTTTTGAATTTCACCGCATCAAGGTACACGCTCTTGTTCTTATATTCTGAAACCTACATATTGCATGTTATCAATTGCGAATGAAGTAGATCCGTTTATTTTCCGCTGCGTATGTTTTGTATGCGATACAAACATGATGATTTCCTAACACACTGATCTATTACTTGGATTGCAAACTTCTATGGCATTTTGGTTCCCATGTGTTGTGATCAATTCATATATGAAATAGCGGACAATATAAATTTAGTATAACTTTTTTCCCAGGACCTGTTGGGACATGTCAAATGTGTCCTTACTAATATCTTTCAAAGCTAAATGCATAACACTTTCAATTAATATTTATTTGGTTGCTTTAAACTTCATTTACAGATGCTATTTTGCATATTTATAAGAACCCATGTTACTAAACCATGTTAAGAGATCTTTATAGCTTAATTGGTATTTCTTGGTGTTTCTAACGGAGACATTTAGAATTCAAATTTTCCTCCTATTATTGTAACTGTACAATTATTTTTTTTTAAATGGTTACTAAACTATCAGTCTATCACAGAAAAACTTACTCTTTAGAGAGTTAAACGAGGCATAACAATTTAGTTCCAAAAATATTATTACTTAAATTATTTTTATTTTTTACAATTATGAAAATTTCACTATGCTTTATTTACCTATCTGCCTCTAGCTCTTTAGCTTGTCCTTCATTATTGTGCCATGCAAATCTTTATTAGTACATTTTGGACATTTTAAATGTCCATCTTCTAAGCTTAAATTATGTTAGATTCTAAGGATTAGGATCTAATGTATTTAGAACTTCAATTTGTATGTTGGCAAACCATGATCAAAACAATGTTTAGTCGTGTGTTAGACTTGCTCAAAGTATGTGTTTTAATGTAAAGTTGGAATCGAGTTTTTATGCAGAATTACTATTAACTTTCTGTAAGACTCGATCGATCGAAAGTTAGACTCGATCGATCGAAAATCGGGCAGATCGTTTTTCTGCAGAAAATTCCAACTCAGCCCTAGTCCATTTAATGTGTAGGGTTTTATGTTTTGCCCTAAGTATATAAGGGAAAACCCTAGCCACGTTTTTAGAGTTCTGAATGCTGTGTTTGTGAATCTCATTGTGAGATCTAGAGGTGTTTACCTTCACATACACTTAGGGTTTACAAACTTGAGATTCATGTCAAGAGTTGTGTAGATCAATACAGTTGCAGAATCAAAAGAGCACAAAGATATACAAGCAGGTGTGCTTGTGGATTTGCTGAAGAATTCTGGAAAGAAGGAGTCCGTGGATCTCAGAGCTATCATGGGGTCGTGGTAGTAAGTTTTCTACACTTGGATAGCAATAAGATGTTAGTGGTCTAAGTCTTGTTGTGTAAACTTCGATTCTTTCATAGTGGATTCAGTTTACCTTGAGGATAGCTAGGTTAAATCCTCCCCAGGTTTTTATCGGTGTGGCTTCCTGGGTCATCATATCTTTGTGTTATTTATTTTTCCGCTGCTTTGTTGTTTTTGCTTATTTATGTTAGCCTAGATTTAATTAAATTACCTAAGTTAATCACTTGGCTAATTCACTAGGTTAATCTGTTGGGTTTAAGAGGTCTAAACGAACTGACAAGTGGTATCAGAGCGGGTTGCTTTTGTATTTGATCTTTTGATCTTCTAGCTGATCCTTGACCCCTGTTGTCATGGAACACGGACACTCTCTTGTTGTTCCACCTCACTTTGATGGAAACAACTATGCTTATTGGAAAGTAAGGATGAAAGCCTTCCTGAACTCCATTGATGAGAGAGTTTGGAATTCCGTTGAATACGGATGGGAGAAGCCCACTACTTCTGTGAGTGAGTGGCAAACTTCTCAAAAGGAGGCAGCCACTTTTAATAGCAAAGCTATGAATGCTTTTTTTAATGCTGTTTCCATGGAGGAATTTAAGAGAATCTCTAATGTTGAGGTTGCTCATACTGCTTGGAAAATCCTCCAGATCGTGCATGAAGGCACGAAAGCAGTTAAAATTAATAAGTTGCAGCAATTAACCTCTAGATTTGAAAGCATTAGAATGAATGATGATGAATCCTTTGATGAATTCTATGCTAAATTGAATGATATTGTTAATTCTGCTTATAATTTGGGTGAAATCTATGATCAACCTAAAATTGTTAGGAAGATTCTTAGATCCTTGACTGAAGACTTTAGACCTAAAGTGACTGCCATCACTGAGAGCAAGGATGTGGATTCCATCCCTGTTGAAGAACTTGTAGGATCTCTTCAGTCCTATGAGTTAGACCTTCCTAAGACTAACAAATCCAAATCAATGGCTCTTAAGTCTGTTGATGATGTTGATGATGGTGGATTTGATGATGAACTCTCTACTACAGAGATTGCCTATCTTGCCAAGAACTTTAGAAACTTTCTTAGGAACAATAACAGAAAGGCAAGAGGCAAGAACACTGTTGAACCTAGAAATTTTAGGAAGAATGATCCCATTAAAGTCAATAACACTGAAAAACCTAAGGAGAAAGTGGGACAGCCTTCTAATAATTCTTTGGGACAACAATGTTATGGTTGTCAAGGGTATGGTCATTTAAAATCTGAATGTCCTACATACTTGAGGTCTAAGGGTAAAGCTATGGCTGTAACCCTTAGTGATGATGAAGTTTCCGACAATGAATCCGCTAGTGATGAGGATTGAAACTTCATTGCTTTCACTGCTACTACTGTAGTTAATGAAAGCATATATGTTGAAGAGAACCCTTCTGATGGGGAACTCTCTAAGGATGCAGATTTACAGGAAGCCTACAATAAACTTTGCAAGGTTGCTGCAAAGGATACCATGAATGTTGAGTTAGGCTTGAAGAAAATTGCATCTTTGGAACTTGAAAAGAAAAATTTACTTGTTAAATTGTTTGATGCAAATGAGCCTTTGAATAATGTGAAAACTGAGAACATGCTCTTACTTGATAAAGTTAAATGTTTGGAACTTGATTTATTTGTTGCCAGAGATCAAACTAATAGGACTGCAAGCTCCAAACTTGATCACATGCTGAGTATTCAAAAGTCTCCTTATGATAAAACTGGTTTAGGTTATGAGGAAAGTATTTCTGTGCTTGAACCTTCTTCCACTAAATTTGTTCCTTCTTCTGAACCTCCTAAGAGTGAGATTGTCAAACCCTTGGTGAGTGAACCTGTCAAACCTATAAATGTTACTCCACCTAGAAAGATTAGGGTTGACCTTCAAGCTTCTTATTCTAGAGCTTCTACTTCTACTAAGGGCAAATTGCATGATAAGCCTGCATGGGTTTGTCATTTTTGTGGAAAACCTGGACACATTCGTCCAAATTGTTTTAAATTGCAAGCTGCGAAGCGAGCAAATAAAACTAAAGTACCTGTGCCCCAAGCACATGATCCTATGGTACTTATTGGTGAATTGGTAAAGGTGTTAAACCTTTATACCAATCCTGGAGTTGCTCAGAATTCTAATGTGAATCATAACTCCAATGCAAGAGTTGCATCTAAGAAGTCTTGGATGCAAAAGGCTCAATCTAATTGAGTCTGTCTGACATTGTCCTTGTGCTTCATTACTCTATCTTTTGTGACCTCTGTTTCTAGGATTTGCATTGCATTACATTCATGCATTTCATTCTAGGATGTTTGTTTTTGTTAAAAAAAAAAAAAAAATTTGCAAATTGTGCTTTTGCTATTTTTTCCTTGAATTTGAAGACAAGGTTGGTCAATCAAAGTATGCATAACATGTTTGTGTACCTTGTTTAGCCTTGATGCACTTATTTCTATTGCACCTTACTAGCTAAAGTTTGTTGGGCATGTTGTGTGGGAAGATGCTATATTTGTTGATCACATGATCTTGATCTTGAAGTCTTATGTCTTTGATTGTTGGACTTGAACTTATTGAAAAAGGCATAAATAACCATCTCACCACAGTTTATTAGCCAATTATGAACACCTTAGTGCATATCGTAAGATTTTGTGCTCGAAAAAGTGTAGCACATGCACAAAAAGAACATAAGGTGTAGCCTCTATTAAAATTGGTGTGTACATTATTGGGTTATAATAATCTCACAAATTCAAATAAAATTGGTGTGTACATTATCCCGGCTTTTATTAAGTTTTTAATCAATCAAATTGAATAATGAGGCAAATCAAGAAACTTACATGATTGCAAGCTTTTATTCTAGGAGATGTGAGAGTTATAGGATGTAACTCTTTAAGTAATAGTCTCTTTCAAATTCATGTGATGGATTTTGTAAAAATTGTGATTGATCTCTATGTGTATATCACCTCACATGTTTCTCAAGCTTATGCTAGTTGCACACACTACACAAGTTATTCTTTGCTAAGCTGTGTACATGATATTGTGTGTGTTTTTGGCCTGACCAACCAAGTTTGAGAATTTCGGGAAATTGATGCAGAACATGTTTGCTTGTTTGTTTTTTTTGGGGTATATTGAAAGAAATTTTTGCTTTGAGAAATCTGGGTTGAATATATATGTTTTTGGAAAACATCTCATCTCATACTCATGCATTTTATTTATAAAATCTACTGCTTTGAGGAGTTTTTGATCTAAAATGTTTGGTTTTTCAAAACTGTGATTTTTCCAAAATTTCAATCGATCGAAACTGATTTTCGACCGATCGAAAATGTTTTAAAATACTCAGAAACTCTCTGGTTGGCTCGATCGGTCCAAGCTTGTTTTGGATCAATCGAAGCTATTTTCGATCGATCGAATGTAATTTTCGATCAATCGAAAATCGGGATGACTGGTTTTAAAAAGGTTCTTTTTCCACGTGACTCTTTACCTTTCAAAACTTTTTCAAAATTTTTGTCTCCCTACCAATTGGTCAAGCACTTTTCTTGGAGATTTTGTCGTTTTCTTCCAATTCTTTTGTCTAATCTCTCTCTCCCAAGTCTGGTAAGTCCTTTATGCCCCTCCCTTTGCATTTATTTCCTAGTTTCATGCATTATTTTCATGCATTTTTGGGTATTTTCGGCATTTTAGGATTTTTGTCTTTTTGGGATTGATTTTGGCTCTTTTTCTTTAAAATTTTTCATGGGTTTTTGTGGGGACAGTATATTCAAACACTCCATATGGTTTAATTTGGTTAATTTGGTGTTTAGAGGAAAATTTAAAATTCTAGGGCTTGAAATTGAGAAAATTTGGGGTTTTGTTCAATTTGAGTTAAATTGATGAAATTGGCTTGTTGGATTGTTTAATTTGATCATTATATTGAGTTAATTGGATGTTGTGTTGATCAATTAATCAATTTGTTGAGTTTTTGAACAATTGGATTTTTTCAAATTGGGTCTTTTTGATACCAACCTCTTGCTCAAGCTAATTTTGTTAATTTGGATCATAATTGAACATGTCACTGCATTAGTACATGCATCATTTTATGTTCATGCTCATGCATCATATAGAATTGATATTTTCTATATTTTATGCTGTGTTAATTTGCAGTCTGCCCTTGGTATTTGTTTTTGCTCTTCTCTTTCTGTGTCTATCTCTTTTCTTTAGCACTATGCCTAGGAAAACTAAAGCCTATAGGACTTCTGATCCTTCTCCTTCTTTTGACACTGAGCGGTTCCCTAGTGAGTCAAACCAAGTCACCTATGAGACTCTAAACCTTAGGCGTCATATTTGGGCTGAGCGTAGAGTCGTCCTAGATGAGGTAGATCCTGAGGTGCGACGTAATTTTACACGTCGGGGTTGGTTACCTTTGCTCGAGTATGAGCATTCTCCTCCTCCTGCCACATTGATTAGAGAGTTCTATTCGAACCTCTCTATCCATGTCTACGATAACGACACCTTGGTAAAGGTGTGGTTACGTGGTGTGGAGTATCGCATTACCCCTCGGGTAGTGTCTGATGCTCTTGGGGTGCCCATTGTGGACCATCCCGTTTTTCCTTATGAGGAGTCTCCACCCCTTGATGACGTCCTGTCATACATCACTGGGTCTTCTATCCAGTGGGGTTCTGATCCTCGGATCACTTCAGCTGAGCTTTCTGAGCTTCACTATCTTTTCTTTAGGATAGCGTGTCATTCTTTGTGGCCTATTTCGCATGTCCACACCATCCCTCTTGAGCGATGTGTGTTTTTGTATGCTCTTGTCACTGATGCGCCTATCAGTTTTCCTCATTTGTTCCTTCGTTCTTTGAACGAGGTTCATCGGTCTTGTTCTACGGCTCATGCTTTATTTTTTCCTGTTTTTATTCATAGGATTCTCCTTTTTCTTGGTTTTGGTGAGTATCCTGCTTCTAAGCCTGTACATGTCATTGCTCCTATTGGTGCTACCTTTTTGAGGCAAAGGGCTGCTCAACTTCGAGCTAGCTCTAAGCGTCCTAGGGTAGAGCCTTCTGGTGTCTCTCTACCCCCGTCTTCTTCTACAGATACTCATGCAGCTGGGACGTCTTCTGATCCTGCTGTTGCTGCTACTGCTGCTGATGTTCCTCCACCGTTTGATGAGGTTTCTGACCTTCGTCGGACGCTTGATACTGTCGTGACCGTTCAGGCGGCTCATGGTTAGCTTTTGGTGGACATCCTTGATGAGCTACGTGCGTTACGAGCGGATTTGGCGAGCTCTCGTCGATCTCCTCCACCTCCTTTTGATGATGAGTGAGTGCCCTTTGGCAATTCGTCACAAAAAGGGGGAGTGCATGTTCATTTGTATCTAGGAGATTTTTTTTGAAGATTTACATTTTAGGGGGAGTTTTGTTTACTTGGTAGTGATACTGCGGAGCTTGTAGAGTTATTAGATTGTATCTAGGTGCTTCACTGTGTATACTCATTTTTAGCTTTTATTTAGGAGATATTTTTTTTGTGATACATGATATTTGTTGAAATACATTTTTATGTATATGTTTCTTATTTCACTATGCTACTCTGCTTATTGATCTATATTGATGATGTTATTCATGATATATGTCTTTATTTTGTGTCATGTGAAATCAAGAAATTTTTATTTATATATTTCTTGTTTTTGTTCCACACATGCGTTTATGTGTTTGTTAAGTGTTACAGGAATATACAGGTTGTTTTCAGTCGAGTTGCTGTCTACTTTGCAACTGTTAGATAGTAGTCTAGGTTGAATTGTTAAGTGGCTTTTTATTGTAATGGGCTATTTCAATTTGTAACTTTGAGCTTTTTGTTAAGTCTGTGTTTTGTCACAGATTGCCAAAGGGGGAGTTTGTTAGATTCTAAGGATTAGGATCTAATGTATTTAGAATTTCAATTTGTATGTTGGCAAACCATGATCAAAACAATGTTTAGTCGTGTGTTAGACTTGCTCAAAGTATGGGTTTTAATGTAAAGTTGGAATCGAGTTTTTATGCAGAATTACTATTAACTTTCTGTAAGACTCGATCGATCGAAAATTAGACTCGATCGATCGAGAATCGGGCAGATCGTTTTTCTGCAGAAAATTCCAACTCAGCCCTAGTCCATTTAATGTGTAGGGTTTTATGTTTTGCCCTAAGTATATAAGGGAAAACCCTAGCCACGTTTTTAGAGTTCTGAATGCTGTATTTGTGAATCTCATTGTGAGATCTAGAGGTGTTTACCTTCACATACACTTAGGGTTTACAAACTTGAGATTCATGTCAAGAGTTGTGTAGATCAATACAGTTGTAGAATCAAAAGAGCACAAAAATATACAAGCAGGTGTGCTTGTGGATTTGCTGAAGAATTCCGAAAAGAAGGAGTCCGTGGATCTCGGAGCTATCATGGGGTCGTGGTAGTAAGTTTCCTACACTTGGGTAGCAATAAGATGTTAGTGGTCTAAGTCTTGTTGTGTAAACTTCGATTCTTTCATAGTGGATTCAGTTTACCTTGAGGATAGCTAGGTCAAATCCTCCCCAGGTTTTTACCGGTGTGGTTTCTTGGGTCATCATATCTTTGTGTTATTTATTTTTCCGCTGCTTTGTTGTTTTTGCTTATTTGTGTTAACCTAGATTTAATTAAATTACCTAAGTTAATCACTTGGTTAATTCACTAGGTTAATCTGTTGGGTTTAAGGGGTCTAAACGAACTGACAAATTAGTTAATATGTTTGACCATTTGTTCTATTACTTTTGTATGTCTTGATAGGAAGTAAACAAAATGAAACGTCCAGAGATCTCGACATCATATAAGGTAACTTCAGCACCCCCGAATTCTTCTAAAAAGAGAAAGCCAACATCGGACGTTTGGAACCACTTCATAAAGGAAATAGATCAAAATGGGATGGTCCGGGCCAAATGTAAACATTGTGGGAAAACCTTTTCAGGGTCAAGCAAAGACGGGACCACACACTTGAAAAATCACTGGAATTCCTCAAAATGTAAAAGATCACAAAAAGAAACTGGTGGTTTAGAAAATCCAACTGTCACCAATGGGAATTTTGTGTTTGATGAAGAAAGGAATGGCTTGGATTTGGTAAGAATGATTATTAAGAATGGATATCCGTTGGATATGGTTGAGCATGAGGACTTTATAATGTTTGTGAAGAATTTGCAACCAACGATCAAACTTCCTTCACGAGACACTTTAAAGGATAATATTCTTCGTTTCTACAGAGAAGAAAAGGAAAAACTCCGCAAACAGTTTGATAAGGTCTTGAGCTTCAGTTTAATACTTAATTTTTGGACAGCTTGTGGAAAAAAGAGCAAGTATTGTTCTTTTACTTTGCAATTTATTGAAGATGGTCCAAAACTGAAGAAAAAGAATATTGCCATAAAAAATGTGGAGTACAATTATAGAGGAGAAATTCTTTTTGAGATAGTAAAAGGTGTGCTTCTGGAGTGGAACATTGACAAGAAATTGGCTACTATTGCCGTTGAAAGTTCTCCTGCAAATGATCAAATGGCAAGAATGCTAGAAATATGGCTTGGTTTTCAATGTAATCACCATCCTTTCAGAAGGCAAATGTTTTGCATCCCTTGCATTACACATGTAATAAATCTCCTTGTTAGGGATGGATTGGATGAGATAGATTATATTCATCATAAGATAATGAAGGCTATCAAATACATGAGTGAAACAACAGATGGAAAACAAAAGTTTGAAGAGGTTGTAAAGAAACTAAATTTAGGAGGCAAGGACATTACTTCTGAAGGTGTTCCTCTAAGGTGGGATTCCACCTTTTTCATGCTTCAAATTGCATTGGAGTTTAGGCAGAGGGAAGCATTTTGTGACCTAGAGAGTTATGGTTGTGTCTTCTTTAAGGATTTATCTACCGAGGAATGGGATAAGGCAGAAGTCATGTACAAATGTTTGAATATTTTCTATAGAGGCATATGCAGTTTTTTGGGAAGCAACTGTCTCAGTGCGAATGTGTATTTTAGTATGATTTTTGATATTTATGGCAGTTTGCTTCAATGGCAAGAAAGTGACATTGTAAAGAAAATGAAAGTGACATTTGACAACTACTTTGTCCGTTGTGCTTCTGTTTCCGCAATTGCAGCAGTTTTTGACCCACGGACAAATTTGGATTTTGTGCATTACTCTTTCAGAGATTTATATGGTGACAGTACTGAGAATCACACGGTGATTGATGATGCTCTTGGCAATATTTTTAGTACATATGCCAAAAACTTTAGCAATCAGGGGCTATCTTGTTCCTTCATTAATAATGATAATGGGTCTTCCTCATATGGTGATAATCCTCGTAGTATGCTAGATAAGTGGAAAAATTCGATAAGAGGTTCACAAAGGGCAGAACTTGATCAATATTTACGAGAGCCTCCTCTTCATTTTGATGGAGAGTTTGACATATTGGGTTGGTGGCATACTAAGGGTCAAAATTTTCCAACTCTTAGGGCAATGGCTTGTGATATTTTGGCAATTCCAATGTCAACTTCTGCATCAAATTCTATTTTCTGCATTGAAACTATGAAAATCGATCCAATCTTCAATGGTTTGGATCCTAACATTATAGAGGCATTGGTTTGTGGGAAGGACTGGTTAAACAATCCTATGAGGATGTAAGTACGATTTTCATTCATTAAGAATATAAGATCCTTTTATATATGCATTCTTTAACTTTCTTTTTCATTCTATTTGACTTCAGCACACCTAACAAGGACAATGAACACTCTCCTGAACTTACTCAGACTTCATCTGTTTTGGCGAGGCCTTGCTTGGAATCTCAAGAGGCACAATCTCAGTCTATCATTTGTTTTACTATCTTCGTTTCTTTTATGAAATGATGTTTGTGTTGACATTGCTCCCACTTGCAGGAACATGCTCCCTCTGTTGCCAACACGGAAGTCGTGCTTGAAAATCTTAGGTCAACTGAGCACCTTGAACAATTTCCGGAGACGGAACTAGCTTTTGGAGTTAGGGAGGAAAGGTGCGATATGAGACAGGAGTCGCTACTCTTAGCATATTTGAGATACTCATAGAATTATGGTATGTAAAAATTATCTCATTTTATCATCTTAAAAGCTATTTTATCTATACTACTATTTAAGGAGCTTTCCCTATTTGGACCGGATTTTTTTTTTTTTTTTTTTGTTCTAAAATACCCCTACAACCTATGTTTAAGTAGGGGCAAAACTTAATAAAAATGCTTTTTTAATTTTCACGTAAAACACTATCTACAAAATAGGACCACACTTCCAGTATACTCATGTTGGTTTTCAAACTCAAATTGCTTCTTCTTTAGTTCTCCAATTCTCTCAATTCTGTGTTTTCAAACTCCTTTCACCCACCTCTTTGCTTCAAATTTCACTACAAACAACAACAACAGCAGATAGATTTGAGGTAAGTTCTTTCTTAGATCAAATCTCAGCCCTCTCTCTCTCTCTCTCTCTCTCTCTCTCTCTCTCTAATCTCACTTTTTTATTTCTGCATTTCTCACTTCAATTTCTCTCTCTATTTGGCCATGTTTTGCTTATCATTATTTCGAGACTTACTGTATATTTTCTGATCTATTGTTTTACAGGTCTCACAAGACGCTATTAAAAGATGTTTCATTTTTTATGACTCTTCATTGATGTGTAGGCTTTGAGGTTAGTATTATTTGGATTCGTTCTTCTCAATGTTATTTGTCTTAATAACAATGCCAATAACAAGACGCTAAAGAAGAATTACCATACTAATGTGTAGGCAGGGGAGACCAGCGTGAGAAGGAGAGAGTAAACTGATTTTGTTCTATTTTGGGCGTGATAGCTGTGAAAGGTTGAGTTTTTTTTTTTTTTTTTTTTTTTTTTTGGGTTTTGTTGTTCAAACTTCAAAGTAGCTAATAAGTAATTTTTTTTGATAGTTTTGAGCTTTTGTTTCTGGGTTTTGCTGTAATAGTAACTTAAAGTTATTATATCAATATGAGATTATAGCAATAATTATTATGTTACATTAAGATGTGTTGTTGTAATAGGTAACTCTTATTTTACATTGAGATATGTTGTTGCAATAGGTAATTTTTCATTTCACAACGAACTATATTATTATAATAGGTTAAATCTTTATTTCACATCAAGTTTTGTTGATGTAATCTATATATATATATATATATATATATATATATATATATAACCGAAACTTCTGAAACTCCCACAATTTTTCACGTCAGCACAATATTTAAATAAAATTTTCATTTTATTTAATCCAAATTTAATAAGGAGTGAAATTTTATCTCTCTAACAAGTCCAACTTAAACTCAAATTCGTCATTATCATTTTTTTTAAACAAAATTATTTTTGTTTAATCCAAACTTAATAAGGAATGAAACTCTATCTCTCTTATAAGTCTAATTTAAACTCAAACTTAAACTATATATATATATATATATATATATATATATATAACCGAAGCAAAAGACAGAGACTAACGTTTAAAAAAAAAAGGCAAGCAATCTAATTCAACTTTCTTCTTTGATTAATGAATTTTATGTTGAATTTTTTTTATATTGTTATTATTAATAAAATTTCAATTCAACATATGTGGATATTTGTTTATATTTAAGATTTTATTTCTATCTTATTCTTTTATTATGTTTAGAATTGATTTTCTTTTGAGTATTTGAGTTAATCTCTATATTTATATTGACATTGTTTTCGTGGGTTTGGTTTTTGGGTTGAAATTTCTACTAATTATTTTTTTTTTATTGTACATGGCAGATAAAACATCTCTATTTTTTGAAGAAAAATCAAAGCTGCAATTTATGTCTTCCAGCCTAGGGAACGATAATTTTTTATTTGGAATGTTATATATAGATTTGTTGAATTTGGTTTGGTTTTAAAGTAGAATTTGGGGATTCTATAAATTTTGAAGTTTAATCTTAATTCTTCACCTTAAATGCTTTTAATTTAGGTTGATGTGATTTTTTGTTTTCTTATTAAAAGCTATGATTTTTGGTTGATTAATTATTTGTTTGGATTAATTTCAATTAATTATTTGTTTGGATTCAACATAAAAGACAATGGAATTAGGTATTATAATTTTGATATTGTTCTATGTTTTGAATTGTCTATATTGTTATTACTATGAGAAAGTCATATTGCTACTCAAATTTGAAACTTGGTTTGTCTTCTCATATCATGTTCTTTGTTTATATATTTGCAGTTTATATTAGTTTTAGGTGTGTGTGTGTGTGTGTGTGTTCGCATAACTATTGAGAGTTTTGTTTTATTAATTTAAGAATTGTAAATTACTTTGTAGGTTTCGCTAACTATGCACTTGTAACTCAATAACATTTAATGTTAGACAACACTTCTAAACTATGGAAAAGTATAGAATTTAAATATTTCTTCATTTAAAAAAAAAAAAAAAGAAATACTATCTAGCAAAATGTCTATTTAGTCATTGTCGGATTTCTTTTTCAAAGTCAATTACTTTTTTGTGCATTACACGGGTTAACGACTAATAGAGGTGAGTGATTGAGTAGCGGGAAAATTTGAGAAATTAGCGCTATTTTTTTTTTTCATTAATTTCCTCTCTCTCACCCATGTCTATCCCCCCCCTTTTTTTTTCCTTATCTCAATATTTCTCTCTCACCACAAATGTCTTCCTTTTTTTCTCATCTCAATTTCCCAATTTCTCTCACCACATTTATCTTCCTATTTTTTCTCATCTCAAAATTAGCTCACACACGACTCTCTCTTTTTTTTTTTTGCTTTTTTTTTTCCATCTTAGTTTCCCTCTTTATCTCACCCACCTCTATCTATTATTTTTTTACTTTTTTTTTTAATCTCAAATTCTCTCTCTCTCTCTCTCTCTCTCTCTCTCTCTCTCTCTCTCTCTCTCCACGCCTCTTTTTTTTTCTTTTTTCTTTTTTTTTTTTAATTTCATTTCACTTTCCCTCTTTCCTAAGCATATCTCAAAATTCAAATTTATCTACTAACTACAAAACTTATCTCTCAAATTTCCATCTCACTCTCATATCTACTAACTCTAAATTTTCTCTCTCAAATTTCAGTCTCTCTTAATTCATAGTCTCCTTAGAGAGACTCTTTCTTAGTTTAAAGATTTTTTCTCTAACTTTCAAGTAATTTTGTGGTTCTCTTTATATTTTAATTTGATTTTTCTTTGTTTAATTGTACAGTCTTCAAGTAGTATTGTTTTGTATGTGTTTTTTTTTTTTTTTTAAGAATCAATGATGGTGTATATTGCTACATTGTGTTGTATATATATATATATATATATATATATATGATGTTTTTCAACTTTATGCTTATTTTCTTTTCTTTTTTTTTCAAAATAGGTGGTAAGTCAATGAAATGGTCGTGAAGCATGCTTGGATAACACCTTCGGGAAGAAACTTTTCTTTCATGTTGTATTGATTTTTGCATACTTTTTGAAACTATGTGTTTGAATGTAAATTCAACAAGTTGTGTATATGTTTGTGTTTTTGACATATGTATTGAAATGAAGTATTTCGAATTTTTTATTTTTTATGCATATTTTTAATTTGTTAGTATAGTACCTAGATATAATTTTTGAATTGCAAAACAAGTTAATGAAAAAATTATTATTTAAAAAAATGATTTATTTATTTTTTAAATTTTAAAAAATTAATAAAAAATAACCTATTGCAACAAGATTTTCAAAGTAAACCGTTGCAATATATGGAATTTATTGCAACGAAAATCTAGTGTTGCATAAACCTATTGCTTTTTTTTAATAAAAAAAATAACCTATTGCAACGAGATTTTCAAAGTAAATCATTGCAATATATAAATCGTTGCAATATATGGAATTTATTGCAACACAAATCTACTTTTGCATAAACCTATTGCCTCGGAATTTATTACAACGGCTTGCATCGATTTTTTTGTCGTTGTAATAACACCTATTACAACAACATTAGTTGCTATTGCAACGACTTTTTTCGTTGTATTAAGTTTCTTTTCTTGTAGTGAATGGCTCTTCCTCATATGGTGATAATCCCCATAGTATGCTAGATAAGGGCAGAACTTGATCAATATTTACGAAAGCCTCCTCTTCATTCTGATGGAGAATTTGACACATTGGGTTGGTGGCATACTAAGGGTCAATATTTTCCAACTCTTAGGGCAATGACTTGTGATATTTTGGCTATTCCAATGTCAACTTCTACATCAAATTCTGTTTTCTATATTGAAACTATGAAAATCAATCCAATCTTCAATGGTTTGGATTCTAACATTATAGAGGCATTGGTTCGTGGGAAAGACTGGTTAAACAATCCTATAAGGATGTAAGTACGATTTTCATTCATTAAGAATTTAAGATCCTTTTATATATGCATTCTTTAACCCTTTTTTTCATTCTATGTGACTTTAGCACACCTAACAAGGACAATAAACACTCTCCTGAACTTTCTCAGACTTCATCTGTGTAAAGTTGTAATTTACAACTATGTGTTTTGTTGGCTTTAATTTCATGCGAAATTTGATTGTAATTTTATTCAATCTTTGTATGCCCTGTATTTATTGTGGGATTTAATTGTAAAGGTTGTGTGATAGAGAGAGAGTGTGTGAAGACTCAAGCAATTGAAGACTGAAGAGTTTTCGCGGGTATCTCGCAACTAAGCATCCCGCAAAATGATACATGTGCCCTACACATGAATGGAATGCGAAGAGTCAGGACAGATGGAGACAGCTGTGTCTCGCAAGTATCTCACGAGTAAGGTCTTCCTGTGAGACAATCGCGAGACATTCTGTTTCTCCAGTCTGTACTATCTGATACACACCTTTTGTGCTCACATTATATATACCTACATTACTCACAAATGTTGAGAAATGCTTCAGAGAGAAAACCCTAGCCAAACACCTTGAGAGTTAGAGATTGTTATACCCACATATCTCTACATCTTTGCTTGTGGATTTCCTCAACTCCTACCTCTTCATTTCCATATCATTGAGAGGTTGATAGCCCAAACACTTACCACACCCTTTCAGAGTGTCAAGTGAGGTTTTGGTGCTACTGGGAAGCATTGGAAGAAGCTAAGGATGGTAGACGCAACATGGAGCTTGTTGTGGGATCCGAAGAGCTAGACAAGACACGGTTCCGAGAAGCCTTGTTGGAGTAGAAGCTTGGAGGGCTTAGGTATAGAGGGTAGATTAGGCTTGGAGGGTCTCTTGCTAACCCATGTATCCCAACTGATTGTCTAGTGAATCGATTTCCACTTGGAGGGCGGCGGAGAGGTTTTTCACCAAGTTCTTCGGTTTCCTCTTCGATAACACATCAGCGTGTTATCTCGTATTTGCATTCTTTTTCCTTACTCTTTTACATTCCATTTTGCTGCTGTGTTGCTTATATTATGGATTAGAGTAGCTTGTTTGTTTATCCGCTCGCATTTATACTATTCCGCACTTAGTATTAAGTTAGTGTAAAATCAATCGAGCTGTAACTTTTATTGGGGGTCTAAATAGCTCTTGTGTTTTTAACAAATTTTCGAGCTTTCAATTGGTATCAGAGCAGGTACACTTAATTTGATTTTAATTCCTAAGTGTGTTCCTTGACCCCATTGTGATGGACCAGTCACAATCTCTTAATGCCCCACCATTTTTTGATAGGTGCAATTATGCTTTTTGGAAGGTCCGAATGAGGGCTTTCTTGTGTGCTATAAATGAATCCGTATGGGATTCTGTTATTAATGGGTATGTCAAACCCATAACAGCCAAGTCCGAATGGGACAAGGCTGCTCTTGCATTAGCTAATGCGAATAGTAAGGCCATTAATGCAATTTTTCTATGGTGTGTCCCTTGATGAGTTTCATAGAATATAGCACGTGGAGACAGCCAAGGAAGCCTGGACAATCCTTGAGACTACTTACAAGGGTACCAAGAAAGTTAGGGACATAAAGCTTCAAATGCTTACCACCAAATTTGAAGAACTTAAGATGGGTGATGATGAGGCTTTCGACTCATTTTATGGAAAGCTCAACGAAATTGTAATTGCTAAGCTCAATCTCGGTGAGAAGATTGAGGGTGCTAAGGTGGTGAGAAAAATTCTAAGGTCTCTATCGGAAAGTTTCAGAGCAAAAGTCACAGCCATAGAAGAGAGTAAGGATTTAGATGAGATTAAAATCCAAGAGCTCATTGGGTCTCTCCAAACATATGAGTTGGGTCTGCCCTCTCATAAGTCAAGCAAATCTCTTGCTCTCAAAACCATCACCGAGAGAATGGATGATTCCTCCGAGGAAGATAATGTGAAGAAGGAGGTGGCATTCCTTGTAAAGAAATTCCGAAAATTCCTGAAGATGAAGAATAGTGGAAAGCCATTCGGCAAAGGGAAATTTACATCATCTAAAGGTGATAGGAGGGAGTTTAAGAAGAAAGATGGAAAAGAAACCCAATCGCCTCAAGGAATAGTATGTTACGAGTGCAATGGACATGGGCACATCAAAAAGGAGTGTCCTAACTACTTGAGAGCAAAGGGAAAAGCATTTGCCACAACTCTAAGTGACTCTGACAGTTCAAATTCAAAAACTAAAGAAGAGTGTGATAGTGAGGGAAACTACTGAGCCTTCATGACAATTGCCTCTGTTGACTCAAAGGAGTATTTGAGCAAATTGGTTGATGAACTTGGAGATGTCTTCGAGGATGAGGTAGTTGTAGAATCTGAAGATGAAGATGTGTACCAAAATGAAGGAGAGAACAATCTTCAGGAAGCATATGACTCTTTGTTGGAAGATTGTGGCAAATATGCAAAAGTTGCAAACCTTGCTTTGAAAAAGATGAAAAATGTTGAAGAAGAACATAAGGGTATACTTGTGCAACTCAAGGAAGCAAGGTGTGAGGCAGAAGAAATCAAAGGAAAGTTGGTGGAAGCATATTCTAAAATCAAGTTCCTTGAACATGAAATTATCCAAGCTAATGTCAAGGTTGAGCGCATCTTCACCAAGAAACTTGATAATGTGTTGTCCTCTCAAAAGTCTTCACATAACAGGACCAGTTTGGGCTATACCGAAGAAGGAAGCTCTAGTAGCGAATTAAAGAAGGAAATTTGGTTCATATTAGCCAAGAATGTTGAGAAACTTAAAGAAGTGAAGCCTGAGACTAAGACCCTTGCTGTAGTTAAGAGAATCGTTACTGTAAAACCAAAGGAGAAAGGAAAGTCACTACCATAAAATCAACGGGGGCATCAAGTAAAACACGTGTGTCATCATTGTGGAGTACAAGGGCACACAAGACCGAATTGTTTCAAACTCCATGCACTTAAAAAGGCTGATTCGATGCGATGTCAAGAATTTTCAAGAAATAGACAAAGGGGAGCACAAACTAAGGGAGATAATGAAGGACATCTTATTGGCGACGTGATGGAAATGCTGAAAAACATATCACTATGTCTTGCTAGCTTCACTCCGAGGTTTGAGAGTTATGTTGGTCATACCTCGCCATTTAAGGCTCTCATCCAAAATACTCGTATGGGTGCAGAAGGGTACTCATGCATGATTTCTTCCTATGTCCATTCATCAATACTTCCAATGTTTAGGATCATAGGTTCATGCATCATGTCATACATTGCTTTCAATTTATAGCATGTTTCATTTTCAAGTTAAGTTTTGTATTTTTTTTCTTTACATGTTCCGTTTTTTAGTGTGTTCAAAAATTCAAAAACTAAAAAAAAATTGAAAAATCTTCAAATTGTTTGATCGCTCATTTTGTGTATATCTCATGTGAGTTTGGCCTAGTACCTTCGTACTTATGGCGTAGTGCATTTACGAGCTTAACTTGTTTTGTATGCACATTTAACTTTGTGGGAGAAATCTTGAAAACTATGTGTGATTGTTGTAAATAGATCTTCAAGCTTGTCATGAATGATTGATCAATTGTCTTGTTGGTCTTGATACTTGCATAGACTTGTGCCTATATATCTTCCCACTTCTATTTTTTTCTTTGCTTTAGAGCTCACCAAATGTAAATCTCAAAATGAAAAAGAGATTATGAGCTGCAAAAACTTATCGCACATACTAGTATTTGACTAAGAAAAAGGGAAAGCGACTTTTGTATTGAAATGTATGGTGCTAAAAAGGCCAAAGGCTCAATCCCTATGTTGAAATATCAAAAATTTCAAGCACCGATCTCAAAAAGAGATGTATTATCCAGAAAGGATTAAATGTTATGATTTATGCAGAAGCCAAATGAAAAGCTTCTTAGTTTATTGTAATCACTTTCTTGTGGGAGGTCATATATGTTCATTTCTATAATTGAGACAGATCACTTGACTTAGTACCAGTTCTGTATGACTTGATTGAATCGATCATTGAAGCTTCACTCTAGTCAAAGGACTATTCCACATTTGAGACCCACACACATCACACAAGTCTTTGCTCAATTAATGCTTATATCATCTGTGTGATTGTACATGTTTAAATGTGATGTGTATGCTCAAATTCTTGCTGGTCAAGCCCAAAAAAATTTTTTGAGTATTTTATATGTTTTTGAAAGTGTTTTTATACTTTCGTGCTTTTTAGATTTTGTTCAAAATGCATTTCTGTGTTTTTCTTCAAAAACAAGTTCAGAGACTGTTTCGCGAGAATCTCGCAACTTAGAGCTTCCCGCGAAACATGCTTTGGGGAAACTAAAAAGTCACATTTTCTTATAGAGAGTCTCGCTACTGTCTCGCGACTGTATCGCGACTATACTCTTCTCGCGAAATGGTTTTAGGCAAAATCTGAATTTTTTAAAATCTCATACAGAGACTATCGCGACTGTCTCACAATTGATTCGCGACTAACAGCTTCTTGCGAAAGCTTTTGTGCTTCAGTGGCTCTTTTTGCGACTGTATCTCGTGTGTCTTGCTACTGCCTAACCCACGAAAATCGTGTGTTCTCAGTTTTATATAGCAGATGTGACAGTTTTTTCAAAAACACCTCTTTTCCCTCACACTGTTTTTCTCGAACCCATCTCAACCCAAAGTCATTTTTCACTCAAACCCCATCACTCTCAAGCTTATTTTCTGCATTTCCAACTTCAAGGTATGATTTCTAAAACATTTTCTTCATGTTTCTCTGAGTTTATGCAGAAATTTAAGTTAGGGTTCTAAAATTTGGGGATTTTTCGAAAATGGGTTGGGGTTTGTAATTTTGTAAATACTTTTCCAAAATTTTGATTGGGTTGAGTCCCATTGGATCTTTATGTATCTGTGTTGGTCCCATGTGGAAAATTAAGTATGTATTGAGGCAGTTTTCACTATGTTTATGCATTGTTCATAGTTATAGTGCATTGTTGCATGTTAGGTGTTTGACAGAATGTCCTAGTGACACTCTTGTGTTGAATTGGACTCAACTGAGTTCCAATGCTTGGGTATACTCTTCATTGAACATCTGTAACATGTTTTGGTCTAAGAGTATGTGTTTGTACACATTTTCTTATTTTTTTGCCTCATTGCCATGCCATGCACATATTAGGCATCCTTTAGGCACACCCATTGCATCACCTGCTGCACTCACATGCATCAGCACATGCACAGCCCAGGCACACACATGCTTAGTCACTTAATTCATGCATTGTGCTTATGTTTACATGTTTCAACACTTATAACATGTTGTTTTTAAGTTTGTTATGCTCTGTTTTAAGTTGTCTTACTTCTGTTTTGAACTAACTTGAATCTAATCAAGTTTTGTGTTCTATTTTTTGTTTTTGTGCAATTTTTCTTGTTCTTTGTTCTTTGTGTCTATGTACAGATGTCTCCACTCAAGAAGTCAGTTGTAAAAGGAGGAAGTAGCAAAGGGAAAGATCACTCTGCTTCCAAGAAATCATCCAAGCGTCCTCGCACAAACTCAGACAACTTCATCTCTACTGATGCAGACATGGCTTACAATGACTTTTATAAACGAGCCATGATCATTATGGAATGAGTTATGCAACTGAATACCCTTGCCAATACTTGTATTCCTGAAGTGTTCAAAGAAAGGACATGAACAAAGCTGCTAAACCTGAGTGGAATTGTGTACTCGGAAATCATCAGGGAATTTTTCTCGAATGCTCATGTGGATAGAGACCACATATATTGCTGGGTGAGACATAAAGAGTTTGTGATTACAAGAGAGTCAATCCAGGAATTTCTTCAGGTTTGTCCTACTTCTCAGCCTATCAATGTGCAATACAATGATCAGTTAGAGTTTATTGAAGAAATGGTAACAGTTCTTGGTGGCACTCTTCAAAAGAAAAGGTCCATGAACACAATCCCATTTAATTCAGAGATGAGAACTCTAGCTTATGTGATGATCCACAACTTGTATCCGGTCACCAATTTGACTACATTGTCCAGTCCAAGGACAATCTTCTTGTACAATCTCTTCACTCACAAGGAAATTGATATATGTGGACATATTTTCTACCTCTTGACAAAGAGCATTGAAAAACGGAACTCCAGAACTGTTCTGCCTTTTCCCACTCTTCTCATGGGTCTTATTGCAAAACAAAAGCTTAAATTTCCAAGCAATCTCACATTGGTACAACGAGACTATCCCATTGGTGCACACACGATGTCTTGAAGCATAGCTCACATTCGAGGATCCAAAACTGGGGTATCTCAAATATCGAGAGACCGTGTTGAAGAAGTGGGAGGAGATACAAAGGAGGAGATTGACAGATTCACTTCTGCACCAGAGACTTTAGCTCAGCCATCATCTTCAGCACCAGCACGAGGACCAGATAGACTCGATCACCTCCTAGCTAGAGTGGACCAGATGTTTGCCATGCTTGACTCTCATGTGCAGCACATCGCGGACCAGTTTGCCTATATCCAGGGTCAGATCACAGCGTTATCCTTACAGATCGATGATTTGTCCATGGACCAGGGATCAGATTCAGAGTCCAACTAGTTCTAGCCTCTTTGGCCATTCCGGTCAAAAAGGGAGAGAAAATTTTGAAGGGGAGCTTGCACAGTTGAGGGGGAGCATAGCTTAGATTTTGGAAACATTGGTTCTTTGCTTTACGATTTTGTGCTGTTTAGTTTACAGTTTATATAACTGTTGTTTTTATATTTTTAACATTGCTTTCCTTTAAAGCTTTTTAATACTGTGATCTTATCTTTCAAATTGATATTCAGTACTTGTGTTTCTTCAATGCTTTGTAGCATTTTTTTGTACTTTGAAGATATTGCTAATATGTCTTAAGTACCTCACTCTTGTACCCTAGTAGGATTTTGTATCCTAAATGCAAATACTTCATGTACTTTGCATTGGTTAAGTGTTGGACGTGCAATTGATCACTATGAATTGGTCTTTATTGCTTTGCATGTCCGGATGAACATTCGCTAGCTAAATGTTCATTGTAGTCATTTTTTAATGACTGTTTTGTTCTGATCAAGCTATGCATACATGTTATATTATGTTTATGAACTTGTTCGCATTTTTTCTTGCTTATATACATACCTTGTATTCAACTTGTCATAAGCTTAATGAAAGTTTTGTTTGAGTGCAAGTGTTTCAGGTCGGAGGTATATACATGCAAGTTCTTCATAGAGTCTAGATTAGGTGTGAGTGAGTTTTACCATTGTTCCCAAATTCACGTCTAATTCTAGAGTCTGTTTTAAGGGTTTTGTCACGAAATAGCCAAAGGGGGAGATTGTAAAGTTGTAATTTATAACTATGTGTTTTGTTGACTTTAATTCCGTGCCAAATTTGATTGTAATTTTATTCAATCTTTGTATACCCTGTATTTATTGTGGGATTTAATTGTAAGGGTTGTGTGATTGAGAGAGAGTGTGTGAAGACTGAAGCAATTGAAGACTGAGGAGTTTTTGCGGGTATTTCGCTTCTAAGCATCTCGCGAAATGATGCATGTGCCCCGCACATGACTGGAATGCGAAGAGTCAGGACAGATGGAGACAGCTGTGTCTCGCGAGTATCTCACGAGTAAGGCCTTCCCACAAGATAGTCGCAAGACATTCTATTTCGCCAGTCTGTACTATCTAATACACACCTTATGTGCTCACACTATATATACCCACATTACCTACAAATGTTGAGAAATGCTTCAAAGAGAAAACCCTAGCCAAACACCTTGAGAGTTAGAGATTGTTATACCCACATATCTCTACATATTTGCTTATGGATTTCCTCAACTCCTACCTCTTCATTTCCATATCATTGAGAGGTTGATAGCCTAAAAACTTACCACTCCCTTTCAGAGTGTCAAGTGAGGTTTTGGTACTACTGGGAAGCATTGGAAGAAGCCAAGGATGGCAGACGCAACATAGAGCTTGTTGTGGGATCCAAAGAGCTAGACAAGACATGGTTCTGAGAAGCCTTGTTGGAGTAGGAGCTTGGAGGGCTTAGTTACAGAAGGTAGATTAGGCTTGGAGGGTCTTTTGCTAACCCATGTATCCCAATTGATTGTCTAGTGGATCGATTTCCGCTGGGAGGGCGGTGAAGAGGTTTTTCACCGAGTTCTTTGGTTTCCTCTTCGATAACACATCGGCGTGTTATCTCGTGTTTGCATTCTTCGTCCCTACTCTTTTACATTCCATTTTACTGATGTGTTGCTTATATTATGGATTAGAGTAGCTTGTTTGTTTATCCACTCGCATTTACACTATTATGCACTTAGTATTAAGTTAGTGTAAAATCAATCGAGCCATAACTTTTATTGGGGGTCTAAATAGCTCTTGTGTTTTTAACACATTTTCGAGCTTTCAATCTGTTTCGGCGAGGCCTTCTATAATTAGCTTGGAATCTCAAGAGGCACAATCTCAGTCTATCATTTGTTTTACTATCTTCATTTCTTTTAAGAAATGTTGTTTATGTTGACAATGCTTCCACTTGCAGAAATATGCTCCCTCTATTGCCAACACAGAAGTCATGCTTGCAAATCATATATAGTTCCACTGCGCACCTTGAACCATTTCCAACTAGTGAGTCCCAGTCTTATTAGGTCAAGTAGTTGAAAAGAAAAGTTATCACCAAGCATTACCTTGTGCAATTTAGTGTGAAGCAGTTTGCTTTGTTTTGTTCTGCATGTGTCTAGTAATTTACTTTTTAAGCTATAGAGTCTTGAGTTTGTTTCACTTAAATCTTAAACTTTCAAAAAATTCATTTAAACCTCTAAGTTATTTAAAATGCTTCATTTATATCTTCTATCACAAATTCTATTAGCCCTAATTAAGCATCACTTGGCCATCTAATTTACTTTATATGAATTTATTTCAAACTTTAAGATTTAAATGAAACATTTTGAAAATTTATGGTTTCCATAAAAGAAATCTAAAATTCTAACTTTCAAATAAAACTATATGAAACTATAAGGGGATGCTTGTCATTTTGGTAGTTTTAAGGGGTATTTTAGTCACATTGAAGGTTCTAAATTTATTTTGTTATTTTCTTTATTTTTTGAGTTCAAGAGTATTTTCATATGTTAGACATTTTGAAAGTATTTTGATCATTTTAGAAAAATTTATGAGGTATTTCAATCATTTCTTTAGTATAGTTTAGTCAGTTCAAAGGTTTCAAGGGCATTTTCTTTGTTTTGGAAGCTTCGATGTATATTTGTTATTTTGTAGATTCAAGGGTTCTCTCTCTTGATAGAGAAGTGGATGTTTTGGGTTCGCGAGACAAGGGTAGGGGGTATCTTCTCTTAAGGTTGAAAATGTTTTAGCCTTATAAAAGGGCATAAAGGGCATAAAACATACTCAACCTAAGTGGTACTTTTCTTAGTCAGCAAAACAAATGATTTTGAGTTGTGAATTAGAAAACACATTTTCTAAAAACTATTTTAAGAATATCTAGCAAGATTAGTAGAAATTATTTGGTTTTGTGGTAACTTAACCTCTTCGATGCTTTGGGCCATGACTCATGATCTTTCTGTCTAGCTAGTGGACAACTGATGCCTTGGGTAGTTGGGTTCGAGCTAAGGGTGTCAAATGGGTGGGCTGGGGTTGGGTACATAAAAATCATTTACTCATTATTACTTATTTAACTAATTACTTCTAATCCAAATCCAAACCAACCCAATTATTATGGGTAAACCCCAACTTACCCAATAATCAAAATTACCAAATGCCTCTAAAACTTGAAAATGACCAAAAATACTCTTAAAACCCTCTAAAATTGCTAAAATAGTCCCAAAAATACTCCTAAAACCGTAAAAAGAATTGTTGATGCCATTGGTGTCATGAAGAAGAGTGCTTGGATCCATAGGAGGTCTCAATTGTAAGCGATTGGTCAGAAATCAGAATAAATGGTGCAAAAGCATGGACTCTGTCTTGTATACAAACAAGATGCACAAGAGATTTGGCAAATTCAATTCCTATAAGGCTTGGCTTTTTGAAAATTGGGACATCATTTGTGAAGATGTAGTGGAACAACATTTTCAAGCATTAAAATCATTCTCAAATCAACCATTCTTTATTACATGTTTTCCTGGTGTAAAGAATATCATAGCATGCCACCAATCCAGGTACAACATATTATTAACAACCTATCATTTAGGATTGTTGTAAAAATTTTGTGCTCATATCATTTCTCTAATGTTTTACATTACTTATACAAATTCATAATACGTATTACAGTCAATACCTATTAATATTCTACACACTTACACAACTACACGTTACACATTACACCAAATTGCAAGACTGTAATATTCTAACACAAGTTCCATAATAATAATAATTTTAAAAAAAATATTGAATAATACACACAAAAATCCAATCTACACGGTACACATACTACAAGTTTAAAGTACATGTTCCACAACTAAAAGTTACACAAACTACCCAAGAACACACCAAAACCCAAATCAACAACATAAGTAAGAAACAAATAATTTTAAACAATTATATGTCCCAAAACAAATAAATTTAATCATAATAAGCTTTAATTATTCACAAAAAAACCTCTGTTTCTTTAATGATATGTTTGAATAATATGATTTGGGCATTTAGATTTGGATTTGGGTGATTAAAATCTTGTCATTCATGAGTGCCATGTGGTCTTCAATCAAGTTGGACATCAGCAAATGTATATACATGACTAGGACTCGAAAGTGCTATTAAATGTGTTTGCTTAATAGGAATTTATGATTTCTATAAAAGATTTTACTCTCTCTCTCTCTCTCTCTCTCTCTCTCTCTCTCTCTCTCTCTCTCTCTCTCTCTCTCTCTCTCTTAGAAGTGCTAAACAGAAGAGTATGAATCTTATTGAATGTGCAAGAATGAATAAATACAATGATGCTCTATTTATATATACAACCAGAGCATTGAAGAAAAGAGGAAAAGGAAATAACAAAAAAACTACCTACTGGAAATCAATCAAGTGCTTGAACCAATTGATTTGTGATTTAGGGGATTAGTTACAAGGATTAGGAGTTAGTTAATCCTTTTATACGCATGGCTATATCTGGTGAAGAGAGGACATCTAATCCTTCATTTATTAGGGGTGGCAATTTGTGTTTGCGTGTTGGATTCGTGTCATGTCAACTCATGAGTATCCAATTATATGGGTCAACACTAACTCGACATGTTTATTAAACACGTCAAGATTCCTTAACCCTAACACGACTCATTTATTAAAAATGTCAGTCGTGTCGACTTGTTTATCAGATTTTATCAAAATGAAAAAAAAATTATGAAAAAACAAACAAATAAATATTTTTAATATAAAATCCATAACTAACGAGTAACTGTATCACAAATAATCACTTAAAACTAAAGCATATCTCAATCTCTTAAATAATCAATCACAATATGTCAAAGAAAATAAACCACAACAATTAATAAGTTTATATACCTAAGGTTTGAAGGGTATATTGATAAATTGTCATTTAATTAAACGAGTCAGACGAGTCAAACAGGTTCTATGGGTTGAACACTAACCCAACACATTTATTAAACACGTCAATCGTGTCAACCCGAATATAACACGAACCCATTAAACCTCAACCTATAACTTGCTAATTTCGTGTTTTGCTGAGTTCGCGAGTTGTGTCCAATTTTGCCACTGTTATCATTTATGAAATGAAGGAAGCATTAAAAAACTCAACTTTCAGGTTCTCCGCCATGTACAGATCATTTATTCCCAAACCAAATAAGCCAGGTCAGTTCTGGGCCATTACTCAACCAAAGAAAGTGGATATCATCGTGATGGACTCTCTTTCCCATTTATTGAATCTTGTTTTTGAAGACATCTTCCTAGCTTGCTCACATGGATTCAAAAAAGGTCTAGGAGCTATTATCTTCTTTCTTCAGATTCATAGCTGGGGCCCGGTTGATAGAGTGATTAAGTCTGATATTGTAGGGTGTTTCGACAACATAGATCACGAGCTCCTAATCTCAGTTCTTCAATCCCATTTAGGTAAGGAAAATCCACTTTTATGTGATCTTCTATTAGATTTCCTTCAAACGCCAATCCTAGACAAGAAGGGGAATAATTATTCAAATCACACAAAAGGCATACCTCAAGGCTGCTCCCTTTCCCCCGTGCTGATGAATCTATTCATGCATGAATTCGATACACAAATGCTTTCCTTTATCAAAAAGCAAGAGAGGATTGGTTATTTTAGGTATGCTGATGACATGATCATTGCTATCAAACGCGGGATAAACTCTGACAAAGTGTATCTCAGATTTAAACAATTTTTTCATAGGTCACTGAATGACCTTAAGCTCTCGCAAACGTCAGAAGAACTGATTCGAGAAAAACGAAAAAAAAATCCTTATCTTGGGGTTGGTCGTGTCAATCGGAGTGAACGGTTCTCTTGTAATCAAAGCTCCGCTTAAAAGATGGATAAAGAAACTTACCTTTAATTCTTTGATGGCCAAAATGGGCGATAAGAAGGGCCTTCCTATGAGTCCTTCTTTCTTCAATAAAAACACGATTGGCCTACGCTTTCTCTTGCTCTTTCCTTTCCAGTGAAAGCGACAAAACTTGCTACTTACAAATGCTTTTTAGAACGCGAGGGAATGAATATCTTAAAATCTATGGTAAGAGAAAGTCTCAACACGAAAGGAAAATAGCACTTTATGTGAAGAAACTTCCTTCCATAGTTGAACGTCTCAAAGTAAGAATGCAAATAAAAGGACTTACCTTTGCGGAAAAAGAGAAAATGAAAACAAAGAAAGATTCTTAGGTGGACAACTAGACTTTTGGGATGGGAGGGAGCTCTGATTTATTTGTGCTTTTGGTGATCTTCAAATGTTGTAGAAAAGAATGTGAGTTTTCGGGATGCTAGGCTGTTCCTCTTTCTATCTATATCTTCTTTCCACCTAGGGCAGCTTTCTACCTGCACTTAGACTTTCATTCTTAGCTGCGAACCCCTCTGGTTGGCTACCAGCTCTTGGGGGTTCACTCCATCATGTTTCACCCAAAACATCAGATTCGGTACGTGTGAAGTCCGACTTCTTTCTCGGTTAGTCTCCTCATGGCCGTTTGCGATCGGTTCCGCACGCTACCATATCTTCCTTCGCCCTGGTATGGGACCTTGTTCCAACTCTTGGGGGGGCTAAACACTAAGTCTCGATCTGGCGGTACTTCTAAATGATTCTCTTTCTATGGGCTGACTTAGCTTCCAGTTCTTTGCCTAGGCCCGAGGGTGAGAACTCTTTCCGATATGCTGTCGGAAAAGTCGCTGTTATAGGCGTTGAGGGTGATGAGGACAGGATTCTCAGTTATCGGGTTTGGGGTTCTTTTTTACCTCTCCTATGCATTTCGTTGGTCAACAACCAACCACAGCTCTCTATAATTCTTCACTACTCGTACAGGAAGGACTCTCTTTCTGTTTAGAGGGAATCATTTTTTCTCAATCAAGAATGCCTCAACTGGATAAATTCACTTATTTCACACAATTCTTCTGGTCATGCCTTTTCTTCTTTACTTTCTATATTCCCATATGCAATGATGGAGATGGAATACTTGGGATCTGCAGAGTTCTAAAACTACGAAACCAACTGCTTCCACACCGGGGGAACAACATCCGGAGCAACGACCCCAACAGTTTGGAAGATATCTTGAGAAAAGGTTTTAGCACTGGTGTATCCTATATGTACTCTAGTTTATTCGAAGTATCCCAATGGTGTAACGCCGTCAACTTATTGGGAAAAAGGAGGAAAATCACTTTGATCTCTTGTTTCGGAGAAATAAGTGGCTCACGCAGAATGGAAAGAAACATATTCTATTTGATCTCGAAGTCCTTATATAGCACTTCTTCCAATCCTGGATAGGGGATCGCTTGTAAGAATGACATAATGCTAATCCATGTTCCACACGGCCAAGGAAGCATCGTTTTTTAATCTCATTATGACTTGGTCGTTCGGAAGAGATTCTTTCTCGATCAGAATAGTGGAATGAAAGGCACTACAAGAAAGATATACCCCTTTTCAAATCGCCCCGCAAAGACGGATGTTCAGAAAGGTTATTGAGATTATCAATCGCTCTTTTTAGTGGGGAGGAATAGTGCGGGAAGGGAGCAAGACCAAGCCGAGCCACTAAGAGAGTAAGCCCTTCACACGTGTCAAGTTGAATAAATGAATGCAGCCTCAACCAGAGAGATCAAACCGCGCCGCCTTTGATTTTAGGCCGGCGGCGGCGCAGAACGCACTAATCCGCGACCTGCAAGTTTTCCGAAATCGAACTGAATAGAATTGTTACTTTTCAAAAATGCTTGCTGAAAATCAAAGAAAGAAGGTCCATTTTCCCACATAGTTCGTTGGTCAAACCAACGATTCTCTTCTCAAAGTAATAGAGAGATCTTTTTCTACTTAGACACTTCTATTAATGCAATGAAAGAACCATCCCTTCCTATTTGTTTGTCCTGTCAGATAGAAAGAAATGTAGACCCCAAAGAGCCCTTCTTTACCATTTTAAGGGGTGGGGGTGAAGGGGGGTTTACATACAACCGAGGCAAAGTGGTTTATGATTGAATCTCAGAGGCATTCTTATCATTTGGTAGATCCAAGTCCAAAGCCTATTTCGGGTTCACTCGGAGCTTTGGCAACCGCCGTAGGAGGTGTGATGTACATGCACCCATTTCAAGGGGGTGCAACACTTCTCAGTTTGGGCCTCATATTTATCCTATATACCATGTTCATATGGTGGCGCGATGTTCTATGTGAATCCACGTTAGAAGGACATCATACCAAAGTCGTACAATTAGGACTTCGATATGGTTTTCTTCTGTTTATCGTATCGGAGGTTATGTTCCTTTTTGCTTTTTTTTTGGGCTTCTTCTCATTCTTCTTTGGCACCTGTGGTAGAGATCGGAGGTATTTGGCCCCCAAAAGGGATTTGGGTTTTAGATCCTTGGGAAATCCCTTTTCTTAATACCCTTATTCTCCTTTCATCCGGAGCTGCCGTAACTTGGGCTCATCATACTATACTCGCGGGGAAGGAAAAACGGGTAGTTTATGCTTTAGTAGCTACCATTTCACTGGCTCTAGTATTCACTGGCTTTCAAGGAATGGAATATTATCAAGCACCCTTCACTATTTCGGATAGTATTTATGGTTCTACCTTTTTCTTAGCAATTGGCTTTCATGGTTTTCATGTGATTATAGGTACTCTTTTCTTGATCATATGTGGTATTCGCCAATATCTTGGTCATCTGACCAAGGAGCATCACATTGGCTTTGAAGCAGCTGCATGGTACTGGCATTTTGTAGACGTGGTTCGATTATTCCTATTTGTCTCTATCTATTGGTGGGGAGGTATATGAAGGAACGAAAGAGTGGATTGAGGAATGAAAGCTCGAAGACAAAGAGAGCCGGGCTTTTCCAAAGAATTACTGCAGCTTTTCCACTCTCTTTGATTATCATATACAAAAAAGTCTCTTCCACTTTGCTACCAAATCTCTCTTTATTTTGGCACATAAATGAAGGGATCGAAGAGATTATGGCAAATTATGTTCACCAAGAAATGACCCGAAATTTTATCTTGGTTTATTTGAGATTGTTCCTTTTAATCGTAATCAAAGATGTTTTCTTGTCTCTCGTTTCTTTTCCGAACAAATCGAAGAACCTAATGGATTGAACTCATCCTTGGCTGCTACAAAAGATATCGGCCTTGTTTTGAAAGAATTCTGTCCCATGCTTTCCGTTGGTCAACAACCAACAAAAGCATAGGATTTTGTACCCCCGAAGCGGTACACTGAATATGTGCGCTGGGGATAAAGCCTGTTTGCCGCAAGCCACACTACCATATGGTGAGATAGTGTGAATAGAGGCCCAAAAGAGTAGAAACCCAACAACTGACCACAGACATACATACCTACAGTTGGTTTATCAGACCAAGGAGGCAGTATATGGATAGAGTTACTTACTAGGCAAGTATCTATCGCTGCGGTCGCGATTCCCCTACCGAACCAAGACTCGATTAACTGAGAGATTAGCTGATAAGGCCATCTATCAGTAGCTGCAGTCAGGTCACAACTAGAAACTATGGACCGACCCGTTAGCTGAATCAAAGGTTTTGGCTGGTCAAAGGTCCCATCACACGGTAAGCGACGGAGAACATCCATCGCCTAATCATGCAAAGGCCTTAGGAGCCGCTGTAATAAAACTGCTTGAGCTAGGCCCGTAACCACATCATGTATATTTCAGTCCACTCACTTCGCATCCTTTTTCTGGAATTCAAATGGCTTATGAGACCTTTTAGTGGCTATTGGCTTGTCTCTATACTTTCATTTCGCGGCATCGGAATCAAAGGACAGTACCATAGGTAGGAGAGGGTTCTTCGATATAATACCTTTTATTTACCTGCAGCGATGCCCCTTGGGTTGTAGTAATCAATCTCTTATGAGGGACCTCCACCAAAGTCACTTCCTCCCACACTTGCTTTGGCATAGCCGTAAACTCCAACTCTTGAGCAAGCTTCGACTAAAGGCCTGGTTCCGTAGTAGTCAGTTGCATCCTCATCCTCTGATTACCTTAATGAAATTTCATCGTAGCAGTTGGTGCTTAGCCATCCACCAATCAATCGTAAGGCTTCAGCCCAATCGCGAAGTTCTCATAAGCGGATTTTCGGTTCGCTAGGTAGACCGGCCCCTATTATTCATTCAATAGGCGGGCAGGGAAGCACAAAGAGTTCCACCTCTTCTCTTTAATAGGTATGTATGACCGCTTGCTCCATTGCTGAAATAGAAAATAAAGTCAAGCAGGTGCTTGTAACATAAGACAAGATTGGTGATCCCTTCATATGAGAATCACGTCCATCACTTATATCATCAATCCCTTTGTTCTTAACAGCTTTAGCTGCTTTCTTCTTTTTGCAAAACACCACCATTTTCTTCCTCTTCTTAACAATTTCGTCTTGGTTGTGTGAATGTTAATGCATCAATCTATTTTGCTTGAAGTATTAATGCATCCATCAACTTAGTAATTATTACACCTGGTTATCAGTGTGGTGAGATTTCCTGTGTTTCTACTACGCGCAGGTTTTAGACCATTGGATTTTTTGTTCAATAAAAATTTTGCAGCTGAGAAGGTTAGCAGGGAAGAGGAGATGGCAGAGATTGAGGTCGTGCTGGCAGAACAACGACAGGTACAGCCACAACGAGTGCTACAAATACATCAATGGCATCAACTACTGCTACAGCAACATCAACTGCAACTACAACTACAACATCAACAGCAACAGCAACAACAACAACAACAACAACAACAACAGCAACAACAACTACAACTGCTACCAGCCCTAAGAGCATCTCCAAAGAGATGAGCTAAATCTATTTTTTGGAGAGCAAACCCCAAAAATCATCTCCAACAGATTTTCTAAAAACAAAACTTTTCCAAATATTTTTTGAAGTTGCTATAGTGCTTCTCTTGATATAGAAAACACTGTAGCAACTCCATAAACTTATTTTATCTTAAAAAATTACCCAGCCATATTAAATTACTATTCTTTCTCTCTCATCATAACTTTTTTCCTTCTCTCCATTGTGCTCTTGGTTTCTCTTCAGAATACATCAACGCAGTTCTCTCTCTTTAAAAACTCTTCTCTCACAAAAGCAACCCATTGTCACTGCTCTCTCTCACAAAATAATTCTCTCTCACAAAACAACCTGCACCATGGCTTTCAATCGAAGTTCGCTCAACCACCTATGACAAAGAATGGAGTTCTGAAAACATTGGCTTAACCTTGAATATTGGTACCCAAAATTTTGATTTCACAGGGTTTTTGTCATGTTTGAATTTATTAGTTTATTGTACGAATTGATGATTTGGTGGTTTTCAATGATTTGCTTTTTTTCTTCACCACTATCTAGGTTTAAGTTTTGGTTTTTTGGGTCTTTTCTCTCTGTCTCTCTTTCACTTTTTTTCTTGATCTTATCTCTAATTTTCTATTTAATTAATCTTATTAGAGTCAATAAACTAATCTAATTCCCTTAGAGTTTCTTATTTTCTAATAAAAACATTGGTCTCATCTCTATTGCACACCAACTGTTCGATAGAGAAGACATGGGTATGTTTAAGAACTGATATGGAAGGCATTTTTTACAAAACATGAAAAAAAAAAAATTTTCTGATATACTTAATAGGTGGAGCACAAGTAACAAAGTATTTTTCTAATGCTTTGTTTTATTAATTTTCATTGCGTTTCATTTCAATTGTATTTGTATATTTGCATTGCTTATATAGAGGCTTATATTTGTACATTTGCATTGCTTATTAGAACACCTTTTTATTTGTTATTGAATACTGGTCATAAAATTTGAGATATAGGATTGTCTTTGAAACATTTATATTTAGTATTGGACTATTAGATGCATTGATAGATTACTACATAAGCTGCACTCTTCTTAATCGATTGGATTGATAATCTGGACATCCTATGTTTAACTTTGGCTAGGGGTGTCCATGGGTAGGGCTGGGTCGGTTTGTGCCCAACCCGGATTCGACCCGAATTATTCGGGTGGAGGAAAATATGGCTTGAAACCGACCCAAATGATTTGATCGGGTTTTTCGGTTTGGGTTTCATCAGTTTCGGGTTGTATCAGTTCGAGTATCGGGTTTCATCGTCGGGAACGATTTTTGGCCGAATCTGGCGAGATCTGGCCAGATCCATCGAGATCTGGCCGAATCCGGCGAGATCTAGCCAAAATTTGGCCGAATTCGTCGAGATCGGATAGAAATATGGCCAAATCCGTCAAGATCTGGCCTAGATTTCATCAGATAACAGCAAGATCTCGCCTGATCTGGTCAAAATTTTGTAATACTTCGCCAGAAAGGATAAAGGTTTGGTTCGGGTCAGGTGTCACGTGTTTTGAAACGAAAAACCGACAACCGACTCATGTGGGATCGGGTTATCAAGTTCGGAACCCACGTCCGACCACTGGAGTCGTCGAATTGGGTGGCGGCGAGCGGGTTTGCCAGGTTGAACGGGTCGCCAAGTCTTCTAGACAACCCTAACTTTGGCATTTGTTGATGGTTTTAATACAAAACATTTGTAACTTCGAATTTTGGTTTCTTGAGATATTTGATTACACGTGGGGTATGCTTCTTAAAGTGATTTGCTCTATTTAATCTTTCCATATTAGAGGTGTTGGTTGACTTGGTTTTTGCAATACCCGTTGGGTCTAAACATTGAAAGGAGTTCTGTTAGAAATTTGAAAAATATTGGGAATGAGTAAAGAAAGATTTAAAAGATTAAAGAAATATTAAAGAAAGAATAGAGAAAGAATGAAGAAATAATATTTAAATGAGATGGAGAAAGGATAGAGAATCTATTGAAAAGTGTATTTCAAAAAGTAGGTATGTAAAAGGCAAATCAATATTCAACCGCCAAATAGTACAAAATTTTAGATAAGCTGTTGGAGATGCTCCTAGCCTAGGCTGTCTATGCTATGGCCAAGCATCTCTTGTAATCTCTTTAAATCCAAAATTTGGAAAGTAAACACACAAAAAACACCCTCCAACAGGCTCTTTATCTCTTTTTTTTTTTTTTTTAAGAGTTGCTATAGTAGCTCTCTTGACATGGAGAGCACTGTAGCAACTCCAAATCAATATTTTCTTTTTAAAAAAAATATATTATTCTTTCTCTTTCATCCCTTCTGTTGGAATACGTGAAATTTTTATTGATAAAGTGTAGTGGATTACAAGGTTTTTTGTGATGCAAAGCTGCTACTCTTGCACAATGCTAGATAGATTTTTTTTTTTTTCTTTTTTTGGATCTACATAAACCAATACAATTGCATTTATTTATACCTGAAAGACCCTTCTAGACTTCTAGATACAAGTAACTAACCCTTAGGAACACCAACAATTTATCACCCTAGAATACTAACAACCATCGTCTAGAAATTTCTTTATTAAAATTACAAATTAATTTCTAACACCCCCTCTTAATTTGTAATCTTTAAGTGCTTATTAAACCACTCCATTTTGTCAACTATAGCTACTTTAGTGAGAACATCTGCTTGCTGATCATTGGTACTGATTAATTCCACTTGGATTTCTCCTTCACTAACCAAGTCTCGAATAAAATGGTGCCTAAGCTCAATGTGCTTTGTCCTTACATGAAAAACAGGATTCTTAGTCATTGCAATAGCTGACATATTGTCACAGCAAATAACAATAGGTTCTTCAATTTTTTGTTGCAATTCTAAAAGTAATCTCCTTAGTCAAATAGCTTCACATGCTGCATCAGTTGCTGCAATGTATGCAGCTTCTACTAAAGATAAGGCAACTGTCTTTTATGCCTTAAGCAATCACATTTGATCCCAAGCAAAAAAAGTAGCCAAACGTGCTTTTTCTGTCATCAAGTGATCCAGCCCAAACACTATTAGAGAAACCAACTGTTAGGTTCTAAAAGATTAGGAACTAATGTATTTAGAACTTCAATTTGTATGTTGGCAAACCATGATCAAAACAATGTTTAGTCGTGTGTTAGACTTGCTCAAAGTATGGGTTTTAATGTAAAGTTGGAATCGAGTTTTTATGCAGAATTTTTTGAATTAAAGAAATCTGGGTTGAATTCATATGTTTTTGGAAAACATCTCATCTCATACTCATGCATTTTTCTCATAAAATCTGATGCTTTGAGAAGTGGCTACACTGAATTTGGTGTGTTTTTCAAAAATTAATTTTTCCAGAATTTCGATTGATCGAAACTGATTTTCGACCGATCGAAAATGTTTCAAATCCAGTGTTAAAGTTTCTGGTTGACTCGATCGATCCAAGCTGAATTTGGATCAATCGAAGGTATTTTCGATTGATCGAATGTAATTTTCGATCAATCGAAAATCGTGCTGGATGTTGTTAAAAGGAGCTTTTTCACGTGGCTTTTCACTTTTCAAACTTTTTCAAAAACTTCTTTTTCTCCCTACCAACCGGTCAAAGCTTTTCTTGGAAATTTTGTCGTTTTCCTCCGATTCTTTTGCACAATCTCTCTCTCTCACGGCTGGTAAGACCTTTATACCCTTCCCTTTGCATTTATTTTCGAAATTCATGCATTTTTCATGCATTTTTTGGGTTATTTTCGGTATTAGTGTTTTGGCAAATTTGGGATTGTTTTTGAGTGTTTCTTTCTCAAATTTTTTATGGGTTTTGTGGAGACACCTTACCTAAGCTCTACATGTGGGTTAATTTGAGTATTTTGGTGTTTTGAAGGAAATTTGAAATTCTAGGGCTTGAAATTGAGCAAATTGGGGTTTTGTTAAATTTGATTGAAATTGATGAAATTGGCTTGTTGGTTTGGTAAATTTGATCATTATATTGTGTTATTTAACTATTGTATTGATCAATTTATCAATTTGTTGTGTTTTGAAAAATTAGGTTTTTCAAATTGGGTATTTTTGATAAATATTACTTACTCAAGCCAATTTTGTTAATTTGGATCACAATTGAACATGTCACTGCATTAGTACATGCATCATGTTATGTTCATGCTCATGCATCATATAGAATTGATATATTCTATTTTTTTGCTGTGCTAACTTGCAGTCTGCCCTTGGTATTGTTTTTGCTCTTTTCTTTCTGTGTCTATCTTTTCCTTAGCACTATGCCTAGGAAAACTAGAGCCCATAGGACTTTTGATCCTTCTCCTTCTTTTGACACTGAGCGGTTCCCTAGTGAGTCAAACCAAGTCACCTATGAAACTCTGAACCTTAGGCGTCAAATTTGGGCTGAGCGCAGGGTTATCTTAGATGAGTTGGATCCTGAGGTGCGTCGTAACTTTTCACGTCGGGGTTGGTTACCTTTGCTCGAGTATGAGCATTCCCCTCCTCCTGCCACCTTGATTAGAAAGTTCTATTTGAACCTCTCTATTCATGTCTACGATAACGACACCTTAGCAAAGGTGTGGTTACGTGGTGTGGAGTATCGCATTACCCCTTCGGTGGTGTCTGATGCTCTTGGGGTGCCTATTGTGGATCATCCCGTTTTTCCTTACGAGGAGTCTCCTCCCCTTGATGACGTCCTGTCATACATCACTGGGTCTTCTATCCAGTGGGGTTCTGATCCTCGGATCACTTCTGCTGAGCTGTCTGAGCTGCACTATCTTTTCTTTAGGATAGCGTGTCATTCTTTGTGGCCTATTTCGCATGTCCACACCATTCCTCTTGAGAGGTGTGTCTTTTTGTATGCCTTGGTCACTGATGCTCCTATCAGTTTTCCGCATCTGTTCCTTCGTTCTTTGAACGAGGTTCATCGATCTAGTTCTACGGCTCATGCTTTGTTTTTCCCTGTTTTTATTCATCGGATTCTCCTTTTTCTTGGTTTTGGTGAGTATCCTGCTTCTGAGCCTGTTCATATTGTCGCTCCTATCGGTGCTACCTTTTTGAGGCAAAGGGCTGTTCAACTTCGAGCTAGCTCTAAGCGTCCTAGGGTAGAACCTTCCGGTGTCACTCCACCCCCTTCTTCTTCTACAGATACTCATGCAGCTGGGACGTCTTCTGATCCTGCTGTTGCTGCTGCTGCTGATGTTCCTCCACCGTTTGATGAGGTTTCTGACCTTCGTCGGACACTTGATACTGTCGTGACCGTTCAGGCGGCTCATGGTCAGCTTTTGGTGGACATCCTGGATGAGCTACGTGCGTTGCGAGCGGATTTAGCGAGCTCTCGTCATTCTCCTCCGCCTCCTTTTGATGATGAGTGAGTGCCCTTTGGCAATTCGTCACAAAAAGGGGGAGTACATAGTTCATTGTATCTAGGAGTTTTTTTTTGTGGAGATTTACATTTTAGGGGGAGTTTTTTTTTGCTTACTTGGTAGTGATACTGCGGAGCTTGTGGAGTTATTAGATTGTATCTAGATGCTTCACTGTGTATTCTCATTTTTAGCTCTTGTTTAGGAGATTTATTTTGTTGAGATACATTTGTATGTATATGTTTCTTATTTCACTATGCTACTACTCTGCTTATTGATTTATATTGATGATGTTATTCATGATATATGTCTTTATTTTGTGTCATGTGAAATCAAGAAATTTTTATTTATGTATTTCCTGTTTTTTTTCACACATGCGTTTATGTGTTTGTTAAGTGTTACAGGAATATACAGGTTGCTTTCAGTCGAGCTGCTGTCTATTTTGCAACTGTTAGATAGTAGTTTAGGTTGAATTGTTAAGTGGCTTTTTATTGTAATGGGCTATTTCAAATTGTAACTTTGAGCTTTTTGTTAAGTTTGTGTTTTGTCACAGATTGCCAAAGGGGGAGTTTGTTAGGTTCTAAAAGATTAGGAACTAATGTATTTAGAACTTCAATTTGTATGTTGGCAAACCATGATCAAAACAATGTTTAGTTGTGTGTTAGACTTGCTCAAAGTATGGGTTTTAATGTAAAGTTGGAATCGAGTTTTTATGCAGAATTACCTTTAACTTTCTGTATGACTCAATCGATCGAAAATTAGGCTCGATCGATCGAAAATCGTGCAAAACGTTTTTCTGAAGAAAATTCCAACTCAGCCCAAGCCCGTTTTAATGTATAGGGTTTTATGTTTTGCCCTAAGTATATAAGGGAAAACCCTAGTCACATTTTAAGAGTTCTGTTTTGTTGTGTTTGTGAATCTCTCTGTGAGATCTAGAGGTGTTTACCTTCACATACACTTAGGGTTTACAAACTTGAGATTTATGTCAAGAGTTATGTAGATCAATACAGTTGCAGAATCAACAGAGCACAAAGATATACAAGCAGGTGCGCTTGTGGATTTGCTGAAGAATTCCGGAAAGAAGGAGTCCGTGGATCTCGGAGCTATCATGGGGTCATGGTAGTAAGTTTCCTACACTTGGGTAGCAACAAGATGTTAGTGGTCTAAGTCTTGTCGTGTAAACTTCAATTCTTTCATAGTGGATTCAGTTTACCTTGAGGATAGCTAGGTCAAATCCTCCCCAGGTTTTTACCGGTGTGGTTTCCTGGGTCATCAGATCTTTGTGTTGTTTATTTTCCGCTGCTTTGTTATTTTTGATTATTTGTGTTAACCTAGATTTCATTAAATTACCTAAGTTAATCACTTGGCTAATTCACTAGGTTAATCTGTTGGGTTTAAGGGGTCTAAACGAACTGACACCAACAATATTATTGTCATTCTCTTTTTTGTACAAAATGCCTAGCTTCTTAGTGCCTTGAAGGTAATGTAAACACCGCATTTTGTACCCCTTACAACTCGGGCCCCATTCCCTAATGATGGTAAAATTCTAAAGCCTAAGGTTGGTTTAGGGCCTGATCAGATTATAAATTGACTTGAGGAAGATTTTTATGGAAAGTATAACTCTTTTATGAATAAAATAGAGCTAATTTTGGAAAATGAAGGCCACGAAAACCCTGGGACTGTGCACTTATACACGCTTATGTGTACACATACACAGGCTTGCGTACGTAACTAAGGTTCCAGAAGCTATGAAAGGAAAGTTTTTTTGTATTAAAGCTGAGGCTTGGAATGAATCCCACATCGTTTGGGAGCCATTCCAAACCCCAATTTTCTCAATATAAAAAGCCATACATAGTACCTTTTTAAAACACACAAAAAATCCTAAAGGAAAACCTAAGATTTACCAGAAATAGTGAATCAAAGAGGAAGTTTTTCTCAAAACATCCTCAGGTCAATTTTCTCTTGATTGGGACCTTTTCTGGTCTTGATTTTCGAGTTTTGAAGTTACTAATTAATTTTGTTTCGTTATGAATAGATTTGATTAAGGGAAATAGTCAAAATCAAGCCAAAGAGCTTTTGTTTTGAGGTATTAGTTTTGAACTTTCTTTTTCTCATTTCTTTGCTTTTCCATGTTTAAATCCTTTTGTTCTCTTTTTTTCGTGTTTATTTGTGAAATAGCATGTTTATTTAAGTTTAGGTTTTCTCCGTTTTTTTGTTTTAAAGCATGTTAGGTTGCTAGATTTATAATTTTTAAGTTTTGCTCTGTTTTTTGTATTTCTATGTTTCTAGGTTAGGGTTTAGGACGTGTCCATGTGTGCATGCTTCCTGCATGCATGCATACATAGGCTTGAAGTATGCGTATGCATACAACTAGCCTATGTACACAGGCCTATGTATGCGCACACATACTCATGCCCAGAAACCCTAATTTGAGTTTTCTGCTTCTGTTTCTTGGTTTCTTTCACATAATATGCTTCTGTTATGACCTTCTTTTAAGTTTTTGAGTCCCTATTCCACTGTTTGATTGTTTATTTGTCTTTCGCATGCTAGATTAGGGTTTCTTTCTATATCTTGCGTTGACATGCTATGAAAATGCATTAATATGATCATGTATTGATGCATAGGTGCTATGTAAATGGTTCCTAGACCTAATCTAGGTGGCGACTCCATCTTTTTTTCACCCCGGTCTACTCGGCCAAGGCATACTCCCCTTTCCCCCTAAGGAGGGAAAAATCGATGGGGCCCACAAGTAGCGAAGAATTCTTTTTGCTACAACATAATGCATCTTCTTGGGCTGATTCATGAACCTTGATATAAGGCTAACTGAATGAAAAATATCTGGCCTTATATTTGTGAGATAAATCAAAGAACCAACAAGGTTTTGATATGTCTCTGCATCTACCTTTTTCGCTGTATCTTCTTGTTGCAATTTCTCATTAGAAGACATAGGTGTGGACACTAGTTTACATGCTGCCATGTGAAATTTTTGAAGCAAATCTTCAATGTACAATTCTTGGCAAATAAAAACTTCACTGTAGATTGTCGCACTTGAAAACCAAGAAAGTATTTCATCAAACCCAAATTAGTCATCTCAAATTCTTTCATCGTGGCCTTTTAAAATCTTTATCCATCTTCCTATTTGTGCCCATATGGATCGTATCATCAATATATAAGCAAATTAATAGAAAATCTCTAGTACCTTCATGCTTGACATAAAGCGATGGCTCACATTTGCTCCTTTGAAAACCATTTTGGCGAAGATAGCCATCAATTTTACTATTCCAAGCTAAAATGATGCGAATTTTGTAAAAAATAGTCAAGAAAATCAATTATTTTATTCTTGCTTGAATGCTCAACATGAAACACAAGATACATGGTAAGAACTGATAGATTTTTAGATTCTTCTATTGCTGCTACTACATGATCAAAATTTTTAGGCAAACTTTGGAGTATCTTCTCAACAAGTTTCTTCTCTTGAATAGTATTTCCATAGCTCTTGATTTGATTAACAATCTCAGCAACTCTTGAATTGAAATCTTCGACAGATTTAGTTTCTTTCATTGTCAAATTATCAAAGTCTTTCCACAAATTTTGAAGCTTAACAGAGATAGTTTTATTTGAGCCTTGAAACTCCTTTTACAAAATCTCCCATGCATCTTTTGTTTTTTTAGCACACAATATCCTGGAATAGATAGACTTGCTTACCCCATGATAAATGATCCTCAAGACAGTAGCATTTTTCTTGAATTTCTCTTTGTACTCCTTTTGATTTGCATCAATCCAAGAAGAATTCCCAGTTGCAAGTGGATCTTGAAAACCGTCTTCAATAAAATCCTATAGATCCTAGGAAATGAAAATGGCCATCAATTGAGAGCTCAAGTAGTCATAGTGTTCTCCATTGAAAATAGAAACCTGGTTTGTTGAATAGGAAAATAAGACATCTCCAAATTTGGCATCCATGGAGATCAACTAAAGAGAGGATTAAAAGTGAGTAAAGAAAAAAAATTAGGTGTTGTATAAGCTGTATAGGGTGGCTCTAGTGTCGGAGCTAGGGGGACCATGCCCCCCCCCCCCCCCCCACCCCCAGCTTTTTAGATTTTCCATTAGATTAGGTAAAAATGCTTAGAACTTAGATGAAAATATGAATATTGGCTCCCTCTGAAATTTTGATTTTTGCCTCTCAAAATTTAAAATTTAGATCTACAACTCATTTGGCTACTCAAACCAAAAAAAAAAAAAAAAAAAAAAAAAAAACTAAATTAGTGTGTAAAAAAAAAACAATTAATTGGTACAAATAAAAATAATACATCAATTGGCCCATTTGCCTGTGGCCTTCCAATACCAATGAAACTTGATTTCTCCTTTAAAACTAGACATGGCAAAACGAGCGAGGCGGGTTTAGGTTCGAGTCTGGTCAATCAGGTTGCGGGTCAAAATGGGTCATTTTAAGCGGATTAAAAACGGATTCGGGTCAATCGGGTTGGATCGAGTTAGCCCGTATTTTTCACATGATTTTTTTTTTTTATAAAGAAAACAACATGTATTTGCCATTTAAAAAGTCATGCAACAAATTACTTGATGTAAGATGTATTACTTTAAATTCATCACTTATATCAAGAATGAATTACACTTATTAATACTTATTCAATAATTTTAAAATTATACAAATCCTAACATTGCTATCTAAACAAAATAACACAAAGATAAGTAAAAAAATATACACAAGTTTTATTTATACACAATATCAACATCCCAAAATATAAAACAAAATTACAAATGACTTATTGGATAATTCATTTGACAAAGAATAAAAACATATAAGAAATTTACAATCTTAAAAATTAATTTTATAATCTATTGTCAATTGTGGTTGGCACTCTATTTCAATTTGAGATATATATTAAAGTTTGATTGTTTACTTATTTATACATGGTTTCTTTTATGAATATCATATCATTGTTAAGCAAAACACATTTTAGGAAATATCATAATTTATTTTGAAAAGCCGTTTATTTTAGACATAAATTGTTAAAAAATAGGTCTAAGCATTCATAATTTATGTTAATTTGATACTTTGGCTTCACTATTTTCACACTTGTAAATGTTTCTCACACATGTCTACAATTTTAAATCTATGTTTTTAACTGTACTGCAATTAGATTATCTTGGCATGTACTTTGTTATTTGATATCTAAAAATTTTTACTCATTACAGAATACTCAATCATTCATTTTTCAATTAATTTGCATACAATTATGTAAATGTCTCAATTGTTTCTTTAAAGCTCACAACAAACACTTAAACCAATATTGTCTTTATTTTATTTTATTTTTTACCAAAAAAAAAATTTTTTTTTTAAATGGTTCGTGTAGGGTCGGGTTGACCAGCAAAAAAAAGGGTCCAGTCATGGGGTCAACCCGTTTTTGCTTCAGGTCAAGTATTTTTTTGGCCAGGTCGGGTTGGGTTAGAAAATTTTGACCCATTTTGTCCTTTCTATTTAAAACATTCCAAATCACCATAGATCAATTTTAGGAGAGAAAAAAAAAAAAAAAAAAATCAAATATGTCTAGTTTCTATGTGTTTTTCGTGCACCTGCTCTCCCCTTTGCGTCACCAGTCATATTACTGTGAGTACGTGGTCGTCCAGACTCCGACGACAATCCAAGCCTGGAATGACCTCCATTGGTACATATCTCTTGCCTTCTCACTCTCTCTCTCTCTTTGTTTAAGCATTTAACTGCCAAACAACGAAGTGAAATAGTTTGCTACTGTTTTTTTTCTTTTGTGAAACTGCATGCTGTACAGCTATGCTGCAGTAACTTTACTGAGTTTCAAAATTGTGTGGCTATCATTTTTTTTAGATTTTTTTGGATGGAGTGTGGATGTCTCCGTTTCATAACTTTTTTTTATGTATTATTGATATTATACATATTACATTATAACCTACGTTTATTGTGATACTGAATAGTGAATACTAACATTGTTGTTCATCAAAAAAGAATACTGACATTGTTATTTTGAGAGTGAATGTTATATAAGATATAGTGTGCGTTTAGCATTGGCTTAAAAAACCAATTTTTTTTACTATTTAGTTTATTTTTGCTTTTATTTATAGATCTCATTGCATTTTTTAATACTATTCATGAGTCTTATTGTACTATCTCAACTACTTTACAAAAAGTTTTCAATATTAACTTAATAAGCTATTCCCAATTGGACCCATAATATACTGTAATTGTGTTGTTTATCTGTATATATTAAGAGGATTCAGAAAGTTAGTTATTGTTTTTTTTTTTTTTGCTGTAAAAAATACCCCTAAATTAATTAACCAACAACTTAAAAATTTGGTTAAAATAGTAAATTGGCAAAAGAAAGTTAGTTATTGTTTTTTTTACAATAAAAAAATACTTCTACCTAAAACTTAAAAATAGAGTTAAAATAGTAAAATGGCAAAAAAAAGTTAGTTATTATTTTTTTTACAATAAAAAATACCCCTACGTAAAACTTAAAAATAAGGTTAAAATAGTAAATTGATAAAAATAATAAATTCTTACTTCTGCGTTGAAATGTCTTCCTGCTTCTAATAAACTTTTACTTTTACATTGATTTAAATTCCTACTTCTACTCACTAACTCCCTACAAAATAGGATCACTCTTTTATTAGTTTTAAAACTTTTCTAACCTACAAAACTTACTCTCACGTGTTCTTTTTTTTTTTTTTTTTTTTACTTCATCACACCCTTAGATTTTTTTTTTTTTTTTTTTTTTTTTTTGTGATTGGAAAAAGTAGAAATCTCAAATTATGATAAATACAAATTATTAATCTTTATTCAAAAAATAGAAGAGCTTCTGAGCACGAGCGCGTGCTCAGTGACTAATTATAAGTTAAATGTATTTATAAATGGTTTAGAGAAAAATAAAAATAAAAATAATTTGACCAAATTTTATAGTGTAGTTACACTTCATTGTTCATGCAATTTAAAAGTTAGTTTTTTCTTTACTACTCACAATAATTAAAAGAATTAGTTCAAAATCAATTATAAATTACTTTATTATGCACAATTTTGTTGAATTAAAGTTTTTTTTCTTAGAGAAATTTTTGACTTAAGGTTAATGAAATAAAGCATTCTTTAGTCTTGATACTTCGTCCCTGAAAAAAAATTTGACTCCGTCACTGACTAGCTCTAATACCAAAATTTGTTGGCATATGCATAATTTTTATTGATAAAGTGCAATGGATTACAAGGTTTTTTGTGATGTAAAGCTGCTGCTCTTACGCAATGCTGGACATTTTTTTTTTTTTGATCTGCATAAACCAGCACAGCAGCACTCATTTATACACGAAAGAGCCTTCTAGACTTCTAGATACAAGTAACTGACTCCTATGAACACCAACAGTTTATCACCCTGTAATACTAGCAGCCAGCCATCATCTAGAAATTTATTTATTAAAATTACAAATTAATTTCTAACATCTTCCTCTTTTCTCTTTGTTTCTTTAGGGCACTGTTTCTCTCTCCTCTCATCCTCTGTCTCTGTCTCTCTCTCTCTCTCTCTCGTTTTTGTCTCTCAAATGTCTATAAACAAAGACAAATAATCAAAACATAAAACACAATCTAGTTCTCATCAAACAAATTGTAACAACAAAGTGAATCAGAAGATTCAGAAAAAAAGAAAAAAAAAAAAAAGAAAAGAAACGAGTGACAGAAGCCGATCTGACCCAACAAGGTTTATGGGGAGGAGGATCAGTGGCAGTGCGTGGATGATCTCCACCGGCTTTCGCAGCGGCTCTCTCTCTCGGCAATTTTTGTGTGTTTTTCTCGAATGTCCTTACTCCTTAGCTTCAGTGAGGGACGCCTCTCTCGGTGATTTCTCTGATCTTTTTTTCTCTCTGTGTGATTGACGATAATGAAACAAAAAAGGATGGGGTGGAGAAAAAAGGAAAACGTGTGGTGGAATTGTTTTTAATGTTAATAAGTATGTTAAGTTTTTTTAAGGAAATTAATTATAATTTAAAAAGGATTTGGTTTAATCCGTGTGGTGAACTTCTTTTTTAACGATAAGTATGTTAAGTTTTTTAAAAAGGTAATTTTTTTATGAGTTAAAAAAAAAAATTGATTGGTCTAAACATGTGGTGGAATTTTTTTTACAGATAAGTATGTTAAGTTTTTTTAAGGAAATTAATTATAAGTTAATAAATAATAAGAATAAAACTCCCTTAAGAAATATTATAATGTGAGAAATATGTCCAGAATAATGCTACGATGACACACTATTTTACGAGAAATTATTGCTGGTTAGGACTATATATTCAGCAAGCTAACCTTGCACTCCCAACCAATAACTTTAAGACAACTCACTAAATTTTTCTTAAAAAACATTTATACCACATCAGCAGCATCAGATAATTAAAGTTAAAACCCACCCACCTTCTTCCTCAACGTCTGTTAACCCCGTCAAAATCTGAAGAGCAAATTCAAAATTTAGAATGGAACTGGAATTGGCGGGTTAGTGAAAATTTTCAATCTCAAAACTCAAAGCATTCAAATTTCATTTTTCATTGTTCATCGAAACTTTACAAACCTGCTCTGTCTCCAGTCCACCTCTACTCCTTCAGCTCTCAGATAACTCGCTTCAGGCTTAGGCTTGATGAGATCTCCATCCTTCTCTTGGGTTTAGCTCTCTCTCTCTGCAATACTATTCCCCCTTTTTTCTCATTCCAAGACTTTGATTTCGTGCAACAAACACAGCCTTTTTAGGGGTTTAAATTTTAAGTATTTCATGCAATTGATGTTTATAATTTATTGAATTTGTGTAAATCAAAGTTCAAATTGATAGGGCTTGGTCTATGCGAGCTTCCTCGTGAAAGATTGCCTTTAAGGTGTTTGTGAAAATGCCTGTTTGCTTGACATTTCTCTATTGGCTTTATGCTTTTGCTTTTGTTGAGCGGGTTTGAATGAAAAAAAATATATGAAGAAATGAGTCCATAGTTGATGTCACTAAACCAAGTAGTACCAATTTAGTTTTCATTTTCCACCTGTTGCTCTCATAGTTTCTTCAAAGAAGATCAATAAAACATGGTGTTTTTAGCTCTTATTTATTCAATATTCTGTAATTTAAGTGTTTTGTCATATGAACTTCTTGAACTCCAACCAAAAAAATAAAGGTTCTTGGTTCTTTGAGCAATTTGCTTTGGCACCCATTAATTGTAAATAGTTCTATCGTTTTTAATAACTTCAATTTATCGTGAAGATGTAAAACTCCCATGCCCCCTTTTTTCTTTTAGTATTGACTTAAATTTTGCTGCCCGCTTTTTTTTCCTTTAGGTATTAGCTTGAGAATCCTTCTTCTTTTTTTGGCACATGTTTACAAATACTTAGGCCTGAAGACATTAGAGTGTAAGAGTATACTTCACCAGTTTTAGTTTTTGGCAAATCTACAAGCATAGGCAGCCACAGCGTTTATGCTTTGCAACTATTTTCAAGGAATATGCTTTATATACTTATTGCTCCACTGATTGCTTATTATTTGACTTTTCTAATTCAAGATCTAATCAAATTGTTGGTTTATTTCACTTGAAACCAAAGGAACATATAGAATCTTTGCCAGTAAATTGAGGTTCTGCTTCTTGGATATTACTGTACTAATTGAAATTTGTTTTTCAAAGTTGCAGGATGATAGAGCCCCAGCTAAGACACATTGCTAATAAAGGTTTTCAAGCATTCATGATGGATTGAAGTCATATATCTTGAAGTTACTAAGACAAATTTTTAGTTTTACTAAAGTTTTAGATTTGATACATGTTAACTTCTTTTTAGTTTGAAACAAGTGACATGTCATGTACATACTTTTATAATTTGGCTTATAGAGATCATAATAGCTCATTGTTGTGCTTGAGCAAACAGTTCTTCCCTAACCCTCTTTTTTTTTTAGGTGACTGGAATTCAAGTTTCAAACCATTTGTTGAATAAACAAAATTTTTCATCTAAGATTTTTCTGTTCAAATAATGATGCCTAGAGAAACCAAGCACTAAATGCCATATACTTCCACTTTTACAAGAGAAATCAGGAAAGAAATGCAGCGAAGCTGCTCCATGAGTTCCAAATAATAGAAACTTTAATAAGGCCTTCATCAATCTCTTCCCCACTTTTCTCAAGTTAGTCACAGAATATGGTCCCAAAGCAAAAGATGACATAAAAAGATATATCATCCTCTTAATGCAAGTCTTGAATGGAAACCATAGAGGGGTTTACTACCAAAAATTTTGTTAGCTAATCATATAAGAACCTCTTATCTTTTTCTTTTTCTTTTTTGATAATCAAAGAACCTCTTATCACTCATACAAAAGTTGCAAAAGAATCTCAAAATGAGTCCATTCAAGGTTCATTTTTTCAACAAAGAAAGCAATCTCCAAATAAGATACTAGTTCTGTAAAAACTTTAAGCAAATAAAATCTTTGTTCAATTTCTCAAGGTAGCACGCACAACTACACCGTATACAACCTTTCCTTTCTTGACTTTTCAATTTGGATGGGCTTCTTTGACTGACGCAACTATTGTGTCTCCCAATCTTGCATCTTTCTTCCCCTTTAAAGCTTGTATGCACATCACCTTTGTTGCCCCCAAGTTGTCCACAACTTTGAGAATGGTCCTCATTTGAATGGAAGACCTTTGTTGTTGTAGAATTGCTAAGAACAAACTGCGGCAAAATCCAAAGGAGATAAAACCAATGTACCTTTAAATATTGATTTGGCAAATTGGATTAAACCTTGGTAAAAATAAAGTGCCTTGTTTTACAATGAGGTATCAGATTATTAGGGCTTCTTTTAATCTTTCAAATAAAATGTAGGCACTAGGTAATTTTTATAACATGCTTATAGCCTTCTAAGGGAGATGGCTAAAACAACTCTTCCTTTCAAGCCAGAGTAGACATTTAGATACAGCCTATTTAGCTACACTTGGGGCAGACGAATAGGAAACAAATGTTCATTGGCATTCTCGTTGTGTAGGTGTGGAGAGTGGAGACTTCAACATCATATGCATGCTCTTAAGCAAAAAATCTAGACTTGTTTTATTACCAGAACTTCTGCACATAATAGAGGCAGGCATCATCTTAATCAATCAGCATCCTCTAAATTAATCAACTAGAAACTTTTAAAATAAATCATTTCTTCTGCACCTCATTTTAAATTATGATGAAATCCTAAATAAACGAGCCATTTGTTTAGAAAGCATGTTAGGTTATGTCCAATTCTGAATTCTTGCTGAAGGTTATAACAGTAACTTAGATATCTACCTCTAATTCTCACCAACTTCAAAGTTGCTTGGATGCTAATTCCTTCCGTTGAAGCCAATTCAATTAAGCATAATTAGTTTCAAAAGCATACAATTGTGTCCCATGAATGGAATTTAGCTTTGGCTAAATCACTGAGTCTATTCAACCCAATCTTGAATGAGGCAAACCAATCATAAGTAAGACTCAGCTCTCTTATTGGTGTTGAGTAACCTGGCTTTGAGCCTTAATACTCACATTCTCAATCTCACTAAAAATTTTAACAACATCAAGACTCAACACCCATTTATGAGCTTAAGCTCATTTGCACACCAAATTCAAACAAAGTTCATTAAAACCTCAAATTTATCTGGAAAAAATCTATCAGCCTAATAATGTCAGTACCACTGAAAAAATTCTTAAGATAAATTCACATAAATAATACTTTAACAACAAGCTCTTAGTTCTTCCCAAACATTGAATCAAGAACTACTACTAGGAAAAAGAAGGGCTTAACAACCTGTGAAGAAGCATTTCAATCAATTGCACTTACATATATCATATCAATAAAACCCATATGAACTGGATGGCTAAAATCAACATTACTAATCTAAAAAAAAAAAAAAAGGATGACTAAAATCAACATTAAAACAAACCAAAGCATCAAAAGGCACAATATAAGCAACTATGGGCCAAAAATTGAAGCTTTAAGGAAGCAATAGAGGTAGAATCACATACCTTTAGACCATGTCAAAGCAAACCCAGAAGCCATCTTTGTGCTTATCTATTGTTCCCTGTGAATGTGAGATTATATAACCATCAAAAGCATTCAATTAAATGATGGCTCATTGAAAGAAAAAAAAAAAATGACAGATTAACAATGACCCAAGTGGCCAAACAACCATAAGAACAAATCCAAAGAGAATAAGGAGATGGGACAGGCACTTCAAGTAGATTGAATTGAAACAAAGCAGACCCCTTTGCTGCACAAGAGTGAGAGAGGGGGGAAATTCTTAGCTTGCTGACCTTGGAGATCTCATCTAGCTTGGGTCTGAAGCAAGCGATCTGAGAGCTGAAGGAGAAGAGATGGACTGGAGACACTAAGAAGGTTCTTGGAGTTTTGATGCACAATGAAAAATGAAATTCGAAAGCTTTGAGTTTTGAGACTGAAAATTTTCACTAACGCGCCCAATTAATTCCTTTCTAAAAATTTTGAATTTGTTCTTCAGATTTTGACGGGTTAATAGACGTTAGGGGGTGAAGTTTATTTAGCTGATGTGGCATAAATATTTATGTAAGCAAATTTTAGTAAGGTGTCTTAAATCTATTGGTTGGGACTACAAGGTCAGCTTGCTGACTTTGTAGTCCCGGACTGCCCAATAATTTTTCCTATTTTACGGTATTTTTATAAACTATTAATGTATCAAATTCTTACTAATTCTAATTTAGGCCACCATCAACATTATATTTTATTTACCAACAATTATTTAGTGAATGTTAAAGCCACATCAATAATTTGTAAAAATGTTGTAAAATATTTTGTATCTGTAGCATTACTCAAATGATTATTGGAAAATTTGAAAACGTGATTGTTGGACAATTTTAAAATATAGCTGTTAGAAATTTGAAAAATATAGCTGTTAGGAATGAATAGAGAGAGAATAAAGAAATATTAAAAAAAGAATATAGAAACAATAAATAAACAATATTTTAATGAGATAGAGAATTGATAGAGAATTTGTTGAAAGTGTATTTAAAAAAGTAAGTAGGTAAAAAGTAAATATAACTATTAACTCTCCAAACAATATAAAAATTTGAAAAAGCTGTTGAAGATGATCTAGTCAAAGCTAGTGAAGAGTCGAAACCGTAGCCTATCCAACCATGACATAAACACGTGGCAGAAAAGAAGGAATCTTACTAGATCCGAGCCTCAATCCTCCGAATAATTGTAAGATGGTGTGTATTCCTTTACCATTGGTGTCAAAGTTCAAAGTAATAAAGACAAGATGAAATTAAAATGAAATTACTGACCTTTCTCCATTGAAATTTTTAGGGCGTGTTTGATAATATTGTTTTTATTTTTTGAAAATACGTATGGGTGAAAAAATATGTGAAAATACGTGTAATGTTGTTTAAAAATTGAAAATTATTGTTTAAATAACGATAACAAACAGGCTCTAAGGGTATGTTTGGTAGACTGTAATAAACACTGTAATGTAATAGATATTTCTATGGCATAACTATTCGGTTGTTTAGTTATATTTTTATTACAATGAACAGTTATTTCTTATGAATAGCTATTCTTCAAAATGAGGAAAAACTATTTCTTATTAAAAGTATTGAATATCTATTCCTCGCCTTTTATAATAACTTTTAAAAAAAATTTTCTACAAAGCCATTAGTTGCCACATCTTCAAAAGGAAAGAAAATAAATTTTCATTATCGTTAATTATTAGCTCTATTTTGAACACCCTAAAATACACTTATGTTAGGAAATTTGACTTAAAAATGATTTAATTACACATTCTTCTTATACTTTACTAAATTGTGGATGCATATTCAGGATTCTATTCCTAAATGGTCACCAAACTAATGAACAGTAATATTTGTTACCTTCCAACTTAATGTATTCATTTTAATACCTATTTTCATGTAATAATTATTACAGTGTACCAAACGTGCCATAAGTCTACAACTGAACTCATGTGGCATTTGGTACGAGAGAATTCACATTACTCCTAGCATTCAGATTCCTAGGAATGTGATTCTTAAAAATCACATTCCTAAAATGTAACTATTCCTATGTTTAGTTTCATTGGGAGATTCCTAAGAATGTGAGATGATAATGTTTGGTATATTCCTAGGAATCTTAAATGAATTATTTATTTTTCCCATTCTATCCTTAAATTTGAATGTGAACTACCAAGTCTTAAAAAAAAAAAAAAATCTCTAAATAAATAATGAAAAAAAATATAAACTATTAATTAGTCCTTTAAAAATATATCTTCCTCTAAATAAATTAATAATTTTTTAAACTACACACACATAACAGTAAAAGTGAATACTTGGCAATAATGGGGGGTTTCCTTTAAACTTTTTTTTTTTTTTTTTTGCACACGTAAAATCTAATCAAAACTTTGTTAAAAAATATATTAACAGACTTTTCTATCCTATTTATGTTGTTATGGCGAGAAAAGATAAAGACAAGAAAAAAGATATTGATAACTTATTTTATATTTTATCTTAACTGCTTAAATGATAAGAAAAAAGAGTTAAAATTGTCAATTTATAAAAAATACAATTTCTTTTAAGCTTGGAAATCTGGATACCCACCTGTTTTAAAGGGAATTCACATTCCTACTGAGAGGGGTTTAAGAGAGGAATCCAGATTCCTCTAGCATCTGATTCCCTTGTGTAATTTGCAACCAAACATGAGAATCTTTAAATATTCCTGAGAATTCTAAAATATTACCCAATACCAAACGCCACATCAAAGTTAACGATACCTAATAACATGCATTTTTTTGCATTCATTTGCATTCCGGAGCGGATTAAATGATCCAAGAAACAATGTGAGGACTTTTGTGTGCTGCCTAAAATGAACCGAACCCCTCGTAGTGGATCTAGATCCTATTATTCTCATCTGAATGGACCTTTCCGACACAAAATTGCAATTCCTACTTGATACGAAGTTTCACTAAAGAAAGTGATGTTCGTTTTTCTATTTTTTTAGGAAGATATATTATTAAATTATTTATTGTTTCAATCACACAAACTGATTTTTTTTTTTTATAAAGTTGTTGAGCTATTTGGTCAGAATCGTGTGAAATTAGGGGTGTTCACCAAATCACATAAACAGCAAAAACCACAAAAACCGCACCAAAACTGCCCGCAAAATGACATAACCGCACCGCACCTCACCCTCTCTATATATTAATTTATTTTTAATATTAAATATTTTATTAATAGTTTAATAACCCTGGTTTTCAAAAAAAAATAATAATAATAATAATCCTAGCAAATGTTGAATAGAAAAGCCAACTCAAAATAAAGAAAACTAGCTTAATAATTTAAAACTTGGCCCAAAAAAAGGGAAAAATTAGTTTTAGACTGAGTAGGAAACCGACTTCAAACCGCATCTTATACATAGTATTGCACATGTGATCACAAAAATGAGGTGCGGTATGGTTATGGTTTTGGCTAAACTTTAAACCGCAACACACCGCACTGCACCGCACATGTGACTGCAAAACCAAGGTGCGGTGTAGTTATGGTTTTAGCTAAACTGCACCGCAAAGTGCAGTGCTAAAAATGGCCCAAAACTGCACCGCACCACGAACACCCCTACCTGTAATGATTACTTGGGGAATAGGGTCATAGACTCACAGCGGATGTAATTAGATCCGCTTCAATCATTTTTCCACCACTTCATACTTCATTCTTTCAACCTATAGATTTTTAAAGCATATGTAAATATGTAATGATATCCGATAACAAGTGTGCCTTTCAAAGTTTACACCATTTATAACTAGGAAAACTCTTTTTAACATGTGCAATTTAATATTATTTGGCATCAAATGTCCCTAGTGTTTGGTCTCCTTTTCTTTTTTCTGTAAACATTTTTCCACACGAAAGACTATACCGTCAAGACGTAGGGCTCAAATTTTATTTATTTATTTGATAAATTGGCAATTATTGGGTGAGAGATTTAAAAAAAATCTTTGTTGAAAATTGATGATGCTCAAAATATCGCCAGTAAGTTACAAAACCCTTTCACGTTATCTCAAAGCAACCTACAAAACACAAAACAAATAACACCTTAAGAGGATACCGGTGTGGTACTGGCCAAAAACCCTCCGAAAGTTAAGTTAGAAGATGCTCATAACCCTAGAGTGCCAGAGTTGAGAAAATTATGCGTACCTTTTCTTGTGAGAGTCCTTGGGGTTTTTATAGTAACGTAGAACAGACTTTCTTTCCTTGTAAAAGAAGTCTTTTCTATATAGGACTTGTCATTAATTGGGCAGACATGGCGGAATCCTCTTTATATTTGGATTCTATTCCCATTGGGATTCTACATACCTTAACCACGCATGAAACGCAAATTATTTCCATTTATAAAGTGATGACACGTGTGCCTCGAATCCGTCCATGCTGTGCCTGTACACTCTGGATCCGTTCACATCAGGTAATATATATTCCTACCCGTCATCTCAAACTTTTATCCTCTTCAACTGCCCCCTCACTCCATACGTTCGTGACCTCCCAGGGAATGGACTTATGGGGTGACGGTTTAATTTGTTCGTTGAGAGACTTGGCCTGACACGTTGACATAGGGTAATTAATATTAAGTTATTAATTATGTAGGGCACGTGTCACCTTTTTAATGGCTGTGGAATGAAGCGTCCCTTCGTCTTTCGTGCCGTTCTTCCTATATAAGCTTACCTTTTCATTCTCATTTCTCACTTTTTGAAAAAACTGCATTTTCAGAGCACCTCTGTCAACCTTGCCGATTCTCATACCGTCATGTGAACTCATTCGTCGTCTGTGTCCTGTAGCTACATATCTACTGGTAAGCACTTTTCAATTTATTCAACCGCAACTTACTTTTATACTTCCGTCAAATATTTTAGATCCGTCAGTGTCTTAGGGTTGAATGTCACGTGTAGGTGACTGCTGTCTAGTGCGTCGAGTAACCAGTCATTTGTCCGCGATAGAGCGGGCTACAATGAAATATATCCGTCTGGTAAAAAAGACCCTGACGGTTCAAGTGAAGATAGGGACTCGTCATCCACCTCTCCTTCCTCTAGGAGTGAGAGCTTGGAGACGGTTTACGGGAATTCATAATGCTACCAATCTAGACGGTTAACGACTTTAGGTGCACCATCAAAGACACACACTTCAAGACGTTTAGGTCTAAGTACCAAATTCCAGACAGCATTCCCATCCGTCTACCATACAAGTCGGAGAAGTGTTATTATGAGAGGGTGGAAGGTGTTGGAATTTATGAGCAAATGTTAAAAGCAGGGCTTAGATTCCCATTGAGTTCACTCCACCGTCGCCTCCTCCAATACCTAGGTTTGTCCATCACCCAGATCTCCCCCAACGCATGGAGGGTTTTCTTAGGTGCAGAAGTCTTGTACGGGGCTATGTCTGATGGAAAACGACGGTTGACAGTGGATGAGTTCTTCCATTGCTACCGTTCAACAGAGATTACTCAATTAAAGGGGATGTACAGCTTCGTGGCTAGGAGCCCGTTGTTAAGGCTAGTGTACGACACCCCTAATTTAAATAGGAACTGAAGAATAGATACTTCTTTATGGAAGGTGACGCATGGATGTGTCGTCTAGCGGATACCGAATATATGCTAGTTGATACAACATGGGGCATAGTGCCCCCGTCTGGTAGGTATCTGTCATTAAGCTTTAGCCTTGAGATCGCATCTGTATTTTTCTAACCGTCTCCATTACTCTTGTTCAACAGTTCGGGATTGTCCTCAAGTTTCTTTAGAACAGTGGAGCTTTTTGGAGAAGATTTTCAAGAAAACCAAGTTAGAGGAGAGGATGTGGGCCAATCTAGTAAACCTTGATACCATTTACTGGCACTGTGACGGTCCAGAGCCCACCCAAGCTGTCCGTCGATACGGACTTCAAGTGCGCCAACATAAGCCCGTCAACACAATCCTTCAGTCCACTCTTTATTATTATTTTTATTATTGTTATTTTTAACTAGATGCATCCGTCTACTTTTGTAGAGATGGATGATGCTAAGAGAAGAGCCTTCATCAAGCAGCAAGCCGCTACGAGAAAGAAAGAGGGTCAAACAGGTGGGACGGGTACATCCAAGCCGTCCGGAAGCAAAAGAAAACCTTTTTTAGAGAAAATTGATCAGTCTAAAAAACCAAGGGTCACTATTGAGACCGTCGTAGGCCTCAAAGCTGAGACGAAGGCGAAGAAGACGGTCCTTTCTAGTCACAGGAAAGGGAAAGACCTTATGACGGGTGTCCAGGTGCATCCGACCGAGAAGCCGCCCATCCTCCTTCGTGAAGATTCCAGGTATGCTCTGGAGAAGCTTTCATCAATTTTAACTGCCGATGATTATGAAGACCTCGAAAATCACGCGACAGAGGCAATGAGGGAGACAGGTCTCTTCAATATTGCACAGGTATCCCTGCATCCGTCTATCTTCTAATTTATTTCCTTCAACTTCACGCCTTTAACAATTTTTTTGTTTCCAGGCCATGCTGATGATGAAAGGGTTGATGGGCCATTATCTTAACCATGAAACCGCCTTGGATCAAATAAGGGCGAGGGCAACGGTGACGGAGGATAAGCTGGCTCAGCTTAAGGCCTGGAAAGTGGTCCAGGAAAAGAAGTTGGCCTTGTCGGAGCAAGTTCGTGGTGAACTTGAAAAACAGACAGAGGTGCTACAAAAGATCCTTGAAGACAAGGAGATAGAAATTAAAGCCATCCAGGACCAATTCCGTCAAGCTAAGGAGGATGCTGTGAAAGAATACCGTGACTCCGAGGCATACTTGAAGGAGTTAGGTGGTACTTTTGCCGACGGGTTTGATGATGCCCTCCATCAGGTGAAAGCTTCTTTTCCTGAGCTGGACTTGTCTTATGTTAGCATAGACGAGGCTCAGGCTCAAACCTCCGTCCTTCCTGCCCCCTCAGACAGCACAGAAGATTTATTTGACGAGGCCCACGATGTTCCGGGTGACAGAACACGTGGCAATGGTGAGTCCGTTCTGGTTCAGGAACCGGTGGTTGATCCTCGTCAGGTCGAAGATGTAGCTGTTAAAAAGACTAATTTTCCCGTCCCTTAGTTTTGATTTTATTTTTAACTTGTAAAATTTTAAGAACTATCTTTGTACCGTCATGAACATTCTGCCCATTGTGGCATTCTTTTATTTTCGACTTTATTGTTAATTGTTAAACTTTCATTGAAGTTTATTCAACTAAGCACCCGTTTTACTTAAATCTGTCTACTTTAATTAAAGTTTAACAATGTATTTATTTACCGTCATGAGCAAGTATCCGTCTTGTATAGGAATACTCCTAGACGGCGTTTAGTCTGTTCTTTTTTATGTTGCATCCATCGACATATCTTGTATTTTTGTATGTTTCATCCTTATAGGACAGATTTGTTCAAATGTACAAACTATAATTCACATCCTCATTTTGTAATTTTCATACTCGTGGGAGTATCCATTCACTTTTATGGACTCAATTCTTTTTACACCCTCATGGGATGTTTCCGTCCACTTGTGTGGACTTAATATTTTTTACACCCTAATGGGAGGTATCCGTCCACTTACATGGACCTAATACTTTTTACACCCTCTTGGGATGTATCCATCCTCTTGTATGGACTTAATACTTTTTACACCCTTATGTGATGTGTCCGTCCACTTTTGTGGACCGTCGGATTCGTCCATTTTGTGGGCGTCATAACTAATTTCGTCTACTATAAAGTTATTGTAATCAAAGTAGAAAAATATGTCTGAATAAACTCCTCATGCATAAGTAGAAAACTTGCCTCTCGGGCTTAAAAAAGTATTGTAGCAAAAAATTGAATAAACCTTGAATGACAGTTGAATTTTAAAACTAGAAAAAGGTGGACGAAGGAGCATTGCTGCTGTCTTATCTACTGGTAGTATTTCTTAAGGTGCTCAGTATTCCACGGGTAGTGTAATTTTCGTTCGTCCAGGGCCTCTAGGTGGTAGGTGCCCTTTCTTACCCATGAGGTGACTCTATAGGGGCCTTCCCAATTGAGACCAAGCTTACCCTGAGTAGGATCTCTAGAACTGCCCATCACCTTTCTTAAAACAAGGTCCCCAACTTTGAAGTCTCTGTGTTTGATCCTGGAGTTGTAGTGTTTGGCCATGAGATCCAGATATCGTGCAAGTCTTTGTTCAGTTATTGCCCTGACTTCATCTATAAGATCGAGCTGAAGACGCATGGCCTCGTCATTTCTTCCTTCGTCGTGGTTGTTTTATGGAATTGCCAAATCTCTGGCATTTGTCCCAAGTTCTGACGTATACTTGGGCGTCCTTCTGCATGGTAGGCCAGTAGTATCCAACTCGGATCAGCTTGTGAACTAACGACCACGACTCTGAATGGTTTCCACAAACCCCTTCATGTACTTCTCTCATGATGTAATCCACTTCCTCGGGGCCTAGACATCTTAAGTACGGGCACGAAAATCCTCTTTTGTAGAGGACACTATTGATCAAGACGAATTGTGCCGCTTGAACCTTCAACTTCCTGGCGGCTTCTTTGGTGTCGGGTAGTATGCCCTCCTTATCGGGGATGATCACGTGATCTGCTGATACGGCCTATGCCAATCGATCGGCCTGCTCATTTTCTCCTCTTGGGATCTGTACAATCTTAGCTTGCAAGTCGTTCATCTTTCTTTCCGCCTGTTCCATGTACTTTTTCATTTTTTGTGCCCCTGCACTTGTACTCGTCGTTCACCTGATTGGTAATGATTTGAGAATCACAGTGGATAATAGCATTGGTGGCACCTACTGCTTTTGCGAGGTCCAGACCTGCGACCAAAGCTTCATACTCCGCCTCATTGTTTGTTGTTGGGAAATCAAGGTGAATCATGCACTCCACCTCGTCGCCTTCAAGAGAGCATAGTATGACTCCCGCTCCACCTGCTTGCTTGTTAGACGAGCTGTCCGTGTAGACGTTCCATGAGGGATACTCATTTGCCCCCTAGTCTTTCAAACTTGTAAACTCCGCAATGAAATCAGCGACCGCTTGTCCCTTCATGGCCGTACGCAGGCGATACTGTATGTTGAACTCACTTAACTCTATCGCCTAGAGTGCCATTCGTCCGGCAGCTTTGGGACTGCTCAATGCTCACTTTATGGGCTTGTCTTTCAGGATGACTATTGTGTGGGCTTGGAAGTAGGGCTTTAGTTTGCAAGCCACCGTGATTAAGGCGAAGGTGAGTTTTTCCATCGGTGGGTATCTTTCTTCGACGCCATGAAACGCCCGGCTGGTGTAGTACACGGACTTCTGGACTTTGTCTTCCTCCCGAACCAAGGCTGCGCTGACGGCAGCTGCTGACACAGACAAGTATAGGAATAGTTCTTCTCCTTCTTTTGTGGGACTCAGCAGTGGTGGGGAAGAAAGATAGGCCTTTAAGTCATCAAATGCCTACTGACATTCGTCCGTCCACTCAAAAGATTTTTTCAACGTGTGGAAGAAAGGCAGGCATTTATCCGTCGCTCTGGCTACGAATCTATTTAATGCGGCAACCCTGCCGTTAAGGCTTTGCACTTCTTTTACGTTTCTTGGAGGCGTCATTTCCAATATGGCACGGATTTTATCCTAGTTGGCTTCGATACCTTGTTGGGACATCATGAACCCTAAGAACTTTCTTGTTGTCACCCCAAATGCACATTTGCCTAGATTGAGCTTCATATTGTACGAGCGAAGGGTGTTGAACGTCTCTTTGAGGTCGTCCAAATGGTCGTCCTCCTTCTGGCTCTTCATAAGCATATCATCTATGTACACTTGAACATTCCTTCCAATCTGTTTCGCAAACATTTTGTTCATGAGCCTCTGATATGTCGCGTCGGCATTCTTGAGGCTAAAAGGCATTACCTTGTAACAGAAGAGGCCTTGATTAGTAATGAACGAGGTCTTTTCCTGATTTGCTTCGTCCATCCTGATCTGGTTATATCCTGAAAATGCATCCATGAAACTTAGCAACTGGTGTTGCGCTGTAGAATTTACTAGGATGTCAATCCTCGGGAGAGGGTAGCTGTCTTTGGGACATGCTTTATTCAAGTCCGTGAAATCCACACACATCCTCCATTTTCCGTTGGCTTTCCTGACCATTACTACGTTTGCTAGCCAATCGAGGTAATAGACCTCCCTAATAAAGTTTGCTTCCTGCAGCTTATGTACTTCCTCTACTATAGCTTAGTCTCTCTCATGCGCAAACACACGCTTCTTTTAGCGAACTGGTGGAAAGGCGGGAGATACATTCAACCTATGGACCATGACCGAGGGGTCAATCCTGGGCATATCTTCGTGGCTCCATGCAAAGACGTCCTGGTTTGCCTTAAGAAACATTACAAGTGCCTGCATGGTCGCCGTATTGGTGAGGGTTCCAATTCGTGTCGTTCGCTCCAGCATGGAGTCATCTAGGGGTATTTCCATTAGCTTTTCAACGGGTTCTGCTACCGTTCGCTTTTCGATGCTCATTATCTGCATCTGGTCATCCATCTCCATCATCGCTGTGTAACACTCTCGTGCGGCTATCTGGTCCCCGCGTAGTTCCCCTATTCCGTATTCAGTAGGAAACTTGACTCTTAGATGGTAGGTCGAAGTTACGGCCTTCCAAGAATTAAGAGTTGGTTGTCTAATTATAGCATTATAGGCAGACGAGCAATCGACAACCAAGAACGTGACGTCTTTAGTAATTTGTTGGGGATACTCCCCAATCGTTGCGGGTAGAGTGATTGCACCGAGGGGGTATACCTTGCTTCCTTCGAACCTAATGAGGGGAGCGTTCATTGGGATCAGCCGTCCTTTATCAATCTTCATCTACTGGAACGCCGGGTAGTAAAGGATATTGGCTGAGCTTCCGTTGTCAATCAGGATTCAATGCATATTGTAATCTTTTACCCGTATGCTAACGACGAGTGCGTTGTCGTGCGGGTGGTGGAGACGTCGAGCGTCGTTTTCCGAGAATCCGATGATGGGAGTTTCGGCCTGTGCTGTCTTTGGAACGAAGTCCGTTAGCTGGATGTTTTGGACCGTTCTGAGGTAAGTTTTTCTAGCCTTTTTGGACGAACTGGAGGCCGCTGTACCCCCTACAATCATCCTTATATCCCCTATTGGTGGTCTTGGGAATTTGTTCTCTCGTCGGGGGATCCGCTCCTATGGTGGGTCTGTTCTTTCCTTGCTAACGAACCTCTGTAACTTCTCTTGTCTAATGAGTGCATTTATCTGCTGCTTCAAGTCATAGCAGTTAGCTGTGTCGTGCCCGTGATCTCTATGAAAGCGACAGTATTTCTCCCGAGACCTTTTGTTGGGGTCTCCTTTCAACTTGCCAGGAAAAGTAAGGGCTCCTTCATTTTGATTTGCATCAAGACTTAGTCTATTGGGCCTGTAAACAGGGTGAAATTTGTAAACCTTGCTGCTGGTGGTTTAGAGCGTTTGGCTTCCCTTCTGTCTCCCGTCCTAGCGGATTTTCGCCCCCTGTTTTGATGCATGTCTTCCTATCTTTCCCTCTTCTTAGAGGACTATTCTTCTTCGGCCGAGCGTGCATCCTCTGCGTTCATGTACTTGGTCGCCCTGTAAAGCACATCGAACATGGTTTTTAGGTCATTCTTGTATAAGGAAAATAGGAACTTACCCTTCTGTAGCCCATTCGTGAACGCGACTACAAGTATTTTATCGTCTGCTTCATTGATTGAAAGTGCCTCCTTGTTAAAACGGGTGATGTATGACCTTAGTGTTTCGTCTTCTCTCTGTCTTATGTTCATCAGGCACACGGTGGACTTCTTATACCTGTGCCCTCCGACGAAATGTGAAGCAAATTAAGCACTTAACTCCTTAAAAGTACTGATTGAGTCTAGTGTTAACCTGCTAAACCAGACCCTAGCAGAGCCCCTCAATGTTGTAGGGAAGGCCCTACACATTATTTCGTCCACTAATCCTTGTAGGTGCATTAACGTCTTGAAGGTCTCTAGATAATCCAACGGATCCTTAGATCCGTCGTAGCTTTCGATCTGTGGCATACGGAATTTCGAAGGAAGGGGATACGAATTGACGGACATTATGAATGGCAAGTCCGTCCGATGAACCAAATCATCAAGGTCACTGGACACTCGTCCTTTGAGAGCATTCATCATAAAGTCCATACGCTCCTTCATCATCTGCATCTCTGCGACTACATGAGACGGGACTTGGTCTGCAATTGATGGTTGGTTCTTGTCCTACCGTTCGGGCCTACTTTTGGCGTTGCTCCCTTCTGGCCCCTGCTGGTTTCTCCTTTCGGCACTGCTGGCCTCCTGCTCTTCCTCTTGAGTGTTGAGTGTTGCGTCCTTCTGGCACAATTGCTTCTCTAGGTCGTGGTTACGTTTCATGAGGCGTTCTACCACTGCTGCGAGGGTTTGATCCTGCCTCTCGAGAGCTGTGGTGTGTGTTTCTCCTTAATCGTTCGTCGTGGTCGCCATCGAGCGTGTGAGTACCATGCAACTTTTTGTCTAGAAAGCTCAAAGTTATGACTTTTCCTTACACTTTCCCACAGATAGCACCAACGAATGATGCTCAAAATATCGCTAATAAGCTACAAGGCCCTTTCACATTATCTCGAAGCAACCTATAAAACACAAAACAAATAACACCTTAAGAGGATACCGGTGTAATACCGGCGTAATACCGGCCAAAGACCTTCTGAAGGTTAAGTTAGAAGATGCTCACAATCCTAGAGTGTCAAAGTTGGAAAAATTATGCGTACTTTTTCTTGTGAGAGTCCTTGGGGTTTTTATAGTAGCGTAGAACCGACTTTCTTTCCTTGTAAAAGAAGTTTTTTCCATATAGGACTTGTCATTAATTGGGCGGACATTGCGGAATCCTCTTTATATTTGGATTCTATTCCCATTGGGATTCTACATACCTTAACCATGTGTGAAATGCAAGTTATTTCTATTTATAAAGTGATAACACGTGTGTCTCGAATCCATCCATGCTGTGCCCGTACACTCTAGTTCCGGGACAAAATGGGCAAATGCCATTTTCACACAAACTAACCAGCATTTTGCCCTCTTTCTCAAACTAATTAGGAAAATGCCCCTCTTTTGAAACTCGATTTTCTCAAAATCGAGTTTAAAAAAAAAATTTTTTGGAGCCCTATAGTGGCGTTTTAAGGAGTCTATAGTGACGTTTTCAAGACCTATAGCGGCGTTTTATAACTCGATCTTCATGAAATCGAGTTATATGCAATTTTTTTCATTTTTTTTGCCTATAACTCGACTTTGTAAAGATCGAGTTACAAAACGCCGCTATAGGTCCTGAAAACGTCACTATAGGCTCCTTAAAAACGCCGCTATAGGGCCTAACTCGATTTTTAGAAAATCGATTTTCAAAAGAGGGGCATTTCCCTGATTAGTTTGAAAAAGGGGGCAAAATGCTACTTAGTTTGCTTGAAAAGGGCATTTGCCCATTTTGTCCCTAGTTCCGTTCACGTCAGGTATATATATTCCTACCCGTCATCTCAAACTTTGATGCTCTTCAAAAATATTTGGTCCAGAGTGTTTTTATGTTTATGTTGCCATGCATATATTGTTCGTCGATGAGCTCGGTATTTGAGATGTTTTGCGTTTGCACACTACCAAAGTGGTTGGTCCCTTATATTTTGATCGAAACGGCACTGCACTGTACTATCAATGGACTAGGCTGGTGCAATCGATTAGTTAATTTGGGCTGCACAAGTTGGTTGGGACTAATGGACTTTTTATAACCATAATGGATTGGGTCTTATATTAAAAAGTAATATATATATATATATATTTATTGCAGAAAATCAAGATTGTATTTGATTTGGGCTGCCCACGCCTTAGCCTATTGGTCCTCTTCCAACATGTTTGGGTCTTTTGATTAGGGATTGGGCGCTCCTTGTTTTGTTTGTGTTATTAAAGATGAGGCCTATGGCTCCCCATTGTAAGTTTTTGTTCTTTCGCTCTGTATAAGATTTGCAAGTCATAAAATAATAATAATAATAATAATAAATAAAAGGGATCTGATTTGGGCTTAAGCTAGCTCTGTATCAAAATCGGACTTGTCATCATCAATTTATTCTAGATCATGATGTGATTTTATATATATATATATATATATATATATATATATATATATATATAACCCGTGCTTTGTATCAAAAAACAACCATTCAGAATTACATAAATCTAAAAAACCCAACAAAGAAAATATTGCAAGACCATGCAAAGCAGTCATCCAATTGAAAAGAGAAAGAATGAAAATGCGCTACATCTCAATGGCAGAACACTCCTTTCCTTCAAAAGTTCAGGCTATTCCACTCCCTGCATATATTCCACATAATGCAATGTGGAATGGCATCCAAAATAGAAGTTTCTCTATTCCACCCAAATAGAAGTTTCTCTATTCCACCCAAATATGCCAACCTGCTAGCAACTCAACCACTCATTTAGGCATAACCCATGAAATCAAGTGCAAACACTAACTTTACACCCAATTTTGCTTGCCACCGCTCTTATGGTCAATGGTGGCTCTAAAAATATTTTTAAGAGGGTTACTGAAAAACTTAAATTATACATAATTAATCTAACAAGGAGATAATTGAATATATCAATGTGACCAAAAAAAAAAAAAAACTTCAAATACATGAAGTATTACAATTTATTTTTACTAACAAAGAAAAAAAAAGAAAAAAATATGGGAATTGAAAATACTAATATGAGAGTAATAAAGCAAGAGAGAGTATGAAATGATAATAGAGAGAGAGAGAGAGAGAGAGAGAGAGAGAGAGAGAGAGAGAGAGATGATATTTGCTATAGCTGAGTCGCTTAGTTGAGTAAAATTGTTGCTACAGCAAAGATAAAGAAAGTATAATTATCAGCATAGCTACGGAGAATTCATGATCATAGAATTTCTCTTGGCACATTTTTTAAGGAAAAATAAAATTATGGATTATTTAAATGTAATGGGTTGAACATGTTATAAATTTGAATGATTAGAGATTTTTAATTTTTTGCTTTTGAATAGGTTTTTTTGTTGAATAATTTATTCATCTGTTGGTGTTTGGTCTAGTCTTGTCTTTGTTTGAATTATTTTGTTTTTATTTTGGGTTAATTTTTATTGTTGCTATTTAAGCCCTATTTTTATTTACTTATTCAAGAGGTGAAGAATTATGTTTGGGGAACCAGAATTATTTTTAAAGTAATGCTATATCCACAAAATAGTTTGGGGATGCCAAACCTTTTCCAAAAACAAAACAGCTCAAAATACCAAATGGAACTTCTCAACGAACAATCCTACGTGTGGCAACACAAACAGAAAAGACTTCGCACCTTGATGTCTATTATGGCTTGTTTGGAAGTTTAGAGAGGGGGGAGAGTAGAGGGGAGTAGAGGGAAGGAGAGTAGTGGAGAGGAGAGTAGAGGAGAATGATTTCCCTCTACATTATTTGGATGTTTTTAAAAGGGGGAAGGAGGTAATTAGCCATTTAGAAAGGGTAATTTTTTTTTTTTAATTTAGAAAGGGTAAATTAGGGAATTCATTTGGCCAATAACTTATCTATTCTACTCTCCCTTCAAATCTCTCCAATTTGGAGGAATTAAAAATGAGGGGTTAGAGGGAGTTGAAACCCCTCCAAACCCCTCTCCATCCTTCCTTAAAAAACTTCCAAACAAGGTAATTGAATTACTCTCCCTCCCTCTACTCCACTCCCTCTCCTTTTTTTAACTCCCAAACAGGCTAGTCTTTTTGTGGAATAAGATTTTATATTGACCAGAAGAAAAATAAATACAAAGACAAAAACAAAAGAAAAGACCCAGCATGGGGATATTTGATGTCAAATAATACTGAATTGAGTTGCAAATGTTAACAAGAGTTTCCAAGTAAAGTTGTGAACTTTGAAATGTACAATTGGAAGTTGTCGAATCTCATTACATCGGCTTTGACCTTGTTTCCCAAGTAATCGGATCCCATCAAAAAGTAATCGGATTTATTAAAAAAAAAAAAAAAAAAAGCTAACCGGATCTCGTCGTTATATCTGCTTGGGACCAAATAGCGTAACACTTTCTTTTTTATTAATTTCTTATTTCGTTCGTTGGAGATATTATTCTTCTACAGTAGTGAGACTCGATTTCCCCCTCATGTTAATTAAATAAGTAAATACACACCCAAAAAATCCACAATTATTTTTTATAAAATTGCTGTTGTTAGTAAAAAATATAATGCTAATAGTCGGCTTCAATAAGATAGTACAAACTTAGCAGCTCAGCTATTGTATTTGTACAAAGAGTCCAAATATTTTTTTTTTCTTATTTCACTCTATGCTCCACAAATAAAAAATTTTCAAGTATTTATCTACGTAATTAAATGTTAATTCTTTCTTCTCTAATTTCTGTTTCCTAAAATAAATAAAATCAAATCAAAACATCCCCACCAATCATTGTCACCGGTTAACCATCACCAACCAACACCGGTGGCCCACTATGACAGCCATCTACCAACACCTCATTCTTTTCAAATCCATGACTAGGTACAAGTATTGAGAAATTGCGTTGTCCTTTCATCTACTAGCATCTATTCACCGAATCCACCATGGTCTATTTTGGTCAATTGATAAAGTATATTAGAAAACAAAAAACAAATATCAAGCGGCTCATTGGCTGTGATTTTCTTTTGGTATTTAACTTAAATTGCGTTGGTTATATACTTTGATATTATTGCCTTAGGAATATAGGATCCCGCATTTGCTTTTGAAATAGAAGGGGACCGTTTCATGAAATAGGAGTGCGCACGGGTCCATTTGGTTCAATTTTAAGAAGAATTTCATAATAAAACAAACATTGTCTACTTGAGAAAACTTTGGTTGAACGGACCTCCAACATATTTGGAAAATTGTATGTGTTAGGTTCTAAAAGTTTAAAACAATTAGTAAACCGTGAGTACAAACTTATCTAGGTATAGATCTTAGAGTCTATAGAATTTATTAAACAATGCTCAAGGCACTACAAGTCAAAATACAAGAACATTCAAGCTATAGAAAGAATAATTCAAATTCAGTAAAATCTGACCAATCGTAAATTAGATCCGACTGATCGAAAATCGCAGATATGAAATTTCTGCAGAATTCTATTTTAGTTCAAACTCTGCTTAAACGTTTTGAGTTTTAAGTGAAATACTTCTAGTATATAAAGGAAAACCCTAACTACATTTTTAGAGTTTTTAAGACACTCTGGAGGTGCTCTTGTGAGATTAAAAAAAATGTATTATGCCCACCTCTTTTAAAGTCACTACCAAAAATCATATAATATTAGAATTGGTAGATCTGAAGTTGCTGCAACAAGATCAACAACTACTGATGATCTAAACCTTCAAGAGGTGGTCTTGGAGTCACAAACTGAAGAGTTTGTGTTGCTAAACCTTTGAGTATGATCTCAAAGTCGCAAGCGAGGATGCTTGTGTTGCAATAAGTCCGAGAAGAGAAAGAGTCTATAGATTTGAAGCTTGTACGTGATTGTGTCAATAAGTTACTACTGGAGGTAGCAATCGATTTAGGATTAAATCTGATTGTAAAAATTTTGATTCTCTTATATTGGATTTGCTTTACCTTGAGGATAACTAGGTCAAATTATTCCTAGGTTTTTACCTTGAAATGGTTCGTTTCATTGGTTCTCTTGGGTCATCATATCGTGGTATTATTTATTTTCCGTTGTATTGCATGATATGATTTATTTGTATTTAACCTAAATCTGAACAATTAATCTAAATAATTACTTGGCTAATATATTATGTCAGTTCGTTTAGATCCCTGTAAACTAGATTGTTTAATCTAATTAATTAACCAAGTGAATACTTAGGTTTATTATTCAGATCTAGGTTAAAACAATAACAATCATATCAAGTAAAGCAGCGGAAAAATAAATAACACAACGATATGATGACCCAGGAAAACCAAACTGGTAAAAAACCTGGAGAGGATTTAACCTAGCTATCCTCAAGGTAAAATAGCAAATCCATTAGAAAAAATTGAAGTTTACACAATAACGACTTAGACCACTAACATCCTATTGCTACCCAAGTGTAGGAAACTTACTACCACGACCCCATGATAGCTCCGAGATCCACGGATTCCTTCTTTCTTTAATCTTTGCAAAACACAAACACCACCGTTTGTGACTTTGAGATCCTACTCAAAGGTTTAGCAACACAAACTCACCTGTTTGTGACTCCAAGACCACCTTTGAAGGTTTAGATCATCAGCACCTTTAATGACTAGAGAAGGCAGCAACTTCGGCAATATCGGATCTTGAGATTCTTCAGGGAACAACACCGGTAGAAGTAATAAGAGAGGTTTTGGGAACAAAACCCTAAATACAAAAGAGGCACACTCTTCTCTCTCTAAAAAGCCTTGTAAAAAACGTGCTTAGGGTTTCCTTTATATAATGGGAGAAGTAGATTTGAAACCCTAATCCTTAATGGGCTTGAACTGCTGTTTGGGCTTAATTAAAATTCTGCAGATACGACTTTCGATTGATCGAGCCTGTTTTTCGATCGATCGAACCAGGCAGATTCTGAAATCTTCTTTTAGCAGCTTACATGTTCTTGTGTGCTCACGATTTGCCAATTGTTCTAAGCTCTTAGAACCTAACAATCTCCCCCTTTAGCAATTCGTGACAAAACTATCATACAAAATGAAATGTTAAAATACAAGAACAACCCAATACAATAAAATGCCCAATTGCATCACAAATCCTAATCTAAGACTCATAACCTAGAAGTTGCCAAGAAGAGGTAGAAGGTCTTGATCAGAATGCACCTGTCTTTCCTGAAACACTCAACAAACACGTCACCGCATGTGTGGAAAGAAAAACATATAAACAAAATGAAGCACAATATAAAAACAAAAGTAAACTAACTCTCCCCCTAAGTTAGATACATCAAAAAGTTTTTATATTCTCCCCCTAAACAAAACAAACATGATACCCACATTTCATCTATTTCTTCCCCTTTTTGTCACGTATTGACAAATACAACTCAAATAAAGAGTAAACATGAGAGAAAAAAAAGAGAATCAAGGGAACAAAAAAACAGATTAGCTCTATAGAAAAAAGAGATAACTCCTCCTATAAAGAGCAACAACTCCCCCTATGAACAACAAAGGCCAAAAAAAACTTTTCTCCCCCTATAAAAATAGGAAAAACAAAACAAGTTTTGGGAAAAACAGTTTTGGGGAAAATAAAAACACATGTCAGTTCGTTTAGACCCCTTTAACCCAACAGATTAACCTAGTGAATTAGCCAAGTTATTAACTTAGGTAATTTAATTAAAACTAGGTTAACACAATTAAGCAAAAATAACAAAGCAGCGGAAAAAATAAACAACACAAAGATCTGATGACCCAGGAAACCACACCGGTAAAAACCTGGGGAGGATTTGACCTAGCTATCCTCAAGGTAAACTGAATCCACTATGAAAGAATCGAAGTTTACACAATAGACTTAGACCACTAACGTCATATTGCTACCCGAGTGTAGGAAACTTACTACCATGACCCCATGATAGCTCCGAGATCCACGGACTCCTTCTTTCCGGAATTCTTCAGCAAATCCACAAGCGCACCTGCTTGTATATCTTTGTGTTCTCTTGATTCTGCAACTGTAACGATCTACACAACTCTTGACATAAATCTCAAGTTTGTAAACCCTAAGTGTATGTGAAGGTAAACACCTCTAGATCTCAAAGAAAGATTCACAAACACAGCAAAACAGAACTCTAAAAACGTGGCTAGGGTTTTCCCTTTTATACTTAGGGCAACCATAAAACCCTATACATTAAAACGGGCTTGGGCTGAGTTGGAATTCTCTGCAGAAAAACGTTCTGCACGATTTTCGATCGATCGAGTCTAATTTTCGATCGATCGAGTCATACAGAAAGTGAACAGTACTTCTGCATAAAAACTCGATTCCAACTTTACAATTAAACCCATACTTTGAGCAAGTCTAACACACGACTAAACATTGTTTTGATCATGGTTTGCCAACATACAAATTGAAGTTCTAAATACATTAGTTCCTAATCTTTAGAACCTAACAAACTCCCCCTTTGGCAATCCGTGACAAAACACAGACTTAACAAAAAGCTCAAAGTTACAAATTGAAATAGCCCATTACAATAAAATAGCCACTCAACAATTTAACCTAAACTACTATCTAACAGTTGCAAAGTAGACAGCAGCTCGACTGAAAGCAACCTGTATATTCCTGTAACACTTAACAAACACATAAACGCATGTGTGGAAAAAAAAACAGGAAATACATAAATAAAAAATATCTTAATTTCACATGACACAAAATAAAGACATATATCATGAATAACATCATCAATATAGATCAATAAGCAGAGTAGTAGCATAGTGAAATAAGAAACAAATACATCAAATGTATCTCAACAAAATAAATCTCCTAAACAAGAGCTAAAAATGAGAATACACAGTGAAGCATCTAGATACAATCTAATAACTCCACAAGCTCCGCAGTATCACTACCAAGTAAACAAAAAACTCCCCCTAAAATGTAAATCTCCACAAAAAAAAATCTCCTAGATACAATGAACTATGTACTCCCCCTTTTTGTGACGAATTGCCAAAGGGCACTCACTCATCATCAAAAGGTGGTGGAGGAGATCGACGAGAGCTCGCCAAATCCGCTCGCAACGCACGTAGCTCATCAAGGATGTCCACCAAAAGCTGACCATGAGCCGCCTGAACGGTCACGACAGTGTCAAGCGTCCGACGAAGGTCAGAAACCTCATCAAACGGTGGAGGAACATCAGCAGCATCAGCAGCAACAGCAGGATCAGAAGAAGTCCCAGCTGCATGAGTATCTGTAGAAGAAGAAGGGGGCGGAGTGACATCGGATGGCTCTACCCTAGCACGCTTAGAGCTAGCTCGAAGTTGAGCAGCCCTTTGCCTCAAAAAGGTAGCACCAATAGGAGCGACAACATGAACAGGCTCAGAAGCAGGATACTCACCAAAACCAAGAAAAAGGAGAATCCGATGAATAAAAACAGGAAAAAACAAAGCATGAGCCGTAGAACTAGACCGATGAACCTCGTTCAAAGAACGAAGGAACAGATGCGGAAAACTGATAGGAGCATCAGTGACCAAAGCATACAAAAAGACACACCTCTCAAGAGGAATGGTGTGGACATGCGAAATAGGCCACAAAGAATGACATGCTATCCTAAAGAAAAGATAGTGCAGCTCAGACAGCTCAGCAGAAGTGATCCGAGGATCAGAACCCTACTGGATAGAAGACCCAGTGATGTATGACAAGACGTCATCAAGGGGAGGCGACTCCTCGTAAGGAAAAACGGGATGGTCCACAATGGGCACCCCAAGAGCATTAGACACTACCGAAGGGGTAATGCGATACTCCACACCACGTAACCACACCTTAACCAAGGTGTCGTTATCATAGACATGAATAGAGAGATTCGAATAGAATTCTCTAATCAAGATGGCAGGAGGAGGAGAAAGCTCATACTCGAGCAAAGGTAACCAACCCCGACGCACAAAATTACGACGCACCTCAGGATCCAGCTCATCTAAGATAACCCTACGCTCAGCCCAAATCTGACGCCTAAGGTTCAAAGTCTCATAAGTGACTTGGTTTGACTCACTAGGGAACCTCTCAGTGTCAAAGGAAGGAGAAGGATCAGAAGTCCTATGGGCTCTAGTTTTCCTAGGCATAGTGCTAAGGAAAAGACAGACACAAAAAGAAAAGAGCAAAAACCAAAACCAAGGGCAGACTGCAAGTTAGCACAGCAAAAAAAAAATAGAATATAAAAATTCTATATGATGCATGAGCATGAACATAACATGATGCATGTACTAATGCAGTGACATGTTCAATTTTGAGCCAAATTAACAAAAATGGCTTGAGCATTCAATATTCATCAAAAATACCCAATTTTGAAAAACCCTTATTTTTAAAACACAGCAAATTGATAAATTGATCAACACAATATTCAATTAACTCAATATAATGATCAAATTAATCAATCCAACAAGCCAATTTCATCAATTTCAATCCAATTGAACAAAAACCCCAAATTTACTCAATTTCAAGCCCTAGAATTTCAAATTTCCTTCAAACCACCAAAATAATCCAATTAAACCACATGATGTGTTTAGACAAGGTGTCCCCACAAAAACCCATAAAGATTTTGAGAAAGAATCATTCAAAAACAACCCCAAAAATAGAAAATTCCTAAATGCCAAAATTACCCAAATATGCATGAAAAAATGCATGAAAATAGAAAATAAATGCAAAAGGAAGGGTATAAAGGACTTACCACACTTGGGAGAGAGAGATTTTGCAAAAGATTCGGAGGAAAACGACAAAAATCACCAAAAGCTCTTTGACTGGTTGATAGGAAACAAAAGAAAATTTGAAAAGTTTTGAAACAGTGAAAAGTCACTTGAAAAACTTCCTTTTAAAAAACAGCCGGACCGATTTTCGATCGATCGAATATTACATTCGATCGGTCGAAAACTTATTCGATTGATCCAAAAACCGCTTGGATCGATCGAACCAACCAGAGAGATTTGTGAGAAATTTAAAACATTTTCGATCGGTCGAAAATCAGTTTCGATCGATCGAAATTCTGGAAAAATCAGATTTTTGAAAAACCAAACATTTTAGATCAAAAACTCCTCAAAGCAATAGATTTGAAAAATCAAATGCATGAGTATGAGATGAGATGTTTTCCAAAAACACATGTATTCATTCCAGATTTTCCAAAACATAATTTTCTCTCAATATTCCCAAAAACAAACAACAAACAAGCAAACATGTTTTGCATCAAATTCCCAAAATTCTCAAACATGGTTGGTCAGGCCAAAAACACACACATTATCATGTACGCAATTCTAGCAAAGAATAACTTGTGTAGTGTGTGCAACTAGCATAAGTTTGAGAAACATGTGAGGTGATATACACATAGAGATCAATCACAATTTCTACAAAATCCATCACATGAATTTGAAAGAGACTATCCCTTAAAGAGTTACATCATATAACTCTCACATCTCCTAGAATAATAGCTTGCAATCATGTAAGTTTCTTGATTTGCCTCATTATTCAAATTTATTGATTAGAAACTTAATAATAGCCGGGATAATGTACACACCAATTTTATTTAGAATTTGTGATATTATTATAGTCCAATAATGTACACACCAATTTTAATGAGAGGCTACACCTTATTTTCTTTTTGTGCATGTGCTACACTTTCTCGAGCACAAAATCTTATGATATGCACTAAGGTGTTCATGATTGACTAATAAACAGTGGTGAGATGGTTATTTATGCCTTTCTCAATAAGTTCAAGTCAAACAATCAAAGACATAAGACTTCAAAATCAAGATCATGTGATCAACAAATATAGCATCTTCCCACACAACATGCACAACAAGACTTTAGCTAGTAAAGTGCAATAAAAATAAGTGCATCAAAGCTAAACAAGGTACATACTTATGATATGTAGTTTTGATTGACCAACCTTGTCTACAAATTCAAGGAAAAAATAGCAAAACACAATTTGCAAAAAAATTTTTTTTTTTTTTAAATAAAGACACAAACATCCTAGAATGAAATGCATGAATATAATGCAATGCAAATCCTAGAAACAAAGGTCACAAAAGATTGAGCAATGAAGCACAAGGACCATGTCAGATGGACTCAATTAGATTGAGCCTTTTGCATCCAAGACTTCTTAGATGCAACTCTTGCATTGGAGTTATGATTCATATCAGAATTCTGAGCAACTCCAGGATTGGAATAAAGGTTTAACGCCTTTACCAATTCACCAATAAGTACCATAGGATCATGTGCTTGAGGCACAGGTACTTTAGTTTTATTTGCTCGCTTCGCAGCTTGCAACTTAAAACAATTTGGACGTATGTGTCCAGGTTTTCCACAAAAATGACAAACCCATGCAGGCTTATCATGCAATTTGCCCTTAGTAGAAGTAGACGCTCTAGAATGAGAAGCATGAAGATCAACCCTAATCTTTCTAGGTGGAGGAACATTAACAGGTTTGACAGGTTCACTCACAGAGGGTTTAACAATCTCACTCTTAGGGAGTTCAGAAGAAGGAACAAATTTAGTGGAAGAAGGTTTAAGCACAGAAATACTTTCCTCATAACCTAAACCAGTTTTGTCAGAAGGAGACTTTTGAATACTCAACATGTGATCAAGTTTGGAGCTTGCAGGCCTATTAGTTTGTTCTTTAGCAACAGATAAATCAAGTTCCAAACATTTTACTTTATCAAGTAAGAGCATGTTCTCAGTTTTCACATTATTCAAAAGCTCATTTGCATCAAACAATTTAACAAGTAAATTTTTCTTTTCAAGTTCAAGAGATGCAATTTTCTTCAAGCCTAACTCAACATTCATGGCATCCTTTGCAGCAACTTTGCAAAGTTTATTGTAGGCTTCCTGTAAATCTGCATCCTCAGAGAGTTCCCCATCAGAAGGGTTCTCTTCAACAGATATGCTTTCATTGACTACAGTGGTAGCAGTGAAAGCAATGAAGTTTCCATCCTCATCACTGGCGGATTCATTGTCGGAAACTTCGTCATCACTAAGGGTTACAGCCATAGCATTACCCTTAGACTTCAAATAAGTAGGACATTCAGACTTTAAATGACCATACCCTTGACAACCATAACATTGTTGTCCCAAAGAATTATTAGAAGATTGACCTACTTTCTCCTTAGGTTTCTCAATGTTATTAACCTTAGTGGGTTCATTCTTCCTAAAATTTTTAGGTTCAACAGTGTTCTTGCCTCTTGCCCTTCTGTTACTATTTCTCAGAAAGTTTCTAAAGTTCTTGGCAAGATAGGCAATCTCTGTAGTAGAGAGATCATCATCAAATCCACCATCATCAACATCATCAACAGACTTTAGAGCCATTGATTTGGATTTGTTAGTCTTGGGGAGGTCTAACTCATAGGACTGAAGAGATCCTACAAGCTCATCCACAGGAATGGAGTCCACATCCTTACTCTCAGTGATGGCAGTCACTTTGGGTCTAAAATCTTCAGTCAAAGATCTAAGAATCTTCCTAACAATTTTAGGTTGATCATAGATTTCACCCAAATTATAAGCAGAATTAACAATATCATTCAATTTAGCATAGAATTCATCAAAAGATTCATCATCATTCATTCTTATGCTTTCAAATCTAGAAGTTAATTGCTGCAACTTATTAATTTTAACTGCCTTCGTGCCTTCATGCACAGTCTGGAGGATTTTCCAAGCAGTATGAGCAACCTCAACATTAGAGATTCTCTTAAATTCCTCCATGGAAACAGCATTAAAAATAGCATTCATTACTTTGCTATTAAAAGCGGCTGCCTCCTTCTGAGAAGTTTGCCACTCACTTACAGGAGTAGTGGGCTTCTCCCATCCGTATTCAACGGAATTCCAAATTCTCTCATCTATGGATTTCAGGAAGGCTTTCATCCTTACTTTCCAATAAGCATAGTTGTTTCCATCAAAGTGAGGTGGAACAACAAGAGAGTGTCCGTGTTCCATGACAACAGGGGTCAAGGATCAGCTCAAAGATCAAAGGATCAAACAAAAAAGCTACCCGCTCTGATACCACTTGTCAGTTCGTTTAGACCCCTTTAACCCAACAGATTAACCTAGTGAATTAGCCAAGTTATTAACTTAGGTAATTTAATTAAAACTAGGTTAACACAATTAAGCAAAAATAACAAAGCAGCGGAAAAAATAAACAACACAAAGATCTGATGACCCAGGAAACCACACCGGTAAAAACTTGGGGAGGATTTGACCTAGCTATCCTCAAGGTAAACTGAATCCACTATGAAAGAATCGAAGTTTACACAATAGACTTAGACCACTAACGTCATATTGCTACCCGAGTGTAGGAAACTTACTACCATGACCCCATGATAGCTCCGAGATCCACGGACTCCTTCTTTCCGGAATTCTTCAGCAAATCCACAAGCGCACCTGCTTGTATATCTTTGTGTTCTCTTGATTCTGCAACTGTAACGATCTACACAACTCTTGACATAAATCTCAAGTTTGTAAACCCTAAGTGTATGTGAAGGTAAACACCTCTAGATCTCAAAGAAAGATTCACAAACACAGCAAAACAGAACTCTAAAAACGTGGCTAGGGTTTTCCCTTTTATACTTAGGGCAACCATAAAACCCTATACATTAAAACGGGCTTGGGCTGAGTTGGAATTCTCTGCAGAAAAACGTTCTGCACGATTTTCGATCGATCGAGTCTAATTTTCGATCGATCGAGTCATACAGAAAGTGAACAATACTTCTGCATAAAAACTCGATTCCAACTTTACAATTAAACCCATACTTTGAGCAAGTCTAACACACGACTAAACATTGTTTTGATCATGGTTTGCCAACATACAAATTGAAGTTCTAAATACATTAGTTCCTAATCTTTAGAACCTAACAACACACAAACAAAAAAAAATGAGTTGAGGATACACATGAAAAAAAGTATTCTCTCTTTCAATAAATGCAAACTTGACACTATGTGACCCATAAACAGTTGCATGAGTAGAGAAAATATTTTCACATTATTATCCATCATATCTCTTAAGAAAAATATTTTTTGCAGTTCACACATCAAGAAAAATAGCATATACTAAAATGTACAAAGGACTCAAAAATTAATCAATCAAATTTTAAATCAAGTTGAGTACCTAATTTAGCAAAGTGTATGCATGTTATGTGAGAAAATAATGAGAGATATGACTGCAAAACTGCAAGATGGACACAGAAAAACAATGCAACTCATGTGAATCATAACAATAAATGATGCATGAAAAAAAATTTGGTCAAAACTCTAAAAACTGAAAATTTTTCAGTTTCGATCGATCGAGCATCGATCGAATACCAATCGAGTCAGACAGAATCAAACCAAAAATTTTAATCGCAATTTCGATCGGTCGAAAAACACCCTCGATCGGTCGAAATTCTGGAAAACTCAAATTTTGAAAAACAGAACAATTTTATGCAGAAACTCCTCAAAGCATAGTATTTCATGAATGAAATGCATGAGTATGAGACTGAAAGTTTTTCAAAAACACATGAATACAGCCTAGATCTTCCAAAATTAAGATTTTCAATCAATTTGTCCTTAAAACTCAAATTTTGCATCAAAATCAAGGAACATAATTTTGGATGGCCACAACAAGATCACACACAATATAATGTACAAAGTTTAGCAAAGAGTAACTTGTGTAGTGTGTGCAACTAGCAAAATCTTAATAAAAATGTGAGGTGATATGTGAATAGTAATCAATCACAAAGTCTACAAAATTCATCACATAGAATTTGAAAGAGACTATTACCTAAAGAGTTACATCATATAACTCTCACATCTCCTAGAATAAAAGCTTGCAATCATGTAAGTTTCTTGATTTGCCTCATAATGTACACACCAATTTTATTTAATTTGAATTCATTATAGCCCAATAATGTACACACCAATTTTAACATTTAATCCGAGGCTACACCTTATGTTCTTTTTGTGCATGTGCTACACTTTCTCGAGCACAAAATCTTACGATATGCACTAAGGTGTTCATGATTGGCTAATAAACAGTGGTGAGATGGTTATTTATGCATTTCTCATTAAGTTCAAGTCCGACAGACAAAGGCATGTGACTTCAAGATCAAGACCATGTGATCAAAAACTATAAACATCTTCCCACACAACATGCACTACAAAGCTTAAACTAGTAAAGTGCAATAAAATAAGCTCATCCAAGCTAAACAAAGTACATAAACATGTTATGTAAAGATAATATGGCCAACCTTAATTATAAATCCAAGATATATAATACAAAACACATAAAAATATTTTTGGTTTTAAAAAATTTTATGACAAAAAACAAAAAACACACATTATGCTAAATGATTAAAAATGCAAATGCAATGCATGATAGTGCTTAACTAAGCTATAGAGGGTACACAAATAAGAAATATCAATTTCTTAATTAACCTTTGAGTATATGTACAAACTAGTACATACTCAAACAAAATTAAAAAATAGCTTAGCACTTATAGAACACATACTATTCAAGTTTCTCCACAATGTCAAGCATGTTCTAAATCAAGAGAGATATTATAACTCATGTAATCCTCAAGAAAAATTAAAACAAGACACAAAATAAAATATTTTTGTCTTTTTGAAAATTTTCAATGTTTTTGGATTTTTTTTTAATAAAAAAAAACCTAAAAAACAAAACAACCAAAAACTAAAACAAAATATGTCCACAAATAATTGAAAGAATTAAATCAGGGACAAATCAACAACACTCACCTTAGAGAATCTTTTCTCACCCATATAGCACGAGTCTTCGGCTTTGTAGGTGAAAATCCATGTGAAGCAGAGTGTATTTGAGGAATTACACCAATCTTCTAAGAAAGACTGAAATCCTGCAATTTCCTTTCACAAGCCAACAAACTTAAATTTTTCAAAAGCATATGAAACAATTTATTTGGACTTATGGCAGGAAAAATATCATCACATATCCTAGATTGAAATGCAGAATGCTTAAATTTCAATTTATGACAATTAGGACGAATGTGACTAGAGACACCACAAAAGTGACAAACATGAACAAATTTAGGAACATCAGTATTCCTAACAGCAAATCTAGTCTCAGATTTTGGTTTTTGCCTCAACAAAGAACAGTTTGGTCTAATATGACCAACAACACCACAAAGGTGACAGGTAGGCACAAAAACAGATTTATTATGCTCTCTAATAGTAGGTTTAGACTTAGGTGTAGAAACTTCAGTGTCTACATCAGAACTTTTACCTTTGTCTAACCTAATATAAGCCTTTTCTTTATTTTTCCTCTTGAAAGGAGGGATATAAACTTTTTCAGCTTTATGCTTAAGAGAAACAGAAACACTTCTGTTATCAGCAGCAAGCTTGGTACTAGTCAAATTTTCAAGTTTAGCTTTAGATTCAGCTAACTCTTGTTCCAAGCTTTTCATCTTCACATCTTGAAAGGAAATTTGATTTCTCAAAAATTCATTCTTTTTATTAGATTCATCTAATCTAACAATCAATTCCTCTTTTTCAAGATTAGCCAATTTTAACTTTTCTTTAAATTTCTTAGCAATTTTCAAAGACTAAGATAATTCCTTACGAAGAGTTTCAAAGGCATCAATAAAATCAACAGAAACAACAGTGTCCTTTTTATTCAAATCATCACAATCAAAAACAGTAAGACACTTAAAATTATCCATGATAATAGGGATCAAGGATCAACTCTTAGATCAAAGGATCTACAACAGAAGAGCTACCCACTCTGATACCATTTGTCAGTTCGTTTAGACCCCTGTAAACTAGATTGTTTAACCTAATTAATTAACCAAGTGAATACTTAGGTTTATTATTCAGATCTAGGTTAAAACAATAACAATCATATCAAGTAAGCAGCGGAAAAATAAATAATACAACGATATGATGACCCAGGAAAACCAAACCGGTAAAAAACCTGGGGAGGATTTAACCTAGCTATCCTCAAGGTAAAATAGCAAATCCACTAGAAAGAATTGAAGTTTACACAATAGCGACTTAGACCACTAACATCCTATTGCTACCCAAGTGTAGGAAACTTACTACCACGACCCCATGATAGCTCCGAGATCCACGGACTCCTTCTTTCTTTAATCTTTGCAAAACACAAACACCACCGTTTGTGACTTTGAGATCCCACTCAAAGGTTTAGCAACACAAACTCACCTGTTTGTGACTCCAAGACCACCCTTGAAGGTTTAGATCATCAGCACCTTTGATGACTAGAGAAGGCAGCAACTTCGGCAATACCGGATCTTGAGATTCTTCAAGGAACAACACCGGTAGAAGTAATAAGAGAGGTTTTGGGAACAAAACCCTAAATACAAAAGAGGCACACTCTTCTCTCTCTAAAAAGCCTTGTAAAAAACGTGCTTAGGGTTTCCTTTATATAGTGGGAGAAGTAGATTTGAAACCCTAATCCTTAATGGGCTTGAACTGCTGTTTGGGCTTAATTAAAATTCTGCAGATACGACTTTCGATCGACCGAGCCTGTTTTTCGATCGATCGAACCAGGCAGATTCTGAAATCTTCTTTTAGCAGCTTACATGTTCTTGTGTGCTCACGATTTGCCAATTGTTCTAAGCTCTTAGAACCTAACATATTAGGTTAAACAATCTATTTTAAGGGGGTCTAAACGAACAAACAGTATGGTATATCGAAACACAAACATAACTAGCGGTGGATGGTAGTTGATGAAGTGGCACTGGCGCTAGTGGGGTGGGGATGTGTTGGTTTTTATTTTATTTATTTATTTTAGGAGATTGAAATAAAAGAAGCATAAAATTATTATTTAATTAAGTAGATGGAAACTTGACAATTTTTTATTTGTGGAGTATAGAGTGGGATAAGAAAAGTGAAATAGAAAATTTAGATTCCAAATTTTTGCGTCTATAACATTAGACCACATTAATTTGTGACGTAGAAGCGACAAATAATTTAATAGAATACATTCTTTAAAAAAGAAATCATTGTGAATTTTTTATTTATGACCAACAAGGAAGGCCACCTCTTGAGAACAAAATCTCCACCGAAGGGGAAATTACAAAGAAATCCCAGAGTTGCCCAGCAAAAGAATTCCGCAAGACCCACTTGCCTAACACATGAGGGGCTTGATTTGCAGTTCAGAAAATCTAGTTAAGAGTAAGACAACAAAATTCAAAACCCACTGACAAACTTTCAATGTCCATAATTACAGCTGAAGATTTCCAACAAGTAAGTCTACCTTTGGAATTAATTAGCTTAGAATCTCCTTCAACACACACTTTGCTTCATTGTAACAGCCCATCTAAAAGCTTTCTGATTCTACGCCTTCAGACACTATAGATGCGGATTTAGAAGCAGCTGCAAAAATTCATTTACCCTCTGCATTTCTAGCCACTGCTGCTAGAATGGAGTGGCTAGTGCCAATTGCTGCATCACTATTGATCTTTAGGATCCCTTGCTCTGGTTTTTATTTCATGCATTCACCCACTCGTTTCATATGACTAGATCAAAAACTCAAAATTTCGCCCCAAAAATGATCACTTTTCCATTGAATTCCATGACATATTATGATGTGAGATTTTACCCTAATTTAAATAAGAAATTTTATGAACATAAAATTTTACCTTGAAGTATGTACGGTGACCATTTTGCCATTTTAGTTATTTCTTTCATAAAAAGTAGAATTCTTTTTCATGATTGTGAAATGAGGTGTCAACAACTCATAATCAGATCATGGGATCTGAGGGCCCATTTGATTGAAGAGAAAATAGAAAAGATAGAAAATGAGAGAGAGAAAATAAAAGAGAAAATGGCTTTTATGATTGTTTATTTATTTGATTATGATGAAAAATTGGAGAGATTTACGTAAATTCTAAGTATTATTTTCCTTGGCCCGCCAAAATTTTTTCTTTTGGAGAGAAAACTCGGGTGATATTTTTTTAGCCGAATAACTTATTTTTCAGTCCCTCCTAAGCCCTACACCTCTTTTGTAATGTGAACATCTCTCTCTCTCTTTGATTTTTTCTTGTTTTTTTCTTACTTTTCTTCCTTTGTTGGTTGGTTCTTGTTGAAATCAAAGTGCAAGCTCGAAGGTTCTGCAATGGAGGAAATGAAGACATGCAGAGAAAAGAAAAGGAACGAAATAGAGGTTGAGAGAAAATGATTTCATCTATATAAAATATTTGACTCTGTTTCTTTATATACTAGAAACAGAGCAACCAAATTAACAAGTCAACCTATACAATCAACCAATACAAACATGACAGCTGGCAGATATGTAACTAACTAATGACAGCTGGCAGATATGTAACTAACTAAAATACAAAACTTTATGCTACTGTAACAAATATCTACAAGACTCAAATATCTACAATATCTACAAGATATTCAATACCCCCCCCCCTCAAGATGAACTATATATGTTGATTAGGTTCATCTTGGATAACAGGTAATGAAATTGCTTATACCTGAGTGCCTTAGTAAAGAAATCCGCAATTTGGTGTCTAGTTGGCACATGGAAGGTCTTGATCACACCAGCTTGAATCTTTTCTCTGATGAAGTGACAGTCTATTTCTATATGCTTTGTTCTGTCGTGGAAAACTGGATTTGCAGCAATATAGATAGCTGCCTTGCTATCACAGTAAAGAGAAGCTGCATGATTGTGTTCTAGTCCAAAGGTCTTGAGCAAAGCTATTAACCAAACAACTTCACTTGTCACTGCAGCCATTGATCTGTACTCAGACTCTGCTGAAGATCTTGATACAATCTGTTGCTTTTTACACTTCCAAGAAATCAAGGACTCACCAAGAAAGACACAAAAGCCTGATATGGACCTTCTAGTATCCGGACATGCTGCCCAGTCAGCATCACAGTAGGCCTTAAGCTTCAATTCTGAGTTTGCAGAGAGGAACAAACCCTGACCTGGTGTCTTCTTTAGATATTTAAGAATTCTATAAGCTGCCTGCAAGTGAGGCACTTTGGGAGAACTCATGAACTGACTAAGTTTGTGTACTGAATAGCATATGTCTGGTCTGGTGAGTGTCAAATAGAGCAATTTTCCTATCAACCTTCTGTACAGGGAAGAGTCAGGAACATCCTCACCCATTGAACTACTGAATTTGGCAGACTGCTCCATTGGCACATTAGCAGGCTTGCTAGCTAGCAAACCTGTATCAGACAACAGCTCCAAGGTAAATTTCCTTTGACATAAACTAATACCCTTTTCGGTTCTAGCAACTTCAAGGCCTAAGAAATATTTCAAAGTGCCAAGATCTTTTAGCTTGAACTTATTGTCTAGGAAAAACTTGAAGGTGTTGACAGCATCCACATTATTGCTAGCTATAAGAATGTCGTCAACATACACTAGCAAAATGATGATTGAACCTTTGTGAACCTTGGTGAAGACAGAATAGTCAGATTTGGATTGGATGAAACCATCAGCAATAATAGTAGCAGACAACTTAGCAAACCACTGTCTGCTAGCTTGCTTGAGTCCATAAAGAGACTTTGTGAGCTTACAAACCTCCCCTTTGCTACCAAAACCAGGTGGGGGAACCATGTACACCTCCTCATCTAAATCCCCATGGAGAAAGGCATTGTTGACATCCAATTGAGAAAGATGCCAACCAAAAACAGTAGCAAGAGCCAACAATGTTCTAACAGTGACAAACTTCACCACAGGAGAGAAAGTCTCATAATAATCAATGCCCTCAGCTTGAGTGAATCCCTTTGCAACTAGTCTTGCCTTGTATCTCTCAACAGACCCATCTGCCTTGAGTTTAATCTTGTATACCCACTTGCAGCCAATGGGGACCTTGCCAGGAGGAAGTTTGGTCATAACCCAAGTGTTGTTAGCTTGAAGAGCATCAATCTCAGCCTTCATAGCAGCTTGCCACAAAGGATCAGTCAAGGCTTGAGCATAAGAGGTAGGTTCCTTGGCAACAGTCAAAGCAATGGCAAAAGTCTTATGTGAAGTAGACAATCTATTATATGAAAGAGTAGAAGAAAGAGGATAAAGAATACCTGGACTGTCAGAAATAGAAGAATCATGAGGTTGAGGTAGAGAAGCAGTTGCCAACACATGAGCAGATGCAAGATTACAATGATAGTCATGAAGATATGAGGGTGGCTTATGAGGTCGAGAAGACCTTCTAACAAGTGGTAACTCATGTACAGGAGAAGAAATAGGAACAAGAAGTTCATTATGATCAGAATGAACAGAAACAGATGGAGAAGGAGCTGAAATGGGATGCACAAGGTCAGGAAATTCATCTGGGGGAACAGCAGGATCAACAGAAGAGAAAGGAAGGGAAAATTCTGCAGAAACAGTGGGAAAATCTGCAGAAACAGTAGGAGTAATATCCGGAACTGAATTTTGAGGTGGAAAAAGAAGAGAAGAATTGGAAGTAGAAGATATGACAGTTTTAGAAGTCCAATGTTTGAAAGGGAAAATGAACTCTTTAAAAAGGACATCCCTAGACAAGAAAACAGTCTTAGAAACTAAATCATACAATTTATAACCTTTGGTACCAAAAGGATAACCAATGAAAATACATGCTTTAGCTCTAGGATCAAATTTTGTTCTATGTCTAATTAAAGTTGAAGCATAACACAGACAGCCAAAAGACTTAAGATGATCATAGGTAGGAGGATGACCCAAAAGTTTCTCATAAGGAGTAAGATTTTGTAACAATGGACTAGGAAGCCTATTAATGAGATATGTTGCTGTCAAAACACAATCTCCCCAAAATTTCAAAGGCAAATTAGCCTGAAATCTTAAGGCTCTAGCAACATTTAAAAGATGCCTATGTTTTCTTTCAACTACAGCATTTTGCTGTGGAGTTTCAACACAAGATAGTTGATGAATGATACCCTTAGAAGCATAAAAGGAAGAAAGGGCAAATTCAGGTCCATTGTCTGACCTAAATACTTTGATAGAAACATTAAATTGTGTTAAAATCATGTGAAAGAAGGATGGAATCAAGGTTGAAGCATCAGACTTGTGCTTCAACAAATATACCCAAGTACACCTGCTGTGATCATCAACCAAGGTAAGAAAATACTTTGATCCATTCAGGGAAGGAGTGGAATATGGTCCCCAAATGTCAGCATGAACCAAATCAAAGCAAGATATAGAAATGCTAGAAGAATGAGTAAAAGGCAATCTGTGCTGTTTAGCTAAAGGACAAATGTGACAATCAAAAGGCTTAGTATTATTGCAAGATTTGATCTCAGGTACAATACTATTCAACAAGGTCAACCTTTGTGAAGATGGATGACCTAATCTATAGTGCCATAGCCTAAAAACACTATCAGAAGAATCAAGATTACAAGAATTAACACTTTTGCTATGAAAGCATGATGACAACATTGACAAAGCCTCAGAAACAGAATTTGGTAAAGTGACCTGTGGAGTACACTGCAATGTGTAAAGGCCTCCTTGCTTTTTACCCAACCCAATCATCTTCCAATGCTGTAAGTCCTGGAGAAAGCAATAATTGGAGAGAAAAATACAGCAACAAGAAGAATTCTGGGTCAGTTTGCTAATAGAAATAAGGTTGAAAGAGAAACTAGGAATACAAAGAACATTCTCTAAGAGTAAAGAAGCAGAAACTTGAACAGTGCCTATATGGGTCACCTTGACCGTATCACCATTAGGTAATCTAACAGAAATTTGAACTGAAGAAGTAATGGACTTAAAAAAAATGAAGAGAATGAACCATGTGGTCAGTAGCTCCACTGTCAAGAATCCAATCAGTGGAGCCTATATGTGAAGTATTGACACTGGAAGAAAAAACTGAATACTCAAAAGATGGAGAAAACCAGATACCTGACAGCTCTTGACCTTGAGAACCAAATGGAGGTTGAGAAACAAGAGGAGGCTGAGTTATGATGCTAGCAACCTGATGGGTAGTGGCCAAACTTGCTTTTGGTGGGGCTTGAGTACCAAAATGACATTGTGAATTCAGTAAACCAACCAATTGTTGATACTCAGCTCTAGTGAGGGAGACAGGTTCATTAGAACTATCCTCAGTGGTAACCAGATTGCTTGCAAAGGTTTGAGACTTGTTCTTGAATTTGTACCCAGGAGGGTAACCATGTAGTTTGTAACATTTATCAACTACATGTCCCATGGCACCACAGTGAGTGCATTAAGGTCTGCCAGTCCTTGACTTATTGGAATTCTTGACATTACCACCAGATTTGGATCCCAACACTGCCAGTGCAGCTGCTGTTTCAGTCAAAGCCTTCTTCCCAGCACTAACCTTTCTTTGCTTCTCATCTTGAAGCAATAGAGAGAAAACCTTACTCAAAGGGGGTATGGGATCCATAAGAAGAATTTGACCTCTGATTGCAGTATAAGTCTCATTCAATCCCATCAAGAATGACATAGCACAATCCTCCACATGGTGTCCACAAGTACAGGTTCTATAGGTTGAAAATTCATCCCAAAGACCCTTAAACTTTGTATAGTATGCATTGATACTTAAATCCTCTTGAGTCAAAGAGCTAATTTCCTTCCTTAATTCGAAGATCCTAGGGCCATTGCCTTGTCCAAACCTGAATTGTAAATCAAGCCAAACGTCTCTTGCTGTCTTGAAATACACTATGCTTGATTGTAAATCCTTAGAAACAGAATTGAACAACCAAGCCAGTACTGTGCTGTTACATTTACACCAAGCTGTGTACAAAGGATGGTCAATGGATTGTGGCTTAGAAATTGAGCCATCAATGAACCCTAGTTTGGTCTTGGCATCTAAAGAAATTAGAATAGCCCTACTCCAAGTGCTATAGTTCTCCTCAGTAAGAGGTTGAACCACCAATGAAACTCCAGGATTATCACCACTGGATAGGAAATACGGACTGGAGGAATTTTCCCAAGGCTGGACAGTACGAGCAGTTGCACTAGATGTACTTTCAGCCATACTTAGAACAATGATGAAGATATAGAGTCCCAAACAAGAATTAGCAAAAATTGGCTTTCCAGAGAATTCTTCACAGAACAAGGAAATCACAATAGAGAACAGCAAATTGGGAAATGAAGCCCTAAGACTGGAAAGAAAACAAATCAAGATTCAATTTACAATCTTGATGAACTCACTGCAAATTGGGAATTGAAACCCTAAGACTGGAAAGAAAACAAATCAAGATTCAATTTACAATCTTGATGAACTCACTGCAAATTGGGAATTGAAACCCTACGATTGGAAAGAAATTAATTTCCAATTATGAAAAAAAGAATCTAGATTTCAATATGCTAAAGAAATCAAGATCTAGAGAGTGATGAACTTAGTGCAAGAATCAATCAGAAGCATAATGAAGAAAATTTCTAATTGATCGAAAGAAGCACCAAGAAATCAAAAAAATGAACTAGGAAGAATCAGAGAATACCAGACTTGAATGATTCTCTGAGCTAGTTAAGCTCTGATACCATGTTGAAATCAAAGTGCAAGCTCGAAGGTTCTGCAATGGAGGAAATGAAGACATGCAGAGAAAAGAAAAGGAACGAAATAGAGCTTTGAGAGAAAATGATTTCATCTATATAAAATATTTGACTCTGTTTCTTTATATACTAGAAACAGAGCAACCAAATTAACAAGTCAACCTATACAATCAACCAATACAAACATGACAGCTGGCAGATATGTAACTAACTAATGACAGCTGGCAGATATGTAACTAACTAAAATACAAAACTTTATGCTACTGTAACAAATATCTACAAGACTCAAATATCTACAATATCTACAAGATATTCAATAGTTCTTCTCTCTCTCTCTCTCTCTCTCTCTCTCCTAATACAGTTTTCTTGTTTTTTTGGTTGACATCGTTTACTTTTTTTTTTCTTTTTCTTTTTTCTTTCTTTTTCTACTTGTTCGTGTCAATTTCTGTGCTCTTCTTCTTCTTATTTTTTTCCCATTGTTTTATAAAAAATATAATAAATATAATGAAAAAGAGAAAAAAAAAATGTGTATAATGTTTTCATTTTTATTAAATGTTATTTTATCAATTTTAATTGATAAATAATTTTATTACAAAGAAATTAGTTCTTATATATAATAAAATAAGGACGTAAGAGTAAATTTACACAAACTACATTTTCTTTCCTCTCGCTTTTCTTATCAACTAAAGCTCTGTTTGGGAACGCGGCACGTTTGCCGCGTTCCCACGTTTCCAGCGTTTTTTTTTTTAAGCCCCGCATATGTCACTGTTCATTGGCCATGACAGTAATTTTAGGCCAATGAACAGTGATATTTACTGTAGCAACAGTAAAAAAAATATTTTTTTTTATTTTTTTTTTTTTCAGTTTTCAGTCTTCAGTTTTCAGCAAAATAAGCGGTATCCAAACGCATACTAAGCAAACAAGCTTAGAATCCCTTCCATTTTCTACCCTTCCAACCAAATAACATTAAAGAAAACTAAAATCTCTTCATTCCTCCCACTTTTCCATCCCCTCCTAATCTTTTATCTCTTACTTTTCTATCTCCCCACCATATGGGCCCTAATGACGATTAAGGGAAAAAATTGCAATTGCTTTGAATTACGTTAGAATTTCAAATATATTGTAACTCAATTTATTCACTATTTTCAAACTATTTTCCATAGAATATATGTGTGTGTGGGAGGGGGTAGGGGGGCTAAAGTGCAAACTATACCCTTAAAGTTTGAGAGTTTTTTAATTTTACACTTTGAAATTTCAGAATTTGAATTTTACCTTTTGAAGTAATATCCTGTTTACATCAACAACCCTTTGTTTATATTTTCTATTAAGTGCCACATAAGCACGTGCTTAATTCGACAAATAATATGATGTCATGTCATTTTTGTAGCCTAAAAAAACTTTAAATAATTAAAACAAAAATGAGGTGACATCACTTTATTGGACGAATTAAACACAACAAGCTTACATGGCTTTTAACGGGAAATATTGACAAATGAGCCACTGATGCAAACAAAATATAATTTCAGGAGGTAAAATTCAAATTTTGAAATTTCATAATATAAAATCTAAAAATCTCCAATTTTAGGGATATAATTTGCAATTTAACCTATATATATATATATATATATATATATATATTTAAATGTTTTGTTTTCACTCAACCATGCATCTTAGACAAAACAAAATGACTGCCACCATTGTACCTGTATTATTATTGACGCATATACGGTGTCAGGAATTCCACTAATAAGTAAAAACCCTTAAACCCAACCAAATGTTCTTAATTTACTTGTATCTTGTAACACGACAAGTTATAGTTGAAACTGGGTATCAACTTAGTTTTTTGTGTGAATGTCGTGGGATGCCTAACATTTGATATGTTTAACTGAACAACTGGATATATGTTTCTAGTCCAAGACAAATTTTTGCCTAATTTAAATTATTATACTATTATAGGACCCAGGATCCTCATAAGCCATATTTTGAAAGTATTTGTAACATGTGATTAATCACACATCATAATCCTTATTTGTGGTGATTCTAATTTTCATAAGTTTGAATCCCAAAAACCATCATATTCTCATAATGTATAAATGGGCAAAAATTGGGTTTTACCCCTTTTAGCCAAACTTTCTATAGCAAAATTCCCCATGTCTGAAACTATTTAGGGATATGTCCCTGTTTTGAAACTCAATTTTTAGAAAAACTAGTTTCAAATGTAAAACTCGATTTTTGAGCAATCGAGTTATAGCGAAATGAAACTTAAAAAAAAAAAATTTATTTTTAGAAAAACTAGTTTCAAATGTAAAACTCGATTTTTGAACAATCGAGTTATAGCGAAATGAAACTTAAAAAAAAAAAAAAAAATTTGGAACTCGAGTTCCACAATTTTTTTTTTTTAGAAATTCAGTTTACTATAATTCGATTATTCAAAAATCGATTTTTACATTGAAACTCGATTTTTAGAAAATCAAGTTTCAAAACAGGGGCATTTCCTTAAATAGTTTCAGACAGGGAGCATTTTGCCAGAAAGTTTTGATGAAAAGGGCAAATGCCCATTTTGGCCTGCATACATATGTCTCCATTTGGAGACCATGTTGGGAAAAAACTGGCTTTCAACAATCTCTCTAATGAATTAAGGATCAAAATTAGATTTTAATTGCATTGTAATTTTTGTGTGATGTCTTCCTAATTTAGGGTCTGTTTGGAATCTGCTTATTTTGCTGAAATTGAAAACTTTTTGCTGAAAGTACAGTAGATAAAGGTAAAAAGTTAGCTGAAATAGTACAATGAGACCCATAAATAGTAGCAAAAATAAGCTTGCTTTTTAAGTTTGAGCCAAATGCACACTTAAACTGCTTCCAGACCATATAAAATTAATTTAGGGAAATGTAAAACTACTTCTACTCCATTTTACTTCAAATTTATTTAAAAATGCTTCGAACTCATTTGAAACTAATTGAAATTTGTCAAGAACCTTACATAGCTCTACTTTTTAGTGTTTACAATTGGGACATCCAAAGTTCAAATCCCTTTTCCCCCGTTATAACTATTGAATTATCAAAAAAGAAACTAATCCAAATTTTTATACAAAAACTTATTATAATTTTAGTATAAACTTTAATGAATTATTTTACCATTTTCTGAAAACTTGGTTGTTTTTATATCTTATTTGAAAATATAAATATTTAATAAATTCATTGCATTACAATTACAAAAATTAACTCAAAACTAAGTAGTTAAATACGTAATTAAACCACTCTTTTTTCTTTTAAAATGGAGCAATTAAAAATAAATAATTTGTATACGGTATCACATGTTACTGTTGGGGGATTTTTTTTTCAAGAATTGCAAGCATTAAAAAAATGAGTAGCATTAGGTACAAACATTTTGAGTGCATTTGAATTTTGCTTTTTTTTTTTCAATAGCTTATTTACATTGTATTTATCATAAAATAGAATAATGCTAGGGAATGTTGTGACATGCTAATTTAAATTTTTCTTTGCCAACTCATACATGGGCCCACTACAATTTTCAATCAATTTTTTTAAATAACGTGACATGCTAAATTGGGAATGTTATGAATCTTTATTGTATCCTTAGCATTACTCTAAAAGATACAGTTTTTAGTAATTTTTATGTTAAATGTGTGAAAAAAAAAGCTAAAAGCTAATTTTTTTCCAAAAGCTAAATATTGGATTATTGGCAAAAAATAGCTATGAAAAAAGGGAAAAGGAGAATTTTTTTTTTTAAACAAAACCCAAATGCACACTTAGTGTTTGTTTAGGTACCCTACAATTTTAAGGAGCTTATTTGCATAATATTTATCAAAATATATTTTGCTAATTTTATGTTAAATTTGTGATAAAACACTAAAAACTAATTTATTTTCAAAAGAGTTAAAAATTAGTTTATTTGCCAAAAGGGTGAGACAAAAACAAAAGAGTGAAAACTTTTTATCTTTTCCCAAACACTTTGTAATTAATTGTGTTTATTATTGAATGAATATCTTTGAGCTTTCAGATTGGTTGTAGTCTTGACATTTCACGTGTATTTACTTCACAATGTTTATATTATCTTTGTTAAAAAAAAAAAAAAACCCCTAAGTGTAAACTGCTGAAATTTTAAAATTTTGGTTTTACTCCTTCAAAATATATTTTGTTTGCATCAATAACCTATATATTCATATTTTCCATTAAACGCCATATAAGCTTGTCATACATGTTTAGTTCGTCCAATAAAGTTACATGCCACTTAATAGATGGGTTGCCGATACAACTAAAATATATAAAACCAAAATTTTGAAAATTCAAAGTGTAAAATTCGAACACCCTAAACTTTAAGGTGTAGTTTACACTTTAGTAGAAATAAAATAAAATAAAAGTTTATATTATCTTAAGAGGGGAACTATATTTTTTATTTATTTATAGAAAATGTTAGAAAAAGGAGAACTAGTATGAGACCATAGACCACAAAGCTTTTGTGAAAGAGAGACCTAGAGATTGAAGAAAAACACTTAGGGGCTGTTTGGTTTTTAAAATTTCATTACTTATCACTCCTCACTCAATTTTCGTCGCTCATCACTTAAAATATCTCAATTTCCTATACCCCACCCATTTGGCACATATTTTCAGCTTCTCATCACTCAATTTTTTCTATTTTTTGTGGGACCATGCCTGACTCCTCACTCAGAGATTTCTGTTAGCCTACCCATCGAACCCTCAAAACCCCACATATTTACTTCATTTCTCATTTCCCCTTCCCCCTTCAGCCCTATTTACTCTCCCAAATCACAAACCCAAACCCATCAAAATAGAAGAAGCTCCCTCGTTGATCTCCATTGTTCGTCACCAGGGCCGCTTCACCCATCTCTCCGACGTCTATCGACGGCGCAATCTCCTCCGTCATGATCGAGCGACGCCAACGAGCATAAAGAAACGTGACCCATTTCCCCATTTTGTCACGAATGATCTCCTCCGACCCACTCCAGACCAATCCATGCTTTCTCTGTCCTCTAAGCCGAACCAACCCACTAGTAGCTTTTGTGAAGACCCAAACTCGTCAATCCCGTCGTCGTTGGAGTTCACAATGCCCGAGGTTGTGCGGCATTTGAGATCTTCTTCGTCGAATGGGTCGTCGTGGGAAGGGTGAAGGACGGATCGGAGAAGTAAGACCATGAATGAGGTGTGAGATTGGAGAAGAAGAAGTAAGGCCGTAAAGGGTTCGGTGTGGGTGATGTTGCTCTGAAGAATTGTACTGAAGGATTTGCTTTTCAATGGCTTTTGTGTGAAGAGGAGAGGCACGTGAGCAGTAGCCATTGGGTGGAGTGTTGGAGAGAGCAAAAGTTCTGAGGTGGATTGGACAACTCTCTACCGTGGGCCCATGTGTTCCTCAGGAAATTACCAAAATGCCATCATAACTCTGTTTCTATAACTTGAAAACACTTAAAATGTGTTTTCAGTTCCCACAACTGATCACTCAAATATCAGAGAATTGAGTGATGAAAACAAAGTTTGAAAACAAATCCAAACAAGCTTCTCTCCATGGGTCCCACAATTTTTGAGTGATGAGTGATGGAAACAGAGTAATGAGCGATAGAAACACCAAAAACCAAACAGCCCCTTTTTCTTTTTTGAAAACACTTCGTTGGCAACTAGACCACAGACCACAAAGCTTTTGTGAAAGAGAGACCTAGAGATTGAAGAAAAACACTTAGGGGCTGTTTGGTTTTTAAAATTTCATCACTTATCACTCCTCACTCAATTTTCGTCACTCATCACTTAAAATATCATAATTTCCTATACCTCACCCATTTGGCACATATTTTCAGCTTCTCATCACTCAATTTTTTCTATTTTTTGTGGGACCATGCGTACACCAACTGGACCCACCACTCTTTAATTCTTTTTGAAAATGAGGAAGAAGAAGTGCAACTACCCAAAAAGAAATTTGGATCGATCATTGACAACTAGTTTAATTGTCTTATGTATGACTTATTATGTTTGCAATTATTAAAGTAAAAACTCAAACGCTCCTGTCTTCTGTAGAGCGGAGCGGTGGTGATGGTGACAGATTGGCCGGTGACTGGCGGCAGAAATGAAGTGGGAGTCCTATGGCTATGGAGATAGCTCAAACAAGTTCTTGCATTGCGTAACCAAACAAATGTAGTTTTTTTTTAGTTGTACCTTTATACACATTTTGACTCATTTTGCAGAGCACAAAGAGCCCAATTTTAGAGCATAAATTTTTAAAATTTTTGTTGTTGAATGTGATGCAGTAAGTTTTGGAGTTTGAACTTCAGAGCTTTGGTTAGGTGCTTATATAACAATTTTAATTTGTTTTATTTTTTAATCAGATAACTGAATATTGAGTTAGTGTGTTCTTGTACATGTATGAGACAAGCATAGGATAATAATTTTCAATTTTGTTATTTTTGACCTTTGTTGGTTGTAGTAAAATTTATTGCCTATATATGTTTAGTAACATAATGGATGCTTACATTAGTGCTGTTGTGGATGCTTTGGATTTTTGTCTGGAGCTTAGCATTTATGATGTCCTCCCTCCATTTTGAGAGTGAGTTTTTAGATATTTGAGGTCGATTGCTTTTCTTTCTTTTCAAGTGCATCTTGTTTGTTTGCAAACATTACCTAGAAGATTGTAGTTTTTTGTTTGTTCAGTTTTTTTTCTTTCCTTCCCATTTTTCGGTTATCTATTTGGTTGATTTCACCAATATTACAAATTTTCAACTACATACTATACATCTTAGAAACTTGTCAACTTTTAAACAGCTAACAAAAAAGGAAAGAAATAATTTATTATCGCTGTATGTAGAACCAATATATTTATTAGTATGTCAGTTTGAAACATTTTAATAATACTAATTAGGGCAACACGTGCATTGCACGTGCTTATCGTGAAAAAAAAGTACTGTAATAATTAAAGTCAATTTTAGATTTTATTTGTATAACAAAACAAAGATAAGAATCATTTGATTTTTAAAGTATATAAAGATTTACATTAATCAAAAGAGACATTAATTTTAAGAATTTTGATAATTATGTCATAAAAAGTTAATCTCATTCGTTTAAGAATTTTGATCAACCACAAAGTTAGGGTAGCTATTTAACATATAAATATTTATTTAACTATAATAGTTTTTTAGTATCTACTTGCTAAAGACAGTATATCTATTCTCTAAAAACTTTTAAGAATAATAACGAATATCATCATCTACCAACAATAAAAAACTAAGTTTTGCTAAGAAATTAAAAAAAAAAAAGATAACAAAAGACATGTGTCATCGAATTTTTCATTAGATAAATTATAAGTTTTGAAAATTTAAATCTAGAAAATCAACACTCTTTAGATAACAAATAAAACACCTAATATCATCATTCTAACTTTGTAAGAATTTTTATCATTTAAAACTCAAAATACCTAAAAAAAATTTTAGGATGTTAAAATTTAGCAGGAGTAATTTAGATATTATACAATAAAATATTTTAAGAATCATAAGCTTTCATTAGAGTTTAACTGAGAGAATAACAATATGACATATTTTCTCTTTTCCAAAATATTAAGGGAAAAATTGCTTGATTTTAAAATTTAAGGAAAAATTGTAAACTACGCCAAACATAAAAGATGAAAAATGATTTTTTCCTAAGTTTTTGTGTGCAAAATTGTGTGTTTTTACTTAAAATAGTGTGTAAAGAAAAAAAAAATATACAAAAAGTCAACCCAAGAAAATTGTATGTGGAATAGTAAATTTTGGCTCAACAAAGTTGATTAAACCAATAAAAAATTTCTAAAAACATAACAGAATAATGCAACATTTTCATAATACCTTTATAATTTTGTTATATTTTATTTTAACTTGTAAAGAATTGACAGTTCAGTAATAAATTTTGTGACAACATCAAGATGGCTTAACATTTTTCACACAAAAAAATGTTATGTCTTTGACATTTCACAACAAATCATAAGTAGTAAGTTACTACAAGTTGTTATTGGTGGGCAAAAAATAGTTTCATTGGTAAGTTTAAATTTGAACTAATAACAATTTACCATATTTGATTTCTTATGAAAATGTTGTGAAAATTATTGAGAACAAACCAAAAATAATATAGCAAATATATTACTACTTTATGCATTCACAAAAAAAAAAAAAAGAAAAAAAAAAAAAGCTAGCAAAACAGTGAAAGTTAAACAAACCAAAACTACTATAGCGAAATTACTGTAACTTTTCACATTCACTCTTTTTATATAATATATAGAAATATATATAGAAATATACATAGCACTTACAATGTAAATTTATATTGTAAACACATAAAAATTAGTAAATGTTGTACATATTTGCAAAATTTGTACAATTTTTTTTTTTACAAATGTATATAATATTTGCTACTTTTGTGTGTATATAATGTAAGCTTACATTACAAGTAGAAAGTAAACATATAAAGATCCTTTAAAAGAAAAAGAACAAACTCAAACCAAGTTGGTGAACTTTAAGGAAAAAAAAAAAAAGGAGGGAAAATGCAAGTCACTAAACCAAAAATACTGTTCATAATACTATGCATGAGCCTATTCGCCCTTTTTATATATAGAAAAAAAGAGCACAAAACGATTACTGAAAAAAAAAAAAAAAAAAGTGATGACCAGTACATATTTAACAAGCTAAAAGTATTATAGCTTTTACACATTCACTTAACAAGTGTCACAACATTTTTACAAAACATTTATTTTCAGTTGTACTTGGACACAATTTCATATTTTATTATTTTATTTTGACTTATAAGAAATTGATACCTTAATAATTGTGAAAATATTATGAAATTTGTTGTGTCAGTATAATAATATAGGAAAAAAAAGTACAAATGGAAGACTTAAAAAAAAAAAAAAAACTGTAACTACTGTAGCTAAAGTGCCACTTGGTACAGTAGATACGGTTCAAAACTTTAAAAAAAAAAAGCCAAACCAAAGCATTGTACAGTACAAAAACACTGGACACGCATTCGCACAAAACATTTATTTTCAGTTGTAGTTGGTTACAATTTCATATTTTATTATTTTATTTTGACTTATAAGAAATTGATACCTCAATAATTGTGAAAATATTATAAAATTTGTTGTGTCCATATAACAATATATATTGGAAAAAAAAAGTACATACGAAATTCTGGAATAAAAGAACTATAGTTACTGTAGCTACAGTACTGCTTGGTGCTGTAGTTACTGTTCAAAACATGAAAAAAAAAAAAAGAAGCTCATGAAACCAAAATGCACAGTGCAAAGCATTGTATGCGCATTTGTACAAAAAGTACAAACATAAGACTTAAAAAAAAAAAACTGTAGCTACTGTATCTACAGTGCCACTTTGTACTGTAAGTACCATTCAAAACTTGGAAAAAAAAAAAAAAAAAACCCAAACCAAAGCACTGTACAGTACAAAAACACTACACACACGTTCGCACAAAGCATTTATTTCCGGTTGTAGTTGGTCACAGCTTCATATTTTATTATTTTATTTTGAACTTATAAGAAATTGACACCTCAATAATTGTGAAATTTGTTGTGTCAGTATAACAATATATATTGAAAAGAAAAGTACATATGGAATACTGAAAGAAAAAAAAAAAACTGTAGCCGTTTGGTGCTGTAGCTACTGTTCAAAACATGAAGAAAAAAAAAAGGCTTATGAAACCAAAATGCATAGTGCAATGCATTGTACGCACATTCACGCTTTTGATATATATTAGTTAAGGCAGCACGTGCAAGGCACGTGCTAGCAATGGAAAAAAAATAGTGATTAAATCAATTTTAAATTTTATTTGTATCACAAAATAAAGATATAAATCATTGGATTTTTAAAATATATTGAGATTTACATTAATCAAAAGAGACATTAATTTTAAGAATTTTGATAATTATGTCATAAATAGTTAATCTTATTCGTATAAGACTGTGATAAATCCCAGTCTAATATTTTATTATTATATTTTGACCTATAACTTACATCTCAATTGTTGTGAATATATTGTAATAACAACAATATGTCACGACAATTTTAGTTGTGCTAGATCTTGGTATGATATTATTTTATTTTATTTTATTTTATTTTGACCCATAAGGAATTGACATATGCGTCACAACATTTTCACAATATCTCTATGTATACATTGAACTTAATTACAATGTAAATTTATATTGTAGACACAAAAAATTGGCAAATTTTGTACACATTTACAAAATTTGTACAATATTTACCATTTTTTGTGCAAATGTGTATAATATTAACAACTTTTGTGTATTTACACTGTAAACTTGCATTTTAAGTATAAAGTAAACATATAAAGATCTTAAAAAAAAAAAAAAAAAAACAAAAACAAAAACAAAGCTCAAACCAACTGGCATACTTGAAGGAAAAAAAAAAAAGAAAAAGAAAGAAAACAAAACAAAAAGTGCACCTCACTAATTGAATAAACCAAAAAAACACTAATTATGAGCCAAAGGGCTCTTTTTATATAGTTAACAGAAATAGAAATAGAAATAGATATGCCAACTTACATAAATATTTAAAAGGAGAGAAAAAAAAAAAAAAACACAATCCGATAATTGAAAAAAAAAAAAGCCTTTAGGCATTGTAGAAATTAATGTTAAAATGTTGTTGTAAACACAAAATTTTTCTCAATTGCAGAAAAAAAAAAAAAATCAAACAACTGAAAAGAAATATGGTTTGCAAATATAAATTTGTATTGATGAATAATGAGTACAATCTCTATTCCAATTCTTTTACAAAAGAATACCCTCTGATTCTATCTTCTTTGAATTTGACTCAAACAAGAAATTTTCTTGACTTTGGTTGGAAGATGGATCGAACGGTCTCCACAACAAATTTCTAGCTTCGAGCTTATTAGAGATTTATTGTTCTTCAAGTCTTTGAATGTGAAGGTTTTTAGGTTGAAGTTCTTCAGGGCTTTAGAGGCTTGATCCGTCGAGCTTCAAAGATTTAGGGTTTATTGAAGTTTATAGAGGCTTTTTGTAGCTTAATTCCAATAGAACTTCAATGAACTTATTTGAATGTTCTTCATATGTTCTTGAGGCAGAATTTCTCCAGAGCTTTGACATCTTAGAAAAATTCCCCCAAAAATAAGAGGGGATGTCCTCTATTTGGTAAATATCATATGTTGATAAAGATGATAATTAACAAGGACAAATAATTATCTCTTTTTAATTTATTTATTTTAAAAAATATAATTATCTATCAATTTTGAATAGAAAATTTATCTCTATTTTATTTATTTATTTATTTTAATAAAGATAGTTATCCATAAATTTTGAATAGGAAATTTATTTTTATTTTGTGGGCCAAATGACACGTGGCAAATTTTTGATATGCCAATGTGATGTCAATTTGGATGACACATGTCATCATTTGATTTAGTTAATTTAATGACAAATTAATTTAAATTTTGTCACTAAATTTTGATGTGGCATTTTATGATTGACTTAAAATTTTGCCTCCTACAAATGCCCCCTCGAGACTTGATTATGTCCACAATTTTAAGTGTGGAAAGTGATCAAGTCTCGATAAATTGCATGGTTTGATGCAATTAATTTCAGTACCTTTCATATATACATACCTTTTTTTTTTATATCATAATGATCCCACTATTGGTTCACTGCCCAAGTAGAAATTGTATAATGTAATAGTAGCCACGTTCAAATCCACTGGCCGAGGCATATCAAGACTTAAAAAAGGTTCTAATGCATGGAAGAATCCACCCATGCAAGACTCCACCATGCAAGAGGCCACGTTTCAAGAATTCCAATCGAAAAGACATAGAGCAGAGACTCCACCATGCAAGAATCCACCCATGCAAGACTTTAAAAAAAAAAAAAAAACAATTCTAATGATTGCAAGACTCCACCTATGCAAGACTCCACCATGCAAGAGAGGCCACGTTTCTTTGTTTTTTTTTTTTTCCTAGTACAAGCTGAAGAAGAATTCCCTTCCACTTTTAAGAAGGAAGTTTGTTTCCTAGTTGAAGTAGTCTTGCGAAGATAACTTCAATGAAGAGAACCGGTTTCCTACTTGATATTAACAGCCACAATACACCTGATATCAACGTCCTATAAGAATTGAAACTCTATCCTACTTAAAGTCCTTACAAGTTTAATTCCAATTAGAACAAAGGAACTCGCAATGTCTTGTCCCTTCAAGAATCCTTCTTTATTTTGACTTCTTTTCCTGGCCAATCTAGTCTTGACTTAGATGAGTTTTAGTTGCAATTAAACTCTTTCTGACCAGCGCTATAAAAGGGTAGCCTCAGCTACACATAATTCACTCTTTTTCTCTCATAGTGCATAAGTTTAGTAATCTCAAGAAAATTCATAGAAGAAGGCATAAGATTTTTTTTTTCTTCTTTCTCAGTCAGGTAGCAACGCATGATCTTTTTTATTTTATTTTATTATAACCTCATTTTTTTTTAAACCGTGCTCATGACTCTTTTTCTTCTTGTAGTATCCGGCCTCACAATTTTCATTGTTTTTAAAGATCATCGCAACTGTGTTAAATTTTACACAAGCTCGATTATGGAACTTCCTTTTTGAGAGGTACATTCTTGTACTCGGTTTTTTTTTTTTCTTCCTTTTTTTTATATGCAATATTTTCTTCTGCATGATGTGATTTTCTCTTGACATACATACTTGAGATGCGGGACTTGGGTTATCCATCTCTCTTAAGTGTGTAAATTTTTTTTTTAAAGAAAATACTTGAGATGCGGGACTTGGGTTATCCATCTCTCTCATGTATTAAGATTTGAAAATACTCACTTCAGATGTGGGACTTGGGTTATCCATCTCTTTCAAGTGTGTAAATTTTTTTTTTGTTTCTTTCTAGAAATAATTGTGAAAACTGACTTTTTTTTTTAGTGTATCCAAGCCTTTTCCTTTGAAGATTCGTATATTGGCAACGAATCGGCCCTATCCAATTATTCAAAGAAAGACAACAAAGATGCAAAGCCTTCAACTCTAATCACCCGTCCTCCCATTATTGGAGAGTTTTCACCAAAATGGGATTGGGATATATGTCCACCTAACTTGCCGCAATGGTCACAAGCTGCTCCCCACAATGTCGATGTAAGTGCAACACTTCTACTCGCTTCCCACCACACAGACATTGCGAGTACGAAACCATACTCAACTCTGGGACAAGAAATAATTGCGGGTCGAGCAAACTAGGAGTACTCCTTCAACGTGAATGGAGGAATTTCCTATATTCCATTATATTGGGAATGGTTGGAAGACGTATTCAGTCGATGCAAGGAACTCCTTAAGGCTGCCAGCCTTTATGAAGCTGTTTTTGCATCCTTGTTCACATATGATTACAATGATCATCTTGTGAAAGCATTTTGTGAGTGTTGGAGTCCAACGACAAATACTTTGCATACTTTGGTTGGAGAAATTTCTATTACAACGTGGGATTTACATAAGCTTGGTGGGCTTCCCATTAAAGGACTTTTTTATGATGAAGTGGTTCCTACTGCAAAGGAGCTTGAAGGAGTTGATGATCAAGGGAAGAATTACTTGCCTCAAAGTTGTCGCTATTTGTTTATGGTCTATCATCATCTCCAACATCGAATGAAGAGGCAAAGTAAAGTTAATGTCAATAATTGGATTGCTTTTTGGTTTAAAGGAGATGAAAGACATCCTACTCCAAAGAAACAAGCAAAGAAAGGACTCCATCCAAAACGTAGCCAAAATCCATCAAGCCTTATCCTTGACCATGGGCCTTGGAAAGATAAAGAACACGTGGCTCTTTTCGATCTCCAGGTTCCTAAACACCTTAAGAAAGAAACTTATTTAGCAATTTTTCTTGTTTGTTGGCTTTGTGTATTTGTTTTTCCTATTAAGGACTTGGGTAGCATTCGTCCTAGTACTTTTAAGATTGCTAGTCTCATGGCTAGTGGTGAAGTTTTTGGTCTTGCTGTTCCTATTTTAGCAAGCATCTATCGAGGACTCAATACAATCTTTAACAAGCCTGTACCAAGCAAGTCTAGCAATGGCTTTGCTGTCCATTATGTTTATGCATGGATAGAGAACTTCTTCAAAAGCCATCATGTTGTAAATGATGGACTGGGCAAACCTATGATGACAAGATATTATGGAGTACGCTATGAGGCGCCGTTCGATGAAACATCTACACGTAACCGTATACGGTCTGGTAAAGATTTCTTTTGGCACGGGACTTCATTCAGGTCGAACCTTGACCTAACTTTTGAGGACAATGGAGGACTATCTGTTCCAAGACTGGGTTATTTTATGTCTCTCCGCTCTAGATATTTACCTCTCCGATGTGAAGATCATTGTGTTGTAGAATCATATAGCCCACATCGATTTAGTAGGCGCTTTGGGTTCTACCAAAACATTCTAGGTGACCTAAAAAAAAGAATTCAAAGTGGTACTTTAAAGGAGTTGTACCAATATTATCAATCATTCACCCATTCCAACACATCTTCCATAGTGCTTATACCATCTTCATCCACAGACTTTGAAAAGAGAGTTACTTGTAGCTACACGAATTGGCGGAAAAATATTGGCAAGGATGACTTTACTATGGGTACTGATTCATTAGCCAAGACTGCGCTTCTTCTTGCTAAGCCATCAGTTAGTAAATCTCGCAAAGGAAAGAAGGAACAAGCAACAATGAGTCCTAGCCATCAACTTCAATCTATTGAGATGCCTTCTAGCACTACTATTGTTGTTCAAAAGAGAGGTACTAAACGTTCAAGTGATGTGCAACATGAGGACACACTTGAAGTTTCTGATGATGATGCAAGCAAGGATTCTGATGCTAATTGGAAAAACAAAAGAAAATCATCAAAAGGTAGTAGCACAATGACCTTAGCTGACCATGTTCCTACTTTAACCCACAACGAGCCTTCTATTGTGGACTTGGAGACCAAAGAGCATAAGGTTGATAATGCTATAGCATTTTCTAAACTTGTGAATGACACAAACAAGGTTTCTTCACAACAAGAACAAGAGATGTCTATGAGTAAACAAGAAGCCTTAATGCTTGGAAACCTCCTTTTGTTGCAGCTTTTAGACTTCCCTTTGAATAAGATCTTTCCCAAGAATGAGGTAAGCAAGATTTATCATGGGATACAGAATTTTGGGATTGACCCTCAGCCATTGTAGGAGCATGTTGATAAATACTTAACAGATGTTTCATACTACATAGAGAAGGAGGCATCTATGAGTAACCATGTGAGTCTAGAGATTCAAACAAGTCGTGGAAATGATACTGAACTTCTTATTACAGAAGCATTGAGTAGGAAAGAATCTCTAGACACTAAACTTCGAAATACCAATTCAAAGATTGATGACCTAAAGGCAAAGCTAGCTGAGTTAGAACAATTAGTGTCACAAATAAAGTCCAAGCAAGTTGAAGAGGATGACATCATAGAAACTCTGCAAGATCAACTTGAAAGCATTAAGTCAACTACTGTGCTTGAAGACCAAGACGTGGAGGCCTTGAAGAAGATACAAAGCACCTTAGAGAGCAAGCGTTCCAATTTGAAGAACTTGAAGTGGACGCCTTGACTGTACACATTTTTTTTTTTTTTTTGAGATAGGAAATTTTTTTTGTTCAATTAGGTAGCTCAAGGAATTGGAGTTTTTAAAAAAAAAAAAAATTTTTTTTCAGCTATTGTTGCTAGGTTTTTTTTTTTTTTTTTTTTTTTTTTTTTTAAGAAGAATTATGCATTGCATAGGATTTAGTCATGATGTAGTTTGGAAATTTCCTTCAATATGATTGAACTTCTTAGTCACTACTCTCCCTCTTTTTATTTTTTTGACATGTGATTGAACTAATTTTGTTCAATTTGTAGTATGTAATTGAACTTCTTAGTTAAAAACTAATTGCTCAATTTTAAACATATAATTGAACTTCTTAGTTAAAAACTAATTGCTCAAAATTATTTTTCAACAAGCAACTAAACTTAGTATAGAATACCAAGCTCTTTACGTACTCCTTGAAAGGGTTCAAAGCCATCACATGATTCAAAAGACTTTTATTTTAACATGTGATTGAACTTAGTATGAAATACCAAACTGCCTACGTACCCCTTGAGAGAGTTCAAAGCCATCACATAATTCAAAAGGTTTTGGTTTGAGACATGACTGAACTTAGTATAAAATACTAAGTAGCCTACGTACCCCTTGAGAGGGATCAAGTCACCACGTAGTTCAAAAGATTTTCAAACTAGAGAATTTTTTTTTTTGAAGATATGACTGAACTTAGTAAATGATACCAAGCTGCCTACGTACCCAAAAAGGGGATCAAGTCAACACGTAGTTCAAGAGGTTAGAGTTTTTTTTTTTTTCCCTAACTTTTGCCTAGGCCGCCTTATAAAAAGGTTTTCAACCTAACAGGCTTTTTTTTTTAACACTTTCAAAAGTAATGGGAGAACATCATGTACTTTTTGAGTGTTGAAGTAGGCAGTCTTAGGCCCTTACCAAAGAGCATTTCAAATTTCAAGCATAGTAACGTTTCAAGAATTTGCCATTAATGGGGCCAATTCTTAAACCATCTTCAGCAACCAACTTGTATGCGCCATTTGTATAAGCTTCTTGAACAACATATGGTCCATCCAATTTTGACAAAAACTTTTTCTTGGTGCGATGAGTGATGATGATGGGTCTTCGCACAGCAAGAACCAAGTCTCCAACTTGGAAAGATCGAGGGCGGACCTTCTTATTAAAAGTCCTAGAAATGCCAGCTTAATAACACTCAAGGCGTTGTTGTGCCTCAAACCTTTTTTCATCCAAAGCTTCCAATTCTTCAAGTCGTAAACGAACATTGTCCTCATTAGAGAGGCCTTCTTGAATGACAATTCTTAATGAAGGGATTTGCCGTTCAAGTGGTACAACAGCTTCTACCCCATAAACAAGAAAGTAGGGTGTAGCTTGAGTAGTTGTTCGGTATGTTGTGCGATACACCCATAAAGCTTCTTCAACTCTTTCATGCCAATCTTTTTGACTTCCCTACAACTTTCTTGAGAAGATTGCATAGAGTTTTGTTAAAAGCTTCTGCAAGACCATTAGCTGGAGCATTATACATTAAGGAGTTATGTTGCTTAAAACTGAAGTCATTGCAAAGCCTGTCCATCGACTTGTTGTAGAATTCTTTCCCATTATCAGTGATTATGTAACGAGGCACACCATGTCTGAAGATGATGTTTCTTTTGATGAAGTTCACAACAGTTTCTTTCTTCACTTTTCGAAATACAGCAACTTCAGCCTATTTGGAAAAATAATCTATTGCAGCTAGGATATATGAATGCCCACCAGAGGACTTTGGAGTCAATGGTCCAACCACATCTAAGCCCCAAGCATCGAATTACCATGAAGCTACAGTAGGGTGTAAGGATTCTGGAGGTTGATGAATGAAATTTGCATGGAATTGACATACTGAACATCTTTTTGCATAATCCATACAATCTTTGACCATAGTGGGCCAATAATAACCCATCCGCTTAATTTGAAAATGAAGTTTGGGACCAGATTAATGAGCACCACAAATCCCTGAATGAGCTTCTTCAAGTGCCTTGGCTGCTTCCTCATCATCTAAGCAATGAAGGAGAAGGCCATCAAAAGAACGGCGATATAAAGTATTTTTATAATAAAAAAAACGTGGAATTTGTCGCCAAATCTCTGCTCTATGTCGAGGATCATTAGGCAACTTCCCATGTTCTATGTAATCAATGATGGGTTGTCGCCAATCTTCTCTTTCTATCTCAAATACTGAAATTGCATTAACTTCTTCTTTCACCTCAGGCTCTTGTAGAGTAAGAGCTGTTGCTAATTTTGCCAAGGCATCAGCTTGCTTATTCTCATTTCTTTGGACATGTGTAATACTAATATGATCGAACCAGCCCAAAAGTCTTTTGGCATATTTGCAATATAGGATCAATTCAGGTTTCTTCACATCATAGTGCAGAAGCACTTGATTTATGACTAATTTCGAATCACCAAAGACTTCCAAACGAGTTGTTTTCGCATCCATTGCCATTTCAAGACCTAGGATTAGTGCTTGGTATTCGGCAACATTGTTTGAACAACATTCTGTGAGAGTGAATGCATATGGGAGTACATCTCCTTCCGGAGTTACAAACACTTACCCAGCACCAGCACCACTACGTTGAGTAGCTCCATCGAAGAACATTTTCCATGTTTGTTAGATTTCAATGAGCATTGCTTCTTCATCAGGAAGTTCGTCAGACAGTTCCCAATCATCAGGAATAGGATGGTCAGCAAGGAAGTCGGCCAAAGCTTGTCCTTTCATCGCCTTTTGTTGGCCATATATTATCTCAAACTCTTGGAGTAAAAAAGCCCATTTTGCTAGCCTCCCTGAAAGAACTAGCTTAGTCATTATGTACTTGATAGGATCTGCCTGTGAAATGAGTCGTATTGAATGGGCTTGTAGGTAATGCCTTAACTTTTGAATGGAAAACATCAAAGCTAAACATGTGTTTTCAATTGGTGAGTAATTAAGCTCAACACCATGTAAGGTTCTACTCAAGTAATATAGAGCATTCTCCTTTCCTTCTTCATTTTCTTGTGCCAGGAGCACTCCTAAAGATTGTTCTTATGCTGCTATGTAAAGAATAAGCGACCATCCATGTAAAGTAGCTCGTAGGACAGAAGGATTCAACAAGTATGTTTTGATGCTCTCAAAAGCATTTCTGCATGCTTCATCCCATACAAATGGGACATCTTTCTTCATAAGACGACTAAAAGGTTGACAGTGCCCAGCCAAGTTGGATATGAACCTCCTAATGTAGGCAAGCTTTCCCTAAAGACTTTTGAGATCATGAATATTTCGAGGCTCCGGCATTTTTTGAATAGCATCAATCTTTGAACTATCAATTCAATTCCTCTGTGTCGAACTATAAATCCTAGGAATTTTCCCAATGTAACTCCAAATGCACACTTCATAGGATTCATTTTGAGTTGGTACCTACGAAGTCGCTCAAAAACTTAACGCAGGTCTTGAAGGTGCTTCATCCTTTTCTTCGACTTTACCACGAGATCATCAACATAGCATTCCACATTCTTATGGAGTATATCATCAAATATTTTTTGCATTGCCCTTTGATAAGTGGGACCAGCATTTTTTAACCCAAATGGCATAAATTTATAACAATAAATCCCTTTTGGTGTACGAAAAGCAGTGAGCTCTTCATCTTTTGGAGCCATGCGAATTTGATTCTAACCAGAGAACCCATCCATAAATGAAAAAGCTTCATGACCTATTGTAGCATCAACCATAATTTCTGTTAAAGGGAGAGGAAAATCATCTTTTGGACATGCCTTATTGAGGTCGCGAAAGTCAACACAAGTGCGGATTTGCCCATTCTTCTTTCTTACCGGAACAATGTTTGATATTTATGAAGGATACTTGACTTCACGAATGAAGCCCACTTCAATAAGCTTGTTGACTTCACCTTCAATTTGGGAGATTAACTCAGGCCGAAACCTATTTTGTGCTTGCTTTGTTGGTCGTACCCCATGTCTTATTGATAAATAATGAACGGCAATCTTTGGATCAAGATCGGACATTTCTTTGTATGTCCAAACAAAAACATCCCTATACTCTTTGAGGAGTTCAATATAGGCATCTTCCTTTTCTAGAGGTAAACTTGCATTTATGAAGACTAGCCTAGGGTCCTTGGTGGTGTCAATGTTGACTTCCTTCGATTCATCAACTATAGCCTTTATGCCTTCTTCAAATGAGGGTGGAGCATCCTCGGTGTCATCTTCAACAGGGGGTTCTTCTTTCGTGTCTTCAATGATTGTTATATGATTGACTGAGGTAATAGTTTCATCTTCTAGTTCTTGGTTTGTGGTCACCATCGTACGCCTTTTTATAGTCAAGGCTTCTCCAGTATTCACTTCCCAAATGGTTCTACATTTCATACGAGACGAAATGGAGCTTCGAATCTCATTTGAATCTTGATCAACAATAAACGTTTTGTTAGCACCTCTAGGGAGGAGTTTTTGTCCTTTTATTCTGCTCTTGCTTTGCCTTCAGGTCTTTTGAGAGTCTAGAAGGGATTGCATGACTGAGCCTTGTGAGAACTGAACCTCGAGTGCCAACCTGAGAAAGAGTTGAGTGACTGAGTCTTGTGAAAATAGAACCTTGAGTGCCAACAACAGAGTTATCTTCTTGTGTCCCCAACCTATCAAAGAGTGAGATATGGGAAGTGGGTCGACCAATGTGGTCAAAAACAGATGATTTCTTTGATAAGTTCGAAGATTGTTCTTCTTTTTTATCATCTGTTGAAATCATCAAAATGCTAGCTTTCCAAATGGGGATGTGAATGGCAGTTGGTGGAGTGTATCCAACTCCAGCCTTAGAACTTGTTCCCCTAACACCCTTGTCTTTCATTGTCTTTTGTCCTTCTTTTCCAGAGGCTTTTGGGATGAGCTTACCCAAAGCACTTGGCTTTTCATGGTTATAACCAGCTTTTTCCATGAGTCTATATACGTTGGGGTCAAAGCCTTCTTTGGTTCTTTTGGTGGGCAAAGTCTCATGCTCAACAATTGGTCCTTGGGATGGTCTTGTAAACCCTTTCAATGGTTGACTTAAGGGTCTTGGTTTTGTGATTTTAGTAACTGGAAAGTTTAATCCTTGCAAATTCTTCAATATTGACTCCTCATCTCCTGAAAATGGGGATTGGCCTTCTTTTCTTTTGGCGACTGGAACATAGTGTAGCATAGGGGCTACTTTAGTTACTTCTGAAGTATGATGCTTCTTCTCTTCCATAGAAGTCAAGATTTTCTTGGTTTCCTTCTCCTCAATTGGAGGATCAATTTTGGAGCCTTGGAGCGGGGCTTTTCTTCTTTGCTAGATGGTGAAGCCACAACTTGGGTTTCTTCTATCGTATCGTTTTCCAAATAAAATTTTGCATTAGCAAAGTGTGACTTAGGTATAGTAAAGGGCTTATCATCAGCTACAATCTTCTTGACTTGTCCATCTTGGAAATATTTGAGGCATTGGTGATACATAGATCGCACAACACCATACTCATGCAGCCATGGACTTCCAATAAGCAGTTTGTAAGTGGTCTTGGCATCAATGACATGAAAGAGTGCGCTTGATTCCATTTCACCAATGAGCATATGAAGTTTAATCTTCCCAATAGCTCTTTGTCCACTCTGATTAAAGCCTTGAATCATCAACATACTAGGAAGTAGTTCATCCAAGGAGATTCCAAGTTCTTTCAATATTTTGAGTGGAAGGATATTGACTGCATATCCACCATCAATAAGGATGCGATTGACTCATTGTTCTCGAATGTGCCTAGTTACAAACAAGGGGAGATTATGAATCTTAGAGCCCAACAAACGATCATCATCAGTAAAAATGATTGAAGACCAGTATGCCTTATACACGATAGCTTGTTTTGTCTCTTTCTCACTATCTGAAGATTCTTCTTCATCACTTACTTAATAACATGTAAAAGACAAAAAGATATAATCCTCAGGAATTGGCACTATGGAGAAAGGTACTTTCACCTCAACAGGCTCAAATGAACCAAATTGAAAGGTGAGAAAAGTAGAAGTGGTTGTTGAGACCACCATGGCAAGATTAGAAGTCACAGATTCATCATCAAATGTGATCTTTCCTTGGTGGGCTAGCTCCATAATTTTGTCTTTCAACACAAAGCATCCCTTTATAGGGTGGCCTATGAGGCGATGATACTTGCAATACTTAGGGTTATTTGTTTGGTCAGCTTCTTCAGGCCGTTTCATCTCTGGTAACTCAATCAACTTCAATTTAAGTAAATGATCCAACATCTTGGAGACATCAGAATCAGGGAATGGATGTTGCTTCTCTTGCATCTCTTGTAACGTCGGTCTTCTTCTTCCCTTATCTTGAGCGAAATCAAGCGTTTGTTCTTTCATCTTGGGCTTAACCGGAACTTTGAGAGGAGTAGTAGTTACAATTAAAGACTGTTTGTTTTTTGGTTTAGGAGGGAATTTGCCCCCTTTGCGAGTATCTTTCCCTTCTCTTCCCTTGCGGGGTTCTTGAACAGGGGGACCTTGGCGACCATTGGAAGCAATGCTAAGCTCCATGTCATGAGTACGTGTTGCTAATTCTTCAAATGTTTTAGGCTTTAGTCCTTGAAGAATATAGCTTATAGCGCAATTCATTCATTGAATGCACATCTCAATTGCAGACGCCTCAGATAATTGATCCTTGCAGTTAAGACTAAGATTTCTCCACCGCTGAATGTAATCAATGACAGGATCTTTTTTTCACTGCTTTGAATTGGTGAGTTCTATCATGCTAACAGTACGTCTAGTACTGTAGAAACAGTTTAGGAATTCTCTTTCCATTTGATTCCAACTATCAATAGAGCCAGGTGTCAGATCGGTATACCAATCAAACGCATTTCCTTTCAAAGAGCGAACGAATTGCTTAACCATGAGATCCATATAAGTACCAGCATTGTTACAAGTTTCCACGAAATGAGCTACATGCAGTCTTGGATTGCCTTTTCCTTCAAACTGTTGAAACTTTGGTGGTTGATAGTTTTGAGGCATCCTCAAGAGATATATCCTTTTAGTGTATGGTTTGGCATAGGCAATGGACAATTGACTTCCACCCCCAACTTGGTCTTTGATAGCTTCCTTGATTAACTTTTTGAGCTGGTCAGGAGAGATAGACCCATCTGCGGAGAGTTTAAGATCCTTTGTTGAACTCTCGGATTGTCATTATGGGTTTGTTTTGATTGAAAGCTTTCATCTTCACGATTTGTTCCAGATGTATTTCCCATCTTATCCATCAAGAAAGTTATTTTTGTGTCTCTCAATGCTTCTCTCTCTTTCATGGACTTCATTAGCTCTTCTAAAATCTGGGCTATAGTTGAGACTTGCTGCTCCAAAGATGTTGTGTTAATCATCATGACTGGCATGGTAGATGAACTAACAGAGTGAGAGGATTCCCTAAGCTTGGAAGTAGGAATATTTTCTAAAAAAGAGAATTCAGAGCCATCAAGTGATTCATCCCCTTCTTTAACAATTGGAGCTTCTTGTGCAGGCTCTGGTGACAAAGCTGGTTGAGATAACACTTCTTTGACGAGGCTAGCTACATCTTTGCTTGCCCCCTGAGTAGATGAGGCTATTTGTGACTCCTCGGTTTTATAAGTGTTGAAAACAGATGAGGATTGAGGTATGGGTGTCGTTTGAGCATAGACTTCTGCAAGGGCTTTTATCCTTCCCTTTGTCATGGGTCCAGTATAGGGAATATCAGAGTTTGAATCAAGTGTAGGATCAACTTCACTTGTTCCAAAAAGAGGGTTGTCAATTTGAGTCTTCTTTGAAGCCATATGACTTCAAAAGATGTGACAAGTTGATGAAGAAGAGATGAGAGGTAGAGATGGTCCCACTGGGCGTGCCAAAAATTTGTAAACACAAAATTTTTCTCAATTGCAGAAAAAAAAAAAAATCAAACAACTGAAAAGAAATATGGTTTGCAAATATAAATTTATATTGATGAATAATGAGTATAATCTCTATTTCAATTCTTTTACAAGAGAATACCCTCTGATTCTATCTTTTTCGAACTTGACTCAAACAAGAAATTTTCTTGACTTTGGTTGGAAGATGGATCGAACGGTTTCCACAACAAATCTCTAGCTTCGAGCTTAATAGAGATTTATTGTTCTTCAAGTCTTTGAATGTGAAGGTTTTTAGGTTGAAGTTCTTCAGAGCTTTAGAGGCTTGATCCATCGAGCTTCAAAGATTTGGGGTTTATTGAAGTTTATGGAGGCTTTTTGTAGCTTAATTCCAATAGAACTTCAAAGAACTTATTTGAATGTTCTTCGTATGTTCTTGAGGTAGAATTTCTCCAGAGTTTCGACGTCTTAAAAAAATCCTTTAGAAATGAGAGGGGATGTCCTCTATTTATAGTGGTTTCAAAGGATAAGCTCCCTTTTGAATTGATATGCTTTAAAATATGTAGTTAGCTCTTGATTGGCCTAAATTTTGCTTAGAGATAATTATTCTTATTTATCTATTTTGATAAATATCACATGTTGATAAAGATGATAATTAACAAGGACAATTAATTATCTCTATTTAATTTATCTATTTAAATAAAGATAATTATCTATCAATTTTGAATAGAAAATTTATCTCTATTTTATTTATTTATTTATATATTTATTTTAATAAAGATAGTTATCTATAAATTTTGAATAGGAAATTTATCTTTATTTTGTGGGCCAAATGACACGTGGCAAATTTTGATATGCCAATGTGATGTCAATTTGGATGACATGTGTCATCATTTGATTTAGTTAATTTAATGACAAATTAATTTAAATTTTGTTATTGAATTTTGATGTAGCATTTTATGATTGGCTTAAAATTTTGTCTCCTATAGTTGTGAACTTAGCATTTTTTTATTTGATCTATAAAAAATTGAGATCTCAACAATTGTGAAAATATTGTGATAACTATAAGTGTTGTAACATTTTTTCAAAACATTTATTTTTAGCTGTGGTTGATTATAGTCTCATATTTTATTATTTTATTTCGACTTGTAAGAAATTGACACGTCAATAATTGTAAAAATATTGTGGAATTTGTTGTGTCTGTATAACAATATATGTACCAACTTACATAAATATTTAAAAGAAAAAAAAAACACAAACTGATTACTGGAAAAATAAAAACTTTGGGCACTGTAGCTACAGTGCCAGTTAACTAAACCAAAAACACTATAGCTACAGTGCATACACGCATTCGCAATAAAGCAAAAGCACTGCACAATAAGTGTTGTAATATTTTCTCAAAACATTTATTTTTAGTTATGGTTGGTCACAGTCTCATATTTTATTAATTTATTTCAATTTGTAAGAAATTGACAAGTCAATAATTGTGAAAATATTGTAAAATTTGTTGTGACAGTATAACAATATATATACCACCTTACATAAATATTTAAAAAGAAAAAAAACACAAACCGATTACTACAAAAAACTTTAGGCACTGTTGCTACAGTGCTGCTTGATACTGTAGCTACAATGCAAAAACACTGTACTAACAAGTGTCACAACATTTTCACAAAACATTTATTTTCAGTTGTGATTGGTCATAGTTTCATATTTTATTATTTTATTTTGACATATAAGAAATTGATACCTCAATAATTGTGAAAATATTGTGAAATTTGTTGTGTTAGTATAACAATATATATATATATATATAAAGTACAAATGGAAGACTGAAAAAAAAAAAAAAAAAAAAAAAAAACTGTAACTACTGTAGCTACAGTGCCGCTTGGTATTGTAGCTACTGTGCGAAACTTAAAAAAAAATGCGACTCACCAAAATGGCATTGTATATGAACAGTGCCAATACACTGAATGCACAGTGCCAAATCACTGTAACGGCATAGCCGCTTTTATATATATTAGTTAGGGGTAGCACGTGCAAGGCACGTGCTTGCCATTATGCTTAATAGTCACATAAAGTCAAATATAGAACCTATTATCAGCTTGTGTTTATAATATAAATTCCAATTTAGATAAAAAAAAAACCCACTTCTACAATCAAATCCTAATTAAAGAAGACACATATATTCTATGTCATGAAACAATGTACTTTTCAATGTCATCAAAACATTGAACATTATCAAAATTCAAAACATCATAAAGAATTTATAAACAATGATATTTCTCTCGACTTTTTATACTCTTAATCTCATTTGCTGATCCACACTTTCTACTCTGTCAAAGGTTTAAGCTCTTAAGAATCTGTAGTGTTAAGCCATAAAACCTTCATGAATTGGCACCTCCACCGTAGCACATTACTTGACCACCTGTTAAAGGAATGAATGTTGTTTACTACACCCTATATACAATACAAACAAAACAAAATCAAAAAATATATTAAAACATTTCTCCTTACATATTTGGAAAGAATGCCTAATATGCGTATACAAACAAAACAAAACCGATAAATAATATATTAAAAACATTTCTCCTCACATATTTGGAAAGAATGCCTAATATGCATTGTAATGGTATAACCAAACTAAACTAAAACTATATTCAATTAGCCTAGAGCCCTGTAACTCAATTGGTTGACACCTCCTAGTGTTTTCATCCGAGACATCAAAAGTTCAAACTTCAAATTGCCTCTCCCACAACTATCGAATTATATATATTTTTTAAAAAGGTTATATTCAGTCAACCAGTTTCAATTTCATAATTCTATAACCATTTGTAATATTAAACTAAACTAAACTGAACAACAGTAAGAGACAAAATCAAAACATCCAAAAAGGAATAGAGCTAATTGATTCACAAAACTCTCTCTCTCTCTCTCTCTCTCTAGAGAAAACGAAGATATCAATTTTTTTTTTTTAATTCTCTATGTTAAATTCCATCATAGAGTTGAAAAATATCACCAAATGACAGGGCTAATTTCTCCCAGTGAATTTGTTTTAATCTTCTTAGAGCTTCTTATTTTAAATGAGGCTGAAAACTGTCTGAATTTCAGCATTGAGATATTTAACATAAACAATATAATACTTTTGGTTCAATTCAAATACAACTTTTGATTTCCAACCAAATTTACCAATTACTCTAAAAGCTCAAGCTAAGAGACAAGAGTGTAAGCTACTTATTCACAAGTTCTAACAATCTCATTGCCTAATTATGCACCAAGTTTGATCCTTATTGACGAATTAAAAAAAAAAAAAGCATTCACTTAATTTTATTGCTTAAAATTCGAACAACCGACTAAGAGAGGCAAAATTTTTAAGCTCTCCATTTGTTTACTTAAGAATAGGAAAGAAAGCAAAATTTTGAGCAATTCATTCTCAGCTCAACTAAGCTTATAGCTTCAACAAGAAAAGTAATAAGCTCACTTTCTTTTCCATTTTTCTCGTACCAAAAGACATCTTTAAATAACAAAACTCGTACCATTTCATTAATTTATACTTTTGTCAGCCTTTGGATTTATTATAATTTAATTCTTACATAAGCTAATAGCTTCAACATGACAAGTAAAAAGCTCACTTTCTTTTCTATTTTTTATTTTATAAAAAGCCAAAATTACAGTAAAACACACACACATATAGATGTGATATAACATTAGAAAAAAATAATATTCGGCCAAAGGAAACAAACACAACCTTATATAGCATTATGTGATGTGCCATAAATCAAAATTGTCCATTCTTTTGGCTTCCTAATTATTGTTTACAATTCTTGTGGCTTGACAAGCAAGAAAGGAGCTTTAACTCCAAGAAGCACATTTTTCTAAATAAGTCACATTCACATAATTTCTTGCTTTAGCAAAGAAGGCATAATTTCAACAAACCATGTAAGTTAAATTTCGTTTCTCTTTTTATCTTGGTGGCAAGAAATAAAAAGAGAGTCAAAATTATGGTTGAACTGAGTTTATATTGCAAAGAGAAATCTCATTTAAACATTTACTATATCATTTGTCTTAATGACAATTGTGAACCATGAAATTGCAATATTACAAAGCCAAAATAGGCTTAAACCACAAGCAAGTATTATGTAGTTTCTTATAAAATGTAACGAATAAGGAAAAACCACACATTTGCACAACTATTAACAAAAACATATTTATGCGATATTCTTATATTAAACAAAAATTTAATTACAAATTACGAAAGTATAAAAATAAATAAATAAGTGAAAAATGATATGGCAAATAGAAACAAAAAGGGGAAAGATAATATTTGAATTCCAAAAAAAAAAAAAACACTTATAACCCAAAATATCTAAGAATTGTAAAATTCAAATCGCTAATACTTTTCTTCTTATCCTTTCTAAGTTACCAAATAGACTTCCGATTCATTTTACAAACTTCATTTGCTTACATAAGAAAATGTTAGAAAACAAAAGAAATGAAATCCAAATTTTAATACTCACCCTACATTATCCCCCTATCTGAGCAGGCACACAACCCAAAAGATCTAAGAATTTCAAAATTTAGATCTCTATACTTTTCTTCTTATCCATTTTCAGTAACAGCCTTCCAATTGATTACACACACTTCAATTGGCTAAATTAGACAATGCTAGAATATTAAAAGAAAACAAATCCAAATCTTGCTCTTAACCATTCTCATCTCAAAAGATACACATGCAACATTTTCAAAGCAAAGAAAAGAAACATGGATGTAGCTATATTAAAAAAAAAATGTGAAATCTTACATGAGGAAAACTTTGGGCAGAATCAAGAACACCTTCTCCATCTACAATGTACATAAATGGTGATTTTAGAAGCATAACCACAAAAAATAGCCTTGGAATCAGAAATAATTTAGGGGGAAAGAGAGATGAGATATGATTGAACCTATTCTACCATGGTTAGGGTTTGCCTAGATTAATAGAATCTAATCCTTGATAATTTGGATAAATTGACACTTTGGTTTGGTCAAGCTCTTTTTAGTTATGCTAACTTGATTTAATGCAAATAATTTTCCAAGCCAAATTTGTAAAAAGTCCTAGGATAAGAATTGGGATTAGCAGCTCAAAAATCTCACAAACGAAAAGGCAAAGAAATTAGGGATGAAACATCTTAACAAAATTCTGATGATGTTGTTCAAAATTAATATTCATAGATGGGGTAAAAAATTTAGTCATACACACTGATTTATTATACAAATATGCTTCAGAAGTTCAGATCATAGTGTAAGATTTCCCATTTAAAATATAAGATATATATATATATATATATATATATATATAGACACACATATATAAAGATTACATCAACAGCCAAACTAAGCTTAAAATAAATAATAAAAGAACAAAATTGATCATTCTCCTAAAATTCCACGAACTATGAAACTAACATTCTAGAATAATAGAGATATAGAGTTAAATAAGAGAGTGTGACAGAAGCACATTTTTAGAAAGAAGAAAGATGAGATGAAATCCAAAACCCAAGATGAAAATGAATTAAACAAGAAGAAAAGAGATTAATTTGAGTGAAAATTGATTTGATTACAGATCACTGATCACGTTATGCCTAGAATCAATATATCAAATATTTACAAATATATATATATATATATATATATATATTTTTTCAAAGACCTAACATTTTTACCAAAAATACAAAGCATACCTTACCTTTGTGAGGATGATATCCAAAAGATTAGTGACTACTTTTGAATCAAATAGCTCAGCTTGGTGGCTGCAAATCGAATATAACAAATTAGCACTTCCAAAAAAATTTTTTAAACCAAAAAAAAAAAAAAAAAAAAAAGAGAGGAAGATTACAAACCCCATGACCAACCACATCACCACCACCATTACTGGAAACAAAAACAACAACAATTGATATATTCTTCTAGAACATTATATTTTGTATGCTTTTTTAATTCTTTCTACGGGTAGGATCATTCATTTATGTGTATAGAGAGAAACATAAAGCACAAGTTTTGCTATGAAATTGATAGAAAAACAGCAACTTTACAATCGATTGGAGTAGGTAGCTTTTCTTTTTGGCAAAATTGGTTTTGTCTCTAGTGTATAGGTCTGTATCATTAGTCCATTTTTTCCCGTTGTTAAAAAATAGAGAGAATGACATGGAATTGGGAAAAAATGGAACCAAATTATGATTAGTGAAACTTCAAAGTGGAAATATTAGAGAGAGAGAGAGAGAGAGAGAGAGAGAGAGAGAGAGAGAGGGAGCACTTACCTATAGTGTGTTAGCCGAAAATACCAAAAATGGAACCAAATCCCCTTTCTTTATGATTTGTTTCTCTCTCCCTCTTTCAATATCTTCTCACCTTAGAAAGGAGAAACCCACGCACACACAACTCCATACCCAGCAACTAAAAGTTTAGAAGATAAGAAACCCAAAATACCCATATTTGCAATTGAAAAGAAGAAATCAAGAATGGTTAATACCCATATTAGCTAATATGGATCTTTTAGGTTTTGATAAAGAAAGGAGATTTGGTTCCATTGAAAAGAAGAAACTCAGAGTTCTTTAGTGCCAAAATGAGGTCTCTCGTCTTTCACCACTCTCTATCTGTTGCTCTCACCCACTCCCATCTCTGTTTCTTGTGTAAGCCGAAAATACCCAAAATGGAACCAAATCTCCTTTCTTTATCAAAACCTAAAAGACTCGTATTAGCAAACAATTAAAGATTGAAACCCAGAAGGAAATAAATACGAACACAGATCTTGAGAACCCAAAAAAAAAAAAAAAAAAAAGGAAATTTTGAAGAAACAAAGAAAAAAAAAAAAAAAAAAAAAAAAAAGAGATACTTACTGTAAAAATTAGTTGGTCTTTCTTCCCATGTTTTTTTTTCTTTCTTCCTGAGCCGATCTGATCCTGTCATCCTAAAATGATAGAGAGAAAAGAGAGGAAGAAGAGACACATAGAGTTCCAGAGAGAAAAGAGAGTTCCAGACCCTTTGGCCTCTCTCCTTTTCATTGTTATTGTCTCTCTCCCTTTTATTTTTTTATTCAGCCAAATGCATTGTTTAGCCCTCCACAAACAGACAAAAAAGAAGGACTCGCGAAATCAAAATTGCACTGTAGATTTCATCCAACAAAAAAAAATTGCACTGTAGATGTACAATGTCAAAACACTGGATGTACAGTGCATAAACACTATGGATATTAATGTCTTTGAGTACATATACTTGTAAAGTGATTCCTGCAAAGAATGTGTGCACGGTGGCATATTATTGCACTTTTATTATTGCAATTCGCTGTTGTGTTTTAACTAACCTTGAATCAAGTTTAAATTCATAATTAGTTAATTACTTAACTAGGCTATAATCGGTTAATTTAATCAACTCAGCTCAACGGATCTAAATTTCACACAACAATAATAATATTGCCTAGTACTCACGGAACTAAAATACTTAGCCTACTAAACTTTTGTCTCGACTAAAATACTAATTTTTTTTTACTGTTGGTAAAAAAGTGGCAAGGAATTTTTTATTTTTTATTATTTTTCTAGAAAGCGAGTGTGTGCCAAGTTAAGTTACCAAACTTGAACTAATAAGATCCGTGCAATAATAAAAAATTCTCTATGCTTTATTTATCCATCTGCCTCTGCCTCTCCCTCTTGCCTTTTAGCTTGTCCTCGATTGTTTTGGCACGCAAATATCTATTAGTACATTATTTTTTGGTCATTTAAAATTTCCATCTTTTAAGCTTAAATAGTTAAATTTGTTTAAATATGTCTCCCCAATAGGCTGTAAATGAAACAAGTTGTTTATGAATAGCTTGAGCTCGGCTCAAGAAAAAAGTTGTTTATATTCGTTTGTTTAGAAAACAAGCCAACACAAGCCATAAGTTTAGGCTCGATTATCAAACGAGTCAAGCTCAAACAAAATAGTGTATTTGTGATCAAACTCATGAACATAAAGGCTCAATTTAACTATATATAATAATATATTTTTATATGTATAGTTGTCTAAAAATGTACTTATATATATAGACTTGAATCGGATTATATAAATTTGTCACTAGATTCATATAATATTAAATTATTATTTTTAGCTTATTAATGAATTTTTTTTTAGAAAAAGCTTATTAATGATATAAATAATCCGTTCATACTCAAAATTCATAAAATTATGAAAAAAGGTAAAACATTTTAATTATAGTTTCACAATATATAAGAAAAGAATAAATTAATCAAGTAGCTCGTGAACAAGAAAACGAGATAAATTTGAACATAAAATCTGTTTGATATAACAAGCTCATACTCAGCTAGTATTTTGAAAAAAAATAAATAAATGAACAGGCTTAAACATTAATACTCGGCTCGGCTCGGCTTGGTTAGAGGCCTACTCAGCAAGTCACCATTTGTTCTATTACTTTTGTATGTGTTGACAGGAAGTAAACAAAATGCAACGTCCAAATATCTCAGCAACCTCACCTTCAAAGATACAATATGAGGTAACTGCAGCACTCCCGATTTCTTCTAAACGAAGAAGGTTAACATCTAAGATTTGGAACGACTACGATAGGGTTGAAGTTGATGGGGAGCAGCACGCCATATGTAAACATTGTCAGACAAACTTTTCTGGGTCAAGCAAAAGTGGAACAACACACTTGAAAAAACACCTGTTAAGATGTTCGGCCATAAAAAGTGGAGAATCATGTAAAGAAATGATATCTCATAGCGAAACAGGTGATTCTAAAAATCCAACTGTCATTGATGAGAATTCTGTGTTTGATTAAGAAAGGACTGGCTTGGATGTGGTAAGAATGATTATCAAGCATGGCTATCCATTGAATATGGTTGAGCATGAGTACTTCAAAGTTTTTGTGAAGAATTTGCAACCAATGTTCAAACTTCATTTACAAGACACTTTAAAGGCTGGCATTCTTCATGTCTATAGAGAAGAAAAGGAGAAACTGTGCAAACACCTTGGTATGCTCTCTTGTTGCTTCAGTTTGATACTTAATTTTTGGACATGTCATGGGAAAAAGAATAAGTATTGTTGTTTTACTTTGCGATTTATTGAAGATGGTTTGAAACTGAAGAAGAAGATTCTTGCCGTAAAAAATGTAGGATACAATTATTCAGGAGAAACTCTTTTTGGGATGGTAAAAAGTCTGCTTCTGGAGTGGAACATTGACAAGAAATTGTGCTCTATAACTGTAGAGAGTTCTTCCTCAAATGATCAAATGGTTAAGGCCTTAGAAAGTTGGCTTGGTAATCAAGGTTACCATCCTTTCAGAGGGAAATTATTTCACATCCGTGGCATTACACATATTATAAATCTCCAAGCCCAGGATGGATTGGATGAGATAGATGATATTCTTCATAAGATAAGGAAAGCTATCAAATACTTCAGTGAAACAACAATTGGGAAAGAAAAGTTTCAAGAGGTTGTAAAGAAACTGAATTTACAAAGCAAGGACATTACTTCTCAAGGTGTTCCTATAAGGTGGGATTCCACCTTTTTCATGCTTGAGAGTGCATTGGAGTTCAGGGAAGCATTTTCTTACCTACAGAGTAGTGATTGTGACTTCCCTGTAGATTTATCTATGGAGGAATGGGATAAGGCAAAAGTCATGCACAAATGTTTGGTCGTTTTCAATGATGGCATATACAATTTTTTGGGAAGCAAATGTCTTACTACAAATGTGTATTTTCGTAAGATTTGTGATATTCATCACAATTTAATTCAATGGCAAAAAAGTGAACATACATTTATTCGCTTGGCTCCAAAAGAACATGAGTGAGACATTTGACAAGTACTTTGACTATTGTACTTCTGTTTCGGCAATTGCAGCAGTTTTTGACCCGCGAACAAAATTGGACTTTGTGCATTACTCGTTCAGAGTTAAATGGTGGGCATACTACTTATTGATTGATGATGCTCTTGGTCACATTTTTGATGAATATGCAAAAGGCCGTAGTAGTCAAGCATCTACTTCATATGATGATAATTATTCCGATATACTAGATAGGTGGCACAAGTCTAAGAGATATGAATAAGGCTCATTCACAAAGGGCCGAGCTCCATCGATATTGGGAAGAGCCTATACCTGATTTTGAGGGAGAGTTTGACATATTGGGTTGGTGGCATACAGATTGTACAAAATTTCCAACTCTTTGGAGGATAGCTCGAGATATCTTGGCAATTCCAATGTCAACTTCTATATCAAATTCTGCTTTCAGTATTGAAACTATGACAATCAATCTAACCTTTAATGGTTTGGATCCTGACATCATAGAGGCCTTGGTATGTGGGGAGGACTGGTTGGACAATCCTGCAAGGATATAAGTACGATTTTCATTCATTAGGAATTTAAGATCCTTATACACACACACACACACACACACACACACACACACACACACACACACACATATATATGCTCTCTATGCATTCCTTCACTCCCTTTTCATTCCATTTAACTTCAGCACAGCGAACAAGGACAATGACCACTCTTTTGAACCCACTCATACTTCATTTGGTTTGGCGGGGACTTCTTTAAGCTTAGAATCTCAAGAGGCACAATCTCAGTCTATCAATTTTTTTTTTTTTTTACTATTTTGATTTCTTTTATGAAATGATGTTTGTGTTGACAATGCTTTCACCTGCAGAAACATGTTCCCTCTACTACCAATACAAAACTAATGCTTGCAAATCTTAGTTCAACTTGGAGTCCTCAGCCATTTCCGACCGGTGAGTACCATTCTTAAAGTTTAAATAAAACTATAAGGTTTAAAAATTTAAATCAAAATATTTGAAATTATAAGTTTAAAATGAATTTTATAAAGTTAAAAAAAAAGTATGATGATTTTTAATTGAACATTACCTAAAACTTGCCTAATAAAAAAATAATTGGATTGTGATATTAAAACCTAATATCAATTATGAGCATTTTTTTTTCTTTCTCAATTTCTTCCATACCAACAATTTTCTTTTTAATTATAAAATAAAATTAATTAGGAAGAAAAAGGAGAGGAAAATCTCATATATATTAATTGAAAAACAAGAAAATAATATAAAAGTATAAGTTATTCTCCATATAGGAAACCATAAAGTATAAGGAATTTTTCCTCTCTCTTGTGTGTGCGCGCACGTGTTTGTTTCTCTGAGAGAGAGAGAGAGAGAGAGAGAGAGAGAGAGAGAGAGAGAGAGAGAGAGAGAGAGAGAGAGAGAGAGAGAGAGAGAGAGAGAGAGAGAGAGAGAGAGAGAGAGATTTCAAGTTATTTTCATTTAAATGGTTAAACCTCATAGTTTTGAATAATTTCATATATACCTTATAATTCCAAATAGTTTCATTTATAGAGTCTTTTGGCTGAATATTGCTGTTTTTAGAGTTTATTTGCGTTATGGACACTGTTTCAAGTTATTTGAGAATTTGAGGAGAGAGAGTGAATTTCGGCAATTAGAGTGAATTTCAAAAAGGTGCAGAGAGAAATGTTGGGCTGAATTTCGGTAATTACATTGCCGAAATTCTACTGCCCAATTTCCCTCTACCCATGGACGTGTGAGGGGTGCCCAAAAAAAAATTTTTGCCCCCCCCTATTTCGGCAATGTCATTGCCAAAATAGGAGGGGAAATAATAATAATAATAATAATAATAATAATAATAATAATAATAATAATACATATCTTTATTATAAACCAACAAACGTATTACGCAATATATTTTTTTCAAGTAATAGATATAATAATTAATAATAACAAAGTAAAATTGATTATAAAAAGATCACAATAAACACATTATTGTTGTTATTTTGTGTTTATTTATTATTATCTAATTGTTTTTTTTTTTTTTTGCAAGTACCTCTCTATAATTCTCACGATTGTGGTAAGCATCTCAACTTTCTAATTAAACTTATGTATGTGTTTTGTTAATTTTGAAATTATTTAATATTATTTATTGTTGTTATTATTAGTATATGACCACAAAAATTGTAATAAATTGTATTATTGTGATATTTTTATAATCAATTTTACTTTGTTATTATTAATTATTACATCTATTACTTGGAAAAAATATATTGCATAATACGTTTGTTGGTTTATTATTATTATTATTATTATTATTATTATTTCCCCTCCTATTTCGGCAATGACGTTGCCGAAATAGGGGGGCAAAATTTTTTTTTGAGGCACCCCTCACACTCACTTCGAGCACGGGAAATTGGGCAGCAGAATTTCGGCAATGTAATTGCCGAAATTTAGCCCAACATTTCTCTCTCCACCATTTTGATTGAATTTCGGCAACAGTGTTGCCGAAATTCATTTTCTCTCCTCAAATTCCAAAATAACTTGGAACAGTGACCATAACGCAAATAAACTCTAAAAACAGCAATATTCAGCCAAAAGACTCTTCATTTATATCTTATAAGTTCAAATAGTTTTTGTGGGGACTATTTTTGCCGGTCCTTGGCAAGGCCATGGACGCAGTGCCGAGGAGGCTCATGTTGCCGGTCCTCGGCAAGGCCATGGGCGCAGTACCGAGGAAGCTCAGATGTCCCACATCGAAGAGAGCTTCCCCCACTTTCAACCTTATAAGCTGTGAAGCGAAGGAAGTAATGTACCATCGTATTTCGTATTCGAATACGAAATACGATGGTACACTACTTCCTTCGCTTCACAGCTTATAAGGTTGAAAGTGGGGGAAGCTCTCTTCGATGTGGGACATCTGAGCCTCCCCAGTACTGCGCCCATGGCCTTGCCGAGGACCGGCAACATGAGCCTCCTCGGCACTGCGCCCATGGCCTTGCCGAGGACCGGCAAAAATAGTCCCCACAATAAAAGAAGCTTCTTTTTATTGTGAAAGGGCTTTTCGGGATCTGAAAGAGTACTTAGTAAAGGCGCCTATGTTGACGGCTCCAATGCCCGGGGAAGATTTGTTCATGTACCTCTCAGTGTCCGACCATGCTGTGAATGCAGTGCTATTGAGGGATCGCGGGATCCAGCTTCCTGTGTATTACATCAGTAAAACCTTGGATGATGCAGAAACGAGGTATTTACCCTTGGAGAAGTTGGTGCTCGCACTGGTGCACGCCACAAGGAAATTGCCACATTATTTCCAAGCTCATACTGTCTATGTCTTCACCGAATATCCGCTTCAGTCCTTGTTGAAGAGGTCGGATTTTACGGGCCGCATTGCCAAATGGGGGACTCGGCTTGGATCCTTCGATATAAGGTACAGGTCGAGAAGCTCGGTAAAAGGACAAGTCCTAGCTGATTTCGTCGCGGAATTCTCTCCTAAAAACGAGGGGCAAGTAGTGTGCCATGTGGAGCTGCTACCGTGGAAGGTGTTTGTAGACGGTGCCGCGAATGGCATGGGTGCGGGATCCGGTATTGTAATCGTCACCCCAGAAGGAATACGGCTGGAACATTCCTTCCAGCTGGGATTCAGGGCGTCTAACAACGAGGCGGAGTATGAAGCCTTGCTTGCCGGACTAAGGGTGGCTTTGGAAATAGGTGCCCGAGATGTAGAAGTTTTTTCAGATTCTCGATTGGTGGTCGGCCAGGTACACGGAAGCTTTGAGGCACGTGATTCTCGAATGAGAGGGTACTTGGAAATAGTAAACCAGACCATGAGCAAGTTTAACACGACAAAACTGACGCAAATTCCTCGGGGGCAGAATAGACATGCCGACTCTCTGGCGTCGCTGGCATCGTCAGTAGCAGAGGACATACCTCGGTTAATAAAAGTAGAAGTCATAACTGAACCAAGCATTAACCGCTCATTCGGGACTGGTGTGGCAGCGATTACGGCAAATGAGCCATGTTGGATGGACCCAATCATTAACTTTTTGGCCGACGACCGGGTCCCTGACAATGAGAAGGAGGCAAACAGGATTCGCCGAATGGCACCTCGGTACTGGTTATCCGCGGATCACAAGCTTTACCGAAGATCTTTCGATGGACCGTATCTTTTGTGTGTGCATCCTGGGAATGTAGGGGCAATACTGACCGAGCTTCATGAGGGTGTGTGCGGCAGTCATGTAGGGGGGAGATCTCTAGCGCACAGGGCAATGACACAAGGGTTCTGGTGGCCACAGATGCAGAAGGAATCTGCCGAGTATGTGCGTAAGTGTGAGCAATGCCAGAAACACGCCCCCTTAATTCATCAGCCGGGAGGCAACCTAAACCCTGTTAGCAACCCCTGGCCCTTCGCACAGTGGGGGCTAGACATACTCGGACCCTTTCCCCGGGCAACTGGTAATCGGAGGTTTGTACTAGTAGCTGTTGACTACTTTACTAAGTGGGTTGAAGCGGAAGCGTTAGCCAACATACGGGATGTTGACGTTAAGAAGTTTGCCTGGAAAAATATATTCACAAGATTTGGTGTGCCAGACACCCTCATATCCGACAACGGGACGCAATTTGATAGCAGGGCATTCCGAGAATTCTGTGGTAATCTTGGCGTCAAGAACAGATATTCCACACCGGCCTACCCCCAGAGTAATAGGCAGGCAGAAGCCGTTAACAAGTCAATCCTGAACGGGCTAAAAAGGAGGCTGGATGGTGCAAACGGTCGCTGGGCTGAGGAACTTCACAATGTTATGTGGGCGTACCGGACAACTCCTAGAAGGTCTATGGGAGAAACCCCTTTTTCACTCACGTACGGGGCTGAGGCCGTGATACCCCTGGAAGTTAGTATGTGTAGTGCACGAGTGTCAACCTATGAACATTGTCGGAACAACGGCTTAATGGTGCAACGCTTGGACTCAGTGGAAGAATACCTAGAAGCGGCGATGATACGGCTGGCTGAATATCAACAGAAGATTTCCCGGCGATACAACCGAGGTATACAACTAAGAGAGTTTGCTCTCGGGGATCTGGTGCTGCGAAAAGCAGTGGGAAGCATGCGGGACACCAATGCTGGGAAGCTGGCGCCAACATGGGAAGGACCATATAGGGTCACTGCTGTTACAGGGATGGGTGCCTACTACTTGGAAGACTTAGATGCAAGACCGCTTCCTCGGCCATAGAATGTGCACAACTTAAAAAAATTCTATCACTGATTAGTCGTGATGAGTCACAGACAATGAATATGATCCTGGGAAGAGTATGTTAGTTGGTTTAAAGGTGGTTACGTTTGCTCGCCAGCCTAAGGACAGAAACCTGACACTCGGTTCAATCCCTATCACCGAGCAGGTGGAAACCTAACGATTTTCACTAAGAACGGAAGCCTGACACTCGGTTCGATCCCTATCACCGAGCAGGTGGAAACCTAATAATTTTCACTAAGGACAGAAGCCTGACACTCGGTTCGATCCCTATCACCGAGCAGGTGGAAACCTAATAATTTTCACTAAGGACAGAAGCCTGACACTCGGTTCGATCCCTATCACCGAGCAGGTGGAAACCTAATAATGGCCCACTAAGGACAGAAGCCTGACACTCGGTTCGATCCCTATCACCGAGCAGGTGGAAACCTAATGATTTTCACTAAGGACAGAAGCCTGACACTCGGTTCGATCCCTATCACCGAGCAGGTGGAAACCTAACGATTTTCACTAAGGACGGAAGCCTGACACTATGTTCGATCCTCATCACCAAGCAGGTGGGACATACTACCATAAATCTACTCGGGCGCATATACGTGTACTCACGAATATCTACGAGCACGATGAGTAAACAAACGCGAGTATGTGTGTGATGTTCTTTAAACATGTGTTGGGCCAACTTGAATAAGCATTCAGTGACCAGTGAATAATCTGTTCGGCAAACGTTTTATTCAAAAAGAAAAATGTTAAAAGCAATGATTGTTTCGACACCACATCCCGGCGACATAGGCAAAAGTTCCCATTAGAAAGAAAGTATTAGGGGTCAAATTGTTTGCTCGCCACAACCCGGCGATATAGGCAACACAAGCATAATCTAAAAGCAAATAATAATCTGAGCAATAATATTAAAAATAACGGTGATATCAGAGAGGAGGTACGGCACTTGTCACACTTGATCGGCGGTACGGCTGTGGGCAGGAGATTCAGGCGGTTGTTCTGTGCCCGGAGCTGACTGTGGCAAGGACCCCTCCGTGGGTTGACCCTCGGCATGGACGTTGCTAGTGATCTCCAGATCGACTAACTCCACGTGGGAATCAATCGCTTCAACTAAGTCTCTCATGCTCGGGTTGTCTTCTTCAGAGTTCGGGACGGGAGGGACCTGAGCAGAGGAAGAGGGCCCAGGGAAAGGGATTTGACTTGAATCTCTCAGAGGGGAGTCCTCGGGGACCCCCGCAGCTCTCAGGGCCGCAAGTCAGGCCTCTTCGAATGCGAGCCTTCGAACTTCTTGGATTACGGGTTCCACAGAGTTCTCGGCATCGGCAAACCCTTCATTATACCATCTACTTTCACTAGCTTCCAAGGCTGCCCTCATATCGGCTAATTCTTCGGCTTGCGCTGCGTTGAGGCTCTCGGCCTCTCCCAGTTTAAGCTCGGCCTCTCCGACCTTAGCCTCCAGTTCCCGAGACTTCTTCTCCGCCGCGTCTTTAGCTTTTTCACTGGCTATCGCCTTCTTCTCTGCCGCCGCGGCAGCTTGAGTTTTCTCTTTGGCAGAAGCCTCGACCACATCCTTCAATGCCCTTTCTCGCTCAGCATCTTCGGCAAGCTCCCTTAGCCGTCCGTCGAGGACATGGGTCATTTGGGCCGCCTATGGAGATTAGCAATAGTGATCATTGCACTAAAAAAAAAAAAACACACACACACACACACACACACACAACAACAACAACAACAACAACAAAATACAAGGTAGTAAAATGAGAACAAGGAATAATAATTTATCGCGATGGTGTGCCATTGCAGTCTTCGGCTCAAAGATTCGTCCGTGCCGTCGTAAAAAACGCGGACATCTTCTGGCAACATGAGGCCGTGCGCCAAACTCTGGGCAACGCGACCGCCCTCCCCTTTGTCCCAAACACGAATGCTAGCGGTCGAGGGAAGAGGCTTGCCGTCCATCATGAAGGAGGGGCACCAAGCTGGGGCTGCTCGAGAAGAAGACGCCACGTGCAGCCCCGCATGGGTCACCGGCTCCTGGATCTCCATAACGGCTGGCAACCGAGGAGGTGTTCTCATAGGAGTGTCCCTGGTGCCGGCGGGTTCTTGTTCGGCTGCCCGTTGTCTTTTCCGGGTGCGTCCTTGGGCAGCTGCTAGTGCGGGGGCTTGCTGTTGAACCTGAGTTCCGGGCTGGGCTATGCTCTGCTGGGCACCCGGCACGAAATGACTCACGGATAAAGTCGTTCTCGTCACCATCTCTTGGCTGAGCTCGATGGTTTCAGCAAAGGCTTCCTGGCCGGCTGGGTCCTCTTGGTGGACTAGGGTTTCTGTTGGAACTCGCACGTGAGCAAGTTCTCTGCGTCTCCGAGATACCTGTTCTGCAGATCCGTCTCGCAAAGGCGGGAGCTCGTCCGAACAAGTGTGTCTTGGGCCCGATTCGCGCGCTTCGCCTATGGTAAGGTTGGGCGGAAGGAAATTTGAATGTTGTACGTCAATATAGGAGAGTAAAGGGCTGTCAACTAAGAGAGCTTGGCTGAATGTCTGCCAAGTCGAGTACACCGGCTCTACACCGAGAATCAAGTGGGATGCCCGGAGCTGGCCGTCCCAATGAACGAAAATCTCTGACTGAAGTACAAAGTTCAAGTCGCGGACGTTAATCACCCTGAGATCCGGCTTAAATCTTTTAGTTTCTGCACAAAACAAACATCAGCCCTTGTTAGTAAACGCACGGTCAAATCAAAACTAAGAAATGGACACACAAAATATTTATACCGACCAACATCTTGCGGTGAGAAGGCATAGGGGAGTTCCTCGGCGAACCAATTGCCGCTCACCCTAACGAACTCCCCGGCAGAATTCCTATTGGAGTCCGGGAGGCACGAAATGAGACGCACCCTCATATCTCGAGTCTTTAAGTAGTAACCCGATTTTAAATTACCACATAGACTATACATAAAATTAATATCATGGGAGGACAGTTGCAACCCGAACAACCGGTTTAACCTGCTTACACAACTCACCACTCTGTAAAAATTTGGGGGGAGTTGGTCGGGGCAAAGCCCATAAAACCTAAGGGTCCCTAAAATGAGGGGGTCAACGGGAAACCTAACCCCACCCTCCAGAATGGCCATCAAAGGGAAGAAGACAGTGTTTTCGCCTTGGCGCCTTTGGATATCGATATCGCCCTCATCGCAGTAAGCGATATCGACGTCCTCAGAAACATTATAAGTGGCCCTAAAAGTTGATAAAGAGGCCCTAGATGAGAGAAGATGCGAAAAACCCATTCCCAAATTAAAAATCCTAATTTGCGATTCAAAGAAAGGCAATTGAAATGGAAAGGATTTAAGAAAGGCCGGAGAAGACTTACTTTTGGCTCTAAAGAGTGGAAGGTGTTCTGGGCTGGAAGATGAACTCGTAGAGGTTTGTGCTCGGCAGAGAGGAAGTCAAGAGTTTAGAAAACAAAAAGTGAAATTTGACTACAGGATGGGCTATATATAGAGGCAGAAGAGGGGGAAGGGGGTAATAAATGTGAGTAAGGTGATGAAGCGGGAAACTCTACGAATCACTACCCAAATCCCCACACACGCCCCGCCTCGGTCCACGAACCTTCAGGCAGTAATTATGGCCAAACTGGCGGACAGACTTAACACGCCTTTTGAGAAGAGCATTAATGGGTTCTTCTGCCGACCCTTAACTGTCTACTACAGACCCCCCGAGAAATATGTTGCCTATTGGGACACTTGATTCGTTCCCAAACCCACGGACACAAATCAAGCGGGGGCTATTGTACGGTGCCGTACACCCAGGTCCATCCGAACCCCAGCAGCTTATTCCCGCAGCGGCCCATAAGTTCTTGGCCCAGGCATTGGCCGGCCCTACCCATCTGGCATGAATGTAATTATACCTGCCACGCGTCATTTGTTGGGGGTGCATCTGGACGGGCAACTTCCCGAACGTTGGGAGATGCTTACCTGGTGTTCGGCATTACCCCCAGAATGTGCCATGCCGAGCAAACCGTCGAAGTGGGAACCAGTTCCCAGGCCATTTACACCTCTTTCCACTCCCACCTGAACTTCCACTTGATTATAATAACATTGGACCTCTTCTTCCACTAACAGTATAAGTAATCATGACACCCCACTATAACTTGGGGTATAAATAAGTAGAGTTGGAGAAGGAGGAGAGAATATTATGATAGGAGAGAACATTATTGGAGGAGAGTCACGTAGAGAAGGCTGGGAGTTCTCAGGAGGTTGGATCATCAGTAGTAGGAAATTCAAAAGCCCATATTAAGTAAATAGATTGTGAGCCCAAGGAAAGGTTGGCCCGTCCATCGTTCCTTTGCGCGCACAAAAATTTAATTACGAAATTAGTTGTAACTTAAAACTACAACTGATTACTCCGATATAATTAGTTGTAACTTAAAACTACAATTTTCTCTAATATAATTCCTTCGAATCTGAGTCTATGACAATAGGATATAGGGTCGCTATGAACTGGTTATTATTAATTTTTTATTATTATTGTTATTATGTTTTGGTTGAATGAGAATGAACCTACTGGTTAATTTTACACAGTACACAAAAGCGGTCAGATTGGTTTTCGGATATAATCCGCTCCGAAATGCAAGTGGCCGAAAAAGTGTTTTTTTTTTTTTTTTGGGTCCAAAACGCACGCTAACAAAACATGCCCGGCATAGTCGGTGCTGACGTGTAGGCAGTGTCCACATACTTTCTCGCCTTAGGGGGACACAGAAGTGAAAAATTAGTTGTAACTGAGTTAAAGAAACCGTGTACTCTGGGGACCCACCATGCTTTCTTTTTGACAAGGAGGGGAAGATGATAAGGCCACTAGGGACACTGCAAATTTGTATTGACGATGAGTCCTATCCAATCTATATTTTTTAAATCGAATTTATTTTTAAAAGAATTATTTTGAGTAATCGGAGTGAGTCGGATTTGTTGACTATGAGTATTGAGCCGGATATATTGACAATTGAGCCGCGGACTCACTTTCCTTTTCCTTTTCTTTTTCATTATTTTTTTATTTATTTATTTTAACAGACGGTCAAGATCGTTTAAGAGTTTAGGATGCGGAACAACTAATCCAAATAAAACAAGGAAATAAATAATACTAAATATTCTAGGAGTCGGAGAAGACCGAAGATTATAGTAGTTGTTTATGTCTGCAAAATAAATATATATCTTTGAGAAGACAGAAGCAGAGCCAAAACACAAGGCCTGTCTTCTGAAGAGCGGTGGTGTTCGTGGCAGATTGAGCGGTGACAAGGTGGGAGCCCCATATCGCCTGTCTACTGAAGGCCGTGGTGTTGCTCTCTACTCTCTATACTCATGGAAGTGCAGAACACAATACAAAACAGTTTCTCGAAATATTGTTTCTTATGGTAAGTTTTCGACTTTTAATTTCGGATCTTAGGCGTAAAAGTGTTACAATTTTTATTTCATGTTTTCTTTTTGAAGAGCGGTGGTGCTGGTGCTGGACTGGGTGTGCCTCAAGGGAGCTCAAACAAGTTCATGTGTTGCGTAACCAAACAAACGTAAGTTTCTTTGCTTTTTTTTTTTTTTTTTTCATCAAAAGTTTTCTTTTTACCATCATTGTTTGGGCAAATATAAGATATATTTGTTTAATTTTATTACATTTCAGGTTAATGAATATGAATTACTCTGTACTCATGTCTTTCTTTTTTTGTTCTCTTCTTCTCCCGTATGTCTTCTAGGTTTTATTTTTGTGTTTGCTTTTATCATTACTAAAATTTCAAAGCTTGAATTTTTACCATTAATTGGCTTAGATTTTTAAATTTAAAATTGATATTTGATATGAGTTTTAATTAGTTTGTAGGCTTGGGTGATGTAAGTGCTTGTTAAAGCTCTGTTTGCCTCTATGGAAAAATACCCAGAAAGGTTTTCAATGAAAAACGGATTTTAATCAGACTGTTTAAAGAAGAAAAAAAGTAATTTATGATGTAATTTATGGTGTGGAGAGGCATATGTGTTTGTAAGGATTAAGAGGGAAAGGAAACGAAATTCCTTTTAAAATATGCTTAAGAAAACCGAGTCTTGAATTCTTTGATATTTTCTTCGTTTTTTGGGAAACTAATCAAATTTTTTTTTTTTGGGACACAGTAGACAAAAAATTCAAAAAGGAGGGCTAAAATTAGAGAAAGTGGATGTTTGTAAGATGTGACAAATTAAATGGGATTAGGCTTTTTGTTTGTTATTAATCTTTGCATTTGGAGTTGTTGAAACTTGGAAGGAGCTATGGTTATTGTACAGTGAAGAAAGTAGTATTAAATTAAAAGGACTTTAACCTTGTGGTGTTCATTCATTTTTTCAGTTGTAAATATTCTTACCTCTTTTTTGGTTGATGAGAAGTTCATGGGAAAGAAGATGTACAATAGTGAGGACCAGATCAGTTTATGAGATAATGAATATGGGGCAATTTGGTCTTGCAACTGTCATGTCATGAGCTACCTAAATGGTGGGTTGCAAAGTGTGCAGAAGATTAGGCCTATCCAACAAAACCGAAGACCCAACCCACCCAGCCAAACCAACCAAACCTGAACCGTCCGCTACCTGACCCGACTACTTGGTGGTCGGTGGCGGGTTCTTGCCATCCCAAACCGATTCCGAAGGGTTGAGTGACGGGTCTTTCCTTCAAAAACCCGATCCACCTGACCTGACCGTGATATATAAACCAGAACTGCTTAGCTAGTTTCCCACTTCTTTCGTTCAGTCATTCTTTCTCAGTCTTAGGCTCTCTCTCACTCTCTCGATCTCTCAACGTCTCCGATTTGTGTCAATTTGCGCCAATCTCTTATCATCGAGCTCTGAATCTCCATCATTGTCGATCTCTCAACCTCCATCATCACCGATCTGCGATTATCTTCCATTCATCATCACCAATCTGCGATTATCTTCCATTCATCATCATCGATCTGCAATCTCTGCCATTCACCATCTCCGATCTAGCAAGTCAAGGTTGTAGTTTTCAGTAATTTTCTCTCTTTATTTCTTTGTTTAAGTCTCATGCAAGTTTAAATTTACTATCATCTCTCTATTTCTGGTTGTGTTCTTTGGATTTGTGGGTTACTGGTGTTTGGGTTTGTCGACCTGTACTTTATTTCTTTGTTTCAGTCTCATGTAAGTTTAGATTTATTATCATCTCTCTATTTCTGCTTGTGTTCTTTGGATTTGTGGTTCTATTCATAGATTTTTTCTTTTAGATTTGTGAAATTTGTACTATGTTTGGTCTTTGATCTCTATCTTTCGGTTGAAGTAGAATCCAACCGTCGTGCACCCGAACCTGATCCGACTTGACCCGTGATTTTCATGGTCGGTGGCGGGTCCACCGCCCTGCTACCCGACCAAATCGGGTCGATCCCGGGTTGAGTACAAGCCCGAACCGAGCCGACCCATGGACACCCCTACATAAGATAATAGATTAGGGGGGATAAGTGTTTATTCACTTCATTTAGGGGAGTTAGTATACATAAAAAGAAAAACTTATCCAAAACTTCATTTAGGGGGGATAAGTGTTTAGTATCCAAAGTTTGAATCTTCCTCCCACATAATAACTATTATACATAAAAAGAAAAAAGAAAAAAAAAGTACATGGATTGGTTTGTATTTTTAAAGTGAGCTTACTTATTTAAAAACGAACACGTGATTAGTAATTTTAAAGGTAGCTTATCTTGTTTCTTAAAAAAAAAAAAGGTAGCTTATCTTTAAAAAAAGTGGCCATGAAATATTTATAGTTTAAAGATTATATAATTTATTTATTTGCTCACATTTTACTATTTTAGAAAACAAATGGTATTAAGTACACATAATTGGTATTTTTAGGAGCACGTAAAGTCAATCAAGCACAGCCCTGACCGAAGTGTCCGCGTAAAAATCACTACCTCCAAATTTAAGGCTCTTTTTCGCACTGAGTTTAAAGGTATTTGATGATTGTTTCAATTGCATTTCTTTCTTTTCAACTGCAGGCCTTTGATTGTTTGCTAAATGAAACTAAAAGATTAGCTTTTTGTTTGTTTTGATTTTTGCCATTTTTTGTTATGTTTTTCTTTTACGATATTATAAATTTATTATATCATGTCTTAAGTAATTTATTTAATATATTATTAACGTAACACCAGTTTTATATATATATATATATATATATATTACATCATCCAATTTATGTTTGTTGGTAAGCCTTTCATAACAAAAATTGTAATCTTTTTCTTATTGATATTTTTTGGGTGTTTGGGAGAACGAGAGTTCTGCACTATTCTGTTTTGGGTTCTTTTTATCTAAAGACGGGCCCACTAAAAAAAATTAAGTAATATATACTAATTTATTTAAATTTGAAACTTTTTATTAAAAAGAAAAAAAAATCATACATGACCCCATCCAAAAAAAAAAAGTGAGCCTCAAAATTTAAAGTTAACCCAAAAAACTGACAGATTAGAATCTTCAAATCCATATTTGTGATTAGCAACCCCTTCTAAACAAAGCAACAAAAAAATAAAATCCATTTTTACTAATAAAATATAAACAAATCCCAGATAAGAAAATCTTCGCTAAGAAAAAAGCAAATAACTTGTGCATTTTAAGAGCATTCTCATCAAATGTGTTAAAAATGCTAAATGTTATTTTTTAACATGTTTAACACCTTAAATCATAAAAACCCATCTTTATCAAAGGTGTCTAATTTTATAAATTTTAACAACTTGATACAATGAGGTTTTGTTACTAACACCTCACTATAGCAAGCTGCTACTTTTTTATTATTATCTTCTTTCTTTCCTTTTCACTTTCCTTTTCACACACACACACACACACACACACTCTCTCTCTCTCTCTCTCTCTCTCTCTCTCTCTCGTGCTCTCCGTCCCTTCTCTCCTTTTGGTGTGTGTGTCTCTCTCTCTCTCTCTCTCTCAGGTGAGCCCTTCATAGCTCGTTAAAACATGCCTTAATTCTGCTAACCCACATTCCTTTCCTCCTAATCATCATCGTCATTATCTCCATCCCCACTATCTGATCCGAATACAGTATTACCCTCTGAAGACGCCACCATCACCGCCGATCTCTGCGTTAACAGCAACAACGAACTTGTACTCGAACCCATATCCTGCTCGGTCAAGTGTTTCAGGGCCGATTCGGTATGCGACGTCAACGGCGTGACTTACTGGTGTGACTGCGCTAACGCGCTTTGCGTTGGTGTCAAGGTTGCCAGGTTAGGGTTCTGTGAGGTCGGTGGGCTTCTGGGTTCTCTGTGCTTTTTAGACTTTTCTGATAGCTAAATTGATTGATTTGGTGAGCCCATTTTTTCATTTATTTTATTCTAGATGAATTGAGAATTTATGTGTAGAGATTGACTAATTTCAGTGGATGTAGTTCTTGATTTTGTGATTTGATTGGTGGGCTTCTGGGTCTTTATTGGGATTTGATTTTGGTTGAATTTTGGCTGTGATGGTGGTTGTGATTTGATTTTGGTTAGGTTTCGACAGTAGTGCGTGGTTTCGGCAGTGTAGAGGTTTTTTTTTTTTTTTTTTTTTCTTTTCTTTTTCTTCTTCTTCTTTGCGGTTGTTTATGGTTGCAGTGGATCTGGCTGGTGGCTGGTGGCAGCGATGGTGGGTGGATGTGTTGGTTGTGGTATGGGTAGGTAAATGTGGTGGCCGGTGGTGCTAAGAATAATTGGGTTGAGAAAGAGAGAGACAGAGAGGGAGGAAGAATAAAAAATAGTAAAAAAGAATATTTAAGTGAAATGTTAAAAAAAATAGAAGTTTTGATGTAAGGAATATTGTAAAGTGATGTGTTATATATTATAAAGTTGGTTTTTGATATGGTAAATGTTAAATTTTTTAGAAGCTTTGATGGAAATGCTCTAACTATTCCTTTGGCATAATGCTGTGATTATCTTTTTTAGGATCCAAAGTAAAATTTTTTAAAATTTGGGATATGGATGTAGCCATAGTGTCTAGTTCCACCTAAAAAATTGTTATGCTAGTATTTATTATTATTATTATTATTTATTTTTTCACCATTAGCAAGATGATTTTACACTGCCGCACATCATTACCGCACACTATTGGCATGATAGTCATTCTAAAAGTACAAAATTCTTGTTGGGGGGGGAGGGGGAAGGGTCGGTTCAAGGTTTTAGGAAAAAGTTTTACACACATATCCATTTATTATTATTATAAAGTTTCAACCTATGTCATATGCTTTTGATGATTCTGCTCTTTATCGTCAGATCAAGACACCAAGACGTTTTTGGTGTAAACAAGGATTGAATCCTAAACCTCTTATTCAACTATTAGAGATTTTACTAGTAGAGCTAACTTGAACAAAATCACCCGCCCCCCTCCCCCCCCCCCGCTCCCTCTCTTAGAACATTCATATTGGAGATGTTAAAACCACTTAGCTATTTTAGCATCTCCAAGCATAAAAATTATACTACACTGGTGGAGCTATATCTATAAAAAAAAAAAAAAATTTGACATTGATCTACAATAAACTCTTATAAATAAGAGTTCACTATAGCAACTCTTATTTGTTTTTATTGTCTCTCTCATCTCTCGGACTCAATCTAGCTCGCCCCCTCTCCTTTCTTAGACTCCTTCTTGTTCGTCTCTCTCTCTCTCTCTCTCTCTCTCTCTCTCTCTCTTCTTAACTCTACATCTCTCCTTGATCGAATCTGTGGGTTTCGTTTGTGTTGTTTGTTGCCATTGGTGGGTTTCAGTTATGGCCATGGGTTGTTGTGTATAGGGGTGTCCACCCACCTGCAACCAATTCGAGAGCATCGACTGTCGACGGCAGGTTTCAGACTTTAAAAACTAACTCCGATGGGTCGATTGGCAAGTTCTCTTCTCTTAAACCCGACTCACTGGACCCAACCATAAAACCCAACAAAATCTAGGAACTCCAAGCATTTTCGGGCAAGTATTTGGTGAAAATTCATCAAATCCGCCTAGATTTCTGCCGAATTTGGTGAGATCTCACCAAATTCGACAAGATAGAAAAGTAGGAGGATTGATTTTCTCTCATATGTGTTTGGTTGAGAGGAAAGAAAAGTAGAAAGATGAAAAATTATGAAAAATAAAGTTGGTATAAATTTATAATTATGTTCGTATTAAATAAAACAGAAAGTAAAACATTTTTTATACTCATTTGTTATTAAAAAAAATATGCATAAACACTTTGCTTTTCTTTTTTCTTTTTTCCACAAGCCAAAAGGATCCAAAACAAATAATAAAAAAGAGAAAAATAGGGAAAAAAATGAGAACGAAAGAAACAGATAGAAACAAAAGAAATTAACAAAAAAGACGAAAAGTGAAATGAGCACCACCAAAAAAAAAAAAAAAAAAAACCTAAAACCAACTAATGGAATAAGAAGAACCAAAAAATAAAAAGTAGAACAAAAAAAAAAATTAAAAAAAAAAACCTTTGCTTGTTGGTGGCAAAGCAAAATATCGTCAAAATCATAGTTTCTCATTTTCACTTCCATTTTCTCCCTAATTTGGGGAGATCAAGTTTTGGTGGGCTTGGAGAGAAAATAGTCGAGCCCTATCATTTCTCTACCCCCTCCCATCTCACCTATTTTCTCTCATATTTTCTACTCTCATTTTTTTCATCAGTTTCAAAATTATCCCAACCAGACATACCTTTAGATAAGAGAGAGACAAAGAAGAAGAGAAAGAAACAGATATAGAGGAAAAATAAGAAAGATTAAAAAAATAATATTTAAATAAAGTGGTAAAAAAATAAAATATTTGATATTGGATATATTGTAAAGTGAAATATTAAAATAGATCTTTTAGTTACTCTTACTCCTGCGTAACCCCTCAAATTCTCACCATTAAAAAAAAAAGTAAATAAATGAAGATCAGATAAAAATCTTGTAGAAATATAGAACACAAACTATATATCCAATTTCCATCCTTTTTGTCGGTCTCTCATTCAAATCTCATATAAGAGCATTAGTACCCGCACTGCCATATGCCATATGTTGGCATATTTTACCATCAAAACACAAGAAACATGCTTTATCCGAGCTTCTAATTGTAAATTTTTTTACAATACTGCTACTGTACCATCTTATTTGTAAGATGGTATTGTAGCAGGCTTGTATAAATTTTTTACTAATTTATTCTCTCTCCTCTATTAGCTGTCTCCCAATTTGTCTCTCTGTCTCCCACATTTCTCTCTCTCATTTCTTTGGTTCTCTCTTTATTGCAGTGTAGCCTCAGTCCCACTTTGTCTCTCCATCTCCCTCATGTCTATCTCTCTCTCATTTCTCTAGTTCTCTCTTTGTAGCATTGTAGCCTCAGTCCTCACTTGTGTGTCTAAGATCGGCGTGGTGGCGAGGCAGGTGGCGTGGTTGACATCGGTGTGGCGGCATGGAGGTTAACGCGGTGGAGATCAGCTTAGAGATCGGCATCGAGAGTGTGTTTTTTTTTTTTTTTTTGTGTGGTTATTGTGGCTAGTGTTTAGGTTTGGCTGTAGTGTGGTTCCTAGGGTTGGTGGTGGCATAATGGTCAATTTCTTGTGGTTGTTGTGGAGGTTTCTTGGTGGTTCTTATTGTGGCTGTAGTGTTTGGTAGGTGTCCATTTGGATATGGGGTGGTGGGTTTTGATTTCAATTTGATTCTGTCCTTTGATTCTCACCATAGCTGTGACTAGTGTTTGGTGGGTTTTTTAGTGGTGGCTTTGTGGGTGGAGGTGGTGGTGGATTTATGGGTTTTGTTCCCGGTAGTAGGGTGGGTTTTTTTACGGTGGTGGTGTTGGGTTTCTTGTGGCAGATGTGGTGGTGATGGGTGGTTGAAAGAGAGAGATAGTGAGGAAAAGATAATCAGAGTGATGGGGGAGATGAGAGAGAGAGAGATTAGATTATATTATTTTATTAGGTAGTATGTATTATTTTAATAGATTGAATAAGAAAATAAAAGTTAGGATGTTAGGTGTGTTGTAAAATGGTATGGTATAATAGATAAAGTAACTTTTAAGATTGTAAAATGAAATTTTTTTGAAGAAACCGAATGTGAATGCTCTAAACATGGAAAAAGAAAGCGACACACGTATGCTTTGAACCTATACCCCAACACACTTTTTGATCAGCAAATTTGGATGCTTTCGTCTTCTTCTTCTCTCATGAGTTTTCTTCTCTCATGATTGTTTTTTATGACCGAGCTTATTCCTTACCTCTGCCACCACCGTTTCCTTTCCAACAGAAGAGTCCTTCGGTTGCCACTTCCCCAACAACATTTCTAGTCTTTCATCCTCCTATGATAGAATCAATATGTAATTGCCGATGCTTTCCAGAATAGGACTTTGGGTAACAAACTGAACTTCCATTTGGGTAGGTAACACAGAGAGAGAAAGAAAGATGCATCTATTTCTGACGAAGATGATCACTCATTGGTTCAAGCATCATTACTTGGTAAAGCTTGAACTTGAAAGAATGAGAAGGGAATGGTCTTAGCATAACAGAAAAAGAAGCTGAGTCTTACAACCAAACCCAGTTCAGAGATTGGTTTTGGGCCCTATATGGTGTGGAAGGAGATATTGATTGCTCTCTCTAGCATTTTCTGCTCTAGAGGTAAATTTGATATTGGATTTTCCTTGTGTTTGGACTTTGGATTGAGGTTTTTTCATGTGTGTCTTTGATTGCTTATGTTTACTATTTCTCTTTTTTGTTAACTGGGCTCATTCTCCACCTCTACCTGTAGATGTCTCGAGTTGTGGTTGAATGATACAAGCTTGATAAATAACTAATTTTTTTTTTTTTTTGATAAATAGCTAATTTTTTAGCATGATGTGTTTGAAGATGAGTTATAGATATATGCGATTTGAAGAGAGACAAGATAAGGGATGGCATAGAGATATAGTTTGTGTGATTTTTACAGAACTCTAAAGTTTCGATCTTTATTTTTAATGTATTTTTTGTTTTGAGGTGGTTTAAATAGTTTTTTTTTTTTTTTAAATAATGGTTTAAAGAGGTCTAACCAAGGGTATTTCACGCTGCTAGATAATAAAGTGATAAAGTCAAAATAAACCTAGCCACGAATGGGTTTATAGTTTACTATAATTTCTATAAAGTAATTAAAACAAAATATTTAAATGTAAACAAAATCAATCCAGTGATATTTAATAGGAAATTAAAGTCAAGATTACCGTGATTTCCTTGACTATGTATATGAGGTAACTTGTATGGCATAAATACAACACAAGGAAAAAAAGGGGAAAAAAATTCATTGTTCCAGAGAGAGAGATTGTTAATGACAAAGCCCCAAGGGAAAAAAAAAATCAAGGTTTTCATTATCAAGTTCCATTCGTTGATGATTCTAAAGAAAAGGACGTAGTTCCATTCGTAGATGCCTTGATGGCATAAACAAAACCCCGGAGGATGATTGGTTGTACACAATTTTTTTTTAATTTTTTTGATATGTTGCAGCACACTATTTAAAAAAGATTATTTGAATTTTATTTGTTGAAGTTGTTATGTAGATTAGAGAATATTAGTTAAGGATTTTTTAATAAGGAATAATTATTTTTATTTTAAATAATAGTTATTTATTAGAAGAAAAAAAAAAGATTCTTTGTAATAAAAACGCAACTATACAAGAATTGGTTATTCATAAAGTATAGTTATTGCAGTGGCGGCTTTAAGAGTTTTGTTTAGGGGGATCATTAAAAAATTTTAATAAAAAAAAAAACTTGAATATTTCGAGTTACCGACAAAAAAAAAAATTTAATATATGAAGTTTTACGATTTCTTTCTACAAGTATTCAAATTTTGAATTGTTATATGATAGTTTATTATAAGTATCTATTGCCAATGTAGGTAGCTATGAGCCTATAATCATTTTATTTTGTTAAGTTTATTTAACATTTTTATTTTTATGTAGTTTTTATTATCTATCTGTTATTGTTTTTATAAAAATATTTTAAACTAAATGATTAAACTAAACTCATTGGCTTTGTATTAATTATTGACACACAAGACCCCCTTCATTCAAACATAAAATTATACACTAATGTCTACTTAACCAATCAAATGCTTGGACAATCACTAACTGTCAATTTTTTTTCTTGAATTTTACCAACTTTATAACAGAAAGTTATTATAACGTGATAACAATATACAAACATGTAACAAACCATCTTTGTTTCTTAATTATTAAATTATATAAATTTATATTATATTTATATTGTACACACAAATATTCACACACATTATAATTCACACAAATAGCATTATAATAAAAAGTAATGCACACAATCAATTTTAGACACACTCATATATAATATAAATTTATAAAAAAAAAATAGTGACACTTACAATTCACAAACACTTACTCTTTATTCTTAGAGTTGGAAATACTTGTAATAAGAGTGTGCAAAATTTAAGTCAGGGCGTGCAAAAATATTTTTAAGAAAAAATTATAGTATTAAAATAACAAAAAAAATATTATATATATATATATATATATTTTTTTTTTTGAAGTTAGGGGGTTCATTTGAACCTCCTGACAACAATGTAGTGCTGCCCCTGAGTTATTGTTATTTTATTAGAGGTTCTATTATACCAAATGGTGCTAATTGTGTTTACAAAGAGCTTCCTTAACCTCTCAGTTACCTTGCACCCTTAGAGTATATAATAAACAGTAGTGTAGGGAAGCAAAAGATAATAACTTGATAATTATTAAGATAAACTTTAAATACCCACCCCCACACCAGAATGGCACAATAATTATAATCTCCCACAGAAATATACTAACAGTAAATCCCATCATTATTATAAACATAGTGCTACATTGTTAAATAAGAAACCAGTAGTTTATCAAAATAAATAAATAAATAAACCAAAGATTTTCCTTTTATCTTCAATATAAATGGGCCCTATATATATTTCCTTTATTTTATTTTATTTTATTTTTTTGATGGACAAGTCCTTTATTCTTTATGCAGATACTTATTTTGTCACCCCATTTATATTGGTATTGGGTCTATAAGCACTGATGCAACATTATCTTTCATCTCTTTTCCAACGTTAGTGTAGTTATCCCCTTCCTTGTAAATGACATCTAATACTTGTGTAAGATTAAGACAATGCATAAGTAGAGGCATAGGAACACAGTAGGTCTTATTCGCTAGAATGACACAATAATTATAATCTCCCATAGAAATATACCAACAGTAAATCCCATCATCATTATAAACATAGTGCTATATGTATATTAGAACATCAACAGACTTGGATCCTATTCAAGTCTTTTATTTATTTTTTATTTTTTTTGATGGACAAGTCCTTTATTCTTTATGCAGATACTTATTTTGTCACCCCATTTATATTGGTATTGGGTTTATAAACACTGATGCAACACGATCTTTCATCTCTTTTCCAACGTGAGTGTAGTTATCCCCTTCCTTGTAAATGATATCTAATGATCGTGTAAGATTAAGACAACGCATAAGTAGAGGCATGGGAACAACAGTAGGTCTTATACACTCCTCATTAACGTCCTTCCATGCATTAGCAACTTGCCTGTTGAATTCATCATGGACTACTTGCTCTGAGACACCATGTTGCTTCATGTAGCATTCGACTGCTGAGGGAGCATGCCCTCTCTTTTGCTCAAACTACATACAAAGTTTTTCAAAAGGGTAAGTAGAAAATTGGAAACACATATGAAATAGACCTCTCACACTAGCTTGTGAAACTTGATAAGATTTTTTGATCGCATACCTTATGTGACTCCATGTCATCCATGAGTCTACCAATTACGGATGAAGCTGTAATAATCTTGGGGTTGCTGAAGGTCCAATCGAATGCCTCTTTTGTAACGATGTCACCCATGCCAAGGAAAGAGATAGTTGTGAGCATTGGTAAACCAGAGCTTGTAAGTGCAACATACATATACTCCTCCATTGTTGGGATGTAATTTTGGTAGAACCATTTAGCTTCATCAAAGTAAGCCCGAACCAAACGTTTCATCTAAGGTTTAAACAACATGAATGAAATAAGTACATAGTATGAAAAAGTAGACAAAAAAACATAAAAATTTAAGTTGCTTGACGCTTACAGAATCTTTTGCATAGCTAACACGGTATGATCTTTCTTTCTTGGCCAACTCATTTTCAATTGCTTTGAATACATCAAAGAGTGCATGACAACATATTTGCATGTATTCTGGAAGTTGATCTATGCAGCTAATATCCCACCTAAAAATATCATGTACCAATTACAAAAGTTAGATTAACATTATACATCATAGTTTTAACATATATATTAATTAATTCAATTTATGAACCTCTCAATTGCTTCTGTGAAGGGTTCGAGTTCTTCAAGTGTGCCATAAGCATCATATATATCGTCTAGAACAGATGTCATGGAAATAGCTTTGGTTAGTATTTTTCTTGCAAGTGAATATTGGGGTTCAAAGTAGACCGAGACTATCCAAAAGTAGCATTCGACAATCCTATCTCTTGCAAAAGGTAGCTTCGTTGCAAAATCTAAATCTTTCCACCACCTACAATTTGAATATAACAATTAATATTAATTGATTGTAAGTAACCAAATATTTATAGCAAAATGCTAGGGTTGTTATAAATTTTACTACAAAAAACTAATAAATTGTTGTATCAAGAATATGATTATTAATATATACCACTTCAACAATCTAATAAATGAATTTTGAAATAATATTTTGGGTAAATTACAACTTACACACACGCCTATGTTTTGGCCGAAATTTAAGTTGCCTACCTGTGCTTTGAAAATTTGACACTTTACCTATCTGAGGTTAGTTTAGTTAGATTTTCTTAATCACTTCTTTTAGAAACATGGCTAAATATGTGATTTTGTTTCACTTTAATGTTTCTTTCCTCCAAAATCACAAAAAACATAAAAATACAAGATCAAATAATATTTTAAAAAAAATCTTGTGGAATACTTACATCATAGGATTTCAAATCACAAGTAGGCAACTTAAATTTTAGTCAAACCTTAAATAGGTAAAGTGTCAAATTTTAAATCATTGGTATTTTCAGCTAAACTACAAGTAGGTAAATTGTAATTTAACCTATTTTTTTATTTATTATTTGTTACACATTATTTTGCAAGGTTTATATAGCAAAATCTGTAGTATTCTCTTCTTTATTTCCAAAAATATTTGTACTTTGTCTTTTTGGATCATGGTTTTAGAACTAATTACCTTGTGATATAACTAAGTTCCTCTTTGTGCAATGACTGCACTAGATTGAAATCTAATATTGAAAGCTTGAGCAAAACTTTGTTATGTGAAGCATCTTGTTCATAGAAAGAAATATATCGCCGAGCCTCTAGCCGTGGTATGCCCTTGTGCAAGGGCCACTTTAGGGCCCAAGTTATTTGTGCTGCCAACGGATTGCCTATAAGGGATGCTGTGGACTTAAGGTGAGTGGTAGTGAACTCAAGGGCCTCATCAAGAATGTCTTCTCCATGCATGCTCAAATGTGTAGCTTCATAGAAGGCTAGCATGCCTTCAACGTTACTGGTCAAGCTTTCCTTGAATTGACCATCTTCATCTTTGAACTTTTTGAAAACATCTGTTTAGCAAAAACCAAACTTGTTTTATAGAAAAAAAACGTCGCTAACTTGCTATTACATGAAGAAATTAATCATACTCGGGTCTTACCACATGAAACCTTAAATCCTTCTTGGCGTAGCAGTCGAAAACTGAGGGAAACTTTGTAGAGATCATCAACATCAATTTTGTCGTTAAAAGTCGTGTATATTTGTTCTAGAGCTTCTTGGATTTCTCTTTCAAAGTGGTAAGCGACGCCAAGACGCTGGAGTGCATCAATTAAGCCCAGCTGTTGTGAAAGATGACCTGTGGCAAAGAGCTCATTTCTCACCTCATCTTTCAGCTCTTCAACTTCACGTACTTTACGAAAATGAATATCCTACACCATGAGTTGCATGAACAAATAATTGTATTGTAACAAAAAATGCTAAAAATATTATAAATTTTACGCAAATAATCTTGTTACCTTGTCGCCAGAAGTATTGCTGATGAAACGGTCACCCCAAATGCTTGGATGATAATTTGCTGTCCGGCGAACAACCTTTGATTTGGCATTTTGGGGTGGAGCCCCTGCTGCCCCTGAGACTTGGATAGACATATTTTTTCTAAGTTCAAGGAGAAGTCTAAGTTTTGAATGGTAGATGGGATTTGTTCTTTGTGAACTTCTTGAGCGCGATGTAGAAAGTCTTCAAGGCCACAGTATTTATAAAGCAATGAAGAGAAAGGTAATAGAATGAGCTTTATGAAATAGATTAGAAAAGTCAGTGAAGTACAATTATTTTATGCACATCCCTTAAGGCCCAAAGTTCAGCTAGGAAACTCGTGACATAATAAACTCGTGCATGAACTCGTGCTTTCTATGAAATTAAATAAAATCGTGCATGAGGCGGCGCCACCCTATAGGTCCCAGGACGACGTTAACCTGAAAAAAAAATTTATACATAATAATTTAAAATTTTATATTTATCTATCTTTAAAAAAAAATTTGGGAATATCCTGAATTTTTTTTTATGCAAATAAAATTAAATTTTGGTCCATAATTTGAGTAACTTAATAATATATTAGAATTTTTCATGCAAAAAGAATCATATATTACGGCTTTACTTTTAGTTTTTGCTTTACTTGACACATTGTCATTGTACGATTACTTTTCCTCAGAAATATTATAATATATATATTATACAACTAATTGGTCAAAATCACGTAAATTTAGCTTTTTCGTTGTACAACTACTTTTCTTTTTTCTTTTTCAGATAATTTTGATTAGAAAAAAATAATAGTTTTAGTTAATCAAGTAAATAAACTTAAAAAGTTACTTAATTTTTATATAACATCAATTAGTTCATTATATATATATATATAATAAACTTTTTATTTTTGTGATTATAATTAAACATGTGATTGTCCATTCTAAGGAAATTTGATTAAATTTATACGAAAAGTGTCACTAAATATTATGTTTTTACATTTTGCTATCATATTATTAGTAATAAACTTATTATATTTTTATTTATATAATTTAAAATTTTATTAATTATATTATTTATGACGTCACCGGTTTGACTATTAGTCAGATCTCGGTCTGACCAAAAAACTAGTAACCAGTCCATTTTCTAGTTCTTTTACCGTACTAGTTTATAGAACCATGGAACCACCCCCCCCCCCCCCCCCCCAAAAAAAAGCTTGAACGAAAATCTGGAAAAAAAAAATTATAATAAAACCACTAACAAGGCCTAAACCAAATGCCAATAGAAAAGCCCAGTACAAGATTAATCTCGTCTTAGACTAAGACAATTACTACTCCAACACCAACACAATTACGTTTTTAATTCAACATATATTAAAAAAAAAAAATCCTTACTGTCTTAGTGCCTTGCAGATTCACAAGTTATTAAACAATTTAAACTAAAACTAAATCAAACCTAAAGGCTAAAAGGAAATAAGAAACTCACATACTCTCCCCAGCCATTGCCGTCCATCCCTGTTCAGCAACACTAACAACTACAACTGAACTCCACAAGTTTTATGTTGTAAAATTTTATGTATTTACATTTTCTTTTATTATTGTTGTTGTTGTTGTTAATATATAAATTTTATTTTTATTAGATTGTATAATTTAAGCTTATTGAGGAATACCTTGGAAAAAATTATTGGTGCCGCCACTGGAAATTTCCAAGATCATTTCTAAAAAATGGTTGTCAAACAACCTTATTCACCTTGTGCTACTTTTTCAAACACAACGGTAATCAAGTTAGTTGTGTTTTATGCAAGCATGATATATGGGATTCATAAACATGTACATATACTCAGTGGCAGCTCCAGAAATTTTTTTCAGGGTGTTCCTCAACAAACATAAATTACACAATCTAATAAAAAGAAAATTTTATAATGTATTGGTTTAGCCTAACATAATTTAATTTGTTTGTCTTTTATAATGTATTGGTTTATTAATTATTATACTGCTTTAAATATTGTTGTTTAGCCTAACAATAAACTATATTGCTCTAATTTGTTATATTGTTTAGCCTCATGTACACATTACACTAAAAGCACTAAAAAAGCCACTCATGTGCACATTATTTACCCATTATGTGTAACACAATAATTAAAGCTCTAAAAATGTGTAATGTGCAGCCCGACCCCATCCCATGTGCCCAATGCCCATCCACCCCCACCCCACTCAACACACAAGCACGCATCATGATGCTCCCTGCCAATCAAAAAATTTCACAATGACACATTACACTAAAAAACAAGCAATATTTCACCAACATCAACGCACTACACACACCAACATAGCACCGACAGATAAGATAAATAGATAAAGGGATAAAGCCAAATTTAATTTTCAAAAAGTGAAGAACTCAAGAACAGACAAAATTTAATAAAGTTAAAGACTAAAATTTAATTCGGCCAATCAAATAGAGAGAGAGTTACTAAGTTTGGTGATGGTATTGAAGAATAGAGAGAGAGAGAGAGAGAGAGAGAGAGAGAGAGAGAGAGAGAGAGAGAGAGTGAGAGTCTTTTTTACTCATTTCATTGTTTTCAATTTTTCATTTCAGTTTAGATAGTGTGAGAGTCAGAGAGAGAGTGAGAGACTGAGAGAGAGCCTAAGAGAAAAAGAGAGTCTGAGAGAAAAAAATTAAATACCTCGACCTTGAGGGAGCCTAGGGAGGGTCTGAGGGAGCAGTGGAGCACCGACGCTGACGAGGGAGCACCGGAGCGCTGCGAGCGCACTGCTGCAACAGCCGAGCAGCGACAGGGAGGCGGGGCCGTGGGAGGTCGGAACTGGACTAGGCACGAGGAGCGGACGAGCCGGCGGGCTTGCGATCTGCCGATCTGGCAGTGGCTAGTGGCAATCTCCTCTTCGATCCAATGGCTAGAGCCTAGTGGCGATCTCCTCTCCGATCCGATGGCTAGTGGTGGCGATCTCCTCTCCTTGGCTTGGATGAGCCTCCCTTAACAAGTGGCGTTGCTCAATACTGTGACCTCTGTGACTTTGTCTATCTTTAAGTTAGGTGTTAGCTTAGTGATTTTTTTTTTTTTTTTGATAAAGCATTTAAGTGAGAATCTGTGGGTTTGAGCCTTTGAGGCGCTGCGCTGCTCTTTTTTTTTTTTTTTTTTGGTGTGAGAATCTGTGGGTTTGTTTGTAATCTAATGGCACTTGGGCTTGCCGTGGGCTTGTCCTTGTTACAAATTTTTTTTTTTCCAGATTTTAGTTCAAATTTTTTTTTGGGCTTTTTTTTTGGCTATGCTTGATAGTAGAATAAATAATTTTTTTTTTTTAATTTGAGGGTGTTCCTAATTTTGTGTTGAGAGTGTTCCTGATATAGAGCATATATAATTTTTTTTTTTATATACAAAAAAAAAAAATTTCAGCTCAGGGTGTTCCTGGGAACACCCTGAGCTATACATGGCGCCGCCACTGCATATACTCAGCCATGAAACTGCATAGAGTAACATTGGTTTGTTTCTTGGCAACCTAAGAAATCAAATTGGAACCAAAGAGGACTACATAATTAGTCATGGATCTATGAGTAGTGAATGGGCAACTAGCTCAACCAGCATCGGAGAAAGCATAGGCGTCAAGATGAGTATTATCTTCGAGTAGATGAAGCCTGAAGTCTTGAGTGCCTCGAACACATCAAAGAATGGGTTTAAATTGTTGCATGTGTTGGACCGAAGGAGCATGCATATATATGTTGGTATCCAGTATTGACAAATTAAGCCAACTCTGCTCTTGTGATGGTTAAGTATTGAAGAACACCAGCTTTGCTACGTTAAAACAAAGACAAGAATTAATGTTAAGTTGAGTAAAATGAGACTTGGCTATCATAGGTGTTGAGATTAGATTACTACTGGCCGGTGGAAAATATTTGTGCACGGTGACTGAGGATGTCACAAGCATATGACTAAGATGCTTGCCTTTGGAAGATTAACTAACTCCAATGCGAAGAAAATAATGTAGGTTTTCCAGGCCTTTAATGGCAAATCCAATGTTAATGTGATTGATGAAGGAGCTCAACAATGAGAGTTACTTCTCCGCAAATGGATCTACGCATCCAACACCACAGTTCAACTATTCAACCATTGTCATAAAAAGAGTTCATAGATTAGATCCCATGAATGAGAGTTAGAACTTGGTGCTAGAATGTCATAAGTCTTGTAACTTAACTGATACATTCTAGTATTTTCAACAGAAATGTCAAAAGTTCAAATCCTTTTTCTCAGTTTGAATTAAAAATTAAAAAAAAAAAAAATTGGTGTTGGAACAAATTAGGTATTTATAAATTTTTTTCCTTATTTTAGGAGGGAGATCATTAGGTTAGTTGACTATTTTCAGCTCTATAAAAAGTTTTATATTTCAATTAGCACCTTATGGTATTTCTAATAGAGACATCCGGAATTTAAATCATCATTTTCCATTATTGTAACTAATTATCAATAATTATTAAAAAAAAAAGTCAATTTAATTCGTGAGAGGGGAATTAAATATAAATTTTAAAAATTTACGCTGCAAATTATATGTACACAAAAAATAAAACAAAATAAAATAAAACTATCAAAGGTTAGAAGGGCCATGCCGCCTTTGTCTCATGTTTTTATTAATTCTCTCATTGCAAAGATAAACTATTCCAGCATCACAGAAAACATAATAGCCTTTCCACTCTCCTTTTCTACAATGGAAAATTGTCATCATGTTTCAGTTCTCATATGTTACATGAAATCTCTTGTATCTCCGGTTGATCACTCGCTTACAAGTTGATCCAATTCTTGTCAAATGCATTCCTTCTCCTATTGGAAGAGTAACAGATTTAACTCTACAATTCTTTCCCTGAACAACTTCAGCAAATGATATCCCATCTTTCTTATGGTGAAAATTATTCACAAACATTGTAGACCCACTTGGGTTAAGGTTTATGGTCTTGAATATTTTCAAGTGATCTTGAAATTTGCAATCAATAACTGCGAAATCAATATTTTTGTACTGCTTGATCACTTCACAAGGATTTCCATAGATAAATTTGATCACGTTTTCGAGGCTATTTTTCATAAACAACACTTTGCTTTTTTCTATGTGATCTTCATGACCAATACAAATAAGTAGTCCACCAATTTGCTTTGCAGCAACAACTAGAGCTATTGTTAACGGAGTTATGCCATCTGAGGTGATTTGCACCATTAATCTAGCTCGCCGGCTGCCAAAGCTGATACAAACTCGATATATTTGGGTTCAATCAGTCTTGAGCCTCCAAGATTACAATCTTGGATGTTGTGGATCTTACATTGGAGAATCGAAATCATATACAATTTAATCAGCTATAGTTGAAACCAAATTACTCAATAGGGTTCATAAATACAGGAAACAAAATTAATGCAATGCTTTTCACCAAAATAAAATATAAGAGAAGCTTCCCCCCCCTAAATTAATTAGCTTCATATAACAACTTTTTTGGGCTTAATGCTACACGTGACAAATTTTGTTAAAAAAAAAAAAACTATCAATTAATAGTGTCAAATTTCTAAATTGATTACTTTATTCCCAAATGCACTAAATATATTTCTCTTTCAAAAAATTTCACAAATATTTACATAATCTTATGGTACATAATAAAATTAATATCAATGATAGAGCTAATAAGAGTGAAAGTAATTGTTGAAAAATATTAATATCTCTAACATTATTCTTTGGAAATAAGCCTAAAATTTTGAAATAGACATGTATTCAGAAAAGATAACTGAAGGTAGAAATTTACCAGCTGAATAGTGTGTAGGTAAGCTTTCATGGCGTCTTGAGGAAACCATTCCATTGTCAAAGAAAATTGCAAATATAGAGAAGACTTTTGGAATGGTCAAGCCTAAGATTGCTTCAAGAAAATTTAAAGGACTTGGAGGGTCAAACAAAGCTGGTGGGCCTCTTTATAGTGTTCGGATATTGTTGTGATGCCATTAATATTGAATTCTTCTTACAACCAACTGGAGTGTTGTCGAAGCCTTACACAGATCTCACCACATTAGGACAAGTGGTCTACTGTAAAGAACTTTGAGAGTATGATCATTTGCATGTAGGTGAAGTCGTGGCAGCGTTTTGAGCACCTTCATGTGACCAATATTCTGACTGCTATAACTCTTAAGGAATGTGATTTGCTTGTGTCCATGCACGTTAATTATTCAGATATGGGAGGAGAGAGACACTTGGCGTTGCCATACATTCCTGTAAATGACACGTGGAGAGCATGAGTATAAAGACATGCATGCAAGAACTTGGGAATGAGATTATCATATATATCCAAGAAAAATTGCAGAAATTGCACGTATAAAGGCATGCAGACACGTAAAAGTGTTTGATGTAAAACTTAACCCAGCACCAAGCCATAAAAAAAGACCCCCAACAGGCAATGAAAGAAGGAAATAAGGAAAATAGATATGTCATTGTTGTTCATGTCAAATTTAATTACATGCGTCTCCATTACTTTCAGCATATCAGAGGTAAAGATAGTTAATGGCTTTTCAGATTGTTGAATGGATTCAATAGGAAATTGAAAATTTTCCTTATTCAACATGCAACTGAACTCTTTAATGGCTCCGAACAATTAAATTCAACCAAATTGTTTAAATTGTTGAATACTTCAACTGCCCATTTGCCTTTCACGGCAAATGGGCAGTATAATTGTAAATCAGGATATAGGTTTCTCAAGTATTTGGAGGCAAAGTTTGAGGAGGATACACAACCGGACTTGGATAGAAATTTCTGGAAGTTCCAAACAAGTATAAAAACTTGATATGGAGAGCATGCAGAAACACTCTCCCAACAAAACTAAACCTGACCCGAAAAACAATCATAGACAACCCAACATGTGACCGATGCTCTTCAAACGTTGAGGATTCGTTGCATGCTCTATGGGGTTGTTCGGGTTTGGATAAGGTTTGGGATGGAGACAGATGGAGCTTCCAGACAAGGGAGGCGTTTGCGGACTTCAAGCATTTATGCGGATGGATAATGGAGAATGAGAAGTCACCTGAGCTCTTTGCTATCCAAGTGTGACAGATATGGCACCAAAGAAACCAGTCACGTTTGCAGCTGTTAACGTGTATAGAGTTGTGGGCTTTAGGCCCAACTAGTTTACTTGTACAGCACACATCTTGTACTACACTCCTACTTGTACTGCACTCATATGCCTCCTATATAAAGGCATACTCATGTATATACTGAGATTGAGAAATACAATATTATTACATTCAGTATTTTTAACATGGTATCAGAGCTACTGCTCTAATTTTCTTGTGTCCTGCAGTCTTGTTTTGTCGGTATTTTCCGCTGCCTCAACTTCTGTGGTCAGTAAACCCTCAGGGTTGAATTTTCACCGCCAGAAGCTCCTCCTCCACCGCCAAAACCACTGCCATCATCAGATCTGTCACCATTGACTTCTGATCAGGACATAAGACATATCACCGTATAGCTCCTCATACGCTCTACACATCTCCGCCAGAAACACCGAGATCTGACCATCCACGCGCCGCCACGCGCCGGTCAAAGTTTCGGCAAAAACTTCCACGCACTTCACGCGCCACCAGGGTTGCTCCGATCTTGTTGCCGCCGCCACCATCAGAATCGCCTACCTCCGATCTACATCTTCGTGAAAGAATCGGCTTCAATAGACAGCCCACGTGCCCTCACGCGCCGCCCAAAGAATCGGCGAAGTTCATCCACCCGCCTCACGCGCCCCACGCGCCACTGGGATCTTTGCTGACGTCATCTCTGACGTTATCACTGCCACGTCAACCCTAGCTGACGTCACCTGCTTACGTCAGCCCCACATCGTCTGCTGACATCAACTGCTGACGTCATCCTTTGACCTATCTGTTGACCGTTGACTTTGACTTTGACCAGGTTTAACCGTTGACTTTTGGTCAGAGTTGACTTTTTGTAGTCCAGGTACTCCTTACCCAGTTTTTCGCGTAGATTTCATTTTTGCAGTCTATTTTTGCATATTTTGCTTCTAAATGAAGAATAAGGGCAAGTTTTCTTCCTTTTGCAACAATCATCGCCAAAAATCCAACAAACATTTTTGCAACCGTTTTGGCCATAATATTGAGACTTGCTATCAACGCAACAAATCAACTATTTCATTTTCTGCTGCTACTGTTGCCACCTTTGAAAGTGTCCAACCAATGGCTCCCGTCACTGCACAGTCTCAATCTTCTAGATCCACTTTCACCATTTCTAGAGATGACCTGATAAACATCATCGCTAATATCATTCGTATGGTTGGTAATGCATCTTATTCCTCTTCTCTCTCAGCTTTATCTGGTATGTCTCCTTCCTCTTGGCTTATGGATTCTGCTTGTTGCAATCACATGACACCTCACTCGTCCTTATTTTTTGAACTTCAACCTGCACCACACCCTCTTAATATTCACACAGCAAATGGTTCCACAATGTCTGGTCATAATATAGGTTCTGTTTCGACCTCCAACCTCTCAGTTCCTGGGGTCTTTAATGTTTCTGACCTTTCTTACAATTTATTTTCTGTGGGTCAATTAGCTGAGTTGGGTTATCGCATTATCTTTGATTATTCTGGGTGTATTGTGCAGGATCCGAGGACGGGACAGGAGCTTGGGAACGGTCCTAGAGTTGGACGTATGTTTCCCGTGGACAACCTTCGTCTTCCACTTGTTGCTCCTATTTTTGTTGCTGCAGCTACTGCAGTTTCTTCTACTCCTTCCCTTGCATTTTGGTATGCCCGACTTGGTCATGCATCTTCCTCTCGGGTACAACACTTGGCTTCTAGAGGTTTGTTAGGCTCAGTGTCCATAGAAAATTTTGATTGTGTTTCATGTCAATTAGGAAAACAACCAGCTTTGCCTTTCAATACTAGTGAATCAGTGTCCAGTGATATCTTTGACCTAATTCATTCTGATGTTTGGGGACCTTCCTCTATTTCTAGTATTGGTGGGTCTCGATATTTTGTTGTCTTTGTTGATGATTATTCCCGTTATAGCTGGATTTTTTATATGAAACATCGTTCTAAATTATTGCAAGTATATTCTAATTTTGCAAAAATGGTTGAAACTCAATTTTCCAAACGTATTAAAATTTTTCGATCTGATAATGCTCTTGAATACACTCAATATGCTTTTCAAGCTGTTTTGCATTCCTATGGCACTGTTCATCAACTAACTTGTCCAGGTACCTCTCAGCAAAATGGTAGAGCCGAACGAAAACTTTGTCATATTCTTGACACTGTTCGTGCTCTCCTTCTCTCTGCCAAAGTTCCTGCTCCTTTTTGGGGCGAAGCTGCACTTCATGCTATTCATGCTATTAATCGTATTCCCAGTCCTGTCATCCAAAATCAAACTCCATATGAACGCCTTTTTGGGTCATCTCTAGATTATCATCACCTTCGCTCCTTCGGTTCTGCCTGTTTCATTCTTCTTCAGCCACATGAGCATAACAAACTTGAACCTCGGTCAAGGCTTTGTTGTTTTCTTGGCTATGGCGAAACTCAAAAGGGGTATCGATGTTATGACCCTGTTTCTCATCGTCTTCGTGTCTCCCGCAATGTTGTCTTTTGGGAACATCGCCTCTTTGTCGAGCTCTCTCACTTCTGTTCCTCTATATCTTCCTCCTCTGTCTTAGATCTTTTTCCAGATGAGGCTCATATTCCTTTTGTCGTTGCTCCTGATCCTCCTGTAGTTGCTCCTGATTCTCATGTAGACTTCTCTGTCCAACCACCAGATATCATTGATCCCTTTCCTAGTTCACCCTTTAATGAACATGTGGAAGATGAACAAGTTGAAGACGAGCAACCCAACCCCAACCTTGAGCTTGGGTCCCTGCTCCTGCTCTGCCTGAAGATCTTGCACAAGACATTCCACCTCGTCACTTAACTCGGGTAAGATCCATTCCTTCACATTTACTTGACTATCATTGTTACACTGCCCTTGCTACACTGCACGAGCCTCACACCTATCGTGAGGCTTCCACTGACCCTTTATGGCAGATTGCAATGAAAGAGGAACTTGATGCATTATCTAAAAACCATACTTGGGATTTGGTGACTCTCCCCCCTGGGAAATCTGTGGTTGGTTGTAAGTGGATCTACAAGATTAAGACTTGCTCTGATGGGTCCATTGAGCACTACAAGGCTTGTCTTGTTGCAAAAGGCTTTACACAGGAGTATGGGATTGATTATGAAGAGACCTTTGCTCCGGTTGCACGTATCTCATCTGTTCGTGCCCTCTTAGCTGTTGCTGCTGCCAGTAAATGGGACCTTTTCCAGATGGATGTTAAAAATGCATTCCTTAATGGGGATTTAAGTGAAAAAGTTTATATGCAACCTCCTCCTGGTCTCTCTGTTGAATCAAACAAGGTTTGTCACCTTCGACGTGCACTTTATGGCCTTAAACAAGCTCCACGAGCTTGATTTGCCAAATTCAGCTCTACCATCTCTCGCTTGGGTTACATGGCCAGTCATTATGATTCTGCCTTATTTCTTCGTCGCACTGACAAAGGCACTATTCTACTTCTCCTGTATGTGGATGATATGATCATAACTGGTGATGACTTCAGTAGCATTCAAGAACTCAAGGATTTTCTCAGTCAGCAATTTGAGATGAAAGATCTTGGACATTTCAGCTACTTCTTGGGTCTTGAAATCACTCATTCTACAGATGGACTTTATATTACTCAAGCCAAGTATGCATCTGAACTCTTTTCTCGAGCTGGACTCACTGATAGCAAGACTGTTGACACTCCGGTTGAGCTTAATACGCATTTGACTCCCTCAGGAGGGAAACCATTGCCTAATCCCTCCCTTTACAGACGCTTGGTTGGCAGCCTAGTTTATCTTACTGTCACTCGTCCAGACATTTTATATGCTATTCACCAGGTGAGCCAGTATCTGTCTGCTCCACGATCGACTCACTATGCTGCTGTTCTGCGCATTCTTCAATACCTAAAGGGCACTCTCTTCCATGGTCTTTTCTACTCTGCTCAGTCTCCTCTTATTCTCCGTGCATTTTCTGATGCTGATTGGGTAGGAGATCCCACTGATCGCAGGTCCACCACTGGTTATTGCTTTCTTCTTGGTTCTTCTCTGATTTCTTGGCGAAGCAAGAAACAAACTCATGTGGCCTGCTCCAGTACTGAAGCAGAATATCGTGCCCTTGCTGATACCACATCTGAGCTCCTTTGGCTACGATGGCTTCTTAAGGACTTAGGTGTGTCCACATCCTCTGCTACTCCTCTTTATTGTGACAACCAGAGTGCCATTCATATTGCTCACAATGATGTCTTCCATGAACGGACTAAACACATCGAGATTGATTGTCATTTTATCCGTTTTCATCTTGTCCATGGTGCTCTCCAGCTCGTCTGCGTCTCCTCCAAAGATCAACTTGCAGATATCTTCACCAAGTCACATCCTAAAGGACGCCTTCGTGATTTAGTTGACAACCTCAAGTTGGTCTCACATCCACCTTGAGTTTGAGGGGGGCTGTTAACGTGTATAGAGTTGTGGGCTTTAGGCCCAACTAGTTTACTTGTACAGCACACATCTTGTACTACACTCCTACTTGTACTGCACTCATATGCCTCCTATATATAGGCACACTCATGTATATTCTGAGATTGAGAAATACAATATTATTGCATTCAGTATTTCTAACAGCAGCAACCTTGCTGCCTTACAAAGGACCCAAAACAAGTTGCACAAAAGCGCTGGGATGAGATCAAAACTGCCAACCCACTACCAAACCCGATCAGACCTCAGCCAATACCAAAATGGACAGCACCACCACCGAATATATATACGATAAATTATGATGGAGCGATCTCAAATGCAGACAACAAAGCAGGGGTTGAAGTGGTAATTCGAGACTGCAATGGAGAGGTAATTGCATCATTAATTCAGCAATTGGAGCAGGCATACCAGCCCATGGAAGTGGAGGCAATTACTGCATGCAAAGCAGTGGAGTTTGGTAGTGAGATTGGAGTGGACTATGCTATTATGGAGGATGATTCAAAAGTGATTGTAAAGGCCTTGAGGAACAAGGATAATGGGTTACTTTCTATTGCAGCTATGATAAATGATGTCTCTTTATTTTCTAGTTTGTATTCAAAATTGTCATACTCTCACATAAGGAGAAATGTCAACAAAGTTGCTCATTGTTTAGTTAGGCTAGCTTTGATCACACCAAATTATACCGTGTGGATGGAGTATGTTCCGTTTCGCACCTTACCTTTTGTTCAGGCTTATTTGGCAACGCTTTAATTTTTTAATAAACTTTCCTTTGGTTAATTTTCGTGCGCTTTTATATATTAATTACAGTATACACTAACTATAAAAGAGTGTCAAGGTTGATATGTGGAAAGGCTAAGTAAAAGAGAAGAAAAGAAAAAAGTGAAAAAAAGAGCCCAAATACCCCTTAAGTTCAATAAATGTGATACAATAAGGAGAGTCAAACCTAAAATTCTAATACTCAATAAGTAGAGGCTAATGGTGCATCACAAAGGTAATCCCAAAATTGTTAAACAAAAAAAAAGGTTGGAGAACATAAATAACACATTATAGTGACTAGCGTATAGAGCAAGACAGACAAACTTCCATTTGTATGAAAGTGACTAGTGTATAACTTTTTCATAAATCCTTAGATTTTGCAAATGCCCTATCTCAATTAGCAAAATCTACGTTTTGGGACTATGAAAAAATCTAAATAGACCCAATCGTACTTTCCATACAACACTCCCTTAAATCTTCATTGGGCCATGTAAAAGAATCAGACTTGTAGGATTTTCGCAAATATAGGCAATCAACAAAAGGAATGTGACCTACTAACCTCACCAACTTTGCACCCGTATGCCAGCCAAAATGGTCAAATACGACCATTTTCAGAAATTTGTAGCAAAAAAGCATTGTTTCGAAACTAAATAGGAAAATACCACTTTTCTAGAACTCAAGTTTTTGAAACTTGAGTTCTAGAAAAGTGATACTTCCCTATTTAGTTTTGAAACAGTGCTTTTTTGCTACAAATTTCTGAAAATTGTGGTATTTGGCCATTTTGGCCCTCATATGCCCATATTAGCTTCTATCCATAATTTTTTTTGGGCACACACATCCCCTTCTTGTACAACTAGATTTACATTTGCCTTGTCTTGTCTTAGCTACAAGATTGATAATTGCTGATGCCTTTAGTTCTTCTAAAACATCATGTATGTCTTTAGTTGGATCGGGTTTATGCAGCCTCACATCGGCCAGGCCCCAGCCCAAACCCACACAATAACCCAATTGTTTTCTTTTATTTTCTTTTTATGGGAAATAACCCAATGGTTTTTTTTTTTTTTAATGGAAATAACCCAATTGTTGGGACAAAGCATTTCAACTTTTTCCTATAATTTTTTTTCCCTTTTTTCTGGATAAGGGATTCAAAGTTTCAAACTTTTTTTTTTTAATGTATTGTGTCATTTTTTCACTTCTTTTCTCTCTCCCCCACCTTTTTTTTTTTTTTCCTTCCTGTTAATCTTTTGTTCTCTATTGGCCATTGGGCAGCACCCAACTTGCGTTGATTCTTTGGTTGAGCCTTGGAAAAAAAAAATAAAGAAGGTTGGCCTGCCATTTAAGTGCTTGTTGGTAAATATAATCATGGTTTTTCTTGAACGATGATGAGGTCAACATTTTCAACCACTAAGCCTTTTTATGACATTTGAAGCAAAATAGACAAGATCAAAGTCATCATTTACTTAGTCAAAAAATTTAGAATTCTAGTGAATTTCTTTTATATTGACCTTATTCTACTTAAACTTTCATGAGCTATTTTGTGTCAAATGCTCACTTATTCAAATGGTCAAGTAATTATCTTGTCCTTATGATAGTTCACAATAGCCACTTTAGTATAATAACTAAATGTAAATATATAAGGAGCAACTATATAAAAATGTTGTCAAAAGACTTTTGTTCCCTAACTCTTTTCAATATTTTCAACTTAAATATTAAGGGTTCAAGTCTCTCTCTTCCTCTCTTGTTATTGTAATGCATAGATACTGAATTATTAAAAATAATAATAATGATATAAAAATGCAAGTAATTATGGTGTATATACACCATAATTAATTATGGTGTATATATAGATACGTGCAATCAAAACATTATGATTAACATTTTCTAGCTTTATCTAAGAAGTCTGCCCAGCAAAAGAGCAATAGTAATCTCTCTCTCTCTCTCTCTCTCTCTCTCTCTCTCTCTCTCTCTCTCTCTCTCTCTCTCTCTCTCTCTCTCTCTCTCTCTCTCTCTATATATATATATATATATATATAGGTAAAACTCAGTGAAAGTTCAATTAGAATTTATAAATAGAATCCAATTTTGTGTCATGTGTCTAAATTTATGTGGGAACCACACTAAAATTATTTATTTAAGTTTGTGCCATGTGTCCACTTAAGTTTTTTAATTTTTGTGTCAAGTGTGTACTTGAATGTAAAATACTAAGAATCTAATATTAATGAACTATAAAATAAATGATAAATAAATAAATAAACTAGTCACATATACTCAATAAAAATTATCACACAACAAATATCACTACACATTCTATTTAAATAAAGCTTAGAAAAAAAATTATCATAGTATTAAATTTATGTAAGCATTTTAATTTCCTCTTTTGTGAACGTTAACTTGCTCCAAAGAGCCTCTAGCTCCTCTGCCATTTTATTTCCCACCCACTCTGTTTTTCACCAAAGAAAACAGAAGTACCTACACTGGCCTCACCACGCTTGGGAGGTCACAAGGCTCTTGCAAGGAAGGCTGCAAGACCACTCACTGCTACTACATGCTAGAACGCATGAGAGCACTGCCTCTTCTCTCTCATCTGATCTCTCTCTTCTTCTACCCTCTTTTTCATCTTATCTTCCAACAACAAATCATCAAATTCTTCAAACGTAAATCAATCTAGATCCCAAATTCATCAAGCCCTCTCCTCAATATATATATATATATATATATATATATATCAAACCCATATAAATAATCAAACCCAAAGAGAAGAAGAAAATGCAGAAATAATAGAAGAACAAGGTGTTAAAGAAGATGTAGCTGCAGCAGTCAATGGAGAGTGTTATGTCCGCAAGGCAGCAGTTGAAGCAGTACGAGTGGCTCTGTTACACACTGGAGTGGATGTACCTCTGTTTCAAATTTTTATTTATCTTTTTATTCGAATTTGTTTTAGGAAAGATAATAATAGCAATCTGAACTGTTATCAGATTGGAGCATTAGGGAGTTTGGTTAGGAATCGTGCTTATCCTTATCTAGATGTTGAGTTGTTTAGGGATGTTGGAGTAGTTTATTGTTATCTTGGTTTGTAAAGCTATTTATATAGCTTTATGTTATATCAGTAAAATCAATCAGAATATTATTCAGCAATTTGCTCTTGGGAGGTCTGGTTTTTCCTTGAATTAAAACCATATTTATTCTCTTGATCAGGTCTATTACAACAAAGAATCACCACAGCTCCTCGCAGCAGACATGGTAACAAAGTCGTGGTAGAGGTGGTCGTAACAACTTGGTATCAGAGTAGGTCATGGATGAATCACGCATCAATCGTTTGGAGGCAGAGATAGGCTCCATAGCAACGGGGCAAGACAAGAAGTTTCGCGAGTTACAGGAAATATTGATGAAGACGATAACGTCCATGAATACCCAATTAGACCAAATATCGGGCAGCCAAAGTCTGGAACAAGGGGAGACTTCACACGATGGTGGTGGATCTCGTCGATTCAATTATAGAGGCTCTCATGATTCCACTAAGTCTCATAATGCGATAATTCCAAAAGTTACCAAACTTCATTTTCCTCGCTTCAATGGCAGTGAAGATCCGACAAGTTAGGTTTGTCGAGTGGAGCAATTCTTTGAATTTCAAAAAATTGCCGAGGAAGAGAAGGTTCTATTAGTGACATATCATCTAGAAGGCGAGGCACAATTGTGGTACCAAATACTTAAGGAAGAAGAGAAGGAAGTTACATGGCTCACACTCAAGGAAGGGCTGAATTCAAGGTATGGGCCAACGGAATTTGATGATTTTTTTGGAGATCTTACAAGGCTCAGACAGATTGGTTCAGTGCGAGAGTATCAAAGCCAATTCGAGAGACTCCTCAGTCGAGTGGGGAAGTTGAATCAGTCTCAACAGGTCGCTTGTTTCATTGGTGGTCTGAAGGAGGGCGTGAGGATAGATGTTCAAGCCATGAAGCCAACAACTTTGTCTGCAGCAGTAGGTTTGGCTCGACTCTATGAGGCTAAATATCAGAAGCGATCCAATTCCAATTTTGAGCCAAAGAGGGCTGTATCAACTAACCCAACAATCACTGGTCGCCCACCTCCATCTACTCCCACCATTCGAAGGTTATCACCAACTGAAATGAAGGAATGTCGAGATAAGGGACTTTGCTTTAATTGTGACGAGAAGTTTGCTCCTAGACACCGGTGTAAGAAGCTTTTTTTAATTGAAGGTTGCTAGCCAGAGGAGGATAGCTATGACGGAACTGAAGATGTTGAAAAGAAGGAATCCAGCGAAGATTTGGAGATTTCCTTGCATGCCATGGCTAGTTCCCCTACTCCTTAAACCATGCAAGTCCATGGGGTCATCAACCAATAATCACTGGTTGTGCTGATTGACTCAGGGAGCACCCACAACTTTATCGAAGAGAGGTTAGCAGAGAAGTTGGGATTAACATGTAACACGGAAGAACAATTTAATGTAAAGGTTGCATGTGGTGGAAGGATCTCTTGCAAGGGAAGGTGCATTGGAGTACAAGTTCGGATACAAGGGGTTACTCTTGATATAGATTTTTATCTTTTACCCTTAGAAGGATATGAAGTGGTTTTGGGAGCACAATGGCTTAGAATGTTGGGAATGATTGAGTGGGATTTCTCTAAACTACTCATGAGATTCCAATATGGTGGGAAAAGAATTTCTTTGCAGGGGATGTCTAACCCACACAAGCAGATTGACGGGAATAAGGTGGGAAAAATTCTTAAAGGGAGCAGGCATGGTGCTTTCATACAATTTCACACCATTGTTATGGGGGAGAAGGAAAAAAATCCCAACATCCTTACGGATCAAAATCTCATTAAGCTCATCAATTCTTTCCAAGATCTTTTTAGGGAGCCCAAGGGATTACCTCCATCACGGGCTCAAGACCACTGTATTCCATTGATACCCAGAAGCGGATCGGTTAGTGTGAGGCCATATCGGTATCCTCATTTTCAAAAGGCAGAGATAGAACGGCAAGTGGAAGAAATGCTCAAGTCTGGTATAGTGAGGCCAAGTAATAGTTCTTATTCATCACCAGTCTTGCTTGTCAAAAAAAGTGATGGTTCATGGAGAATGTGTGTCGATTACCAAGCACTCAATCGAATTACAGTGAAGGACAAATTCCCAATTCCGGTTATTGATGAACTCCTAGATGAGTTACATGCTGCAAGGTACTTTTCTAAATTGGATTTACGCTCAGGTTATCATCAAATAAGGATCCATCCTCCTGACATTTCAAAAACTGCCATCCGCACTCATCATGGGCATTATGAGTTTCTTGTGATGCCATTCAGACTGACAAACGCGCCATCCACCTTCCACTTTTTGATGAATGACATTTTTAAAAGGTACCTTTGAAAATTTGTATTGGTGTTTTTTGATGACATTTTGATATACAGCAATTCTTGGGAGGATCACTTGCAACATGTCAAGATCATTCTAGACATCTTGCAAAGTCATAATCTGCTCTTAAAAAGGGAAAAATGCCAATTTGGGCAAACACAAATCAAGCATCTGGGACATTTGATAGATGTGGAGGGGGTATCTATGGATCCCCAAAAGGTGGCTGCCATGATGGAATGGCCAAAACCCAAGACTCCAAAGGCCCTTCGAGGATTTTTGGGGCTTACAGGCTACTATCGAAAATTCATTCGTGATTATGGGAAGATTGTGTTGCCACTGACCAACATGTTAAAAAAGGATTCTTTCACATGAACTTCTGCATCTGAAAGGGCCTTCCAAGTTCTTAAAGAGGCAATGACTCAAGCGCCAGTGTTGGCTCTTCCAAATTTTGCAAACGTTTTTGTGGTGGAATGCGATGCTTCAGGGAGTGGTGTCGGCAGAGTTTTAATCCAAGAGAGGCGACCCATTGCTTTTTTCAGTCAAGCATTGCAAGGCAGGAACTTATTACTCTCAACGTATGAAAAAGAAATGCTAGCCTTGGTGTTGGCTGTTCAGAAGTGGTGACCATACCTCCTTGGTCGAACCTTTATAGTGAGAACCGATCATCGAAGTCTTAAATTCCTATGGGAGTAGCGAATCACAACGTATGCTCAACAAAAATGGCTGTCCAAGTTGATGTGGTATGATTTCCAGGTTGAATATCGAAAGGGAACAGAGAATCAAGTGGCAGATGCACTCTCAAGAAGGGAAGAAAATGCATAGTTTGCTGCAATCTCCACACCAGTCCCTAGATGGCTTGATGCCATTAAGGAGGAGGTGCAAATTAACCTAAAACTACAACACATTGTCAAGTTGGTTCAAGAAGGGGAGGCGGTTGGTCCATGGGAATTCAAGGAAGGAGTATTATTTTTCAAGAATCGGATTTATCTCAACTCAGATTCTCTATTACTTCCGATTATAATCCAAGAGTTTCATTCAAGTCCTCATGAAGGCCTACACAAAACATTGCAGAGGATTCGATCAATTTTTTATTGGGTGGGAATGAAGAAACAGATACAAGACTATATTCGCCATTGTGATGTGTGCCAAAGACATAAGGCTGAATGTACCAGCCCAGCCGGCCTTCTCCAACCTTTGCCTATTCCAACTAAGGTTTGGTCTAATATATCAATGGATTTTGTGGATGGTTTGCCCACTTCTATGGGTAAATCAACCATTCTTGTGGTTGTGGATCGGCTTTCCAAGTATGCACATTTTATTCCCATTTCTCATCCATACACAGCTCAGGGTGTAGTCAAAGAATTCTTTGATCATGTTTTTCGATTGCATGGGCTGCCTGAATCAATAGTCTGTGATCGTGACCCTACATTTACGAGTAAGTTTTGGGAGGAGTTATTTCGCCTTAATGGAACTAGCTTCAATTTCAGTTCTGCTTATCATCCACAAACGGATGGACAAACGGAGGTAATGAATCACACGTTAGAGATGTACTTGCGGTCTTTCTCAAGCCCTCGGCCCAAGGAGTGGGTTAAATGGATTTCCTGGGATGAATATTGTTACAACACAAGCATTCACACGACCACCAAAAAGGCCCCATTTGAAGTTGTGTATGGAAAGCCCCCACCAAACTCACTCTCATATGTTGCAGGAACAGCTAGAACTGAAGTAGTGGAGAAGGAATTAATAGCACGAGATGAGGTTTTGAAGGAGCTTCGTGAGAATATTTTGCTGGCATAGTCAAGGATGAAGTTTTATGCAGATAAGAAGCGTAGGGAAAGGTCATTTGAAGTAGGAGAATGGGTGTACTTGAGGTTATAGCCTTACCGCCATTTATCTGTTGCCTTGCGCAAGAATTTGAAGCTTTCTCTCCGATTCTTTGGACCCTTACAGATCATACAAAAAGTCGATGAAGTTGCCTATAAGCTTAACTTGCCTAAAACCTCCAAGATTCATCCGGTGTTTCATGTTTCCAACCTCAAGTAGTCACTTGGCCACCATGACCAACAGGGTACTTCCTTGCCAGAAATGGATGGGAGCAGTGGTGTTGTGGGTTCTCTTCCACAAGCTATTTTGGATAAACGATCTCGAAGAAACAAAGAAGAAGTTTTGATCCATTGGCAAGGGCTGTCACCAGCAGAGGCTACTTGGGAAGATGCTCACGCAATGAGGCTTCGTTTTCCTGATATTACCCTTGAGGACAAGGGCCGAATTTAAGGGGGAAGGAATGTTATGTCCGCAAGGCAGCAGTTGAAGTAGTAGGAGTGGCTGTGTTACACGCTGGAGTGGATGTACCTCTGTTTCAAAATTTTTTTTATCTTTTTATTAAAATTTGTTTTAGGAAAGATAATAATAGCAATCTGAATGGTTATCAGATTGGAGCATTAGGGAGTTTGGTTAGGAATCGCGCTTATCCTTATCTAGATGTTGAGTTGTTTAGGGATGTTGGAGTAGTTTATTGTTATCTTGGTTTGTAAAGCTATTTATATAGCTTTACGTTATATCAATAAAACCAATCAGAATATTATTCAGCAATTTGCTCTTGGGAGGTCTGGTTTTTCCTCGAATTAAAACCATATTTATTCTCTTGATCAGGTCTGTTACAACAAAGAATCACCATAGCTCCTCGCGGCAGACGTGGTGGAAGTCGTGGTAGAGGTGGTCGTAACAGAGAGCCCTAAAATCACCATCCATATAGTGGAAAAATATGCCCAAAATCACCACCAAAATTGCAAACCCAAAATCACTGGCCATACTCAAACTCAAATAGAAAAAAGAAGAAGAATGAGAATGAGAAGAAGAAGATGAAGATGCCGAAGATGTAAGAAGGAGAAGGAAAAGAAAAAAAGAAGAAACAAAAAACAAGTAGAAGTGGAAAATAAAGAGATAGAGAGTCTCAGAGATATTTTGGGAGAGTTTGGTAAGGTGGTGGGACCGGTGGGAGATAATAAAAAAAGTGAAAAATAATTATTTAAATAAATAGATGGTAGAATAGACAAAGTAAAAATTGGTATGTAAAATAAAAAAAAAGTAGGTTTTTCTTGAAAAATAGACAAAAAATTTGCATGGAGCGATGCAGTTGCTCTACGTCTAGCCAAAGTAGGATTTGGACAACGAGACTTGGATATGGACCAGCTGCTAGAATGCCGCAAAGAGAATATTTAAGCCGCTGGACTGATGTATGCCTTTTCTTTCAGTCATCTCCGGTGTTTATTATGCATGCAACCATCGTTTTGGTCATGTTTGTTGTCGTGTAGACCATTTTGTTTGGGGAGGTGAATAACTCTTTTTTTGAACGAATAGATGGGAGATTTTTTTTTTTTTTCACTTCCTTTTAATGTAAGGATTCGTCCTATGAATGTATGAACAAAGATCCTTTTATCTCTCGTCTTTTGAAGGTATGACAAAAATCCTTTTATCTCCCTTTTCTTATGAAAGGAAGGGGATAGTTTAGGTTATACGTAAAAAATAGGTAAAAATGCAAAACTGACCTCTAATATTCAGTCTTTTTTATTTCATTTCTCTAACTTTCAGTTTTGTCATTTCAGTCCTCTAATTTTTAATTTTTGTCAATGTGGTATTCCATTAGAGCTCAGTTAGCTGATGCCGTTAAGGTTTTTTTTTTTTTAATTTCGAAATTAAAAGAAAATAAGAAAAATCTATTAAAAAAAATGTAAGGGGAACGACGGACTCAATGACCAATTGAGAATCGGTGATTTCAACACCTCCACAGTGGAGCTCTCGCGACTCACGCTAATCCCGAAGCTCAACTCAGCCAGGTACCACCAACTCAACTCGGAGACAGCATTCAAGGCCCAAATCAACACCCTCGGTGTCCCTTACCTCGCCAAACACCTCCCTTTCTGCATTGTGTCCGACCGAAAATACTCATTTCCGCCATCCCATTCGGTGTTCTGGTGGCCGCAATTTCGAGCCCAGGCTCACTTAGTGGGGCCCAGTGCACGACGTGCACACCGGCGTGTCAAGACACATGCGTGACCAACGTGATGTTATCGCTTTACAAATGGTGGAGCTGGACCAACTAGAGGAACGGGACGCTTCAGCTCTGCGATGCTTATGGGGACTGGGAAAAAGGGTTGGAGAAAATTTTTGACCGAGTCGCCAGAAAAAAACTCGCTGAGTAAAGGAAGTGAGTTAAAAAGATGAAGTTGAAGTAGTGTGTGGATGATTTTAAGAAGATGAAGAAAAAGAGGAGTGGGAGTTGGGAGAGTCCAAAGGTGGAGCTGATGAAGTTAATTTTTTTTTTTTTTACAGATTTTTCTTAATTTTTTAATTCCAAAAAAAAAAAAAAAAAACCAAAACAGCGTCGTTTCAACACCCTTAATAACAGTATCTAACTAAGCTCTAACGAAATACCACATTGACAAAAATTAAAAGTTAGAGGACTGAAATAACAAAACTGAAAGTTAGAGGACTAAATGAAAAAGGTTAAAAATTAGAAAGTCAGTTTTGCAGTTTTGTCTAAAAAATATATGGATGTGAGTGGGAATTTTCCCTCTTTTTTGACTTTGATTCTATTTCTCACACAACCAGTCGCTAACCTGTGTGATAAGTAAGAAAGTTTTATATTAAGGTTATATACATATACAAAACAATATACAATTTATGTTGTACCAAAATGAAAAATTATACAATTTTTTTTTTCTTGAATTTGAAAGTTAAGTTAAAGAACATATTCATTTCTTAATAACAGTTATTTATAACATTTTGTGCATCACTAAAAAGTATGTTAGAAATTGGAAATTATTTTCTTAATTTTAAACAAACTTTCTCAAACTCAAATTTTTTTTTCTCCCTAGAGTCCAAAATACCAAGAAATATCTAAAAAATTAACAAACCTCAATAAATTTCACATCAAAGCCAAACTCTTTTTCCCCAATATGCAAAACATAAGGAACATAATGTGATCAATTTAGATATCAAAAACATAAAGCAATAATGTAATTCAATAATTTATTTATTTTTATCTTTTTCATGTGTGTCATCAATAATTTGAATAATGAACAATAAATAAATAAATAATTTTTTACATGAAATAGGTTGACAAAAACAAAGACCAAAATAAATATTCCTAAACTCTTAAAACAATCAATCAGACATTTATTAACATCATATGACAAAGACAAAACAATTTGCTACTAATTTGTTAAACAAAATATTTACAAATAATGAAAGGAAACTGCACGAAATTTAATTTGTATAGACCATCTTCTTCCACTACACAAACTATACCTCATCATTTTGTCTAGACCAACTTGTTATTTTCCAAATAAATTAAAATCTAACAACATAAAATAAGACATATTATAATATGATTTTTCCCAAACTCTGGCCAACAATAAACATCATTCATTAAGAGGATTTAGCTTTGTAAATAAAATGACAACAAATACTTGCAACAAGGACCATATATAAATTAAATAAGGATAGGACAATGGGGGTCCAAACCTTTAGTAAAATATCCATAACATGCTTGATTTGGGCTCCTATTATGGGAAAGTTCTCAGATTGTATCATTTCTATCATCAAAGATTAAGCAAGACTTGCGAATACCTTGTTATAAACAATATTTTTTATTTTATTTTTCATTGATTTCATTGTTGTTATAAACATCTAAATTAAAGAACATGATATGTATAGACAGAATTATATGTAAAGTTAAAACTGCCCAAGATGCATATGTATAGGCAATTTTTCTTTTATTCTTCTTTGATTTCATTGAACTAGATGAATATGTAAAAACAAAGTTATATGTAAAGTTAAAGTGGCCCAAGATGAATATGTAAAGTTAATTTAGTTACACATTTAATATTATCAAAAAATTAGGAGTAAAAAATAAATAACAAAAAGAATGATGATGTGACAATGATATGGTGAACAAAGTGGTGCAACAATAGCATGACAACATTAAATGCTACACTTTTTTTTTCTATACTAACTGAGGCCAACATGATTCATGGATAATGTTGAAAGTTGCTATATGAGAAGACTATGTAGAATGTTTAAGATATGTTTAAGTAATAACATGAAGTAACATCTTTTTCCAATTTTCCAAAAAACAATTGCAATAAATTTTCAATTAGAATGGCTTAATATACTAGTGATTCGCTAATTAGTTACATTCACTACAAAAAACGCGGCTATAGGTAAAGTCTATAACTGTGTTTGTAAGTGTCTTTAGCTGCTTTTTTTTTAATAGGGCCTATAGCCGCGTTTAAAAAACGTAGCTATAGGTCCAGCCAATAATAATTATTTTTTTTAAAAGGATAACCTATAGCCGCGTTTAAAAATTTTTGGAATGAAGTGGATATTCTAGCAATAATTGTGTCTATATCTTGATTTGGATTTGAGTTTTGATTTTGAATTTTTTGGATTTGTGCTTGAATTTGTGCTATTGTGTTGTTGATATTGTACTTATGTTTAAATGGGATTTTGTTCTTGAGCTTGTTCTTTTGTGTTTCTGAGTCTGTGCTTTTGTGTTCCTTGAATGGATTTAGTGTTAGATTTGGGTTGGTTTTGTTGAATGAGAGGAGATTCATAGGTTTGTGTTCTTATATTTTGGAGCACGTTGTGTTTGTATTGTGAGTATGTTGTATTTGATTTTGAATTTTATGGGTGTCTTTGTATTGTGAGTATGTTGTGTTTGATTTTAAATTTTCTAGGTTTGTGTTTGATTTTGAATTTTTTGGGGAAAAAAAAACAAAATTTTTTCTTTTTTTGGTTTAAAAAAAAATTCTATAGCCGCGTTTCAAAAACGCAGTTGTAGAAGGCTTTAGCCGCGTTTTTAAAACGCAGCCGAAACATGGTCTATAGCCGCGTTTCTTAAAAATGCAGCTATAGGTCTTAGCCTATAGAAAATGCGGCTATAAGTCTCAACCTGTAGCCGCGGTTAAAAAAACGCGGCTATAGATTCGTAGGAGCTATTATCGCGCAGTATAAGTTGTGTTTGTAAATGCAGCTATAGCCCTCATTTTTTGTACTGATTATATGAGAAGCTTATTTGGTTTTGATGATGTAAAGAGAAAGAGTCGTGAGAGAGAGATTTAGACTTAATTCCATATTCAAATGAGATTGTAAAGGTTCCTCATATGAAATAAAGAAAAAATTAATAATGGATTTTTTATTATTATTTTTATTTTAGAATCACAAAAATGAATGGTTATTCATAATTTAAGATAGATTAAGAAGAGAATTACACAAAGGCAAACACTATGTGTGAGTGTGTATGTTTGTTTCTTAAAAAAAAAAAAAAAGAAGAAGAAGATAATTTTCCCACACTACATTAAAGAATATATTGTGTAGTATAATCTGTCATACCCTCCTTTAAAAATTATTATGGCTTTGGAATGGAATTTGTAGTGTATTGTGTTAGACATGCATGGATAATTCATATTTATATGAATGATGACATAAATAAACCAAAATGATAGCATACTGGGGAACAAATATAATTAGCAACAAAAGAGCTATGGAACTTATGGACAAAGAAGAAAAAAAAAAGATCTTGCACTGCCTCAACTCCCAGTATTTCCTCGTTAGAATGCATGCATCGGTCTCAAATCTCTCTTTTTCTTTTTTCTTTTTTTTTTTCCTATATCAAAATTAAAGTCCAAAAAAAAAAAGTTTATATAATATGCCAAAACCTTATTTTACCAATCCAGTCAATTCTTCCACCAAAGGAAAGATGGAACCGAATACACCTAGGTTTATGATTTTCAAGATACAACGCTTGTGCTAGATAGTAGATTGAAGCGTATTTACTAGACTATATATATATATATATATATATATATATATATATAACTGAAACCTCTGGAGCTCCCACAATTTTCCATGTCACCATTATTTTCTTTTTCTTTTTGTTTCAGATTCTTTTTATTTTAGGTTTTATATCTTATATATTTATTATTTCTCTTCAATGTGTAATTATTTTTATCAAATGTTAAAATAGTTTAGTTTAAGTAAAACTCTATTAGATATATGTTTCAAGAGCTTGAAAATTCTACTTCAACTAAAATTCTATAACAAAAATTTAGTTTTAATTTTTTTTAATTTTTTTTTAACTAATTACAATGGAATTCCCTAAAACCCTCACAATTTTACAAGATTTTGTCTCTGGAAACCCTAAAACCCCACACGTAGAACCAAACTACTATAGAGTCGCTCTTGAAATCTTCAACTCGTCCAATTTCAACATCCTTGAATTTAAACCCAACATCAAGCACCACATTGAAAGAGAGCATGAACGTGAGAAATAAGGGGCCGGAAGCAATTGCAATTGTTTGACATTGCTTGGAATTATATTACATTGGATTTCAAGTAAAGTATTATTAGAGTTAAGAGGGATTTTTGCGCTTTTATATAGAAGAGGTCACCAACTTTCAAATTACTTCAACAATTGCTCCCTACAACTTCCACCATTGGTCTTCTTTGTCTCTGAATCCCCCCACATGCTCGTAACTTTTCTCGACCTCTATCTAACCCATTTAGATCAAAAATAAGGTCACCTTGATTTCACTTTTTAATTCAGTGCTTGGCTATTTTGTTTTTTTTTTTTTTTTTTTTGAAGCTTTGATTTTGTTTGTCTCTCTTCGCTAATCACCCCTCTAAAAACAATTTCTTTATTATTTTGGGTGTGGACTTAATTAACGAGACTCTATATATGTTTCATGCACTAAAATTAGTTGACAAAATACCTAATATTTTTGCTCCTATTTTAGAAATTGTACCATGTCCATTTTTGTAGGTCTCATTAGCTTGAATTTGAGTTTGATTCACATTACTAATCAATTATAGAATACATAACAGAGCATACTCAATGTCTAACAAGAACACACAACAATACATGCTCCATGTCTTACAAATAATCAATATGCAAACAACTAAACCGTAGTCATATTAGGTGAAAACTATGTTATTCTGTGGAAATCAAGTTCTTGGCCTCAAGTTCTTAAAAGCTTTCTTTGAATTGTCTATGTAAATTTTTTTTTTTATTTCACTCTCTCTCTTTTTGGTGAAAATTTCTTATTAATCCAGTCATTTAATTTAGCTCTATATACGAAAATCTACTATAGTCATTTAGCCTCTGTTATAGGGAAAATTATTAGGTACTCTCGGAATACCATAAATGCATACTCTCTCCTCTCACATGAATGGTGGGCCCCACCAATTAAATTCATAGTAGGACTTACCATTCATGTGAAAGGAGAGAATACGCATTTATGGTACTCCGGGAGTACACAATAATTTCTCCTGTTATAGGCAATCAAAAGGAATAATCTTTGTGCCTTTGTGGTTATTTCTATCCACTAATAGAATTCATCATTCCAAATTTTACGTTGGGTTATTTTAAGGTATTTTTGCGGGATATTATAGAAGAGATTGTCTATTTGTTAAATAATTAGAAAATATTCAATACGAAGCAAATTTTGTTAAATGGGTATAGAATTTAATATGTTTGATTTATTTATTTAAATTGAGAATCTATGAGTTATGGGTTATGAATTATGGATTTTAACAAATTTCTCAAATCAAATGATAGTGTGGGATTAAGGGGTTTGTGGTTTTATCAACAAGTATTGCAACAGGTTACTATATTAGACACTCATTAAACAATAAATTTAGGGATATAAAACTTTTTTAATGTGTTAAATTCTTAATTTGTAGATTTTATTTTATCAAGATTCAAGAGCTTCACTTATCAATTTAAAAAAAATTAATTAAAAGAAGATCAAGAGCTCTATATTGGGGAACATATTCAATTTTAGGTGCGTTAACAAATTCTGCTAGTTTATAATCAATTACATATATATATATATATATATATATTTATGTTCCATGGCATTTTTACAATCAATATAGGGGTAAATTGCAAATTACCCCCCTAAAGTTTGGGGTGATTGGATTTTACACTGTGAAATTTCAGAATTTGGATTTTACATCCTAAAGTTTGAAGGTGTTTGGATTTTACACTCTGATGTTTTAGAATTTGGATTTTACCTCCTATATTTTGGAAGTATTTGGATTTTACTTCCTAAAGTTTAAAGGTGTTTGAATTTTAAACCTTAAAATTTTAGAATTTGGAGGTGTAAAATCCCAACACCCCCAAACTTTAGAAGGTAAAATCCAAATTCTAAAATATCAGGATGTAAAATCCAGACACTCCAAACTTAAGGGGCTAAAATCCAAATTCTGAAACTTTAGTTTATAAAATCCAAAGTTCAAACACTCACAAACTATAGGAGTGTAATTTACAATTTACCCTAATAACAATAACTATACAAAACATTTTTTTTCTTCATTTCATAACATATAATTGTTTAATATATGTTTTAGCTATATAGTGTTATTTATAAATTCATTATCTGCAATTGTAGTAAAATAAACCAAGATTAACGGTTTAGCGACTACTTTTTCCTGAAACCAAAATATTAAAATTGGAAAAATAAGAAAATCTAATTATCTTTGGTTACTCAGATCATTTTTAATCTGCCCCGAAATGACCGCAAAAAAAGGTCTTTAATTTCAACATTTTATCTACACAATTTACTATTGTAGTACTATATGATATAAAACATTATTGGGTTGCAATTGCATCTCAGATCTTATAATAAAGTCTTTCTCAAAAAAAAAAAAAAAAAAGATCTTATAATAATGTAACATTCATTTTGAGGTGAGTTGCAGACTAAAAATATCAATAGCGTTCATAAATAAATAAAAGAAGTTGAAAACATTGTTTCCCTATATTTTTTTGTCACAGTCAATTTAGATATTATATTTTGGTAACAGTCAATTTAGTCCGCGTTATTTTCAACTTTGAATCAATTTAATCTCTACCATTAGCTCACCAACGAAAAATGTTTACATGTCACGTGGCATGTACAGCTGTCACATTTCACACCTACAGTAAAGTCACATTTCACACCTACAGTAAATAAAATAAGAGAAATTATATGTTTACAATATTTTCACAATATTTTTACAACAAATCTTAAGTGACAGCTTGTTACTAGTTGTTATTGTTAGGGCAAAAAAGTAATCTTAATGATAAGTTCAAATTTGAACCAATAACAACTAACCACCTATAATTTGTTGTGAAAATATTATAAAAATGTTACGGACACAGCACCTCTCATAAAATAATACTAAAAAATCAATTAACAGGTAAGAAATGCCAAGTCAACACCTAAATAAAAAAATTAAAGACAAAAACAAAAAATGATTCAAATCCATTCCGATTTTCTTAGCTTCCAAACAAAGCTTCGCCAAACTCAGATTCCAAACTCAATAATGCTAGAGACATAAATCAGTTCCCCCTTTTATCACGAATTACTCCACAATAGCATAGAATTAACAATTAAAATAATCTCATCCTTCGCCAATTATACTGACACAGAATTAATCCACAATTAAATTCACCACAGCTCACCCCTTTTGCTCTCATCATCATAATCTTCAATTCTCTCTCTCTCTCTCTCTCTCTCTCTCTCTCACGCTATTCTAATTTTCTTTTTCTTTTTCTTTTTCTTCGAAGAAAAATTAAATTTAAAATCCACTCTCAAAAATATTAATACGTTTTGTTGCGTTCCGTTAAATTTATTATCCAATTCAAATCTTTGACAAAACAGACGCAAAAATTGTAAAATTTTATGATTATTTTTCGTAAAAGATCCTGTGGAGATCGGTGATGAATTTGATTGTGTCAATGAAACTTAAATTCAAGATTTTGAAAAGAAATTCAAAGCGGCCTAAGTTGCCTAACCATTCCAAATCCCCTCCCACCTTCGCTGACTATTCCAAGAACATCGAACCTAAAACCAGAGAAACACACGCAAAGGTCAAAAGAAAATTAAAAAAATTTACCTATTTGAAAAAAAAAAAAAAAATTTAATATTCAAAAAGAGGATTGGTAAAAAATCCAATCCTTTCTTCAATCTTTGAATCCCTTTTTCTGTCTAATTCTCTCATATTTTTCGTTTCTCAAATTCAAAACCATTGTCACAGAGCTTTGAGTGAAAATGATAACAATTCCATATTTGACCAAGTTGACGAGCTACTTCAGCTACGGCTTGCTCTTCTCTTTCTGCTAGCTCCATGACTTCTTCAGAAAAAATATTCGATTGGTACCGCACTGGCAATCTTCAGGTTCTTCTCTTTGCTTGCTTTTTGAATCGAATTGTGTACGGTTTCGATTTGTGTCGCGCAAGAAAAACTTGGTATTTTTCCAAAGCAAAGAACAGAAGCGAGAAGCCTTGAAATTGCTAGATCTTGAAAATGCCTAATGCCCACTGTTTGTTCGATGAAAATCCCAGAAAATCCATTGGGATTTGAATTTTTTTTTTTTTTTTAATTTAGATACTCACTTGGCAATTTTTGACGGTTAAATAATTATTATTTTTTATATATTATTTTAGAGGCTACGTAGGATTGAAGTGTGCTAACCGCGCATGTCATGATTAACCAAAAAAAAAAAAAAAAAACAGCGCATGTCATGTGCCACAGAACCATTTTCTAATAATGAGTTAATGATAATGATCAAGTTGACTTTAAGTTAAAAATAATAAGGACTAATTTTTTTTATTTTTTATTTTTTTGAGAATGATATGAAGACTAAATTGATTGCTACAAAAATATAAAAACTAAATTAACTGAGACTCTAAATATAAAAAACAAAATAGTGTTTTTATCTAAAAAAAAAAAAAAAAATCAATAGCGAAAAGGAATACACGTCATCTTAAAATTAAAGGTTGGAACTTGGGATTGAGTCTTGGACAGATCCGTTTGAGTTCACCCATATATTTTTTCTTTATTCTTCTCTTTTCATTTTTTTTTTTCCCCGAATAGCTCACGTAATCTGTTATTTGAGCGTTGAATTTGCCTTGTCATATTCGGAATATATTTTGATAAGATAGGACAAAGGAATGAACAAATGTATTATTATTTTTTTTCCTTCAAATGATTTTTTTTTTTTTTCAGTTACCTTCGAATGATATTTAATCCTACAAATTTAGTAAAATTAAACCTTAATAGTTAACTTTTTTTTTATAGGACCTTAATTTGGAAAAGAAGAGATACAAAATTTCTAATAAGGCAAAATTTAGATCAGTATTGCTTAGGTATCCTTTTTAAAATTTAAAAAAAAAAATTATTATGTACTCTCAAAAGTACCTAATAATTTTTCAAAATTTAAACACATGTCTAGTTATTAGTAGAACAAACATAGTTAACCATCCGTATCTTTCTTCTTCTTCTTTTTTTTTTTTTTTTTTTTTTTTTTTTTTTTCAATTCCTATTGTAAGCACCAAGGAGTAGCTATGTATGGGCCAAGCAGCACTTGGGCCTACAACCTATTTGTTGATGTGGGTTATGGATTTCCCAACGCGTGTGACCCACCAAACCGAGACCCTTTAACCCTTTGATTTTCCTTCCTCCTTTTTCAAACGTTCTCTCCTGTTTTCTGTCTCTCTCCCACCTCCCCCTTTTCCATTTCCCAGCTGCTCCTATTTATACCCTCAAGGTTAGTGGGATGTTATGATTTAGTGGATGTGGAGGTCCAATGTGAACATGGCTAAGTAGGAATTTAGGTGGAAATGGGAACTTTCGTGGAAATGGCCTGGGAACCTGTTCCTAGTTCAGTGAATTGCTCAGCAAAATATAATCCAGCTAATTGCCGGGCATGTAATCGTGCTGCGCCAACGCTCAGGGGCGCTACCTTAGACGTGCTGCCAATGCGTGGGCCGCGATACATGTAAAGCGCCGACTACCTGTTGTGCTCGAGTCATTTTAATGTTTAGGGACCTTAGACCGTATGGGCCGCTCTGCTGGAATAAGCCTTTGACGCTTCAATGGGCCTGGTTGTACGGCACCGTACATTAGCCCCCACTTGATTCGTGTTCGTTCGCTGGTGAAACGAATCAAGTAGCTCAATAGGTAACTCATTTCTTGGGGAGTTTAGGGTGGATAGCTAAGGGTCGGTCGAAGAACCCATTAATGCTCTCTTAAAAGGCGTGTTAAATCTATCTGTTGGTTTGGCCGCAATTATTACCTGACAATTCGTGGACCGAGGTGAGGCACATGTGGCAACTTGGGTAGGGATTCGTAGAGTTTCCTGCCTCACTATTTTATTCGCATTTATTATCCCCTTCACCCTCTTTTGCTTCTATATATAGTTCCCTCCGTAGTTAAATTTCACTTTACGTTCTTTATCCTCTAGACTCCTTCTCTGCCGAGCACAAAACTTCTGCGAGTTCATCCTCCAGCCCAAAACACTTCTTTTTCTGTAGAGCCAAAAGTAAGTCTCCTCTACCCTTTCAAAAATTCTTTCCGTTTCAATTACCTTTCTTTAAGTCGTATATTAGGATCTTTATTCTGGAAATGAGTTTTTCTCATCTTCTTTCATCTAGAGCCTCTTTGGCCACTTTTAGGGCCACTTACAATGTTCCTAAGGATGTTGATATTGCTTATTGCCACGAGGGCGATATTGACATCCAAAGGCGTCGAGGCGTAAACACAGTCTTTTTCCCTTTGATGGCTATTCTAGAGGGTGGGGTTAGGTTTCCCGTCGACCCCCTCATCTTAGGAACCCTTAGGTTTTACGGGCTTTTCCCCGACCAACTTCCCCCCAATTTTTATAGAGTGGTGAGTTGCGTAAGTAGGCTGAATCAATTGTTCGGACTGCAACTGAATTCCCGTGACATCAATTTTATGTATAGTCTATGCGGTAATATAAAATTGGGTTACTACTTAAAGACTAGGGATATAAGGGTGCATCTTATTTCGTGCCTCCCAGACTCCAATAAGAACTCTACCGGGGAGTTCGTTAGAGTGAGCGGCAACTGGTTCGCCAAGGAACTCCCCTATGCGTTCTCCCCGCGTGATGTTGGTCGATATACATATTCTGTTAGTCAACTTTTTAGTTTTGATTTAACCGTGCGTTTATTGACAGGCTCCAATGTTTGTTTTGTGCAGAAACTAAAAGATTTAAGCCAGATCTCAGAGTGGTTAATGTCCGAGACCTGAACTTTGTGCTTCGATCAAAAATTTTCGTTCATTGGGACGGCCAGCTCCGGGCGTCTCACTTAATCCTCAGTGTAGAACCAGTGTATTCGACTTGGCAAACGTTCAGCCAAGCTCTTTTAGTTGACAGCCCCCTACTCTCTTATGTTGACGTACGTCACGCAAGCTTCCTCCCGCCCAAGCTTACTGTAGGCGAAGCGCATGAACTAGGCCCGCGGTACACCTGTTCGGACGAGCTCGTGCCATTGCGAGACGACTCAACAGAACAGGTATCCCGGAGACGCCTAGAGCTTATTCACGTGCCAGTTCAAACAGAAGCCCTTGTCCACCAAGAGGACCCAGCTGACCAGGAAGTCTTCGCTGGAACCCCCTGACTGGGAGTTGAACCGGTTAGCTTAGTAGATACTACTGAACAAGGTCAAGAAATGGTGGCGAGAAGAACTCTGTCTATTAGTCGTTTTATGCCTGGTGCCCAGCAAAGCGTGGCCCAGCCCGGAACTCAAGCTCAACAACACACTCCTGCGCCACCAGCTCCTTCAGGACGCACCCGTAAAAGACAATGAGCCGCCGAGCAAGAGCCCATCGATACTGGTGACGCGCCTGCAAGGACACCTCCTCGGTCACCAACCAGTATCGAAATCTGAGAGCCGGTGGCCCAGACCGGGCTGAACGTGGCATCTTCTTCCAGCGCGGCCCCAGCCTGGTGCCCCTCCTTAATATTGGACAACAAGCCCCTCCCCTCGACCGCTAGTGTTTGGGTCTGGGCAAAGGTGAGGGCGGCCGTGTTACTTAGAGCTTGGCGCGCGGTCTCCTGCTGCTGGAGGACGTCCACATTTTTGACGATGGCACAGATGAGTCATTGGGCCGAAGGCTACAATAGCACACTATCGCGGTAAACCATTGTTCTCTGTTCTCATTTTACTATCTTGCCTTTTGTTTTACATTGCAATGATTGCTATTGCTAATCTTTTTAGGCGGCCCAAATGACCCATGTCCTTGATGGATGGCTGAAAGAGCTTGCCGAAGATGCCGAGCGAGAAAAAGCACTGAAGGATGTGGCCGAGACTACCGTAAAGGAGAAGGCTAAAGCTGCCGCAACAGCGGAGAAGAAGGCGGTGGCAAGTGAGAAGGCTAGGGCCGCGGCGGAGAGGAGGTCTGGGGAATTAGAGGCTAAGCTCGGAGCGGCCGAGCTTAAACTAGGAAAGGCCGAGAGTCTCAATGCGGCGCAAGCTGAAGAACTGGCCGACATGAGGGCAGCTTTGGAGGCCAGCGAAAGCAAATGGTACAATGAGGGGTTTGCTAACGCCGAGAACTCTGTGGAACCTGTCATCCAGGAGGTTCGAAGGCTCGCATTCGAAGAAGCCTAGTTCGCGGCCCTGAAAGCTACGAGGGTCCCCGAGGACTCCCCTTTGAGAGATCCCAGTCAAATCCCCTTCCTAAGGCCCTCCTCTGCCGCTCAGGTCCCTCCCACCGTGAACTCTGAAGAAGACACCCCGAGCATGAGGGATCTAGTAGACACGATTGATTCCCATGTGGAGTTGGTTGATTTGGAAATCATGAGCAACATCCATGCCGACGATCAACTCGCGAAGGAGTCTCTGCTTCGGTCTTCTCCGATCACAGAACATCTGCATGAATCCTGCACCCAAAGTCATCCCACCGATCAAGTGTGACAAGTGCCGAGCTCAACCTCTGACAAAATTATTATTATTATTATTATTATTATTATTATTATTATTATTATTATTATTATTATTATTATTATTATTATTATTATTATTATTTTTACTATTATCTCATTTTAAATTATGCTTACGTCGCCGGGTTGTGGCGAGTGAACAATTTAACTTTTAATATTTTCTTTTTAATAGGGAATTTTTCCCACGTCACCGGGCTGTGATGACGAAACAATCCTTACTTTTAATGCTTTTCCATTTTGTATAAAATGTTTGCCGAACAGATTGTTTACTGGTCACTGAGTGTTTGTTTAAGTTAGCTTTACACATGTTTTAACATCACGTATACACTTGCGTCCATCTACTTATCATGTTCATAGATATTCGTGAACGGGGCTTTCGTCCTTAGTGTACCGAATTAAGGTTTTACTTGCTTGGTGACGAAGACCGAGAGTGACACTTCTGTCCTTAGGGCAAATCATCAGGATTTCACCTGCTCGGTGATAGGGGTCAAACAGAGGGTCAGGCTCCTGTCCTTAGTGAAAATATTAGGTTTCCACCTGCTCGGTGATAGGGATCGAACCGAGTGTCAGGTTCCTGTCTTAGTGAAAATATTAGGTTTTCACCTGCTCGGTGATAGGGATCGAACCGAGTGTCAGGTTCCTGTCTTAGTGAAAATATTAGGTTTTCACCTGCTCGGTGATAGGGATCGAACCGAGGGTCAGGCTTCTGTCCTTAATGAAAATATTAGATTTCCACCTACTTGATGATAGGGATCGAACCGAGTGTCAGGCTCCTGTCCTTAGTGACAATATTAGGTTTTCACCTGCTCGGTGATAGGGATCGAACCGAGTGTCAGGATTCTGACCTTGATGAAAATATTAGGTTTCCACCTGCTCGGTGATAGGGATCGAACCGAGTGTTAGGCTTTTGGCCTTAGTGAAAATATTAGGTTTCCACCTGCTCGGTGATAGGGATCGAACCGAGTGTCAGGCTTCTGTCCTTAGGTTAGCGAACAAGTGTAGCTAGTTTCAAACCAAATAACATACTTTACCCAAAGTCATATTCATTGTTGGTGACTACTCATGAATAATCAGTGATAGAACTTTTTTAAGTTGTGCACGTTCCACGGTCGAGGTAGCGGTCGTGCATCTAAGTCCTCCAAGTAGTAGGCTCCCGTCCCGGCAATAGCAGTGACCCTGTACGGTCCTTCCCATGTTGGTGCCAGCTTCCCGGCATTGTTGTCCCGCATACTTCCCACCGCTTTTCGTAGCACTAAATCCCCGGAAGCAAACTCTCTTAGTTGTACACCACGGTTGTATCGCTGGGCAATCTTCTGTTGATATTCGGCTAGCCGTACCATTGCTGCTTCCCGGTACTCTTCCACTGAATCCAGGCATTGCACCATTAAGTCATTGTTCCGACGAGGTTCATAATTCGCCACCCGTGCGCTACACATGCTAATCTCCGTGGGTATCACAGCCTCAGCCCCGTATGTGAGTAAAAAAGGGGTTTCCCCCATAGACCTTCTAGGAGTTGTCCGGTATGCCCACAAAATGTGATGAAGTTCCTCGGCCCAGCGACCTTTTGTGCCATCCAACCTCCTTTTTAACCTGTTCAAGATTGATTTGTTAACGGCCTTTGCTTGCCCATTGCTCTGGGGATAAGCCGGAGTGGAATATCTATTCTTGATGCCAAGGTTACCGCAGAACTCGCGAAACGCCCTGCTATCAAACTGCATCCCATTGTCGGATACGAGGCTGTTCGGCACACCAAATCTTGTGAATATATTCTTCCAGACAAACTTCTTAACGTCGACATCTCGTATGTTGGCTAGCGCTTTTGCCTCAACCCACTTAGTAAAATAGTCGACGGCTACTAGTACAAACCTCCGATTACCGGTTGCCAGGGGAAAGGGTCCGAGTATGTCCAGCCCCCACTACGCGAAAGGCAAGGGGCTGCTTACCGGGTTTAAGTGTCCAGTCGGCTGGTGGACCAGAGGGGCGTGTTTTTGACACTGCTCACATTTTCGTACAGACTCGGCAGCCTCTTTCTGCATCTGTGGCCACTAGAACCCTTGTGTCATAGCCCTGTAGGCTAAGGAGCGTCCCCCCACATGACTACCGCACACCCCACCGTGTAGCTCGGCCAGGAGTGCGCTAACCTTTTCTGGGTGTATGCACAAAAGATACGGCCCGCCGAACGATCTTCGATAGAGCTTTCGATCCGCAGATAACCAGTATCGCGAGGCAACTTGGCGAATTTTTCCTGCTTCCTTCTCGTCGTCTGGTACTCGGTCCTCAGCCAAATAGTCAATGATTGGATCCATCCAACAAGGTCCACCTGTTGCGATTGCCGTTACACCTAAACCATCCGTGGTGCTAACGCTCAGTTCGGCTATGACTTCCACCCTTATCAACCGAGGTACATCCTCTACTACTGATGATGCCAATGCCGATAGTGAATCGGCGTGCCTGTTCTATCCCCGTGGAACTTGCGTTAGACTCGCCATGCTAAACTTGCTCATAGCTCGCTTTACTAGTTGTAAGTATGCCTTCATCCGAGAATCCCAAGCTTTGAAGCTTCCCTGCACCTGTCCAACTACCAACCGTGAGTCTAAATAAACTTCTACCTCCCGAGCACCTATCTCCGAGGCCACCCTAAGCCCGGCAAGTAGGGCCTCGTATTCTGCCTCGTTGTTGGAAGCTCTAAATCCCAACCTGAGGGAATGCTCCAGCCGAATCCCTTTAGGGGTGACGATGACGATTCCAGTGCCCGCCCCCAGTGCCTTAGAAGCGCCGTCCACAAATACCTTCCACGGGCAAAGCCCCACTTGAGATACAATCGGTCCAGGTTTAGGAGAGAATTCTGCGATGAAATCAGCAAGAACTTGTCCTTTGACCGCGCTCCTTGGCCTATACCTTATGTCGACGGATCCCAGCTGAGTCCTCCATTTGGCAATCCAGCCAGTGAAGTCTGATCTTTTTAACAAAAACTGTAGCGGGTACTCGGTCAATACATAAACGGTATGGGCCTCGAAATAGTGGGGCAATCTCCTCGTGGCGTGCACTAACGCCAAGACCAACTTCTCCAATGGCAAGTACCTTGTTTCCGCGTCAACCAGAGTTTTGCTAATATAATATATCGGCTGCTGAACCCCGTGATCTCTTAATTGCACAGCACTCACGGCATGATCCGATACTGACAAATACATGAACAGGTCTTCGCCGGCCTTCGGCGCCGTCAACAGGGGAGCCTTCGTCAAATACTCCTTCAAATCTTGAAAAGCCCTCTCACATTCCGAGTCCCAATGAAATCCTTTCCATTTCTTCAAGAGCTGGTAGAACGGCCGACAGCGGTCAGTGAACTTAGAGATGAATCTATTAAGGGCTGCCAACATTCCAGTTAATACCTGAACTTCTTTAGGATTGCCCGGTGGTTTGAGAGGCCGGACTGCTTCAATATGATCGGGATCGACTTCTATGCCACGGCTGGTAATCAGGTAACCCAGGAACTTACCGGCCCCTACCCCGAAAGTGCACTTATTCGCATTCAAAAGCAGCCTGTGCCGTCGCAATATCTGGAACACATGCCGGAGATCTTCTGCGTGCCATACATCTTGTTTGCTTTTCACTACCATGTCATCGATATATACTTCAACCGTGCGCCCGATCTCTTCTCGGAACATTCTCGTCATCATCCTTTGATACGTTGCCCCTGCGTTCTTCAACCCAAAGGGCATCACAGTGTAATGATAGTTTGCATCAGGTGAGATGAATGCCGTTTTCTCTTGATCCTCGGCAGCTAGGGCGATTTGATGATAACCCTGGAAAGCATCGAGGAAACTCATTCTTGAATGACCGAAAGTGGTGTCTACTAACTGGTCTATCTTTGGCACAGGGAATAGGTCCTTTGGACATGCGCGGTTCAAGTCGGTGAAGTCTACGCAAACCCTCCACTTGCCATTCTTCTTTCTGACCACCACAGTATTAGCCAACCATTCCGGGAAGAAAATTTTCCGTATTGCCCTAGCCTCATTCAACCTCACTACCTCTTGCCGTACGGCTTCAACATGTTCCTTTGCTGACCTTCTGGGCCTATGTTTCTTCGGCGGAAATGACGGATCCACGTTAAGCCGATGAACGATGAACTCGAGGTCAACCTCGGGGACCTCGTACGAATCCTAGGCGAACACGTCTACGTTCTGCACGAGAAAGAGCAATGTTTCCACCTTGTCCTTAGCATCCAGGCTTATTCCTATTTGAAAATACCTTTCGCTATCGGGCGATATCTTCGCCCTAATGAGATCCTCGGCACAATCAGCCCCCGACCCATCTCGGGGTTTCTGTGATTGCTATAAGAGATCTCCCGCACGGCCCCTACCAGGCTCGTTATGGTCGCGCTTCTGTTCGACTGCGGTGACTAAGCACTACCGGGCAACTTGCTGACTGCCTCTGACCACAGCGACACCGTGCTCAGTTCGGAATTTGATCTTTACATGCAAGGTGGATGGGATCGCCCCCATGGCATGAATCCACGGTCTTCCCAAAATAGCCGTATAGGGTGAGAAAGATGCCACAACCACAAAGGTCATCGTTACCTCCTTCCCTTCCATATTCACGGGGAGCGATATCTGTCCTTCGGGAATAGCCACCTGGCCGTCGAACCCTATGAGCGGTGTGTCGTATTTAGAGAGGTGCTCCTTCTTCAGTCCCAATCCCTTGAACAGATTCGGGTACATCACGTCGGCCCCGCTCCCTTAGTCTATCATTACCCTCTTTACTATGAAACCGTTTATTCGGGCAGTCACCACTAGTGTATCATCGTGCGGCTGAATAGTCTCTTTCAAATCCTCATCGTTAAAAACAATAGGGTCCCATGTTGTCTTTGACTTCTTTCTCGCTGGTTGCTCGGCGGGGTAATCCCCTGTAGACGTTATGGTCAACACACTCCCTTTCTCGGCCGCTGCCATCCCCTTCGGGATGGCATGGATCACTTCAATTACCCCTAACGGGGGTGGTAGGGGGTTGCCTCTCTGTCGTTGCCCCTGCCGGTTCCTCCATCTCCCGGGTCTACCACGAATTCCTTCAGGTGCCCAGCATTCACTAACTGTCCCAGGTGATCCTTAAGCATTCTGCATTGCTCAGTAGTGTGTCCCCTTTCTTTGTGATAAGTACAAAACAAGTTCTGATTTCTCCGGGATGGGTCACCCCCTATCTTGCTCGGCCACCGGAAGTATGGCTCGTTTTTGATCCGATCCATAATCCTATGCACCGGCTCCCTAAACGTTACATTCACTTCTCCCATCTACATCTCCGGCCCTTGGATTCTCAAATCCTTTCGAGGCCTCGGCTGAAAACTGCTTTGCCGAGGTCTACTGGTCAACGTGGCTTTTTCCTTATTTTGCAACCGATCATCCTCCAGACGTTTGTACTCTTCAATACGCCTCATGAGTTGCCTCATATCCTCGGGAGGTTTCTTCGTCAACGATTCCCGTAACTCGGAATCCTCGGGGAGGCCCATCCGGAAAGTACTCGCCGTAATTTTCTCATTTCCACCACCGATCTCATTGTAAAGCTCCCAATACCGACTGGCGTAGCTGCAGAGGGTTTCCCCTGTCTTCATCTTCATAGACAGTAATGCGTCCACTGGTTGTGGCACTTGGCTGCACATCACAAATCGAACGCCAAATTCCTGGATCAACTCGGCAAAACTGTGAATAGAACCCTTTCGCAGCCCATTAAACCATCTCAGAGCGGTGGGCCCAAGGCTCGAGGAGAATACCTTACACATCAGTGCGTCGTTATAAGTATGTAGGGACATCATCTATATGTAATGGCTGACGTGCTCTACTGGATCTATCTTCCCATCGTAGAAATCAAAAGGAGGGCGCGTAAACCTGCTCGGCATTTGAGCCCGCTCGATGTCAGCTAAGAATGGCGACTGCGCAGTACTCTGTAAGGCGCAACTCATCGCGTCCATAGCAGCATTTCGGGGCCTCTGCTTGGGGGAATCTGAGCCCCAGTCCATGTACTCCCGCGAGCGTGAATGTTCTCTATGTGGAAGGGATTCTCGGGAATGTGAGCGGTCTTGGCGTTGATGGGTGCCCGACTGGTGGGAGCCCTCGCAACGACCACCACCAAATTCCCTTTCCTGGTGTCCTTGATTTCTCCTGCGCCCGTCCATGGCTTCCAGCTCTAACTCGCTTACTAGTCTCCTCAATCGCTCCAGCTCCGCGTCTCTCTCGTCGAACTGCCCGTGACCTAACACTCCCGACCTCGTTCGGCGGGTCTAGTATGACCCCTCTCCGAGGCTGGACTGTTCCTCTCCCTGCCTTTGATATCTGTCCTCATGCCGCTTATGCCTTTGCTCTCGCCAATAGGACCCTACCGAATCGCTTTCGGCACGACCTGAACGTCTTTCAGACATTTTTCCCGAAGGTGAGTCTCGGCCAGACCACCACTTTGTAGGAGATCCCCACAAACGATGCCAATTGTAAGCACCAAGGAGTAGCTATGTATGGGCCGAGCAGCACTTGGGCCTACAACCTATTTGTTGATGTGGGTTATGGATTTCCCAACGCGTGTGACCCACCAAACCGAGACCCTTTAACCCTTTGATTTTCCTTCCTCCTTTTTCAAACGTTCTCTCCTGTTTTCTGCCTCTCTCCCTCCTCCCCTTTTTCCATTTCCCAGTTGCTCCTATTTATACCCTCAAGGTTAGTGGGATGTTATGATTTAGTGGATGTGGAGGTCCAATGTGAACATGGCTAAGTGGGAATTTGGGTGGAAATGGGAACTTTCGTGAAAATGGCCTGGGAACCTGTTCCTAGTTCAGTGAATTGCTCGGCAAAATATAATCCAGCTAATTGCCGGGCATGTAATTGTGCTGCGCCAACGCTCGAGGGCACTACCTTAGACGTGCTGCCAATGCGTGGGCCGCGATACATGTAAAGCACCGACTACCTGTTGTGCTTGAGTCATTTTAATGTTTAGGGCCCTTAGACCGTATGGGCCGCTCTACTGAAATAAGCCTTTGACGTTTCAATGGGCCTGGTTGTACGGCACCGTACACCTATCATAAAAACCTACTAAGAAAAGTCTCAAGAAAAAGAAAACCCAAACCCCAACATCTCACATTCAATTTCTGAAGCACCTCCGACTTCTCTCTCTGTCGCTCTCTTCTGACTTTAAATTAATTTTAGTACTGGTAATAAAGTTGAACAACAATTGGGAACTTTTAACTTTAAAATAAGTACCCAAATATTTGCTTGAGAATATTGTTCTAATTTGGGGATTTCCATCCAAAATCAAGGTAATGAAGATACGAAAAACGCATTTGTAATTTAATTTTGTTTGGAAATGGAGGAACGGAAGAGAAGAGAAATGAAATGTTGGTAAAATAACATTTTTCCTTTTTTAATTAACATTCGAATAATAATAATAATAATAATAATAATAATAATAATAATAATAATAATAATAATAATAATAATAATAATCTATATCTATATCTATATATATATAATAGCAGAAGCCTTTTAACCAAATGCTGCCACGTTAGGAAAAATGCCTATTTAAAATTCAAACACGTATACACCTTTTAGTTAAAGACCCGCACGACACATTGTTTCACAATGAAAAAAAAAGAAGGGCCACGTTAGGAAAAATACATTTCGAAGCCTTAATACCGTTCGATAGTATGTGCGTATATATAAACAAAAAACACGGTTAAAGCAAAAAAAAAAAAAAAAAAAGAAAGAGTTGCAACTAAAAAAACCTAGCGATACAGACAGGGAAGGAGCAAGAGCCCGATCGAAAAGTTCAGACTCGCCCTCACTTCCACCTCTTTGGTGCAAATCCATATAAACACAGATCAGAATAGCGTGTTCCAAATCAACAAACATATGAAGAAAAAAAATCCAAAGGAAGCCGAAAAAAGAAAAAAGAAAAAAAAAGAAGAGAAACCTAAAAAACCTCTGTTCGTGATCTGCAAAAGCGAAAACTGTAAAACTTTGTGCGTCATCTGCAACGACAGGCGATTCAGAAGGTAGGCATGTTTTTTTTTCCCTTTTCCTGTTTTTAATTCAATTACCGTTTCTAGGGTTTTCAAAAATATATGGGTTTAGTAGAAGGTAGGCATTTTTTTTTACCCTCTGTTTTTTTCCCATTCAATTAGCGTTTCAAATTGTTTTTTTTCGTTTTACCCTATTAAAGTTTCACTGATTACTAACCGTTTGGCATTTTTTTTTGATCCTCTGTTTTTTTCCCATTCAATTACCGTTTCAAATTGTTTTTTTTCGTTTTACCCTATTAAAGTTTCACTGATTACTAACCGTTTGGCATTTTTTTTTTGATCCTCTGTTTTTTTCCCATTCAATTACCGTTTCAAATTGTATTTTTTCATTTAACCCTGTTAAAGTTTCGCTGATTACTAACCGTTTGGCATAAGGTATATATTAAAAAAAAAAAAAAAAAAAAAACTAAACTAAACTACACTGCCAGAGAAAGAGATTTAAACGGAGATATCTCAATAGAGAAAGAGAAATGAGCGGACATATCGATGATTAGAGGAGTATTTGTGAGACAGAGAAAGAAAACTCATAAGATGCAGAGAGTGTTGGAGAGAGAGATATGAGGGAGGCCTCTTCGCTTTTGTTAGACCATTCTCCCTCCATCTTCCGGTTCCTCACAGTTGTGGGTAAGTTTTATTTTCTTAATATCATCTTCCAGTTCCTCATAGTTCCTTCTCTCTCTTCTCTGTAGTTGTCTCATCTTTTATATTAATTTTGAGTGTTTAATATTATTTAGGCTTGGCTATTATGTTTGGTTTTGATTTTGTTTTGATTTAGAATTGGTTTTTGTCAATACTTGAACCGTAATATAGGTGCTCCCTCAATTTTGGTTCCTTTCAATATTCGACCCTCTAAATACATTCAGCCTATGGCAAATCATTAGAAAGTGAATACCAAGTCAATTCTGTAGTAAAATATGATACTATACATGACAAATAGATCATTATTGATTGAAAGAAATTTATAAGTATTGGAAGTTTATTGAACTCAGTTAAAAAGGAAAAAAAAAAAGCCTGGAATTAAAAGACCTTACCGACGGAGACTGCTTAACATTTCCTCTCTTCAGGGAAAAAACCAACCGATACAGCGATACTACGATTCTACGATATAGAGAAAGGGAAGGCGAACAAAAAACCTAGCAACCTCATCGTATCAGCCTCCGCCTAACAATATCTTTCTTCAAAAAAAAAAAAAAGCACCGACACTCCGATCCAGAGAAAGGGAAGGAGAAAAAAGGAAAAAAATTGCGATCCAGTGGAGATTCATACGGTGATCGAACGTCTCGAAGGTATTGAGATACAAAGATAGAGATCGGCCGTTAGGACCGCTGCTCATATGTTCTGCTTTTAATTTTAGGAAGCAAGGTTTTTAATTGGGAGATCTATTTGGGCCTTTTTTTTTTTATTCGGGTATTTTGGTTTGGTTGGTTATGATTTACGTTTTGGGGTTAGGAGTAGCTTTGTTTAATTAAAGTAAATAGATGGATTGGACTTGGTTTAATCTCTTAGCCTATTATTTTTTTAGGTTTACTATCAATTTGGGGATTTCAGGTGCGGACATAGCGATCGGCGCAACTCCGTGACCAACATAATCGGCTTTAGACATGGCCAAATGAAAGGTGCGTATCAAATTCCTGTGTTCGAATTTGAATTGAAATTTGGATATTCATTCTCTTTCTTTAGATGCATTAAATTTTCGGTTTTGTTTTAGGATCTAGACCAAATGTGTTTTTGTTTAAAAAAAATGCATTCCATGATTCTTTTTCAACTAACCTGTAAAATTGTTATGTTTTTTTTTTTTTTTTTTTTGTTGGTGTCATGCTTTGTGATCAACTTCCTTATAATGATTACTTCTGCTTCTATTTGTAGACTTTGTTTCACCTTAGGACGGCCTTACTATCCTTTTTAGGCTTTACATTTCAATCTACCTCAAAGATTAAATTTTCTTGATTCTGAGGGATTTCAGTTGCTATTTGTGATGATTCTGTGAATGAAACTTTCAATTTCAAATAGAGCTCTTATCTATCAAATTAGTATCTATTTAATTGTTAGCCTCTATCTTGCATACTGTTGAGTATTTTGTTTTGTTAAGTAGTGTTGTTCTCAAAGTTGTTGGTTTGTAAGTGAATGGTTTGATTCAAGTGCTAATTTGATAGATAGGTTTTCTATTTGTCACTGCATATTCTGACCATGTACTTACCTTATCGGAGCCACAATCTTAGAAGACATGACTGGTAGAAGGCTATTTGAAAGTAAATACTTATGAAATGTATATCGTCTTTTTATTTCTTTCCAGAATCAAGGACAATAAAATGTGCAAAACTTCAGAGAATTTAATGCCTTCATAGTCATGAACCGCATCTTCACTAAAAATGTTTAAGGGAGCTGCTGTTGAAGTGCAGATAACGATATCATAACAGGATAATGGTGTTTCTCAGACACTTTTATCTGCTGCCATGTCCAAATAGCTTGACCTTAATGGCTTTAAGGAGATCTCTACTAGATTGAAACTGGCTGTGTGCTTGCTATCTTATCTCTTCTCGAAAACTTTAGATCAAGTCCTTGCTAATCATATTTTTCTTTTTCAATTATTGATTTTATTGATAAATCTCCATTTTCTGATTCAGATTTAATTGACAGGCTTCTGGGAGCTGTTGTTGTGATAGCAGCAAATGTAGGTGGTGCATGGACTCCCATAGGTGATGTTACCACTACTATGCTGTGGATACACGGTCAAATATCAACTTTGCAGACAATGAAGGTCTTTTAACGTCATTCTAACTAAATCATCACATGTACAGAATATGCCTGCATTTATGTGTTACATTGTTCATATATGGGACTTATGCATGATGCGTGTGATTTATTCTCACCAAGGTATTCATTATACTGTCTTGACACAATACATTTCATGCTGCTGTTGCATATTTAATCCAATGAGATCCAACCAAAACATCTGCATTAGCTGACTGTCTTCCCCTAATGTCACCAAAACATAATAGTATATAAATTTTTTGAATTTTATGACCTGACTGCAGTACTAGGAGTACGGTTCACAAACTGGATATGTGTGTGGTTGGATGCGCATGTGTGCTTGCGTGTTCCAAGTAGCTAAATATACGTTATGTAAAAGGTGAAGCTTGCAAGATTTTAGTGTTTAATGTAATCAACTCATACTTGCTCTCTCTTTATCTGCTGCATATGTGTCTGAGAAAGAGAGCTAAGCAGGATCTATCATGAGCTGGTCCAAATGAATCTATGTTGAAAAAAACTGAGGGTGTAAATGCTGTATAATGTGAGTTAACTGTAGTGGTGAAAAACACTTTTCTGTTCAAACTTTAGACTTCAGGTATGTTAAGCTTTTCTAACTCTCGGAGTTGAAATTTCTCCTGTAAATTTATGGAATTCACTTTTTTAATAAAAGTTAATTTTATTGATGATGATTTTAAACTACAGCAAAGTTGAGTGTCAATCACTTCACTCATAAAATCTACTCTTGGTGTTAGTTCTTGAGTTTTTATTGAAAATTTTACTTTGCAACCCAATGAACGGATAAAAAGAAGATAGTGGGCTGATTTTGAATCAAAAGAAGGGGTCTTATATTAGGTTTCACTGGGTTTATTGTGCTTAAAAATAAGCTAGACAAAAGTACATTTGTACCTAAAAAAGTAAAGCATTAATAGAGTTGTACATAAGCTAAACCAATCTGCCGGATTTTTAGATTGGTGGGTTGGGGACTTGGCGGCAGAATTGGAGTTTTCCCAGCCCACCATTGGTTGGTTAGTTAAAAATATTGACCTCCACCAGACTAATCCAACCTTTGCACACTCCTATTTCTAAGTAGAGCCAATCAAGTTTATTAATCCCTAACATACGTTTACTTTAAAAATCAGTGCAACTTTTTATTCTTATATAATTATCTGAAAAAATATTCAATATTTTCAGAAGTATAATATGAGTTTTTTTGATCGGCAAGTGGTTGACAACTTTCATTGTGATTGGATGGTTGGGTTGTGTACATGAAAGCTTCTTAGAAAGCAAATTGGCTATTGTTGGTGGCCGTGTACAGTTAATGAGGAAGGATTGTCAAAATAATAAAAAGTTTCCACCTGTTCTTGAGTGTGAAAGGATTGTGTGCTGTTTTTTAATTTTTGGTTCTAATGGGTTTTCTTAATTCTTTCATGTTAAAGTTTATTGTATTGATTTTAGCAATGCTAATGAATTTTTTTGGGGGAAGGGTTTGTGTATAATATGATTGAGAAAATTCCTCAATGAAGGAGTGGTACTGGTATACTATACAGATTAAAAAGAGTTGTAGCTATAGTTTCCTTTATTTTAATTTTTGTTTGTTAGCTCACCAAGGAGATTAAATAAACATAATATCTATAAGAGTGTCAGCTAGCAACCGTGTGTTAGTTTGGAACAGCAGTACAAGAGAAAGAACTGTAAGAATGATAGACTGCCCAGGCCCATCAAACACTCAATTGTAGTGGGCCCACTTTAACAATGACTGAGCCACCACATTCAGGGAGAGTATAGGACAGACTAGGCAAGGCCACTGATGAGGATTAAAACCAGATCAAATCCATGAGTTTAGCCTTTGATTTAAGCATTTTGGTGGTATAGTGAAAAAACATGTTTGTTTTGTGTCAATGTAATTTGTTAGGATCTTCCATAAATACCACCAAAAAAATTAACAAATTGATAACTAACATATCTTTCAAACTTCGCAACAAATTTTTACTTTAAAAAATGATTTTATTAACCAAATTTCTTTTATACTTACGAGATTTTAAATGATCCCGCGCATTGCGCGGGTTAAACACTAGTAATAATAATAATAAAGCCTCTATCCTGGCCCACATTTCTCATCCACCCAAATTAGACGGAAATGAGGAGAAAGTCAAGTTGAGAAAAAAGGATAAGTTTTGGTGCCCTCCACTAATGACATTTAAATTTAAATTTTGTCCCTGGCCTTTTACAAACACTCTTTTATATATATATATATATATATATATATATATATATATATTTATTGGGGGTATCTAAGTAAAAACAAGTACCTATATTAATTTTTTTTATCTTTTACCTTCTCTTCTCTTCCCTCATTTTTTCCAAACATACAAGAGAGAAGCATTTTCTGTTCCATTTCTTTTCCATAATTTTCCCCTACTTTTTTCTCTTCTCTTCTCTCAATTATAAGTGACCAAAATATAGTGTTAAGTTTTTGGCCCAACCTTGTAACTCTTTTCTACCACTTCGATGAAATTGCAATTTCGTTTAATCCCTTTTTTTTTTCTTTTCTTTTTTTCATTAGATAAGAGCATTCACAGTAAAAAAAAGCTAAAAAAATTTAGATTTTAGCAACTCAAAAAAACACTTGACTTATTTTAATAGCACACTTTACAATTCACCCAACATCAAAACTTCTATTTTAACATACACTACATTAAAATAATAAAAACAAACTAATAAAATAAATATAATAAACCCAGAACTCAAAGCCACCATCAACCTCAAAAGCCACCACTACCACCAGCAACAACCACCTCCACCGTCCCGCACCAGCCACAACCACAAACCACAATAGCAGAACAAAATTAAAAAAAAAAAAAAAAAAAAACAGCAACAATACCTCCATTGTCGCCCCACCTTCATCTTCCACTTCTCAACAACCACCGACAAACCCAACAACTTATCAACAAACCATCGTGCCACTAGACCGATCAAAAACACGACAGAAACCCATCAATAACACCACTAAGACACATCATCACTAGGGCTATCCACGGGTCGGTCCGGGTCGGGTTTGTGCCCAACCCGGAACTGACCCAACTTGATCGGGTGGAGTCTGCCATCAACTTGCTGCCGACCGAGAAACTGATCGGATCGGGCGGTTCAGACATCAGGTTGGTTTCGGGCGGGTCGGTCGGAGTCAATATCTGAGATTCCGACGAGAAAACGGCGAAAAGTCAGTGAGATTTCGCTAGATCTAGCAGAAATCTCACCTGATTCAATGAGATTTCACTAGATTTGGAGGAAATATCACTAGATCTACTTGATAAGTCGTCGAAATATGAAAATTTGTTGCCAGAATATGAAAATTTGAAGTCGGAACCTGGCAAATCTCGCCAAAATCTGGAAAATCTCGCGCGGATTCTGGGAAAAACTCACCGGATTCTGGAAATTTCCGCCGAAATCTGGAAATTTTTGCTGGAATTCTTAGTACGTCGGTCGGATCGGGTTTTTCGGGTTTTGGGGGAGGAAAATCGAGACCGACCCGCCGGAGTCGGTTTTCAGAACAAATGACCCGCTGCCAACCGGTGACTTGATCGGGTCGGCCGGTTTCGGGTTGATTGCCGGTCAGGTCCTCCGGGTGGGTCGGGTCTCGGATGGGTCTGGACAGGCCTAATCATCACTGTCACCAAGGCACCACCATCATAAAATCTCAACCACCACCAAAAATCACATCAAAAAAATACTACTATGAATACCAAAAATCTCAACCACCACCAAAATCACATCAAAAATCCTAATATCACATTTGATTATCAATACCCATAAAAAATATTCTTTACAAAATACCAAAAACTCAAATATAAATACAAAAAAAAAAAAAAAAACTCAAACCTCAAATCTGAAAATCATGCTTGCCGTGCTCCAAAACCAATATATCGCTGAGTCCTCACTCTCCAAAGGCATCGACACTCCCAACTGCGGCCTCACCGTGCTCCACCTTGTCTCTGAACCCTCCGTCAACCCTCCGTCAACAAGATTCACCAAATTAGATCACCAAATCACCAAATTAGAACACACATGAAACCCACATCACCAAATCAGACCCACAAAATTAGACCCACATGAAACCCACTGCCTCGTCTCTAAACCCTTCGAACCGCCGGAGCACAACCACAAGTCACAGGAGGGAGAGAGAGAGAGAGAGAGAACAGAGAACAGAGAATAGAGAAGTGATGAGAAATGAGAGAGAAGATAGATGAGACGTAGGGAGGATAAAAGCGATGTTGGGGAAGGAATAAAAAAAAGTGATTTTTATCTACACTGAGCTATTATTGATAACTATCCATTGTAGCATGAAGGTAAATACAGCTAAAATTTTTAGCTATAGCAACTTAGCTGTAGGGCTTTTTTGTGTGGTTGAGATGCTAAAATAACTTTTGAGTTATTTTGGCATCTTTACTATGAGTTCTCTAAACCAACGCTAAAATTATATTAGATACAAATAAGTCTATTACAATTAAGCTTGGCTTTGACAAAGGCCAACAAGTTCTCCACCACAGTCAGTGGGTTATCAAAATTAGCATAGTCAAAATATTAGGTGGCTCCAAACTTAGTTAATGCATCAACACACTAGTTCACCTCCCTAAATATGTGTTGGACAGTTGATCTATGGAATTTCTTTAATAGGGTCTTGCAATCATCGAGCAAAGGCTACAACATAAGGTTATTTATCGAGTAATTGGTAAGCAGTAAAACAATAAGCCCAGCATCAAGCTCCAGTGCACATTTAATCCCTATTTTGAAAATTGACATCCGTTTCAGTCCCTATCGTTAGTTCCCTAATGGAAATATCCTATGTGGTAAACGGCGGAAAAAAATATTAATTTCTTAATCCTACGTGTCGCTATCCTTCTTACCTGGTCAGCTTCCAGCCAAAAAAATCTTAAACCTTAGATTTTTATAACTCCTGTTGCATGTGTGTTCACTAATTAGTGTTCTTAATTGATAGCTCCTCTCCCTTGTCACCTTTGAAAAGTAGACTACAAATTTGCATCTAGGTTGGCAACGGGCTTTAACTCTTAGCAAGTCATTTTTTACAAACCTGGTAACACACGTTATTGATTAGTGAATTCACGTGCAGCTAATTATGGCAGAAGTTGACCTAGTAAGAAGAATACTGACACGTAGGATTAAGAAATTAATATTTTATTCCACCATTTGCCATTTATGATATTTTCATTAAGGAACTGACAGTAGGGATTGAAATGAATGGCGTTATTCAAAATAGGGATTAAATGTGGTAAAAATAAAAAGTGGAGACCAAAATAGGAATTAGGTCAAAATGTAGGGACCAAAAATGCATTTCTGCCTATAATATAAGCACATTTTCACAACAACATATAAGACCCACACATGAATAGTTATCTCATTAGAGTGACTCGATTTTACACGGATAGGTATCTTATTAGTTATAATATATGTTTTGGGACAGTTTTTTTTTTTTTTTTTTTTTGATAATTTAATTATCAAATGTGGAGAATGAGATATTTGGACTTTGATTGTCATACAAAAGGAGACAATATAATCTGGGTAAAATGGCAAAATACCACTTATTTTCAAAGTATTTAGCAAAATGGCATTGTTTCCAAATTATTTGGCAAAATACTACTCTTTTGGAACTCAATATTGTGTAAATTGCGTTCTATGTATGTTTTGCCATGGTGGGAAGCCCTGATGTGGCTTTTCTAAATAAAAATTGCCATGTAGAACTCGATTTTAGAAAAATCGAGTTTTGTACAAATTTTTTTTTAAGTGGAACTCAATAATACTAATATCAAGTTCTTTACAAATTTTATAAAAAAAATAAAGTGGAACTAAACCTAGAAGCAAAAGACTCTACGAGAGAAGAGTACTTGCATTAGCTGCTCCTGTGAGACAAGATTACCGTTTAGAAAGCAGGGAAAAAATGATACAATAAAAGTAGGGCCAAGAAAATTGAAACTAATTTATTGTGGAAATTAAGGAAAACTTGCACAATACATTAACAAAAGAGACTAATAGGGGCTGTTTGGTAGTGTAACTAGAACAACAGTTTTCAATGTTTAAACAACATTACACGTATTTCCACGCACTTTTTCATCTACATGTATTTTCAAAAAATACAAACAAGAACAACATTACCAAACGGGCCCATGTTTTTCTCTTGCTCTCTTATACAATCTGCCACACAAAGGCGTGTATATATATATATATATATATATATATATATATATATATATATATTGTACGGTGCCTAGCAACCAGGCCCATTGAAACCTCAAAGGCCTATTCCAGCAGAGCGGCCTATACGGTCTAGGGCCTAGACATTGAATTGACTCAAACCCAACAGGCAGTTGGCGCTTTACATGTGTCATGACCCATACATTGGCAGCACATCTAAGTTAGCACCCTCGAGCATTGGCGTTGCACGAATACATGCCCGGAAATTCGCTAGACTGTATTTTGCCGAGCAATACACTGAACTAGGAACAAGTTCCTAGGCCATTTCCACCTCGCTCCACTTCCTCCTAAATTCCCACTTAGCCATGCTCACATTGGACCTCCCCATCCACTAAATCATAACATCCCGCTAATTTTGGGGGTATAAATAGGAACAGTTGGGGAATGAGAAAAGGGGGGAAAAGAAGGAGAAGGGAAAGAGGCAGTGAAGCAAGAAATAGGAAAGAACACTTAAAAAAGGAGAAGGAGAGTCAAAGGGTTATAGGGTCTCGGTTTAGTGGGTCACCCGTGGTGGGAAATCCATAACCCACATTAACAAATAAGTTGTAGGCCTAAGTGTAGATTGGCCCATACATTGTTTCTCCTTGGTTCCTACAATTGGCGCCGTCTGTGGGAATCTCCTACAAAGTGGTGGTTCGGTCGAGACTCACCCTCGGGAAAAATGTCTAAAAGACGCTCAAGTCGCGCCGAAAGCGATTCAGTAGGATCCTCTTAGCGAGAGCAAAGGCATAAGCGGCGTGAGGACAGAGATCGAAGGCAGGGAGAGGAATAGTCCGGCCTCGGAGAGGGGTCTTACCAAACCCGCCGGACAAGGTCGGGAGTATCAGGTCAAGGGCAGTTCGACGAAAGAGACAAGGAACTAGAGCAGATGAAGAGACTAGTAAGGGAGTTGGAGTTGGAAGCCGTGGACGGGCGCAAGAGAAATCAAGACCACCAGGAAAGGGAATTTGGCGGTGGCCTTTGTGAGGGCTCCCACCAGTCTGGCCCCTATCGGCGTAGAGACCGCTCGCATTCCCAAGAGTCCCGTCCATACCGAGAACGTTCATGCTTGAGGGAGTATGCAGATCGGGGCTCAGATTCCTCTGAGCAGCGACCTCGAAATGCCGCTATGGATGCGATGAGTCGCGCTTTACGAAGTGCTGCCCGGTCACCATTCTTAGCTGACATCGAGCGGGCCCCAATACCGAGCAGGTTTACGCGCCCCCCTTTTGATTTTTACGATGGAAAGACGGATCCAGTAGAACATGTCAGCCATTACATACAGATGATGTCCCTACATACCCATAATGACGCACTGATGTGCAAGGTATTCCCCTCGAGCCTTGGGCCCACCGCTTTGAGATGGTTTAATGGGCTGCGAAAGGGTTCTATTCACAGTTTCGCCGAGTTGATCCAAGAATTTGGTGTCCGGTTCGTGACGTGCAGCCGAGTACCGCAACCAGTGGACGCGTTACTGTCTATGAAGATGAGGACATTGGAAACCCTCCGCAGCTACGCCAGTCGGTATTGGGAGCTTTACAATGAGATCAGCGGAGGAAATGAGAAAATCGCGGCAAGTACTTTTAGGATGGGCTTGCCCGAGGATTCCAAGCTACGGGAATCATTGACGAAGACGCCTCCCGAGGATATGAGGCAACTCATGAGGCGTATTGAATAGTACAAATATCTGGAGGATGACCGGTTGCAAAGTAAGGGAAGAGCCACGTTGGCCAGCAGACCTCGGCAAAGCAGTTTTTAGCCGAGACTTCGAAAGGATTTGAGAATCCAAGGACCGGAGATGCAGATGGGGGAAGTGAATGTGACGTTTAGGGAGCCGGTGCATAGGATTATGGATTGGATCAAGAACAAGCTGTACTTCAGATGGCCGAACAAGATGGAGGGTGACCCGTCGTGGAGAAATCAGAACTTGTTTTGTACTTATCATAAAGAAAAAAGGCACACTACCGAGAAATTCCGAATGCTCAAGGATCACTTGGGACAATTAGTGAGCGCTGGGCACCTGAAGGAATTCGTGGTAGACTCTGGAGATGGGGGTACCGGGCAGGGCCAACGACAAAGAGGCAACCCCTTTCCACCCCCGTTAGGAGTAATTGATGTAATCCATGCCGTCCCAAAGGGGATGGCAACGGCCGAGAAAGGAAGTTTGTTGACCATAACGACGAGGATTTGAAAGGGACTATTCAGCCGCACGATGACGCGCTGATGGTGACTACCCGAATAAACAGTTTCATAGTAAAGAGGGTAGTGATAGACCAAGGGAGTGGGGCCGACGTGATGTATCTGGATCTGTTCAAGGGACTGGGACTGAAGAAGGAGCACCTCTCAAGATATGACACACCACTAACAAGTTTCGACGGCCAGGTGGCCATCCCCGAAGGATAGATATCGCTTCCCGTGAATATGGAGGGAACGGAGGTAATAGTGACCTTTGTGGTTGTAGCATCTTTCTTACCCTATACGGCTATTCTGGGGAGGCCGTGGATCCATGCCATGGGGGCGGTCCCTTCCACCCTACATGTAAAGATCAAGTTCTGAACTGAGCACGGTGTCGCCGTGGTAAGAGGCAATCAGCAAGCCGCCCGACAGTGCCTAGTTGCAGCGGTCGAACAGAAGTGCGAGCAAAACGAACATTCTGGAGCCCATGAGGGGGATCTCTTATAGCAATTACAGAAACCCCGAGAAGGAACAGGGGCTGACTATGCCGAGGATCTCGTTAGAGTGAAGATATTTCCGGACAGTGAGAGGTATTTTCAAATAGGAACAAGCCTAGATGCTAAGAACAAGGTGGAAACATTGCTCTTTCTCGTGTAGAACATAGACGTGTTCGCCTGGAATCCGTACGAGGTCCCCGGGGTTGATCCCGAGTTCATCGTTCATCGGCTTAAAGTGGATCCGTCATTTCTGCTGAAGAAGTAAAGGCCCAGAAGGTCAGCTAAGGAACATGTTGAAGCTGTACGGCAGGAGGTAAGGAGGTTGAAGCAAGCTAGGGCAATACGGGAAATCTTCTTCCCGGAATGGCTGGCAAATACCGTGGTGGTCAGAAAGAAGAATGGGAAGTGGAGGGTTTGTGTGGACTTCATCGACTTGAACCGCGCATGTCCAAAAGACCCATTCCCCATGCCAAAGATAGACCAGTTAGTGGACGCCACTTTCGGTCACTCAAGGATGAGTTTCCTCGACACTTTTCAGGGGTATCATCAAATTTCCCTAGCCGCCGAAGACCAAGAGAAAACGGCATTCATCTCCCCTGACGCGAACTATCATTACACTGTGATGCCCCGGGTTGAAGAACGCAGGGACAACGTATCAACGTATGATGACGAGAATGTTTCGAGAGGAAATCGGGCACACGGTTGAAGTATACATCGATGACATGGTGGTAAAAATCAAACAAGATGTACGGCACGCGGAAGATCTCTGGCGGGTGTTTCAGATATTGCGACGACACGGGTTGCATCTGAATGCGAATAAATGTGCTTTCGGGGTAGGGGCTGGCAAGTTCCTAGGTTACCTGATTACTAGCTGTGGAATTGAGGTCGATCCCGATCAGATTGAAGCAGTCCGGCGTCTCAAACCGTCGGGCAATCCTAAAGAAGTTCAAGTGTTGACTGGGATGTTGGCAGCCCTTAATAGATTCATCTCTAAGTTCGCTGATCGCTGTCGGTCGTTCTACCAACTCTTGAAGAAATGGAAAGGATTCCATTGGGACTCAGAATGTGAAAGGGCTTTTTAGGATTTGAAAGAATACTTGACAAAGGCGCCCATGTTAACGGCTTCGGCGGCGGGGGAAGATCTATTCATGTATCTGTCAGTATCGGATGATGCCGTGAGTGCTGTGCTGTTAAGAGATCATGGGGTTCAGCAGCCGATATATTATATTAGTAAAACTTTGGTTGACGCGGAAACAAGATACTTGCCCTTGGAGAAGTTGGTCTTGGCATTAGTGCACGTTACGAGGAAATTGCCCCACTATTTCCAGGCTCATACCGTCTATGTCCTGACCGAGTACTTGCTACAGTCTTTGTTAAAAAGATCAGATTTTACTGGCTGAATTGCCAAATGGGGAACTTGGCTAGGATCCTTCGATATAAGGTACAGGACAAGAAACGTGGTCAAAGGACAAGTTCTTGCTGATTTTGTCGCGGAATTTTCTCCTAAACCTGAAGGACTAGTAGTGTGTCAAGTGAGGTTGTGCCCGTGGAAGGTATTTGTGGATGGTGCTTCCAACGCGCTGGGGTCGGGCGCCTGGATCGTCATCATCACCTCGGAAGGAATACGGCTGGAGCACTCTTTCAGGTTGGGATTTAGAGCCTCCAACAACGAGGTGGAATATGAGGCCCTGCTTGCCGGGCTTAGGGTGGTCTCGGAGATAGGTGCTCGAGATGTAGAAGTCTACTCGGACTCATGGTTGGTGGTTGGACAGGTACATGGAAGCTTCGAGGCTCGGGATTCTCGAATGAAGTCATACTAACAACTAGTGAAGCGAGCCATGAGCAAGTTCAACACGGCGAATCTAACGCAGGTTCCCCGGGACAGAACAGGCACGCCGACTCACTAGCTGCATTAGCGTCATCAGTAGTAGAGGATGTACCTCGGTTGATAAGGGTGGAGGTCATAGCCGAACTAAGCGTTAACATCACAGATGGTGTAGGTGTCGTGGTAATCGCGACGGGTGAACCATGTTGGATGGATCCAATCATTGACTTTTTGGCTAAGGACCAGGTACCAGACAACGAGAAGGAAGCAGGAAGGATTCGCCGAGTTGCCCCCCGATCATTCGGCGGGCCGTATCTTTTGTGCGTGCACCCAGAAAAGGTTGGCTTAATCCTAATCGATCTACATAGTGGGGTGTGCGGCAGTCATATGAGGGAGCGCTCACTAGCGCATAGGGCGATGACACAAGGGTTTTGGTGGCCCCAAATGTAGAAAGAGGCAGCCGAGTATGTGCGAAAATATGAGCAATGTCAAAAACACGCCCCCTTGATCCACCAATTGGCTGGACACTTAAACCTGGTCAGCAGCCCCTGGCCCTTCGCACAGTGGGGACAGGACCTACTCGGCCCCTTTCCCCGGGCAACCGGTAATCGGAAGTTTGTACTAGTAGCTGTCGACTATTTTACTAAGTGGGTTGAGGCAGAAGCGCTAGCCAACATACGGGATGTCGACGTTAAGAAGTTCATGTGGAAAAATATAATCACAAGATTCGGTGTACTAGACACCCTCATATCCGACAATGGGATGCAATTTGATAGCAGGGCGTTCGGCTAATTCTACAGTAACCTCAGCGTCAAGAATAGATACTCTACCCCAGCTTATCCCCAGAGCAATGGGCAAGCAGAGGCCGTCAACAAATCAATCTTGAACGGGTTAAAGAGGAGATTGGATGGTGCAAAAGGTCGCTGGGCCGAGGAACTTCATAATGTTTTATGGGCATACCGGACAACTCCTAGAAGGTCTACTAGGGAAACCCCATTTTCACTCACATACGGGGCAGAGGCTGTGATACCCACGGAGGTTAGTATATGTAGCGCACGGGTGGCAAACTACGAACCTGATCGGAACAATGAATTAATGGTGGGGCACTTAGACTCACTGGAAGAATACCGAGAAGCAGCGATGATACGGCTGGCCGAATATTAACAGAAGATTGCCCGACGATACAACCGTGGTGTACAAATGAGAGAGTTTGCTTCTGGAGATTTAGTTCTATGAAAAGTAGTGGGGAGTATGCGGGACAACAACGCCGGGAAGCTGGCACCAACATGGGAAGGACCATACAGGGTCACTGCCATTGCCGGGAAGGGAGCCTACTACTTGGAGGACTTAGATGTAAGACCGCTACCTCGGCCGTGGAACGTGCACAACTTAAAAAAGTTCTATCACTAATCATTCATGAGCAGTGACAGACAATGGATGTGATCCTGGGTAAAGTGTGTTATTTGGTATGAAAGTGGTTGCATTTGTTTACTAATCTAAGGACAATAAAGACCCTCCAAGTGATTTACGCTAAGGACAGAAGCCTGACCCTCGGTTCGATCCCTATCACCGAGCAGGTGGAAACCTAATGATTTACGCTAAGGACAGAAGCCTGACCCTCGGTTCGATCCCTATCACTGAGCAGGTGGAAACCTAATCATTTACGCTAAGGACAGAAGCCTGAACATTGGTTCGATCCCTATCACCGAGCAGGTGGAAACCTAGCCGTATACACAAAGGACAGAAGCCTGATCCTCGGTTCGATCCCTATCACCGAGCAGGTGGAAACCTAATGATTTACGCAAAGGACGGAAGCCTAACCCTCGGTTCGATCCCTATCACCGAGCAGGTGGAAACCTAATTATTTACGCTAAAGACAGAAGCCTGAACCTTGATTCGATCCCTATCACCGAGCAAGTGGAAACCTAGCCGTATACACAAAGGACAGAAGCCTGACCCTCGGTTCGATCCCTATCACCAAGCAGGTGGAAACCTAATGATTTACGCAAAGGATAGAAGCCTGACTCTCAGTTCGATCCCTATCACCGAGTAGGTGGAAATCTAATGATTTACACTAAGGACAGAAGCCTGACCCTCGGTTCGATCCTTATCACCGAACAGGTGGAAACCTAATGATTTACGCAAAGGATGGAAGCCTGACCCTCAGTTCGATCCCTATCACCGAGCAGGTGGAAACCTAATCATTTACGCTAAGGATAGAAGCCTGAACCTCGATTCGATCTTTATCACCGAGCAGGTGGAAACCTAGCCGTATACACAAAGGACGGAAGCCTGATCCTCGGTTCGTTCTCCATCACCGAGCAGGTGAAAACGTAATCCTTTACACTAAGGATGAAAGCCCCGTTCACGACTCCATCTTACGGGCAGTTGAACATATTACCCTAGTTCACGGTCCCGTTTAGATAACCCATTGTAATCCCTTCTCGAACGCCATAATTACCCGGGCGCATGTATGCGTGCTCGCAAGAAAATCTATGTACGTGATAAATAAACAATTGCAAGTGTGTGTACATGATATTAAAGAACATATAGAGCTGACTTAAACAATCACTCGATAATCAGTAAACAATATGTTCGGCAAACATTTTAAACGAAAAGGAAAAATAATAAAAGTAACAATTGTTTTGTCACCACAACCCGGTGACATGGGCAAAGATTCCCCATTGAACAAGACAATAAAAGTTAAATTTTTCGGTCGCCACAGCCCGGCGATGTAAGCATAATTTTTTAAAATAAAATTTAAAAGAGGCAGAGTTCGGCACTTGTTACATCTGGTCGGTAGGTTGACTTTGGGCAAAGGATTCGGGCAGCTGTCTTGTTGCCGGAGAAGACTGAGGTAGAGACCCCTCCCCGGGTTGATTGTCAGCACGGATGTTGCTCGTGATTTCTAAATCAACCAACTCCACGTGGGAATCGATCGCATCCACCAGATCCCTCATGCTCGGGGTGTCTTCCTCGGAATTCATGGTGGGAGGGTTCTGAGCGGCAGAGGAGGGCCCTGGGAAGGGAATCTTGCTGGGATCTCTCAAAGGGGAGTCCTCGGGGACCCTCGCAGCTCTCAGGGCAACAAACCAGGCTTCCTCGAATGCGAGCCTTTGAACCTCTTGGATGATAGGTTCCACCGAGTTCTCAGCATCAGCGAACCCCTCATTGTACCATCTGCTCTCGCTGGCCTCCAAAGCTGCCCTCATGTCGGCCAGTTCTTCAGCTTACGCTGCATTAAGACTCTCAACCTCTCCCAGTTTCAACTCGGCCCCTCCCAGCTTAGCCTCTAGTTCTGAAGACCTTTTCTCCGTTGCGGCCCTGGCCTTTTTGTTTGCCACCGCCTTTTTCTCCGCAGTCGCGGCAGCTTTAGCTTTCTCCTTCGCGGTAGTCTCGGCCACATCCTTAAGCTGTTTTTCTCGCTTGGCATCCTCGGCAAGCTCCTTCAGCCATCCATCAAGGATGTGGGTCAGCTAGGCCGCCTAAAAAGATGACGATAGCAATCACTACAATGCAAAATAAAACACAAGAAAGCAAAAAAAGAACAGTGAACAAAGGTTTACTGCAATAGTGTGCCATTGTAGCCGCCTGCCCAACGACTCGTCTGTGCCCTCTTCGAAAACATAAACGTCCTCCGGCAGCAGAAGGCCATGCGCTAAGCTCTGGGCAACACGGCCACCTTCACCTTTGTCCCACACCCGAACACTCGCGGTCGCGGGGAGGGGCTTGCCGTCCAATATGAATGAGGGGCACTAGGCTGGGGCCGTGTGGGAGGAAGATGCCACGTGCAGTTCGGTCTGGACCACCAGCTCTCGAATTTCAATACCAGTCGGTGACCGAGGAGGTGTCCTTGAGGGCACGTCACCAGAATCGACGGGATGATGCTCGATAACCCGTTGCCTCTTCCGGGTGCTGCTTGGAGGAGTTAAAGGTGGGGGAGTTCGGTCTTGACCCTGAGTCCCGAGCTGGGGCATGCTCTACTAGGCACCGGGCATAAAACGACTAACCGACAAAGTTCTTCTGGCCACCATGTCTTGACCTTGTTCGGTGGTATCTACTGAGCTAACTGATTCAACTCCCACCCAGGCAGTTTCAGCGAAAGCTTCCGGGTCGGCAGGGTCTTCTTGGTGAATGGGGGCTTCTGTTTGTATCGGCACGTGAATCTGCTCTCGGCGTCGTCGGGATACCTGTTCTGCTGAGTCGTCTTGCAATGGCGCAAGCTCGTCCGAACAAGTGTACCGTGGGCCAAGTTTGCGTGCTTTGCCTACAGTGAGCTTGGGCGGGAGGAAACTTGCGTGTCGTACATCAACATAGGAAAGTAAGGGGCTGTCCACTAATAGGGCTTGGCTGAACGTCTGCCAAGTCGAATACACTGGTTCTACACCGAGGATTAGGTGAGACGCCTAGAGCTGCCCGTCCCAATGAACGAAAATTTTTGACCGGAGCACAAAGTTCAAGTCTCGGACATTAACCACTCTAAGATCCGGCTTAAATCTTTTACTTTCTGCACGAAACAAACATAGGAGCCTGTTAGTAAACGCACGGTTAAATCAAAACTAAAAAGATATGACTAACAAAATACGTATACCGACAAACATCACGCGGGGATAACACGCAGGGGAGTTCCTTGGCGAACCACTTGTTGCTCACTAGAACGAACTCTCCAGCAGAGTTTCTATTGGCATCAGGGAGGCACGAAATGAGGCGCACCCTCATATCCCTAGTCTTTAAGTAGTAACCCGACTTTATATTACCGCATAGACTATACATAAAATTGATATCATGGGAATTCAGTTGCAGCCCGAACAACTGATTCAGCCTACTTACGCAACTCACTGCTCTATAAAAATTGGGGGGTAGTTAGTCGGGACAAAGCCTGTAAAACCTAAGGGTGCCTAAGATGAGGGGGTCAACGGGAAACCTAACCCCACCCTCTAGAATGGCCATCAAAGGGAAAAATACTGTGTTTACACCTCGACGCCTTTGGATGTCAATATCACCCTCGTGGCAATAAGCGATATTAACATCCTCAGAAACATTATAAGTGGCCTTAAAGGTGGCCAAAGAGGCTCTTGATGAAAGAAGATGAGAGAAACCCATTCCCAGGATTAAGATCCTAATATGCAATCAAAAGAAAGATAAATGAAATGGAAAGAATTGTAGAAAGGGCAGAGGAGACTTACTTTTGGCTCTAAAGGGAGAGAAGTGTTCTGGGCTGGAGGATGAACTCGCAGAGGTTTGTGCTTGGCAGAGAGGGAGTCTAGAGAATAGAGAACGTAAAGTGAAACTTAACTATGGAAGGGAATATATATAGAAGCGGAAGAGAGTGAGGGGGATAAAGAATGATGTGAATAAATTAGTGAAGCGGGAAACTCTACGAATCCCTACCCAAACTACCACACGTGCCTCACCTCGATTCATGAACCATCAGGTAATAATTGCGGCCAAACCAACAGACAGACATGACACGCCTTTTGAGAGCGCATTAATGGGCTCTTCGACCGACCCATAGTTGTCCATCCCAAATTCCCCGAGCGATGAATTATCTACTTAGCTACTTGATTCGTCTCTTGGCAAACGAACACGAATCAAGTGGGGGCTAATGTACGGTGCCGAGCAACCAGGCCCATTGAAACCTCAAAGGCCTATTCTAGTAGAGCGGCCTATACGGTCTAGGGCCCAGACATTGAATTGACTCAAACCCAACAGGCAGTTGGAGCTTTACATGTGTCACGACCCATACATTGGCAGCACGTCTAAGTTAGCACCCCCGAGCATTGGCGCTACACGAATACATGCCCGGCAATTCGCTAGACTGTATTTTGCCGGGCAATACACTGAACTAGGAACAGGTTCCCAGGCCATTTTCACCTCGCTCCACTTCCACCTAAATTCCCACTTAGCCATGCTCACATTGGACCTTCCCATCCACTAAATCATAACATCCCACTAATTTTGGGGGTATAAATAGGAACAGCTGGGGAATGAGAAAAGGGGGGAAAAGAAGGAGGAGGGAGAGAGGCAGAGAAGCAAGAAATAGGAGAGAACACTTAAAAAAGGAGAAGGAGAGTTAAAGGATTATAGGGTCTCGGTTCAGTGGGTCACCCGTGGTGGGAAATCCATAACCCACATCAACAAATAGGTTGTAGGCCCAAGTGTAGATTGGCCCATACATTGTTTCTCCTTGGTTCCTACATATATATATATATATATATATATATATATACATATAGTGATGGAGCCAGGAATTTAGGTCAGGGGGGGCAAGATTAAAAGACAAGATTAGAAGTAAAAAATTAATCTAAAAAAATTAATCAATATTAATAACAAAATAAGTAAATAACTATATGATAATGTAATTGTCATACAGAATCTAACATAAAATGTAAACTTTAATTTATTTTTTCACATCTAGCTTATTTTACTCAATTGCCCTCGACAATTTTTCATATTTTGAAACCGTTGCATGATTTCTTCACACTCAATAGTCTTGAATATATCTTTCTCAATATATGTGACTAAGCAATCATTCATCCATTGATCTCCTATTCGATTGCGTAATCGATTTTTAATTATGTTCATTGCTGAAAAAGCTCTTTCAACAGTAGTTGTTGCAACTGGTAAGATCAATGTTAAAGTCACTAATGAGTAAACCAATGGATATGAAACATTCTTTTTCATTTCTACCATCTTTTCAGCAAGCTATCCAATTCCTTTGTTGAAAACTCTTCAATGGATTGCATGTCATGGATGTATGTCTCAAGTTGGCTATCCAAAAAGAAAATTGAGACATAAAAAAATTCTACAGGCGACTTTGTCTAGTCCATCAAGTTTACTAAGTGGGACCCATTAATTTTATATATAGAATTGTACTAGGAGTAGAAGTCTACTACTACTAGGAAAGCTAGAAAGGTAACGTGAATTAACTTAATTGGGATTTTTTTTTTTTTTTTTGTGTCTTTTGTGTAGGGGGGCAAATATGGTATTTCAGGTCATTATTAGTTTAAACATTTGAAAGTTCAGGGGGCAGGTGCCCCCCCTCGTCCCCCTCCCCCCTCCCTCCACCCCTAATATATATATATATATAGAGAGAGAGAGAGAGAGAGAGAGAGAGAGAGAGAGAGAGAGAGAGAGAGAGAGAGCAAAGGTTCACATACTTCCACAATTAATTTCCTATGCACGTGTAAGCAAGCAGTATTGTGCATGCTGGAAGGTCAATGTTGGCAAAGCTTGTTCCTACAAGAAAGTCCATAGGTTGTTTACCAAAAAAAAGAAAAAGAAAGTCCATAGGTTTGATATTTCAAGCCGCCTATTCTATGCAGGCATGTTACAAGAATCAGCTCGTGTTCAAATTGTATGTAATTAAGGCTTGAGAAAAAGTCAAGTCATCTTCTGGCATATCACATAAATTACGGTGGAGATAATAGAAACCAAACTATGAATCTTCAGGTCAAACGAAACTTATCCAAAAAATTCTCTATTGTCAAGCTGTTTTCACACAACTCTTTCAGGTAAAACAAAACTAACTGGAATGTTAGTTTTGGTTTTGTTTACATGAAACCCGATATCTTATTTGATTTGCAAAGAAATCAATACTAGTAATAGGGAGTTTTACTTTAAAAAATTGTATAAAACTTGATTTTTCTAACTCGATAGTAGTAATATCAAGTTCTACACAAAACTCAATTTTCATAATATTGATTTCCAAAAAAATGATCTTTCACCAAATAGTTTCAAAACAATTTTATTTTGCTAAAAATTTCAAAAATATATAGATTTCTACCGAAAATTTGAAAAATAAGCCGTGTTATATATGCCAGTTTGCCCATATAAATCTCAATAAAACCATAAAGAAAAGAAAAAACACAATTAATTAAAAAAAAAAAAAAAAAAACCGCGTACAGCTATAACCTATTGGTCCCGCTATTAAAGAAATGAAATCGTACTGACTATTAAATGAATCGGCTCTAGTTTCTATTAGTTCATGCTACTTTTGAAAAGAGACTGGGAATGCATCCTGTTTCTATTAGCGCTCCCTCGTTTCTTCTACAAGTCTGTCGGACGGTAAAGATCATTCAGATCTACTACGATCTGAACTGAAGAAAACACTGATCGTTTCTTCTAGTTCTAGTACTTGTCTTATTTCTGCAGAGTAAACACAGATGATGAACACAGTAGCAGAGCAAAAACTCAAACGCGAGGTAGGCTCTTTCTCTGTTATTTTCAAAATAATGTTGTGAAACAGTTTTTTTTTTTTTGTTAAAAAAGAAGTAGAAACTACGAGAATCGCGGGGTGTTATTGTTTTCAGTAACTCAAAAATTACCGTGCAAAGACCAAAAATATGTGTTTATGTAATTAGGACAGTGGATTAAGATTCACGCCTCTCTCAATTTTGCTCTTGGTTGGCTATTCTCAAAAAAAGAAAAAGAAAAAGAAAAAGAAAAAAGCTCTTGATCATTCTCAAAAAAAGAAAAAGAAATTTGCTCTTGGTCTCCTTGACTTAATTTTATATTTTAGTTTTTCTCTTATCTTTCTAACAAGGTTGGCCAGTGACCAGCGGCGGAAACGAGGTGGAGAGCGGTGGTTGAAGATTCAAACAAGTTCTTGCGTGCGTAACCAAATGTAAGAGCATCCGCACCGCAAAACTTTCCCTCTATTTTACAATATAAACTTACCTCTTTTTTATTTTTTTAAGTTGATTTGGTATTGTTTTTTTCAGTAATGTTACCTAAGTATTTTGGAAATATATGTTATCTGATTTAAATAACGGAAACTGTTGTGTAAAATACTCTTATCAAACTCTTCATTAATTTATAAAATCACCTAAGTCAAATTATTTATAATACTTTTTTTTTATTTAAATAATATTTTTTTACTTTTCTATACTACTATTTAAGCGGCTGCACCTGTTTGGACCGGATTTTTTTTTTTGGTTCCAAAATACTCCTACAGCCTATGTTTAAGTAGGGACAAAATTTGGTAAAAATGCTTCTTTAACTTCCACGTAAAACACTACCTACAAAATAGAAACATGCTCCCAGTACACTCATGTTCTCTCCCCCTCACCACCGACGATCCCAAAGATTTTGAAACCCACGTATAATTTGTAGCACACAACTAACCGGTTTCCCAATCTAAATCTTAAACTCTCTCTCAAAAATGTTACTCAAAAGCAAACTATTTCTAGAAATGTTTACACCCAGGCAACAACTTTTGCCCAAATCAACCACCATTTGACGCAACTTTACGGGTCTTTCCTCTAAAATTGTTTGGTTCATTTTTTTTTTTTTTTTGTTGGATTTGATTACTGTGTCTGATTGTTTGGAGTTGAAACTGTATATCCAGGGGAGAGAGAGAGAGAGAGAAGGAGAGTTGGTTTTCCACAACAGAGAGTATTATCAATATTATTCAATAAAGATGGCTGGACGAAATTGGGGAAGGTAGATGAGAATTATGAAAGGTGTGTCACATTCCAACTGCATGGTTTCCAAGGTTTTGTCTCACCCTTTTGAATTAATGCTATTTAAGAATTATCAATTACTCTGCTTATTTCTTAATTTCCTTTTTTTTTTCTTTTTTTCTTTTTTACGTTGCTAGGTTTTGAAATTACGCCTTTTTCTTATGTGTTTTGTTCTGTTATGGGTAAGCGGGATTGAAATTGTGGGGTTTCTAATCTTTGCTCAAGCTTTTTTATTTCATTTTTTTCCTTTCTGTGTGCTGCATGATTATTACAGAGGTTTATCCTTCTTTAGAAATGACAAAATGTTAGTTGTAACTTTTGGTAGAAGTTATTTCATGACTTCATCACAAAAAATTAGAACTGAGCAATGTTATCTACTGAATCGTTTTATTTGTTAGGATGGCAATTCCTTTGATCTCTTCAATCTCCATAATGCTAACTTTCTTTGCTAACTTTCTTTTCTCACTTCTCATTCTCCCTTCTATATTTTATCTACAATCTAAACCAATGCAATTTAATTTGGCTGGTGAGGATTGATATTTGTGACTTTGTCTATTTGAAGCTCTAAATCAATGCAAAAACAATGATGATATGGACCAGGGGACATTTGAGATCGATATGGGTGTAAGTTTTTCATAATTTTACACTTATTTATATGGAGGAGGGGACACATCAGTTTGATATTTCTGACTTTGTGTGTTTGAAGCTCTATTAATTATGTGTGGCATGTAGAAACTTTACCAAGCAAGGGTAGGTTTTTCATAAATTACAACTTATTTCTCTTTGTTTTTAAGATCAACAATTTACTATTATTTTTCTATGGAAATAGTATAGATTATGATGTTTGCTTTGTTCTGCACGTTGAAAACCATATTGGACCTTTAGGAATGTTAAAAAGGGTTGTTGGGAAAGGAAAGAGTACTATTGATGGGCTACAGTCATAATGTGTTTGATGTGGAGCATTTGGAATGAGGGAAAAGGCTGATCTCTCAAAGGGTTTAAGCTGTCCCTCCTGTAGCTTAAGATTGTAGACGTCAGTTTTTTTTTTTCCAGCTCTCGGCATGCAATATTTGATTCTCCTATATATTTCCAGAATTTTCTTAGATCCGTATATGATTTAGGTACTTGATGACAAGTAAAGTCGGATTTTTTTTTTCCCCAAAGAAAACCATATGTGATATTGAACATTAGCAAACCAAGTACTATGTTGTAGATTTTTAGTTAAAAACAATTACCAACAACAATTAGATTATCTTAGAAAAACTATTTAGAATTTGCACATTTCTGCAATTTTAATTCTTATCCTTCCCATAGAAAGTAATACAAGTTTGTTATATTTCTGCAATTTTAATTCTTATCCTAAGTGGAGATTCAAATGATGATTGATGAGGGAAAGATTTGCAAAGCTTTTTATTGGGGGAAGACATGACATGTGGGAAATGTCTACACTATATACTTACTATCTCAAATGCCATAACATTAATCCTATATGAAAATCTTTTTAAGAAAACTAGCCTCTGAGCACGCGCGTAAGGTTCTTCTATTTTTTGGTAAAAGTTGATAAATTTACCACAATTATTTAAATTGAAATAATGTGATAAATTGAAATAATTGTGATAAATTGAAATAATTGTGACAAACTTTACCACAATTATTTAGTCCAATTGCAAAGGAGTATACTTTACCACATGTATTTTGTAAGTAGTTTTATTGTTACGATTTCATTATGCATATTCATTATATGTACTATTTATAAGATTTATTCAATGGATCTTATTTTCCTCCCCCTATAGGTTAATACTAAATTATAGCATTATCTTCCAATTAATAACACGTTGATTACTACATAAACAAAATTAGTAAAAATGGATAATAATTACGGAATACTAGCCTCTGAGCACGCGCTCAGAGGCTAGTATTATATTTTTTGGGTAAGAGTTAATTTAGAGCATTTATTATATTTTGGAATTATTACATTTTTCAATCACAAAAAAACCTAGGGGTGTGATGAGTGTTAAGCATTTGTGGGTGAAATAATTTTCTCATCACACCCCTAGGTTTTTTTGTGATTGAAAAATGTAATAATTCCAAAATATAATAAATGCTCTAAATTAACCCTTACCCAAAAAATAGAAGAGCCTCTGAGCACGCGCGTGAGCGCGTGCTCAGAGGCTAGTTTTTATTATTATCTTACTTACCCAGCCCCACCACTTCATCCCCGCACCCCCACCGAATACTCGCTCTTTCTTTTTCTCCTTCTTCCTTCTTTCTTCCTCTGCGTTTTTTCTTCTTCGGCATCTTCTTCTTCCTTTATTCCTCTTCTTTTTCTTTTGCTATTCTTTCTTTCTTCTTAATCTTTTTCATTTCTAAAAAATAATTTATTTCTGTTTCTCCTCCCATCTCTCTCTATCAAACCAGTGCTCTCTTCAAACCTGAAAAAAAAATTTTCTCTCACACTTTCTCTCTCATGGTGGCGGCAAGCATTCCATGGTAGCAGTGGCTTGGGTTTTGGGTAGATTTGTATTTTGCCAAATGAGTTGTTTGGTGTTTTATTTTGAGTTGATTTTAAGTTGGGTTTGTAATGATTTTTCATTAATTTTGGGTTTGTGTTTAGATTAAATTGATGTTATAATGGGTTGGCTGTGGTCAGAGGCGGAGGGAGGGGGGGTCGAGGGGGGCACTTACCCCCCCTAGCCTTCTCAAAATTTCTCAAGCAGTAGTGGCGTAAAATGTAGTAAAAGTCCCCACTTGATAGTTGACACAAAAGACAATCTACTTTTTTTTGTTATTTATATTTATTAGCTTGTCAACAATTGTCAAACAATTTTACATTCACATGAGAACACTTTTTTTTACATAATAGGTCTCATCTAATAGTACTTTTTTTTTTTTTGCACACTACTTGCCAACTACTACTGAAAAAAAAAAAAAAAATTACTGAATTGGACTTTGAAAGAAAAAATCTATGTTTATGTGTAATGTGCCTACTTTAGCGCCTCACTAGTTGGTTTCTAGCTTACACTTTTTTCTCTAGTTATCAGCTTTTTCAATATCAAACTTGAGTTTTTGCTATAAACTCGAATTTTAATGACATACAAAAAGTAAAAATGTTTATATGAAATTTTAGAAGCATTCATGGCATTGAGTTGTGTATAGACGAATAGAACTTCATAAGCATATTGCTATATTCTTAATATTTTTACATTGCTTTATTTTTCTAATTTATTTTAAAGATCCAAATTACATGTTTAAATTATGTGTATTTAGTATCGATTAATTTATCTTTAGATCAATTCTACCTTCAATCTTGTCTTTTAATCTTGCCCCCCTCCTCTAACTTGAAATTCTAGCTCTGCCACTGTTTGTGGTGGTGGTGTTTGAATCAAGGGTGTCTAATTTTGGGTTGATTGTGGTTGTCTTCTTCTTCTTCTTGATATTGAAGAGAGGGTGTGAGAGAGTTTGACAAGGCAAGGGAAAGTAGGGAGTAAAAAGAAATCATATACAAAGCTACATATATATGGTTATTGTAGCAATTTTGCATGCAAAGTTATGCAAAGTTTTACGAGCACTGACGCAGGTTTATTTGAAAAAATAATCTATATACTATATAAAACCAAAGCTTTTAATTTTTTTGTTGACTTGTCAACTAAGCTTTGGAAGTCTTATAATTTTCTACATCACTATTATTTTTTTAATTAATTAAAATTTTAGTTTACTTTTGACTTTCTACCTTGAATCCCCTAATAAATCTCTTTCTCCATCTCGCAAACCAAACAAATCACTGTATGTTTGAACTGGTATGCACTAGCCACCTCTCCCACCTCTCTCTCTCTCTCTCTCTCTCTCTTTCTCTCTCTCTCTCTCACTTGAACGATTTGTTTGGCTGCTCAAGAGTTTGAATTTGAACCGCTATGATGTTATTGCAGAGGATTTTCTTTATCCGCCTTGAAACTTAAAAGCAGTCACACTAGAAATAGGATTCCTCAAGGGTCTTTTGGGTACATGACTGTTGTAAATCCAACTTCAGTAGGTAATATAAATTATTCTAATGATTTAATTCGTAAATAGGAAAATGCATATAGAAACAAAGGCTATCTAGAGTTTCTTTATGCGACTAGGATTAGCAACAAAAGAAGAATGAACAAAAGAAATAAAAAAAAAAAGCTAAATATTATGTTGTTTTAAGGTTATTTTTTTGCATCATCATAACAAGACAACTTTTCCAACATCATTATGGTAAGAAGTTTAAACCCCTTAAACCCAAACAAATTAACCTAGATATTCAGCCAAGTGATTAACTTAAATAAATTAAGCAATTTTAGGTTAACACAAATATATCATAACATGCAAAGTGCAGAAAATAAAGAACATATAATATGATAACTCAGGAAAACCAAACCGGTAAAAAACTTGAGGAGGATTTAACCTAGCTATCCTCAAGGTAAAACAGAATTCACTATGAAAGAATTGAAGTTTACACAATATAGACTTAGACCACTAACATCCTATTGCTACCTTGAGTAGGAAAATTACTGTCACAACCTCGAGTAGGAAACTTACTACCACGACCACGTGACAGTTCCGAGTCCACGGACTACTTCTTTCTTGAATTCACAGCAAAGCACAATCACTCCTACTTGTATATCTTGAAGTTCTTGAATCTGTAACTGAACGATCACCAAGCTTTTGACATCAATCTTGAGTTTGGAAACCCTAAGTGTATGTGAAGGTAAACACCTCTAGATCTAACAATTAGATTCACAAACACAGCATTCAGAACACTAAAAACGTGGCTAGAATCTGCCGTAGGAGCACCTGTAGAAGAGGAAAGAGGAAGAGTGACACCGGAAGGCTCTACTCTAGGACGCTTAGAGCTAACTTGAAGTTGAGCAGCCCTTTGCCTAAGAAAGGTGGCACCTATGGGAGCAATGATATGAACATGCTCAGTAGCAGGGAAATCACCTAAACCTAAATAAAGAAGAATCCGATGAATAAAAATGGGGAAGAACAAAGCATGAGCAGTAGAACTACTCCTATGCACTTCATTTAAGGAACGAAGAAAAAGATGAGGAAAACTGATAGGAGCATCAGTGACAAGAGTGTAAAGAAACACACATCGCTCAATAGGGATAGTGTGTAGATGAGAGATATGCCACGAGGAATGACAAGCAACCCGAAAGAAAAGATAGTAGATCTCAAAAAGTTCAGCAGAAGTGATCCGAGAATCAGAACCCCACTGGATAGAAGACCCAGTGATGTATGACATTACGTCATCAAGAGGAGTAGATTCATCATAGGGATAGACAGGATGAGAAACCACGGGTATCCCAAGAGCATCAGACACTACCGAAGGAGTAATGCGATACTCTATATCATCCAACTCTTTACCAAAGTGTTGGAATTATAGATGTGGATAGAGAGGTTCGAATAGAACTCTCTAATCAAGATAGCCGGAGGCGGATGATCTATGTTAACTAAAGGTAACCAACCTTGACACTCAAAGTTACGTCTCACCTCATCATCTAGCTCATCTAATAGAACCCTACGCTCACCCCAAATGTTACGACGAAGGTTAAGAGTCTCGTATGTCTCTTGATGTTTCTCACTCAAGAATCTATCACTATTGAAAGATGGTGAAGATGAAGAAGTCCTATGAGCTCTAGTTTTCCTAGGTATGGTTCTACAGACCAGATTGAGAGACACAGAAAGAAAAGAGACAAAAAGAAAAACTAAGGGCAGACTGCAAGATTAGCATAAAAAACAACAATAAAAAACTAAATGATGCATGAACAAAATATTCAAATGATGCATGATCTAATGTAATGAAAAACAGTTCAAATATAATCCAAATTCACAAAATTGGCTTGAGCAAGAATTTATTGTAAAAAATCCCTAAATTTGAAAAACTCAAATGCACAAAACCCAACAAATTGATAAATTGATCATTACACAAGTTAGAAAACACAATATAATGATCAAATAAGTCAATCTAACAAGCCAATTTCATCAATTTACATCAATTTGAACAAAAGCCCCAAATTCGGCAATTTCAAGCCCTAGAATTTTAAAATTTTCACAAATCATCAAATTAATCAAATTAAACCACATAGATCACTTGTATATGGTGTCCCAACAAAAACCCAATGATTTATTGTGAAAAAAAATAACCAAAAACATCAAATCCCCTAAAAAGAAAAAGTCCAAAAATACCCTAACAAATGCATGAATTAATGCATGAAAAATGGAAATAAAAGCAAAAGGAAGGGTAAAAAGGTCTTACTGGCTTTGGGAGAGAAAAACCTTGCAAAAAGATTCGGAGGAAAACGACAAAAATCTTTGTTGGAGCCTTGACCAGTTGGTGAGAGAGAAAGAGAGTTTAAAAAGTTTTTTGAAAATTGAAGAACACGTGGAGAAGAATACTTTTTAAAAAAACTCTCAGTCCGATTTTCGATCGATCGAAAATTAGATTCGATTGGTTGAAAATACTTCAATTGATCCATAACCAATTGAGTACCGATCGAAATAGACAAAAGCTCACAGAGGGATTTAAGTGCAATTTCGATTGGTCGAAAAACAGGTTCGATCGATCAAAATTCTGGAAAAAAACAGATTTTTGAAAAACAAAGCAATTTTAGTGCAAAAATTCCTCAAAGCATTAGATTTTATGAATAAAATGCATGAGTATGAGATGAAATGCTTTTCGAAAACACTAGTTTAGATCACAGTTTTCCAAAATTAAGATTTTCACTAAATTTTTCCAAAATTCTCAAACAGTAAACATGTTTTGCATCAATTTTCAAGGGATTATCAAACTTGGTTGGTTAGACCAAAAGCACACACAATAACATGTACAAAGTTTAGCAAAGACTAACTTCTGTAGTGTGTGCAACTACCAAAAGCTTGAGAGACATGTGAGGTGATATGTGAATAGAAATCAATCACAATTTCTACAGAATTCATCACATAAATTTGAGAGAGACTATCACCTAAAGAGTTACATCATATAACTCTCAATTCTCCTAGAATAAAAGTTTGCAATTATATAAGTTTCTTGTTTTTGCCTCATAATATACACACCAAATTCAATTGATTAGAAACTTATTAAAATAGCCGAGATAATGTACACACCAATTTTAACAATTTAACCGAGGCTACACCTTATTTTCTTTTTGTGCATGTGCTACACTTTCTCGAGCACAAAATCTTACAATATGCACTAAGGTGTTTATGATTGGCTAGTAAACAGTGGTAAGATGGTTATTTATGCCTTTCTCAAAAAGTTCAAGTCCGACAATCAAAGGCATGTGATTTCAAGATTAAGATCATGTGATCAACAACTATAAACATCTTCCCACACAACATGCACTGCAAAGCTTAAACTAGTAAAGTGCAATAAAATAAGCTCATCCAAGCTAAACAAAGTACATAAACCTGTTATGTAAAAATAGATTGACCAACCTTGTTTTCAAATTCAAGAAAAATACTGCAAAAACACATTTTGCAAAACACAGTCTCCTTTTTTTTTTTTTTTTTTTAAATAAAATAAAAAAAAAACTCAGAATGAAATGCATGAATGTTATGCAATGTAAATCCTAGAAAAAAATGGTCACAAGAGATAAAACAATGAAGAACAAGGACCATGTCAAACATACTCAATTAGGTCAAGCTTTTTGCATCCAAAACCTTTTAGATGCAACTCTAGCATTGGAGTTATTATTCACATTGGAATTTTGAGCAACTTCAGGATTGGAATAAAGGTTTAACGCCTTTACCAATTCACCAATAAGTACCATAGGATCTTGTGCTTGAGGCACATGTACTTTAGGTTTATTTGCTCGCTTAACAGCTTGCAATTTGAAACAGTTTGGACGAATGTGCCCAGACTTTCCACAAAAGTGACAAACCCATGCAGACTTATCATGCAACTTGCCCTTAGAAGAATTAGAAGTATTAGATTTAGACTCTTGAAAATCAACCCTAATCTTCCTAGGAGGTGTAACTTCTACAGATTTAACAGTTTTACTCATAGAGGGTTTGAAAATCTCACTCTTAAGAGGTTCAGTAGAAAGAACAAAGTTTGTGGAATGAGATTCAGGCACAGAGATGCTTTCCATAAAACCTAAGCCAGTTTTGTCAGAGGGAGACTTTTGAATACTTAACATGTGATCAAGTTTAGAGCTTCCAGACTTATTAGTTTGTTTTCTAGCAACAGATAATTTAAGTTCCAAACCTTTAACTTTATCAAGTAAAAACATATTCTCAGTCTTTACATTATTCAAAAGTTCATTAGCATCAAACAGTTTCATAAGCAAATTTTTCTTATCAAGTTCAAAAGATGCAATTTTCTTTAAGCCAAGATCAACATTCATAGCATCTTTTGCAGCAACTTTGCAAAGTTTATTATAAGCTTCCTGTAAATCTGCATCTTCAAAGAGTTCCCTATTAGAAGGATTCTCTTCAATAGACACGCTTTCATTTACTACAGCAGTAGCAGTGAAAGTAATGAAGTTTCCATCCTCATCACTGACGAATTCGTTGTCAGAAACTTCATCATCACTAAGGGTTATAGCCATAGCCTTACTTTTAGATCTCAAGTATGTAGGACATTCAGATTTCACATGACCATACCCTTGACATCCAAAACATTGTTGTCCCATAGAATTATTAGAAGGTTGACCTACTTTCTCTTTAGATTTTTCAATGTTATTTACCTTAGTTGGATCATTCCTCCTAAAATTTCTAGGTTCAGCAGTGTTCTTGTCTCTTGCCTTTTTGTTATTGTTCTTAAAAAATTTTTAAAGTTCTTGGCAAGATAGGCAATCTTTGTAGCAGAGAGTTCATCATCAAATCTACTAGCCTCAACATCATCAACAGACTTAAGAGCCATTGATTTGGATTTGTTAGTCTTAGGTAGGTCCAACTCATAGGATTGAAGAGATCCTACAAGTTCATCAACAGGGATAGAGTCCACATCCTTGCTTTCAGTGATGACAGTCACTTTGGGTCTAAAATCTTCAGTCAAAGATCTAAGAATCTTTCTGACAATTTTAGGTTGATCATAGATTTCACCCAAATTATATGCAGAATTAACAATATTATTAAGTTTAACATAGAATTCATCAAAAGATTCATCATTAGTCATTTTAATGCTTTCAAATCTAGTAGTCAATTGCTACAACTTATTAATTTTAACTGCCTTTATGCCTTCATGCACAGTCTGGAGGATATTCCAAGCAGTATAAACAACCTCAACATTGGAGATTCTCTTAAATTCCTTCATAGAGAAAGCATTAAAAATAGCATTCATAGCTTTGCTATTAAAAGCAGCTGCCTCTTTTTGAGAAGTTTGCCACTCACTCACAGGAGTAGTGGGCTTCTCCCATCCGTACTCAACAGAATTCCAAACTCTCTCATCAATTGATTTCAGGAATACTTTCATCCTTACTTTCCAATAAGCATAATTATTCCCATCAAAATGAGGTGGAATAACAAGAGAGTGTCCGTGTTCCATGACAACCGGGGTCAAGGATCAGCTTTAAGATCAAAGGACCTTCACAAAAAAAGCTACCCGCTCTGATACCACTTGTAAGAAGTTTAGACCCCTTAAACCCAAACAAATTAATCTAGATATTTAGCCAAGTGATTAACTTATGTAAATTAAGTAATTCTAGGTTAACACAAATATATCATAACATGCAAAGTGCGGAAAATAAAGAACACATGATATGATAACCCAGGAAAACCAAACCGGTAAAAAACCTAGGGAGGATTTAACTTAGCTATCCTCAAGGTAAAACAGAATTCACTATGAAAAAAATTGAAGTTTACACAATAGAGACTTAGACCACTAACATCCTATTGCTACCTCGAGTAGGAAACTTACTACCACGACCACGTGACAGCTCCAAGTCCACGGTTACTTTTTTCTTGAATTCACAGCAAAGCACAAGCACTCCTGTTTGTATATCTTGAAGTTCTTGAATCTGCAACTGAACGATCACCAAGCTCTTGACATCAATCTTGAGTTTGGAAACCCTAAGTGTATGTGAAGGTAAACACCTCTAGATCTAACAATTAGATTCACAAACACAGCATTCAGAACACTAAAAACGTGGTTAGGGTTTTCCCTTTTATACTTAGGGCAAAACATAAAACCCTACACGTCAAACGAATTTGGGCTGAGTTGAAAATTCTGCAGAAAAAACAATTTGCACGACTTTCGATCAGTCGAGTCTAATTCTCGATCGATTGAGCCTAGCAGATTTGCACAGTGACTTCTGCAGTAACACGATTCCAACTTTACACAAAAAACACTTACTTTGAGCAAGTCTAAACAAGACTAAAACTGTTTTGATCAGGGTTTGCCAACATTACAAAATGAAGTTCTAATTCCTTAAAACCTAACAATTATAATAGGAAAAATCTTAGGTATAATTACTTAAGTATTGTATTTTAGATTATTCAATTAAATTCAAACAAATGGTTTAATTAACCAATAAACATAAACAATGTTATATTTTTTAAGGAGGAATAAATTTAATACAACTTATTCTCCAGAAAAAAAAAATCAATACAATAATATATATTTTTGAAATCAATATTAAATACGATTGGAAAATCTAATGCATTACATCTAAAGAACTATATCCTCTATCTCGCTTGTGTGTGTGTGTTTGTTTCTTAAAAAATAAAAATAAAAAAACTATACCCATTCTAATATTTGCCAAATAGTATTCAAATTTATATTTTCGTTTATTATGGCTGTTCAATTGCTAAGGTCACCTTTTATTTCTAAGCATATTATGCATTTATACCAAGTTTTCCTACTAAATTAAATTATATAATGTTCATAATATATATATATATATATATATGTATGTGTGTGTCTATATATATGTGTGTGTGTGTGTTTTTAAATATCATTGTTAATAGTTTTTCGGTGCATTGCATGTGTTAACGACTAGTTTATAGAATTTCTGAATTTGAACCAATTGTGTCTAGGAGTGTTCACCAAACCGTTCAAACCACATGACCGCACCTAAACCGATCATAACCATTTGTAAAATGAAATAACCGCATTACACTGCAATTAGTAATAAAACACACTACATTATGTGATGCAGAGTACGGTTTTATGATAAGCACAAAACCGCACTGCACCGCACCACACCCATACATATTTATTTATTTTGTATTAAATATATATTAATAATTTAAAAATATATGAAATAAGTGATCAGCCTAGTGTTAGTGCATTTCAGTTTCATGTTAAAATGATTTCGCTTTGGTTAGATACAAAATCAAAAGTTCAAAAGTTTATATTATTATTTTTGTATAAACTGTATATTTGTGGTACTTTTAGCTTATTGCCAATCTGTTATGGATTTTCTTTTTTGTCTTGTATATATTTGTGTTACTTTTTTGGTCACACAGGTTATATTTTTTTATAAAAAAAAGACTTACTATCATATTGTCATGATTATTTTGAGAAAAAAAAAATTTACTATTGTCATGATTAATAGTAAATTAGAAATTGGCCATGACATCTTGAAAAATATATCATCTCAAAACCGACCAAACTGCATCTTGTATACCGCACTAAACTAAACCGCATCGCACATGTGACTGCAAAATTGAGGTGCGGTGCGGTTGTTGGTTATAGATTTGGCTAAACCATACCGCAGAGTGTGGTGCTTAAAATGGCCTAAAACCACACCAAACCATATCGCGAACACCCCTAGTTGTGTCTTTATACACATTTGTCCCAAAAAACAATAGAAAATAGTTTCTCGAAATATATGTTTTTTTTAATTGTTATTGTTGGTTTTATTTTTAAAAAGTTAAAAATATGTTAAAACTGCACATTGCTGAGTATTAACCTCTTGGTTCGCGAGGGCCAAATGTTTTAGAGCATAAACTTATTAAAAAAAAAATATTTTTAAAAAATCTCAGAATTTTTTTTTTTTTAATTTTGGAATGTATAAGGTGGAGTTCGAGTTTCAAAACTTAGTTGAAGGTTGTAAAAATTATATATATATATATATATGAAATTAAGTAACTCTTTTTTTGGGATAGGGCAAAGTTTATCTTCTTCAATTTATTACGTAATGATTTATAAGATTATTTATGTGAATAATTTAAATAAATCACATAATTCATTAAAAAAGTCAAAAACTAAAGTTATACATAGATGATAGATGGTTTATTCAACTATTACATAGTGAGCTAAAGGGAGATAGGTCAAACTTTAGAGCTAAACTTTTCTCCTTTTTGATAAGTATTACCTAATTAGGCAACTCAATATTAGAATAAGTTTTATTTTGTTAACATGTATGATTAATAAGAAAGAAATTTGATTAAAACTAATAATTTTATTCCCCCCCCCCCCCCCAAACTCCTTATGAGATTTTCCGAAATTTTTATAAATTGATAATGTAATGGATGGAACTGTAGACTTTTGAATTTATGACGTGTTTTAAGTTCATTGAATTGGGTGCTTTGAGAGAACACTAATGGTATATTACTATATTTGGTATGTTATAGCAGACTCTATAAATGTTTGGTCTTCAACGTTTCAGTTATGTCAGTTTAGTCTCTAAGCTTAAGGTATTTTGTCAAAATAATCTTTGTTGTTAAATGATAGATGAAAAATGTTGACGTGGATAATGGCCAAAATAAAAATTATTCTTAAGACATCTAGGATGGCACATGAATTGCCACATCATATTAATTAAACAAATAAAAAAAACTCAGTCAACATAACTAAAAATATATTTTTTTCATTTTTGTTTTCATTCAACAGAACCAGTCATGAGCTTAAAGGTGAGATATGTTTAAGGTTGAGACTTTGAGGTTATATTTATATAAATATAATAGAGCATGTTCTATCTTAAAATAAGGCTTAAAATAATAAATAAATAAATATTAGAGTTATATGCTTATGTTCTTCCTTCTAAAATATATATATATATATATATATATATATATTACTTTTGCTCTTGCTATAGCCAAAGGGCCTGAGAGTATTCTTTAGGGACAAGATTTCTCTCCAAGTTTCTCAACAATCTTCCAACTCTCTCGTTAACAATCAAAAAAATTAATAACTAATGAGATTGAGATAGAGAGACCGAAAAATTATGTGGATGGTTAAATGTAATTTACTATTCATATATTAAAAAAAAATTTGAGATTGACAAAGCGCCTGTGAGAGAGAGAGGAGCCACCGCTATTGTCATGCTAGCCTCCTTTCACTTCATGGTATACAATTTTTAAACACAACACAAAAAAATTGATTTTCAAGGTTCTATTACTCTTTCGCATTTATTTTTGTCTTTTGGTTTCATGGTTTTTTTTTTTTTTTTTTTTTAATTAATCTTACTTTCAGGGAGCTACCAATGTGCAGGGAAGCAACGGTAACATTCTTCACATGCGTTTGATATCTCAAAACAAAGGTATCCCTAGCATGCTTATGATTCTTATACCATTTTAACAATTTATTATTTCTTATATCTTAAACTATTTTGTTTAATTATCTTATACCTTTGTAATAGTTATTTTGACATGTAATTTCTTTAATTGCTCCAACAAACAAATTGTTTGCTTGTTTAGATCCCTTAAAACCAGATTAGTTAAACCTAGCAAAATAGCCAAGTAGTTACTTAAGTTAATTATTTAGATCTATGTTAAACTCATGCAATCATAATACTCAATGTGGAAAAGTAAAGTAAACAGTTACGTAATATGATGACCTAGGAAAACTAATGAAATTAACTGTTTCAAGATAAAAATCTAGAGATGATTTAACTTAACTATCCTAAAAGTAAAAAAATCTACTGTGATAGAATAGAAGATTACAATATATGTAAACCTTAAATCTAAAGCTGCCTCATGTAGATCTTACTAACACGAACACATGCAGCTCCAACTCCACGGATTCTTCTATCTTGGATTTGCTGAACACAAACTCCCCGTTTGTGACTTTGAGATCTCACTCAAAAGTTTAGCAACACAAATTCTCCAGTTTGTGACTCCAAAATCACCCTTGAAGGTTTAAATCATCAGCTATGAATGATCTTATTGCATCAACTTCAAATCTACCGGTTCTAATAGTATGAGAATGATTTCCGGTAGTGACTTTGAAAGGAGAAGGCATAGTATCTTTTAGATTTCACAAGAGCACCTCCAAAGTCATAACAAAACATGCCTTAGGTTTCCTTTAAATACTATGTGAAATAGATCTGAAACCCTAATCACTTAATCGGCTTAATAAGCTGTTGGGCCGAAATTAAATTTTGCAGAACTTGTCTTTCGATCGGTCAAACTTGTTCTCTCGATTGGTAGAACCTGGCATGTTTCGAATTCCTAAACTTGCAGCTTCCTTTTTCTTGTATTCTGACTTGCAACAACTTGAGCATTGTCTAATCAAACCTATAAACTTAAGAATTTATATTTAGACAAGTTTGTATTCACGGTTTGCCAATTATTCTAAACTTTTAGAAACTAACACAAATCATGTCTATAATTCTTTATTTTGGCCTTATGTGTGACTAAAGACTATAAGGGTCAAGGCTAGGGATATTGCCATTTTTTATTGGCAAAAAACTTTAAGTTACAGCCAATTTTTTTTAGATTATGCGGTATGTTTCTTCTCAATCAGCTCAATAACATCATAGACTAATTCTAATAAGGCATCCATTGACAAAATTTATGTTTTAGAGATTGAAGTCATTTGTTTAGTGCATTTTAAGTATACTATACATTCTCCTGATGTTAATTGCTAAATTGGGATAAGAATGTTCAACCCTTGGCCTTACATTTAAATAAGTTTTTACCTTTCACTCATCATTTTTGTCTAATTATTTTTATTATACACAAAATTGATTAAAGAACCTCTCTTTTTTTTTTTTTTTTTTTTTTTTTTTTTTTTTTACTTTTGTAGGAAAATGCAAAAAATGAAGAATTCATTACCTAATGGACTAGGTGTTGATCATTGTGGTGACAATTAGGAAGCCGATTTTGTGCATCAATTCTTATGTAACCTCCATGTAGGTTTCACCATTTAATTTTTTTAAATCTTTAAAATTCTTTCCAATATTTTTTGATTTGTTTATATTAATGTGATTTTTCTTTTTCTTTTTTCAATTAAGAGTGTTCATAAGCATGAATGAAACCTATATGGTGAAATCAGCCAATTATTTTAATTACAAACTCTTTTGGTCTTTTATATGCACTTTGACACTTCTTTTATCATAAATCAAAAATTAAGTAAAGAACTATCTAAACCTATCTCAATACATTTGCATCACTCTAAATTGTTTTCAAAATTAAGTATTTGGTTTAGTAACCATACTCGATGATCAGTTGGTTTTCATACATGTGTTGTACATAGATGGTCTAAAATTTTTTGCCAAAGTGGCTCATTCCTTGAAATATTCTCTCTTCATCGTTCCACATAAGACTCTCAAAAAATTTTATTTTTTAATTAATTTTTTAACCTTTATTTTCAATACATGTACACCAATACTTCTTTTCTACTCTTTCTCTCATGACATTCATTTTCTCATGGTCTCTTGCATTCTTCACAAGGACCTACATAGTATATAAACTCTAAACTCTGAAGGCTAGAAGCCTTGAATCCTCTTTCTGCTCAGCTCCATGTCAAACTCAGCCTCTCGCTTGCCTCCTAGAGAGGTTAAAATGAGTGAAGGTGTTGATACCCAGATGATGGTGGTAGCGGTGTCAAACAAATATTACTCCATTATTTCTATTGTGAAGTCCTTTAAAAACAATGATTCTCTGTTTGGTTTATGAGAAAGCTAAGGAATTAAAATTAAAAAAAAAAAATTTATTTCGGAATATATTCATTATTGTTTCTTTCCCTACTTTCCTTAGCTACCAATTGAAGCAATTTAGAGTCACTCACAAATTTGAGCTGGGTAATGGAGAACAATCGGCCTTAATTTTGTTTGTGGTAAAAACGAAGCAAAAGAGAAGTACTAATATATTGGGTTTAGTTTTTTTCAATGTTTCTATGTTCTGTTTATTTATTTATTTTTATCATTTTTGTGCAAAATATAGTTTATTTTGCCTTAAGGATCATGTAAGTAAGAACAAATGACTATATTTGCTGGATTTTCGACAAAAGGCCTCCAATGGTATCTTTATTTTTTATTCTTATTTGATCTGTCTCCTTTTGTTTCTGTATAGATAAATCTCCTGTGGTGGAGCTTAATGCTCTAAAATATTAAAATCGCAAGTAACATATGAAGTTACTATTTTGCTAAGTGACATTTAGTGCTGCCCCTATTTAACTTCGAATCAGTTATTGCTTCCTTTTTATTTTATTTTATTGAATTCATTTGTAATTTGTGGAGTCCACGATAAATGTTATGTTGATGAAAATTTGTATTGGTGCAGCATGTAACTACAATTAGTGCTATCCCTATTGAACTTCAAGTGAGTTGGTGCTTTCTTTTTGTTATATTGAAGTCATCTGCAATTTGTGAAGCCAAGGATAAATGGTATGTTGATGTAAAAATGTATTAATGCAACATGTAATTGATTCAATATATAAAAAAAAATGTTACTTTATGTTGTTACTTCACATATGTTCAACATTCTACATAACTTTCTCATATAGAAGTTTACAACATTATAGGCACATTGCGGAGGCCCTTGACTAGTTAGTTTAAATGTCTCACCATTTTTTTCTATTACTTTGTGTTGATAGGAAATAAACAAAATGCAACGTTCAGAGATCTCAGCACCTTCACCTTCTAAGATCCAATATGAGGTAACTTCAGCACTCCCAACCTCTTCAAAAAGAAGAAGGTTAGTATCTGAGGTTTGGAACGACTTCAATAAGGTTGAGGTTGGTGGGAAGGTCCGGGCCATATGTAAACATTGTTGCAAGGATTTTTCAGGGTCAAGCAAAAGTGGGACAACACACTTGAAAAATCACTTGTTAAGATGTTCGGCTATAAAAAGTGGAGAATCATGTAAAGAAATGATATCTCCTAGCAAAACAGGTGATTTTAAAAATCCAACTGTCATCGATGGGAATTCTGAGTTTGATGAAGAAAGGAGCGGCTTGGATGTGGTAAGAATGATTATCAAGCATGGCTATCCATTGAATATGGTTGAGCATGAGTACTTCAAAGTTTTTGTGAAGAATTTGCAACCAATGTACAAACTTCATTCCCAAGACACTTTAAAGGCTGGCATTCTTCATGTCTATAGAGAAGAAAAGGATAAACTGTGCAAACACCTTGGTATGCTCTCTTGTTGCTTCAGTTTGATACTTAATTTTTGGACATGTGATGGGAAAAAGAATAAGTATTGTTGTTTTACTTTGCAATTTATTGAAGATGGTCTGAAACTGAAGAAGAAGATTCTAGCCGTAAAAAATGTAGGATACAATTATACAGGAGAAACTCTTTTTGGGATGGTAAAAAGTCTGCTTCTGGAGTGGAACATTGACAAGAAATTGTGCTCTATAACTGTAGAAAGTTCTTCCTCAAATGATCAAATGGTTAAGAACTTAGAAAGTTGGCTTGGTAATCAAGGTTACCATCCTTTCAGAGGGAAATTATTTCACATCCGTTGCATTACACATATTATAAATCTCCTTGTTCAGGATGGATTGGATGAGATAGATGATATTTTTCATAAGATAAGGAAAGCTATCAAATACATCAGTGAAACAACAATTGGGGAAGAAAAGTTTCAAGAGGTTGTAAAGAAACTGAATTTACAAAGCAAGGACATTACTACTCAAGGTGTTCCTATAAGGTGGGATTCCATCCTTTTCATGCTTGAGAGTGCATTGGAGTTCAGGGAAGCATTTTCTTACCTACAGAGTAGTGATTTTGACTTCCCTGTAAATTTATCTATGGAGGAATGGGATAAGGCAGAAGTCATGCACAAATGTTTGATTGTTTTCTATGATGGCATATGCAGTTTTTTAAGAAGCAAATGTCTTACTACAAATGTGTATTTTCGTAAGATTTTTGATATTCATCACAATTTAATTCAATGGCAAAAAAGTAAACATACATTTATTCGCTCAGTTGCAAAGAAAATGAGTGAGACATTTGACAAGTACTTTGACTATTGTACTTCTGTTTCGGCAATTGCAGCAGTTTTTGACCCACGGACAAAATTGGACTTTGTGCATTACTCGTTCACAGAGTTATATGGTGGGCATACTAAGAAATACTTATTGATTGATGATGCTCTTGGTCATATTTTTGATGAATATGCAAAAGGCCGTAGCAGTCAAGCATCTACTTCATATGATGATAATTATTCTGATATACTAGATAGGTGGTACAAGTCTAAAAGGGCCGAGCTCCATCGATATTTAGAAGAGCCTATACCTGATTTTGAGGGAGAGTTTGACATATTGGGTTGGTGGCATACAAATAGTACAAAATTTCCAACTCTGTGGAGGATAGCTCGAGATATCTTGGCGATTCCAATGTCAACTTCTATATCAAATTCTGCTTTCAGTATTGAAACTATGACAATCAATCCAACCTTTAATGGTTTGGATCCTGACATCATAGAGGCCTTGGTATGTGGAGAGGACTGGTTGGACAATCCTGTAAGGATGTAAGTACGATTTTCATACATAAGAATTTAAGATCCTTTTACATATATATGTATGTGTGTGCGTGTGCGCGCTCTCTATGCATTCCTTCACTCCCTTTTCATTCCATTTAACTTCAGCACAGCGAACAAGGACAATGACCACTCTTTTGAACCCACTCATACTTCATTTGGTTTGGCGGGGACTTCTTTAAGCTTGGAATCGCAAGAGGCACAATCTCAGTCTATCAATTTTTTGTTTTTACTATTTTGATTTCTTTTATGAAATGATGTTTGTGTTGACAATGCTTTCACCTGCAGAAACATGCTCCCTCTACTACTAGTACAAAACTCATGCTTGCAAATCTTAGTTCAACTTGGAGCCCTCAGCCATTTCCAACAGGTGAGTACCATTCTTAAAGTTTAAAAAAAACTATAAGGTTTAAAAATTTAAATCAAAATATTGGAAATTATAAGTTTAAAATGAATTTTAAAAAGTTAAAAAAAAAGTACGATGATTTTTAAATGAATATTACCTAAAACTTGCCTAATAAAAAATAATAGGATCGTGATATTAAAACCTAATATCATTTATAAGCATTTTTTTTTCTTTCTCAATTTTCTACCACCGCATACTTTTGGTGCAATAATCACTCCACAAGTATAAGTGCTCGTGGGTTGTGGGGGGCAAGAGCTGGGGTTCAAGTCTCCAAGAGAGAGCTTTACACACATATACACTTAGATTAGGCTAGAGTAGATATTCTATTTTGTAAAAAAAAATCTTTTTAATTATAAAATAAAATTAATTAGGAAGAAAAAAGAGAGGAAAATCTCATTTTATCTTAATTGAAAAACAAGAAAATAATAGAAAAGTATAAGTTATTCTCCATATAGGAAACCATAAAGTATAAGGATTTTCCCCCCTCTCTTGTGTGTGTGCGCGTGTCTGTTCCTCCAAAAAGAAAAAAGAAAAAAAGAGTGACAAATTTCAAGTTATTTTCATTTAAATGGTTAAACCTCATAGTTTTGAATAATTTCATATAAACCTTATAATTCCAAATAGTTTCATTTATATCTTATAAGTTCAAAAAGTTTTTATTACTCATAGTTTCATATGGTTTTATGGATAAACTTTAACTACAAAATTGATTGTAGTCTAAAACTACAACTTCTTTTTTAAAAAAGTAACATTATTATATATTTTGAAAATCTAATTGTTAGATTGTATTTTCTTTACGCTCTTAATACATATATCAAATTTTGTACCAATTTGAAATTATTTACTATATGATTTATAATATATTTTATACATAATTTTAAACTACAAAAACTTAGAATTTAAATAATTTATTAATGATATAGATTTAGAAATTTTACAAGCATAGAGGATATAAGAAGAAAATGTAATCCAATGGTGGATTTGTTAAATTCACCTTCCATAAAAAGATATTGAGTAAAATTGCAGCCTTAGACTATGCCAATTTTGTAACTAAAATTTTGGTTATGTTTCATTTAAATCTTATACTTTCAAAATGTGTCATTTAAACCTCAAAGATTGAAATAAATGTCATTTGAACCAGATAGCCACATGATTCTTAACAGGGGTTGATAGAATTTGTGCTAGAAGATTAAATGAAATATTTTTAAAAACTACGATTTAGACAAAAACATTTTGAAAGTTTAAAATTTAAATGAAACATACACAAAACTCTAAGGTTCAAAAAGTAATTATATCCCTCGTGTCTTTTTTTTTTTTTTGGTCATATTGAGGTGTTTGTTCCCATACAAGTATTTTTTTTTAAAAAGATTTTTTAAAATTTTCTGGGGCTATGAAACATCAAAATGCAAGCATATTATAATTTTACAAATAATTGTCATTAGTCTTGTAACTCAGTAGCATTATTAATTTATTATGTATCCTCTAGTGAGTGCAGCCATCTTGCCATTTGTAAGCATCATGTGGTCTTCAATCAAATTGGACATCAACAAATTGCAAATGGGGTGTTTTTGAAAAGACAATTTTAATATTAATTATTAAAAATAGTGTTATAAGGAAAATATTTTGGCGAATAGTCATTTTTTAAAATTATGTTTTGAAAACTCGATTTAAGCATTGAAATTTTAAATAGACTAGTCTTCAAAATAATTTCATCACAACCCTATTTGTAATGATTATATAATATATATATATATATATATATTAATTTTCCAAAATACCCTCAACAGATGTATTTGTAGCTATTTAAGGAAGCGGTGCTCAAAAGTTCTATGAGTTTGCTCACTAGGTATTTATGATTTCATCTTAGTTGTGTTTAGGATATTAATGAACGCATCCACTGAGTAATGATTACAACTGGTTATCAGTGAGATGAGATTTCCTGTGTTTCTATTGCAGGTGTCATCATCAAGTCATCTGATCATGGTTCTAGTGGCAATGATGCTGAGGCGGTGAAGAGCTGTAGTAGAACAATGGAGTTTCAGTACCATGATAAGGTTGCCAAAGAAATGGAGAGGGCAGAGTATGAGGCCCAGTTGGCAGCAAAGGAGGCTCAAAATCGTCAAGATAGGGAGCAATATGCTCAGGAGAAGTTTGAGCTAGAGCAGCGAATCAAGCATTTGGAGGTTGAGTGGCAGAAGCTACTTTTTGAGGCCAACGGAGATGGACATAGGAACGTTCTTCTTCCACCTAATTATGGGTATCCGGCGCCATCATCAGCACTATCAAGTTCTTCTCAGTTGGGAGTTTCCAATCCTCGAGGATCATGGCATAAGGGTGAGGGTTCATACCACCATTTAGACACCACTTCAGATATTTCACATGGTCCTGGCCTGTTGTATAATTCTCAAAATCAAGGTACCTCAAGTTTAGTCACGATGGACTTGGATCGTGCGAATGAATTCCCTAAATCTCCTATAACTCCACCTCCGACCACTCCACCCGAACCACCCCAAATGGATCAGGATTTCTACCAGCATTGTTTAGCAGCCTATGATGCTCGGCCGAGCATGTTTTAAATATATATATATATATATATATATATATATATATATATATTTAAATCTCTTCTGGCATGTAAATGACACTATACGAAGACGGTAATTTGTGCCTATGCATGCAACTACTTTGAGATTAAATGTAAGCCAAATAATCCGGGACGGAGCCAGGACTTCGAATTGGAGGGGCAGTTTTGCTACTGACTGTGTTTTGTAGTTCCAACCTCTAAATTTGCTATTTAGCCGCAAAGGGTTTTTTTTTTTTTAGTTTATTTAAAATATTTTAAAGGGCTGAGTTGTTTGTTTTGAGTAAAATTGGTTGATTGAGTTTAATTTTTTTAAAATTTTTTTTGCTATTGATAATTTTTATTGCTGGGCTAATATTAGCCCAAAAAAATTAATTTTTCTAGGCTTATATATTTTGTTTTAAATTTTAGATCTGAAAGTTTTTTATAGCCTTTAAAATGAGGAAAATGTAAGAGTTACAAACGTTTTATAAATTATTGATGTTGTTAGTGGTTATTGTTACGTGAAAAGGTGATGTAAGTAGTAGACCTAAATGCGAACTAATAAAAATTTGCTACCTTAAGGTTTGTAAAAATATTGTAAAAAAGTTTATGACTATAGTATTACTTTTAAAAGAATTAATAATATTGTTAAGGAGGCAAAATCAGCTATGACTGGTGCATTACTTAGTGGTTCTTACCAAAAAACTAAGGTAATACAAAGTCAGCTATGACCTTTCATTGTTGGTCAATGGACAATACTCTTCTTGAATCTAGCATTGTTTTAGCTGATGTAAGGATCTTATGTGCATTGAATTTGGGTAGAATGAGGCAAATTTTTGAAGTGCATTTTGGCAATAATGCTTTGCGTGAGCTGCTGCAGAACTAATGCAAAGTGCTGGATTGGTGTTGTTGGATAAGTGACTGATGCTTTGATTATGCTTTGCACTATAACTCCCCCCTCAAATTGACAAAGGGAGGAGGGTATCACTCCTAACTTGTGTCAAAGGGATGAAAAAGGAGTCTTAGAGAAATTGCTTTGTAAAAATATCTGCCAATTTAGTGTTGCAGACAAACTTAGTATACCATTTCACACGCAAAATGGTAATCAAGTTATGTTTTGAATTAAGCATGAAATACGGGATTAGTAGACTATGGATGGCCATGGCTCAATACTCAGCCTTGACACTGCACCGAGCAATAGGGGTTTGTTTCTTGGCAACCTAAGAAATTAAATTGGAGACAAAGAAGACTTAATAAGTAGTGATGGATCTATGAGTGAATGTGCAACTAGCCCAATTAGCACTAAAGGAAGCATAGAGGTCAAGATGAGTATTTTCTGTTGGGAAATTGCCTCAAATTCCAATTGTGATTTGAAAAGTCAATTAGGTTTCCTAGTTGAAGAATGAAAAATTAATTTGGGTTACCTTGTTATAGAAGGAAATGCTATTCCTTAGTGTGGAAGGAAGTCTATTCATTGTTAAAGAGGTAATGTGTTCCTATTTCAAGAGGAAATAGACTCCTTGTTAAAGAGGTAATGTATTCCTAATTCAAGAGAAAATAGACTCCTTGTCAAAGAGGTAATGAATTCCTAGTCTAAGAGGGAATAGCAAAAAAGTCTTATAAATAGACAATGCTATAAAGAATTTAATGACTTTGGCCTAAGGGTCCTCCTTATGGGGAGAGGGAAAATAGAGCGTGAAACTAAGAGAGAGAGAAAAGATTTTCACTTGGGAGGAATGCAAGAGGAAGGAGTATTGCCGCCTTCAAGAAGATAGTCAAGGAGGAGAGAGCAAAGGATTGCCGCCTTCGAAAAGATAGCCAAGGAGAGAGCAAAGTGTTGTTTCCTTTGAAAGAGATAATTAGTGTGTGTGTGTGTGTGTGTGTGTGTGTGTGAGAGAGAGAGAGAGAGCAAAGAAAAATAACAGAGATTTTTTTTTTAGCCGTGAGACATACACAATAATTATTGTAATTGATTTGATAATAGTGAAATTATTCGGAGTTTGTTCCATAATTTTTTCCCTGCAAGAGAAAGGGTCTTCCAAGTAAATATTTGTGTTCTTGTGTGTGATTGCTATTTTGGATTGCTAATATTTGTGATAATATTATTTGGGACCCAACATCTTCGAGTAGATGAAGCTTGAAGTCTTGACTTGAACACATCAAAGAATGGTTTTAAATTGTTGCATGTATTGGACTGAAGGAGCATGCATATGTTGGTATCCTGTATTTAGGGGTGGCAAAATAAGCCCAAACCCATTTGCCCACCCAAACTTACCCACTCTAATTGAACCCAAACCCACCCAATTATTAATTGGGTTAAATGGACATCAACTTAATTAGACCCAATAATTATTGGGTTTTAACTAAAAACCCATTGAGATCCGTTTAACCCAAAAACAAAATACCCAAATTTAACCCAGCCCTTCCTATTAAAAAAAAAAAAAAAAAAAAAAAGAGCCCTCAGACAGTGTTTCCTTCATTTTATTTTGGATTTTAACAAAAACTATGTCAATATTTTATTTTGAATTTTCACACCAGAGAGCCTAAAAACAACAAATTTTGGCTAAGATGACAAATGAAGTTTTACCATTTTCATAAAAACATTTCCTTTCCTTTGCCTTTACTTTCTTTTCCTTTAAATTTTCTCAGCTACAAAACAGCAGGTAATTGAAACTTCCGAAACCGTATTCTACCAAAAATTCACCAAACATAGAGCGTAAATTGACTAAATTCCATATCTTTATTCTTTTTTCGTTCATATTCCTGCATTTTCTCAAACTTTCTCAGCAACCAAACAGAGAAACCAGAAAAAAAAAAATCAAAAAAATTTTTTTTTAAGCAAACATGAATGGAAAAAAAAAAATGGTTAAATTTACCAGCGGAAGAAAGCTCATTCAAGAAAAACTCCTTCGCAGTCGCATCTCTCGAACTCTTCGAAAATCTGAGAGAATCACAGCAAAACAAAAAACGTCGAGTACTTGATCGAAGAGGAGGACGGCATGAACGACCAAAACGTCGTCGTTAAGTGCGCTGAGATTCAGAACGCCATTTCCGAAGGTGAGAGAGCTTTTTCGTTTGGCAACTAAGAAAATGAAGGAAAGTTAAAAAAGAAAAGTCAGGCTTTGAGCTTAGTAAATTATTATTGACTTGTTTTTGTTAAGAAAATGAGCATCAGAAGGTGAAATTTCGAACTTGGTTTTTTTTTTTTTTTTTTATGGTTTTTCAGCTGAGCTGGTAGTTTTTTTTCTGTTTTCAAAAAAAAAAAAATTTGTGAACTTTACGTTTTGAGCTTGAAGTGACATTTCTTTGTATTTGTTGCACTGTTTGGTTGCCAAGAAAGTGAGAAAAAATAGAAAAGAAAAGAAAATATTTTTTTTATTTGGATTTTTAATATAATTGCTGATGTGGATGTGCTTATGTGAAATTTTTTAATCCCAAAAATGGAGAGTAAGTGTTGAGGCTTTCACTTTAATGGCATTTTGGTAATTTTGATAATTGGGTAATTGGGGAGTTGGGGTTTACCCATAATAATTGGGTTGGGTTAAATTTGGGTTAAAAACAATTAGTTAAATGAGTTTTATATACCCAACCCAATTATGCCCAATCCAAACTCACCCAAACCCACCCATTTGACACCCCTACCTGTATTGACAAAAATTAAGCCAAGTCTTTTTCTTGGCAATGAAGGAAGTTAATCTTCCAAATGCAAACATCTTCGTCATGCCAAATATGCTTGTGACATCCTCCACCGTGCACAAATATTGCCCACCAGTAATCTAATCTCATTTTAATCAACTTAATGTACATATAACATTCTCTAAGTTTTTGTTTATTGAAGCAAAGTTGCAGTTCTACAATACCTAACCATCACAAGATAATGTAGATTGCATAGGGCTTTCATGGCAACTCTAATTTTGATGTGGTTGATGAAGGCACTCAGCAACAAGGGTTACTTCTCTGCAGAAGGATCTATGCATCAACACCACTGGTCCAGTGCACAACTATTCCATCATCATCATTAGAAGAGTTCATACTTCATAGATCTCTGGAACGAGGGATAAAACTTCAAGCTGGTACATCAAGGGTCTTGTAGCAACTGACACCTTCTAATATTTTCAATAGAGACATATGGGTTCAAATGGGCTATTTGCTAACGGATACATTTAGGGCTCAACTAGTACCTTATGATATTCCAATAAAATCTAGGATTCAAATCTTTTGTTCCCATTGTTGTAACTAATTATAAAAATAAAAATCAACATATAACCTTTTTTTATCATATTAAACTATTTTTTCTCCCTTCATGAAAACAACATTTTTTTAGATAAAAATAACAACTTATTTGTTTTATCTACGTACTATTGCTTTTTATCACTTTTTTATTAATGAGAGCTAGCCCTAATATTGCAAGGACTTTTGATCATGCGGCCAGCCAATGCTATCACACCAGATTTTAAAGTTAAGAAAAGAAATCAATGTGCATAGTTAGGAATATTTAGACACGTGCATGAGTTGGAGAGTTATATATATATGTTGTTCAAATTCTATTTGGTTATTGAGGTAAAATCAATCTTCATTATGAATGAGTTATACTGTTATAGTATGCCAGCAATTCCTAATTAGCGTAATTATATCTATCTACTATATATACCAACTATTATTAAAAAAAAAAAATTGGATACACGAAATAAACTCATGCAATCACAATAGGATGAAGAAGAGCATGAACTCCTAGGAGCTTAGCCCATCTTTGATAAGCAACTTCACAAGATGAAATGTATGTTGTTGTCAGACTAATTTTAATTTTAATTTTTAGATAAATTATTTAATTATATTATTTAAATAAATTTTTTAATTTACATATACTTTTCTACCAAGCCGTGCATCACACGGGTATAACACTAGTGATATTTAATTCCTCAAATTTAGTACAAATTAAACCTTAATCCTTAACTAGGAAAAGAAGAGATACTGAATTATAACAAAAAATTACAATTGACCTTTATTGTGTACGGGCTAATTAAAAATCACAGTGCAAATTAGACAAAATCATTTTTTGTCCCTATATTTTAGGGTATTTTTATTTTGTTTTTTATGTTTTGAAACTTTAAACTTGGTCCTTGAATTTAAATAAAAATTCGTTTGGGTCTTGGCTGTCATCTCAATGACAAAAATTGTTTACATAACTAACAATTTCCAAATCTAGCATACTTATGTGGCTTATAAAAATAATTAAAAAAATTAATTGATAGGCAACATGGATAGATATCATGTTAGAAGCCTTAATTTAACATGGATAGATATCTCATTATGTTTTGGGATATAAAATTCTTTTAAAATAATTTTATTATTAAATTAAGGAGAATTAGACTTATATATATATATATATATATATATATATATATATACTAACCTTACGCGCGTGCTCAGAGGCTCTTCCATTTTTGGGTAATAGTTAATAACTTAAATCCATTATAATTTGGGAATATTACATTTTCTAATCATAAAATACCTTGGAGTGTGATGAAAAAAATATTTCATTCACAAACGCATAACACTCATCACACCCCTAGGTATTTTATGATCAGAAAATGTAATAATCCAAAATTATAATGGATTCAAATTATTAACTAATACCCACGCGCGTGCTCAGAGGTTGGTATATATAAAACCGGTTGAAAAAAAAAAACGTAGCATCTAAAACAATCCTATCGATCTCTTCCCATCAGACTCGCCTTAACATTTTCTCTCTCTAAAAAAACCCTGAGCGATACTACGATAGAGAGAAAGGGAAGGAGAAAAAAAACCCTAGCGATCTCTACACATCAGGCTCTGCTTTGCGATCTAGTGGAGTTTCGTACGGCCGGCTATCGCCATCTGATCTGCTGCTCTGCCTCATCTCTACTCTACAACAAAATTTTAATAAAGGTTAGTGTACTCTTTCCTTTTTCAAATACTGTTTTGGTTTTCTGAAACTTTTGACCATTGCTTTTCCTTTTTGAATTAGCATATTAAATCTCCAATATGTATATGTTTTTAGTTTAAAACCCTAGCGATACTGCAACACAGTGGAGATTCATACGGCCGGCATAGAGAGTGGAAACAGAAAATCTAAGAAGGCAGTCAGCCTCTGCCACCATCAGATCCCATTTTTTCCATCAGTTAGTCTCTATTTTTTTGTTCTTTAAATTTGGGTATAAATATGATTTAGGTCTAGGTATTTGGATTGGATTGGATTGCATTCAAGTTTTGGTTTAGATTCAATTTTGAGTAAGGAATTTGGGTTAGAATGGTTTTTAAAATCAGTTATCTGTGTTAGATTTGGTTTTTCTTTTGGATATTTAGGTTAAATTCGTTTTGAGTATAAGTTTTTGCTCTAAATAGAAATCTTTGGAGATCTTCATGGATCGATTTAATGTTGAAGAACATATATTTATGTGTTGCCAAAAAAATAATGCTCTGTCATTTCATTTATGCTTTTATTATTATTTTTTTTTTTGAAAATTTTCCCCTCTTTATATTTTCGTTGCCCATGTTTCTTTTCAACCATTGTTGTCAACGTTTTTGCAGTATATATTTAAAGTTTTCGTTTGCAATTGCTCTGATTTGAAAAAATAAAACCCTAGAAAACAAAGAATAAGAAGGTATTGAACATTAAAATGCCTTTCTTCGTCCACTGATGCCAATCTGCTTCAAGCATTATATCTTTCTGTTTTGGATCCAAAATTAGATCATACCATTCATCCTTCCTGGCTATGCTCAAGATATTCCCTCTGATTTATTTTATTTTCCTCTTTTTATCAAATGGGTATATAATATAATCTTTGAAAACCACCATCTCTTTGCCATTCTCTTAAACTTTGATTTAATATTTTGGTTTGATGTGACTACCACAAATTTTTGTTACATGCACTTTGCTCTTTTATATGCACTTTGCCACTAATTTTTATCATAGATCAAACATTAGCTTTCTCAATACTGTCTTGGTACTTTTGCTTTTTTGTAAATTGTTTTCAAATTTAAGTAATTGGTTGACTGACTATACTCAATAATTAGTTTATTGTCATACCAATTATTTAACACTGTTATACATTGATATGAAAAATATTGCATTTTTCATTGTAGTTCAATATGTATTATAGTTCAATTACTTCTTTTTCTTCTTATTCCATCGTAAGAGATTTAAAAAAAAGGCACTAAAAAGGGGCACAACCAAGCATAGTAACCAAGTATGAAATTTAATTAATAGTTCAATTTCTTATTGGAGTGTACCTTTCCCTTGGTGTGTTATTGACTTATTCTGGAGGAGGCAGAGTTATTTTGACGTAAGTTGGGTTATAAATTAGAAATAGAGGATCATTAGATGCCTATGGAAGGAGAATGAAACTTTTATTACTAACCATATTGTCTTTGAGAAGGAAACTTTTTATGCTAACCTATTGTCTTTGAGGTGGTGTCTATGAGAATGCTATATTTATGTAGTTTGATTTAGTGCATTTGGAATTTTTGATGTAGTTCATTTGGAAGGATTGACATGGAGGGATTCTTTTTTCTATTTTTGGTAAATCTTGGTCTTAATTGAAGCTTCAAAGTCTAAGAAAGGCAATTGGATTGGTGTATTATTTCAATGTAGGAATCAAAGAGATTGCAATATTTTCAGGGGCTGTTAGAGTTGGAAAGTGCAGAGGAAGACTACTGCTATATTGTGATCTTTGAGGGTTCTCTCTATTAGGCTTTCAAACATGAAAATGAATGGTATTATAGTTATGACAACTGTTTGTTCAGATTTTGTTTGTTCATTTCCCTAATTGTGGGAGGCATGTCTTTTATATAAAAGAAGCTAGATTACTTATGAAACCAATGCTTTCTTAGCGTCCTAATTTTTCAAAAAGTCTGTCAGTGTCACATGAAAATTATAAGCACTGCAACATTGCTATTATATTCCCTTGATGACCAAAAGTGAAGTGCAAATTTAGTCTGCAAAAAAAAAAAAAAAAAAAAAAAAAAAAAAGGAAAAATCATAACCAGCCTTGGATTCTACTTTCAGAGATTTAAAGTCGGTTTGGTGTGATTCTCAATAGTGAAATACTCTTTCTAAGCCTTTTGTTATTTTGGCTATTGAATTGTTAACAGTCTAATGAAGGTTTAGACAAATGGCTGTCTACTTTAGTTGGTCTCAAAGCTTAAGCAAACAATGATTTTATCTACATTTGCATCCCTTAATGATCATTTTAGTCATTTTAACTTTTAGAAATTGTTGTTTCCTTTGCCAGCTACGATGAAGTTTAGAATTATATCTATTTAATATGTTGGATCAGTTTTTGTCACTTGCAGAAACCTTGCTTCTGACCTGATATTTAGAAACTTCTTCATTTTACTGCATTTTTCTAAAAATCTTACTACTAAAGTCCCTCAATTGCATTGGCATAGTCAGGATATGTTTTTAATATGTGAGCTTTGTTTCAAATGATTGTATGAAATAAAAGGAATAAAAGGAATTATTCATTGAAGAAGAAGCATATACATTATGAAACATTCATGTACATGTTAAAAAAACAAATTTGATAAACATTGTGCTCTTATAAAGTACTCACTACCATTATTACAATATATGTAAGATAGTACACTTCCAAAGTTTCTTATTGAGTTAAAATAAAGTAAGACATTATGAAATTGATTAGGTGGAAAATCTAGAATAAATTTCAATTTAATGTTAAATTCTAATTCATTTGAACTATCTTAGCAAAAAAGAAAAACACTAATGATGTAGATAGTTTCCAGTCAACCGAGACTCTCTAATGTAGTTTTGAAAGCGTATCTCAAAATGTGAAGTTGTAGTTTTGGAAAACACTTGATTTGCTGTCATCTCTACCTATTTGAAAAAAAAAGAAAAAGAAAAAAAAAAGATGTTGGACTTAGGAAGTACTAACAGCATAAGGTGCTTGCGATTTACTTCTTTTGTTATGCAGATCAATAAGAGTGGTGGATTGGGTTCCAAAAACTTTCTTTTTGGGGACCTGAATTTGAAGCAAAGAAATAGAAAGAAAATGTGCAATGCAACTGTTAGAGAGAAAAGGATAAGAGATATATTGTTTTCTAATCTCATTGATTTAATTATGTTCTGGTTTTGTTTCATAACTCTTGCCTTCAAAGACTATTTCAACATGATTGCGATTATATTGCATTAAAGGTTAATTTGTTTGGCTCCAAGTAAGTGTGAAAAGGCATGTCTGTTTTATTTCAATGAAATTAATTCTAATATAGATATTCTTTTGATTAATTAGTGTTAGAATATGAACAGTTTTCACGTGAAATACTCCAAATTTAATATTGATTATCTTTGCTTTCTAATTTATAAATGCTAAATTATCAAGTCTAAATTGGTACTAAATTCTCTCTAAAGGTATTGAATAATTTTGACTGACATCGTGATTTTATGTAGCACTTCGAAAACTTGAATAATTTTACACTAAGTGTCACCAGAGTACTGAACTATGATTTCATAGTACTTTGTAAAATTGTAGTATTATGCAACAACTCGATTTAGTTGTTTAAGGGTCATTTTTTTCTTATTTTACAGATTTTCTTGCAAAAAATCTCATTTCATATTGAATCGTAAAGAACATCTAATTAGTAAGAAATTTGACATTGGCTACAAGTGAGTTTGTAGTTAAACTTTGTCCTCCTTATTATATGTATTTTAAAATTTTATGAATTGACATTTAATGGGATTTTTCTCTTTAGTTAAATATGGATGATAGAAAAGGTTTAAGCAAACGTGAAGATGAGAGACAGGTTTTTGGTGGCTGATTGTTTCAACAGTTACATGTTGGTGCACACACATGTATAAAAGAAAATTGACTTATGTGAGTGAGGTGTAACCAATGTATATTACAAAGGAAATTGCAGGTATTTTATATTAATTATTGTTACTTTTTTTTCTTTTATGATTTATATGTATAAATATAACCAAGCTAAAATATTACATTTACTTTTATGTGTATAAATATAACAAAGCTATCTTAGAATTTTTATCATATCATGTTCACTTTTAATTTGTTTTTCTTATTTATTGGATATATTTTTGATATGTTTAGCCGATGAAGAAATTACGAGATTAAATGCAATGTTCAAAGGCATGGCTGTCGATAACTTTGGGCCTACAAGATTTAGAAATGAAGCATGAAGTCATTAAGCAAGGAATAAAATATTTGAAAGATTTTAATATGTAGTTATTATAATTAATTATTATTTTTGGATAAGTGCATTTCTTTATTTATATTACTTATATGTATTGTTGTATTATGCGTTTTGTATTATTTAAACTAGTAGCAAAACACACTTACTGATGTCTTTATAAGTTGTATACTATAATGCATTTGTTAAATATTATAAATGTTATTTTAAACTTTGAATATGATGCCAGAAATCTACTTGAGAAAAATATTTTGTTTCCATTGCTTTAAGTTTAACATTTTGTTTGCGATTTAAGGTTATAGTAACAACCGATGCTTTGTAAATTTTTAACAGTTTCAAAATTGAAGAGAGAATCAAATTATATTTGATGTATAGATATAGTTGCATTCCTAGCATATTGTAGAGAAGATTGATACAATTTATATTTACTATGATTAATTGCACCAGTTTCATTTAATATCTATTGATAGTAATTATTAGGAAACATTGTCCAAGGCGTTATGTGTCTACTACCCTGTTTCTTAAATTATTCTCAATTGAATATCCCTACCAAAAAAGCATGTAGTAGTATTGCTATATATTCAATTAGTACTCAATTATGTTATGATTTCATAATCATAATTGGATTGGTCCAAGAAAGAATCATCATTCAATTGTGTTTTTTTGAACACACACACATACACACACACACATATATATATATATACACACACACACACACACACACACACACACACAAAAGTATTATTTGTGTGGTGTTTTTGGAAATAACTTTTAAGTTGATTGTCTTATATTTATGTAAAATGATCCCGTGCATTGTACGGGTTAAATGTTAGTTTTACTAAAAACTGAAGCGTAGAGTTTAACGCCGCTGCTCTCACGTTGTGCCACATCAGCTGCCGCGTCATTTAAAAAAAAAATTGTCCTACAATTTTAAAATGGTTTTTACAATTTTCAGCTCTATAAATGCAGCTCAATACTTATTTATTTACTTTCATTATCACCCTATAATAAATCCAACCTACTACTTATTTATTTATTTATTTTCACTATCACCCTATAATAAATCTATATAATTAATCCAGCCCACCTCTTATTTATTTAGATCCACTATCAAACCCAACTCAAAACCTTTTCAATTCAGCTTTAGGATTTTGTGTGAGCCTCTTCAACTTAAAGGATGAAAAAAAAAAAAAAGTTGAAACCTTTTAAGCTTTAGGGGGTTTTTTTTTCCAATTTTCCTACAGTTGTTTTTAACATTTATTTTTTTAATATTTACACTTCTCCAACATTTCTCTCTCTCTTACCATTTCATCTCCTCACTACTTCTTCAATCTTTCTCCCTCTCTCACTTTTCATCTTCCCATTACCCTCTACATTAATATCATTCTTCCTCTTTCCTTTTATCTTCCTTTATTTTTGTCTCTTCTTATTCACACCCTCTTACTATAAATTTGTCATTATCTATTCTATTCTATGCATAGTTTTCCCTCACAAAAAAAAAAAAAAAGGTTCTCTCTCTTTCCCTCTCTCTCTCTCTCTCTCTCTCTCTCTCTAAATATTTTGGTGGATTTTTTATTATTTTTGCATCTCTACTTTAAGTTGATAATTTTTTTATATTCTTTAAAACTCTATTTTGGGTTAATACGATTTAGTTTTGTTTTTTAAATTGTTGTTTTTTTATTTATTTTTTATTCTCTTTGATTGTTAAATGTTATCCTATTGTGTTCTATAGAATTAAATATAGTATATAAAAATATAATATTATTCTATTATACAGCATGATTTGGATAATTTGGTATTTATTCTGTGACATATCATGATTTTTTATAGTGCTCAATTTAGATATTAAACTATGAGACTTTACTAATTTTTGTTTATTTTTTAATCTTTTGTGGCAGACAAAGTGTTCTTAATAGTTGTATTAGAAGTACTCTATAATGTCATTTACTTAAAGAAAAGCAAATGTTAGCCAAACGAAAATAATCAGATAGGTGACAAATTTTAACTTTTGCAATTTTATTTTTATTATTATTATTTTATAACAATCCATGTATAGAAATTTAATTCTTAGATTTTGCTAATAATTTTTTATTTGATAATATGTTTTGGGTAGTCGAAATTATAATTTTTACAAAGAAAATAACCTTAATAGATTATTAAAAACAAAATTTTATCCTGATATTGATTCAATTAATTATTGTTAAGTTTTATAAATTTTTTTTAGTTTTCATTTTTTTGGTGTTTTGGATTGTTCTTATATTACATTTATGATTGTTCCTATAATAAATAAAAATATAATTACGAAATACATTACTCATTATTAGATTAGTTTAAATTGTAAAAAAAATTTAATAAAACCACCATAAAAATATTTATCATGCGCAACATGCGGGTTCGCGTTTAGTATATATTAAAAGTCAAAGCTCAGAGAAAATTCAATTAGATTTCAATTGAATTCTCAATTTTCCATCACATACTCATAAAATTTTTAATTTTTGTGATAAGTGAATCATTGAGTATAAAAATCAAAGAGTTCAAATCCAATTAAATTCTAAATTGGATTTCAATTGAAGTCCAATTTTGCGTCACGTGTCCATTTATTTTTTTAATTTTTGTGGAAAGTGAATTATTAAGTGCAAAAACTGAAGAGTCTATATCCAATTAAATTATAAATCATACATACATACATACATGTGTGTGTGTGTATATATATGTATGTATAAATAATGAGAAATCATTACATATTTTAGAAATGTATGGTTTAAAAAAGGTGCAAGCTAATACCATGTATAATTTAAACCTCTTCTAAAAAAATATATAATTTGAACCATGTAATTGTGACTGTTTTTTTAATTATACATGTGAATATGCATAAGATTATATACTAGTTCTTCTTCTAAAAGGAGACAATACAACCTCAATTAAACCAAACAAATATATATATATATATATATATATATAAAATAAGTGACTTCCTTCCTAACTTATTCTTAAAAAATAAAAAAAAGAACGATTTTTTTAAAAGCACAAGCATTTTATAAGAAAATGTTTACCCTTAAACCGGTTTGTAGAAAATTTCCTCTAATCTACTACATTATGATTGATAAAACAATCCATGTGTATATATAATCATAAGCCAAAACTCAGAGAAAATTCAATTGGATTTTCAATTTTGTGCCACGTGTCTCATCAAATTTTTAATTTTTGTGACAAGTGAAATATTAAGAGTAAAAATCAAAGAGCTCAAATCCAATTACATTCTAAATTGGATTTCAATTGGAGTCCAATTTTACGCAATGTATTCATTTAATTTTTTTAATTTTTGTGACAAGTGAATTTTGGGTGTAAAAACTAAAGAGTTTAAATCCAATTAAATTCTAAAAATCTAATTAAATTCTAATATATATATATATATATATATATTAAGAAACCATTACATATTTTAGAAATGTATGGTTTAAAAAATGTGTAAGCTAATACCATATATAATTTGAACATCTTCTCAAAAAATGTATAATTTGAACTGTTACGACCCAAACCTGTACTTCAGAATTTAGAGTATGACTGGCATGTTAATATCAAGTTTACCTCAATACTAACACGAACCAACCTAATCTGAAGGTGCTTATCAAGAAATTTTTCTTGTATACCTACTTATTTTCTTGCATAAAAGTCATAATATACAAAAATGATGAAAACCTTGAAACTTCATTCATTTGAACTTTATAAGATTACCACTTGGTTGAAACGTCAGGTATTTGTGAAAATATCACATAGCTAAACGTTTAGCAAAACTCTAATTTACAAACCTAACACCAAAAACATACAACTGGAGTTCAAAACAAACTAAGGTTCCGAATTATATCTGTGCTCAAAGGATCAAGTACATCTTGATTCCTCCTATACAACAAAAGAGCTAAACTACTATACAACAAAAAAACTATACATTCTAACAAACGAGAATCATAGAATCCTTGTCACCTCTAATACTCTCGCTGCTTCCAGGAAGAACCTGTGCAGTGAAATATAATAGGATGAGTTGCGAAGCCCAGTAAGGTTTTAAGCTCCATGGGCTTTTAATAAGAATGCATGTAAATCAAATATTTTATGGATATACCAACTTTGATAAAATAGCCTTCATACTATTCACATTGTTCTTAAAATAACTTATGAACTTTCAGATAAAAATACTTTATTTTCCTTTCATATAATAATAAAATGACATAATAAGGAACTTGAACATAATTCAATAATCTTATCTTTGAATAGACTATAAAATACTTTATCATAAACTTCTCATCAGACTTATAACACATTCAACATACCTTACTTATCATCATACTTATCTTATAATTTCCAAATAACTTAATAGCTCATTTATAATACATATTAGTCAGTCCAATTGTAAGTCTGTCACAACTTTGGGAGGTTTTTAGCACAATGTGCTAGGCATCCAACTTTCCCCACAATGCTAGGTAATCTCGAGATCAAATCATAACACATATCTTCAACCATGGGGCTAGGTTGGCATCCTCCACAAGTTGGTCGTTACCAACAAGGGCGGGTACAGTAGAGCTAGTCCCACTTTTAATGGCCAATCAGAATCTCCATAGAAATACCAGTACTATAACCCCTACTGGCTGAGTATAGATCATAACAATGGAATAACTGAAAACTATATTTTTCTGATAACTTTGCTTTTACATAAATGCTTCACAACAGTAGCATATCCACTTCATTCTTAAATATTATGTTCATTATATAAATAATAACATCAATATGCTAAAATTATCATTTATATAGGATTCAATAAGTCACGAACATAAATCTTTACTTAAATCATGCTTATATGTAATATCTCTAATTAAAAGGTTTTAATGCATAGTAATTTTCTAAATAGTTTTTATATTTATCAAACGCACATGTCACATATCCCTTACCTGAAAACAGAAGACACGAGAGATTTGTGCAAGAAGAGCTCAAGTGTCCATGTTCTCGTTCTCGTCACTTAAATGAAAGATCAAAACTTATTACTAACAAACTCTTCCTAAGTATTTAAACTTATACATCAATCATAACCTAACTCTCAAACTCAAGAAAATCTTAATTCCCATCACAGAAAGTTTCCCCAAAAACAAGGTACATTCATCAAACACATTACATACCAAAACATAGAGAAACCAAGGCATAAAAATTCATCTATGATCTAAACATACCAAAAGATAAGCATATTAAATTAAAGCTCAAAACATTCACCCTAACTTCAAAATTAAATCCACAAAGTCAGGTGTATTATATGCTGTTCACTGCTCATTTCAGCAGCATATGCCTCATTTGTAAAATACAAATGGGCTGTCCATACACATCCAAATATCATGAAATTTTACAGAGATACTCCCCTGGATGTCTAGTATATACCATAAAAATTTCAGAGTCAAAGCATAAAACCATGATTTATTAAAAATCATACAAGCAGCATGCTCAAATCTGTCCTGACAGAATTTCTTGCAACTTAGAAATCAAACCATTATTTTTATATCAATCCAAATGCTGTGAGACCACTTCCATTACAACCATATGTGTCTTAGAATTCATAAAAACTACTCCTAGCATCCTAATTCACAGAAAATTATTTAATACAGATTTTTCTTGTTGTAAACATCAAATCTGTCACAGTGACAGTTTCAGAATATGTTCTTACAAAATCATCAAATACATGCAATTGGTCTTCATTCATTTGGGTATTTTTATACCTATACTATATATTAAAATACCTTTATAAGCATCCAATTGACCATAATATCATTAATCTTTCAAATTACTAAAACAAAATCACAATCTCAGCTTCTACAATTAGATTAGAGAATAAAGAAGGGAAAATAAACAAAACAATCACACCATCAAAATTCCCAAAATCAGATATGGTTTTATTTACTTACCCACAAACTTTGAAGCTGAAACCTTAGGGCTAATCGTTTAATTTCTTCTTTAGAGTGAGATTTATTGTTTCGGTGAAATAGTGAGAGAGAGAGGTGTTGCCGTTTAAGAGCAAAGAGAGAAGAAAAGAAAGAAGCAAGGAAAGATGAACAAAGAGTGTTTCTGGTGCAGCAAAGAAGATAAGGGAAGTGGACTTTGGGGTGGGGGCACGTGTAATGCTAAGGGGAAAGGGTTGGTGAGTCACCCTTTAAAGCTTTTAAAAAAATTTACTTTCCACCCCTTATAAGCTTATATTTCTAAAAAGGCCCAAAGAACAATATAACTTTGCATATATATCCTTACCTTTATAAAGCTTCTTTCTACAACATTAAAGAGCATATATCTTTTATAATATCACAATATCAAAGTTTTATGCACTTAAAGTAATTAAGATAATAACAAGCATATAAACCCATAAAATTAATTATGCAATTAGGTTGGGGTGTTACATGAACCGTGTAATTATGATTGTTTTTAATTGTACCTATATATATGCACAGGATTACACACTAGTTCTTTTTATAAAAGGAAACAATACAACCTCAATTAAACCATACAAATATATATGAAATAAATGACTTCCTTTCTATCTTATTTTAAAAAGATGACTTTTTGTCAAACACAAACATACAAGCATTTTATAGGAAAATATTTACCTTTAAACCGGTTTGTAGGAAATTTCCTCTAACCTACTACGTTATGATTGATACAACAATTCACGTGTATCTATAATCACATGATATTGGCCATATGATTTATTTAAATAATACATGAAGATGGTTTTTATAAGTTTACAAGTAATGAATTGGAGAAGATTTCTCCAAATTGAATTGAAGGAAATATTTGTCTTACTAGATAATAACAGTGTTACTAAAAATGCTTTGGAATCTCGCAACAACAACATATAACTATATCAGATCTTAAATAAAAGAAGCTAAATACAAACAAAACAAAAAGGTAAACAATGAGACATCATAAATAGTTTAGGTGAAAAAAGCAGTTTTATTACAAGGAAGAACACAGTGGTCACAAAGAAAATGCAACTTTCTCTATTACTCGAAATGGGACAATAAACTTGGATCTAATAAATTTGGCCACAAATAGAGCAGAGAAAGTGAGTACCACATCAAGAGAAAGTAAATGGAAAAATACAGTTGGGAAGATGTTTTCAAAGACTAGAGTCTAATTCCTAGGGCTGATGTGAAGCAAAACCCCATGAATACGTCTTGTCATTCTAGGTTTCACTGTTTTATGTTTTACCGAGCATCTGAAGTCACGAGTGCTGATTTCGGGTCTGTGACTTGTGAAGGTTGTGGCTGTGTTAGTGGTGACTGTGATGATCTAGGTAGAAGTTGGGACATAGACATAACCAGCTCAACACATTTTGGGGCCTAAGGCGATGTGTTTTTTTATAATTTATTTTATGTGAAGAATTGTTAGTTTCTTCCAATATTTCAATGGTGGTTCTTATTGAACACTTCTTTGCAAAACCATCAATTTGATATTTATGTTTTTAATAATTTTAGTCTCAATTGAATTGATTTCTTTATACTAATACTATGATGATCATGCCAAAATCATGAAACATGTTAAATGCATTTCATGCAAAACACGATCATATTGCTATGAGGCTTTTTCATATGTGTAGAGTAATTTAAGTGTCTGTTTGGGATGCATTTATAAGCTATTATTGCTTATTTTTCCTACTATTTACAGGTCTCATGTGAGTCACCTACTTTTTTTATTATTTAACTCTTATTTTTTTTATCTATAAGACTTTGAGCAAAAGGTTTTTAGCATAAAGCTAATTAAAAATAAATAAATAAAACAAAAAACAACTTGTCAACTATAAATGATGTCGTTTCCGTCAAATATACCTCAATTCAATATCAAATAGATTGATTTTTATAAACCTTGCTCAAATTCGCAGTCCACAATAATAGGGTTTAATCTTGGACCTGCTCAACACATTTTGGAGTCCAAGGCCACAATTTTTAGTGGGACTTCTTTTATTTTAAATATTAATTGAATAATACCTATGTTTTGATTTTTTTTTTTTCATTAAAAACCTATTTCTAGCTTTTTGAGATGCAAGATTACTACTAATTATGTTTTTGTTTAATTTCCAATAAGATTTCCTTTTCTATTGGTAAAATCACTTAATTCACTTAATCTTTATTGTAACATATTCTATCTTAAATAGGATTTTATCAATTTTAATTTTGGATAACTTCTTTTTGCATATGAAAAAGTAAGATGTGTTACATTCATTAGAAAAATAATCTAGTATTTTAACATAACTTAATATGTTAATTGGACTATTTTCATCTATTATAAAATTTATTTTAAAATTTTAAATTCTAAAAATAAATCTAAATAATCAGTATCATAATAAATATATGATCATTGTCTCTATTGGACTTCAAGTATATATTGTGTCAGTTTGTTTAGACCCCTGTAAACTTAGATTGTTTAACCTAATTAATTAACTAAGTGAATACTTAGGTTTATTATTCAGATCTAGGTTAAAACAATAACAATCATATCAAGTAAAACAGCGGAAAAATAAAGAACACAAAGATATGATGACCCAGGAAAACCAAACCGGTAAAAAACCTGGGGAGGATTTAACCTAGCTATCCTCAAGGTAAAATAGCAAATCCACTAGAAAGAATTGAAGTTTACACAATAGCGACTTAGACCACTAACATCCTATTGCTACCCAAGTGAAGGAAACTTACTACCACGACCACGTGACAGCTCCGAGATCCACGGACTCCTTCTTTCTTTGATCTTTGCAAAACACAAACACCACCGTTTGTGACTTTGAGATCCCACTCAAAGGTTTAGCAACACAAACTCTCCTGTTTGTGACTCCAAGACCACCCTTGAAGGTTTAGATCATCAGCACCTTTGATGACTAGAGAAGGCAGCAACTTCAGTAATACCGGATCTTGAGATTCTTCAAGGAACAACACCGATAGAAGTAATAAGAGAGGTTTTAGGAACAAAACCCTAAAAATAAAAGAGGCACACTCTTCTCTCTCTAGAAAGCCTTATAAAAAACGTGCTTAGGGTTTCCTTTATATAGTGGAAGAAGTAGATCTGAAACCCTAATCCTTAATGGGCTAGAACTGCTATTTGGGCTAACTTAAAATTCTGCAGATACGACTTTCGATCGGTCGAGCCTGTTTTTCGATCGGTCGAATCAGGCAATTTCTGAAATCTTCTTTCTACAGCTTACATGTTCTTGTGTGCTCACGATTTGCCAATTGTTCTAAACTTTTAGAACCTAACAATCTCCCCCTTTGGCAATTCGTGACAAAACTTTCATACAAAATGAAATGTTAAAATACAAGAACAACCCAATACAATAAAATGCCCAATTACATCACAAATCCCAATCTAAGACTCTTAACCTAGAAGTTGCCAAGAAGAGGTAGAAGGTCTTGATTAGAATGCACCTGTCTTTCCTGAAACACTTAACAAACACATCACTGCATGTGTGGAAAGAAAGACATATAAACAAAATGAAGCACAATATAAAAACAAAAATAAATTCTAACTCTCCCCCTAAGTTAGATACATCAAAAAGTTTTTATATTCTCCCCCTAAACAAAACAAATTTATCTCCCCCTAAACAACACAAACAGGATTCCCACATTTCATCTATTTCTCCCCCTTTTTGTCACGTATTGACAAAGACAACTCAAACAAAGAGTAGAGTGACAGTAAACATGAGAGAAAAAAGAGAACCAAGGGAACATAAAACAGTTTAGCTCTATAGAAAATAGAGAGAACTCCCCCTATGAAGAGCAACAACTCCCCCTATGAACAACAAAGGTTAAAAACAGGCTTCTCCCCCTATAAAAATAGGAAAAACAAAACAAGTTTTGGAAAAAAAAAAACAGTTTTGGAGAAAATTTAGGAGGTGGGGATAAATAAAAACACACAAACCTAAAAAAATTAAGTTGAGGATACACATAAAGAAAAATATTCTCTCTTTCAATAAATGCAAACTTGACACTATGTGACCCATAAACAGTTGCATAAGTAGAGAAAATATTTGCACGTTGATTATCCATCATATCTCTTAAGAAAAATATTTTCTGCAATTCACACATCAAGAAAAATAGCATATACTAAAATGTACAAAGGACTCAAAAATTAATCAATCAATTTCTAATTCAAGTTGAGTACCCAATTTAGCAAAGTTTATGCATGCTATGTGTGAAAACAATGAGAGATATGACTGCAAAACTATAAGATGGATACAGAAAAAAAATGCAACTCATGTGAATCCTAAACATAAATGATGCATGAAAAAAAATTTGGTCAAAACTCTAAAAACTTAAAATTTTTCAGTTTCGATCGATCGAGTATCGATCGAATACCAATCGAGTCAGACAGAATCAAACCAAAAATTTTAATCGCAATTTCGATCGGTCGAGAAACAGCTTCGATTGGTCGAAATTCTGGAAAACTCAACTTTTTGAAAAACAGAGCAATTTTATGCAGAAACTTCTCAAAGCATAGTATTTCATGAATGAAATGCATAAGTATGAGACTAAAAGTTTTTCAAAAACACTTGAATTCAACCCAAATCTTTCAAAAACAAGTTTATCAACCAAGTTGTCCTCAAAACTCAAATTTTGCATCAAAATCAAGGAACATATAATCTTGGATGACCACAAGAAAATCACACACAATAACATGTACAAAGTTTAGCAAAGAGTAACTTGTGTAGTGTGTGCAACTAGCAAAAGCTTGAGAAACATGTGAGGTGATATGTGAATAGTAATCAATCACAAAGTCTACAAATTCATCACATAAATTTGAAAGAGACTATCACCTAAAGAGTTACATCATATAACTCTCACATCTCCTAGAATAAAAGCTTGCAATCATGTAAGTTTCTTGATTTGCCTCATAATATACACACCAATTTAATTTAATTTTGAATTTATTATAGCCCAATAATGTACACACCAATTTTAACATTTTAATCTGAGGCTACACCTTATGTTCTTTTTGTGCATGTGCTACACTTTCTCGAGTACAAAATCTTATGATATGCACTAAGGTGTTCATGATTGGCTAGTAAACAGTGGTGAGATGGTTATTTATGCCTTTCTCAATAAGTTCAAGTCCGACAATCAAAGGCATGTGATTTCAAGATCAAGACAAAGTGATAAAAAAACTATAAACATCTTCTCACACAACATGCACTACAAAGCTCAAACTAGTAAAGTGCAATAAAATAAACTCATCCAAGCTAAACAAAGTACATAAACATGTTATGTAAAGATAATATGACCAACCTTAATTATAAATCCAAGATATATAATACAAAACACATAAAAATATTTTTGGTTAAAAAAAAATTTATAACCAAAACTAAAAGCACACATTATGTTAAATGATTAAAAATGCAAATGCAATGCATGACAGTGTTTAACTAAGCTATAGAGGGTATACAAACAAGAAATATCAATTTCTTAATTAACCCATGAGTACATGTATAACCTAGTACATACTAAAAAAAAATCAAAAAATAGCTTAGGACTTATATAACACATGCTATTCAAGTTTCTCCACAATGTCAAGCATGTTCTAAATTAAGAGAGATATCATAATTCATGTAATCCTCAAGAAAAATAAAACTAGACACAAAATAAAGTATTTTTGTCTTTTTGAAAATTTTCAATGTTTTTGGATTTTTTTTTAAATAAAAACAACCTAAAAAAAAAAATAACCAAAAACAAAAACAAGAACAAAACATGTCCACAAATAATTGAAAGAATTAAATTAGGGACAAGTCAGCAACACACATCTCAGAGAATCTTTTCTCACCCATATAGCACGAGTCTTTGGCTTTGTAGGTGAAAATCCATGAGAAGTAAAGTGTATTTGAGGGATTACACCAATCTTCTAAGAAATACTGAAATCCTGCAAATTCCTTTCACAAGCCAACAAGCTTAAATTTTTCAAAAGCATATGAAACAGTTTATATAGACTTATGGCAGGAGAAATATCATCACATATCCTAGATTGAAATATAAAATTTTTAAATTTCAATTTATGATAATTAAGACGTATGTGACCAGAGACACCACAAAAGTGACAAACAGAAACAAATTTAGGAACATCAGTATTCCTAATAGCAAATCTAGTCTCAGATTTTGGTTTTTGCCTCAACAAAGAACAATTTGGAAATTGTATGTTGATGATGCATCAAATCAGAGAGGATCTGGAGTGGGGTTAGTTGTAATATCCCCAGACAAAATCATTATTGAGAATCTTTAAGGTTATATTTTTCAACCACAAATAATGAGGCAGAGTATGAAGCTTTATTAGTATGGATGGCCATGGTTTAGATAATGGAAGGAAAATCAGTAGAAGTGTTCTCGGACTCAAGGCTGGTGGTAGGCCAAGTAAAGGGAGAGTTGGAGGCTAGGAATGTGATAATGTAAGGGTATTTGAAGCAAGCTCGGCGCTTGCAATCAAGCTTTGAGTTTTTCACATTACAACTAATCCTGAGGAGTAGAAATACACATTCTGATTCTCTAGCTACTTTGGCAACTTCTTCTGGACAAGATTTACGTTGGGTTATACTTGTTGAGGATTTGCGTAGGTCCACTAAGGAAAAGAAGGAGATGGTTTAGGTTCATCAAATCATGGTCGGGCCTAGTTGGATGGATCCTTTGGTCTTACTTCTTAAACAAGGCACCCTACCTGATGAAAACGGAAAGGCAGATAAGGTATAGAGGCATGCTCCTCATTTCTGGTTGTTTGAAGAGCAGAAGTTGTACAAATTTTCCTTCTCTAGACCATATTTGCTCTGTATCCATCCTAACGCAGTTTCTGGAAGAGTTACCTGAAGGGATTTGTGGAAGTCACATAAGAGGCAGGTCGCTATCCCACAAAGCCCTTACTTAGGGGTATTGGTGGCCAAACATGCAGAGAGAGGCACAGGAGTATGTCAAAAAGTGTAATCAGTGCCAAAGGTTTGCTCCGAACATCCATTAACTAGGAGGGGTGCTTAATCCCTTGTCTAGCCCATGGCCATTCGCTCAGTGCGGGTTAGACATTGTGGGGCCATTTCCCAGGGCTGTGAGAAACTGAAGATGGCTCCTAGTCAAAACTGATTACTTTACGAAATGGGTGGAGGCCGAACCATTATCCAACATCAGGGATATAGATGAAAAAAATTCATCTGGAAGAACATTGTTACTCGGTTTGGGGTCCCCTATACCCTTATCTCGGACAATAGGCTGCAGTTTAACAGTAAAGCATTTAGGGGATATTGCTGTGAAATGGGCATCAAAAATAGATATTCAACTCTGGCCTATCCGCAAGGAAGTGGACAAGCTGAAGCTGTAAACAAGGTAATAGTAAATGGGCTCAAGAAGAGGCTAGATGAAGCAAAGGGTAGATGGGTAGAAGAACTACCACATGTCCTTTGGACATACCGGACTACTCCTCGTCGATCAACGGGAGAAACACCCTTCTCAATGACTGATGGTGCTGAAGCTGTACTCCCCTTAAAGTCTGGGTTTCCCACAATGAGGATGAGCTTATTTACCCCGGATAATAACAATCAGTTGTTGGGGAGAAGCCTAGATCTGGTTGATGAAAGAAAGGAGGCAGCCATGGTTAAAATGGCGTATTATCAGCAGAAGCTCAAAGAAGAATATGATACTAGAATGAGGGCAAGGTCACTAACCCCAGGAAATTTGGTACTAAGAAAGGTGGTGGGTACTGCTAAGAACCCGTCATGGGGAAAGTTAGGACCCAATTGGGAAGGGTCATATCGTATCACTTCAATAGCTAGAATAGGTGCCTATTTTTTGGAGGATCTAGATGAAAATGTCGTACCATGTCCGTGGAATGTAAATAACCTGCGAAGGTACTACTATTAATGAAAAGAAGTTATGCCTTTTTTATTTCAACTGTTTTGGATTGTACTCTAGTATTCGTTTAAGTGTTAAACAAAACCTTGGTCATGTCTGGTTCCTCAGACCACATACCTTGGGTAAATTAATACTCTCCAATATTCATTTAAAGTGTTAAACAAAACCTCGGTCATGTCTGGTTCCTCGAACCAATACCTTAGGTAAATTAATGCTCTCCAGTATTCACTTAACTGTTGAACAGAACCTCAGTTATGTTTGGTTTCTCAGACCACATACCTTAGGTAAATTAATGCTTCTTAACGCTCTAAGTGCTAAACAGAATTTTAGTTATGCCTGATTCCTTGGATCATCTGCCTTGGGTAATCCAGCACCTGATTTACCAGTAAAGGATGATAAAGGCTCTTAATGCAATGCACTAGTTGAAGAAATCTCCTTGAGCATCACTTAAAGCATTTGAAAGTATATCCATCAAATATTCTTTGCTGATAAGCATAACTTCATAATGCATTGCTTCTCGGACTACAAGCCTTGGGTATAGGAGCACAATTTAACTTTTCTATGTTAAGCAGAACCTGAGTTAGATTCAAATCCTTGAGTTGTCTACCTTAGCTTAACTGACATCAAGATCATTTTGATGATAAGTAACACCTTGTTAGAATTTAACCCCATGAAAGATCTGTCTTGGGTAAGTTAGCACTTAGGTTGTTTTGTATATTATACAGAGCCTTTATTAAGTTAAACCCTCTTTATCACTTGCATTGTGTTTGCGACATTTGATATAACCTTGATTATGTTCTGTTTCCTGAGTAACTTACTTAGGGAAATTAACACATAACATGAATACTTCTTTACACGAGCATCTGTTAAACAGAACTTAGGATCCTTAGAAGAAAAATATATAATATTAAGTACAAAAATGAAATGACAAAAGCTATTAAGAGTTTTTCATTAATTCAAACCACAAAAGATACATAACGTAAAGAAGGAAAGTACAAAATGCCTTCTGTTTTCATTAAAAAAAAATTAAAAAAAAAATAGCTAAAAGAAAGGAACAAAGGTCCATTGCCATGGTCTTTAGGCCTTAGAAGTCTTCTATGCCTCAGTTTCAGTTGTGGCTTGTACCTCGGGAGTTGGTGTGGGGCCAGAAGAGGCCATTATGGTTGGTGGAGCATTTGTAGAAGGAATAGCAGTTGGGGGAGGCGCCTTGGCTGCCCCTTAGTGCCTTGGGCAGCAGTTGTGCTGGGTTTGGAAACAACAAACTCGGTTTGTTTAGTCTTGGTACAGACGAGAGTGCTTGGTTGTTACTCACTTGGTTTGGCCTGGGCTGACAAAATAGCTTGGGGTTGTTGCTTACTGGGTTTGGTTTTGGCTGGAACAGTAGTTTTGGACTACTGCTCGTTGGGCTTAGCTTTGGCAGGGGCAATGGTGCTAGGATTTGGATGAGTGACCTCTGTGGAGCTCGCTGGGGTTGAAGTGGAAGTGCTGACAGAGGATTGGAGAGCTGAGCGAGTTTTGATTGCTAGAGGGTAGAAGACTCTCTTAGGATTCCTCAATTCTGAGTTGAAGTTCACCCCAGCAGCATTCAAGGCGTTGATCCACCTCTGCAAGCAAAAGCTACGGCATACCACAAGGAGTTGGGACTTTAAGTGAGTCTTAATTTCCTTCTACCTTTGGTCGTATGCCATTTGGTCGGCCTTCTCTATCTTCTTGTCCTTTAAAACGAGCTCCTTCCTCAGCTCTGTGATGGTTGTCCGAGCAGGGGGAAGTTGCTTCTTAGCCTTCCTCAGCTGTACCATCTACTCCCTAGCTTGCCTCTCTGTGCTTTCTATGGCAGCCTCGGCCCTTTTTCTCACTTTATCACACTCAGACAATTTTTGTAAGCTCTCCTTTAGCTTCTTATCCTTGGCTGCCTGGGCCTTCTGTGTAGCAAGGCATTTGGACTCCTCCTCCTTTGTGTCACGGAAGGCTTGGTTCATGATAACGTCTTAAAATGTATACTTGTTATATATTTATGTGGGCATTATCTCCTTATCACTATGCTTAATTTGTATAATTAAGCTATGATTTGCATTAATCCTTATTATTTATCTTTACATAATTTCTTGAATAAGATGTTATTCATTGTGTGTAATTTTCTACTTTCAAGAAATTATGTGAGAAAAATGAGTTTACAGGAATTTGTGAGAGAATAGAGGCCAAACTAAAATTAAGTGGAGCTAATGGACCATGCTTAAATGTCTAAGACGGTGCAGCTAGAGTGCTTGGATCGTCTACCATGATTGGAAGCTTCAAATAAGGAAAAAAATCAAAGTGGCAGAATCTGAAAAGGAAAAATCTAATTTGAGCACTGATTAGTATTTTGGGCGTATCTCTCTCCTCAAAAATCCAATTGACACAAGGCTATATGGGTTGGAACCGTGATTTAAATATCTAAAACTTTCTAGTTTTGAGTTTTTCGAAATTCTTAATTTTTGAAGGCCGTAATTAACTCACAAATTACTGTTGTATAACTGGACGGAAATTAAAATAGTAAAAGTTTTATTTTCTTTGGACACTTTGACGTTAGGGTTTTGAAAGGGAGGCTGTGTAGAACGAATTTTGACAAAGTAAACCTTGTATTTTTCTTTCTCTAATGGCAGCCTAAACTCTTTGCTAGGGCTAGGGGTTATGTTTTTTCTATACGGTATGAATATTTAATGTGAATCTTTCTAGGATTTTATCAATGACATATTTGATTGTTCAATTAGATTTCTTTTGATGTATTAGTCCTTCCATGCTTTCAATAAGTTCAATCATGCACTTGTTATTGTTTAGATGAATTTCTAATAGTTTTAAATTGAAATCAAGTTTTAAAGTGAATGAGTTTTTCTGAAAACTTTTCTAACCGCATTATCAATCTAGGTTATCATGCGTTCTTGAATTGTCTCAGTTCAACCGAATCATAAGTATTTAATTGTATAAGAACAATCAATTATGAAATATATATTTTCTTAGATCACAAAGAATCTCATATCGATATAGGGAAACACCCCAATGCCCTAGTATTTACATTATTGATTTAAATAAGTTTTTATTTTTATTCTTTTTAACAATCACCAAGCAAAAGTACTTTCTTCTTCACCCAAATTGTTGTTTAATTATATTGTCTTTGAATTTATCCTTCTCCTTGTGGTTCGACCTTGGTAGTCCGAGAATTATATTACTACGATCTCTTGCACTTAGGAGTGAGCAAGCAGTTCACCCATTCCTCCGCTTATGTGTGCTGCTTGGGTAGCCTGGGCGCAAACAATCCACATTAAGTTTAATAAGGAAACTTATGTAGAAGGGCCATTAAATAGTAATACAGAGGAGAAGTGTTACCAAGGCCAAGTCCCTCTTCACAGATAGGAAAAGCTCGTGCTTTTTAAGTTTCGAAGCTCGTCCATATCCCTGGGAAGTAGAAGGGCTTGCTCCACGGTGCTATCTATATACCCTGCTCTCCCACCATCAAAATCCCGGACGGAAGTGTCCACTTGGAAGGGTGAGTCGTCCAAGTCAAAGGAAGGTTTCCAAACAGGAGCCATGGACCTACGCTCTAAGGCGGTGTTGGAGCTCTCTCCACCCTTTCTTTGCTGGGAGCGAGTCATCTTGACCACCTTGGTGAGCTCTGGTGGAGTTTCCTCTTGAACCTCTCCTTCCTTTATTGATGTGCATGAAATATATACAATAAAGTACCATTAGATTTGCATAGTTAGCCTTATTTTTATATTATTTTGTGACTAATTATATATTATATTTGTTTTGTGGAAAATAAAGACTATTCACAATTGAGAAGAGAGCTTGCCATGAAGTAAAGATTCAGCCCAAAGAAGTAGAGAATCCAGCCCAGGCGTGAATTCAAGAAGAAGCCCAAGATGCAATTCAACATGGATGAAGTTTGCTATGAAAGAAACTACAATCAAGCACAGGTGTGTCACAATAGAAAAAAAGTCAATATGGTGGGCTTTGGAAATCAATCACTAATTGAATTGTTGTTGTGGGCCTCCGTATTACTTCACCAAAACATGTACCTGAAGTCTTAGTGCGTGGCTTGAAATATGAAATCCTTGTTCTACTTGTATTAGGATTAGAGAATAGTGTGCGGCTATTTTTTTTTTTTCCATATATAAGCCTCTAGGTTAGATTGTTTAAGAGAGCGGTTAGGACTGGGGCGCAGGCAGCAACATGTGGTTTCTTTTATGACTCTTCTCTAGCACTGTCACTATTTCTTTATCTATTTTATTTATCTAGCTGAATGTTTAATATTTTATTTTTATGTTTTCTTTCAATTACTATAAGTAACTAAATTTATAATTAGGGTTGAGGATGAAACCTTGTTAAAGATTATCAGTAATATTTATGTGATTTGATTTTTCCCACAATAATTTTTCTTTAATGATTTAAATTGTTCTTGCTTCATATCAATTGACTAAGATGGGATTCTAGATCTGAGTTCAATCATGTTTTTCTCATGATTTAGGATTTGTCTTAATTATTTGAATACTTGGTTTATTAATTCTTGATTATAAAATTGGATATCGCTTGTGATTTGTCTGTCAATGGATACAATTTATTATTTGATTTTTAGAATTGGATATATCTTGTGATTTGTTTGGCTACAGATACAATTGATGATTTGATTTTATACTTAAGAAGCGAAGAAGAACATGCTTTTGATTTTTAAAATAAGGATTTTAATGAGAATATTTTCCATGATAGCAAGATTGATTTATAGATTATCATGTAGTGAGTTGGGAAAAATTAATGATCATAAATATATGTTGATATGACTTATAAGACGGATTCCAAAACCTTAATTCCTTTCTCTTGATTGTTTACATCTTTTTATTACTTTATATTTTTTGCTTAGTTTATTTAATTTCAAAACAAACAATTTTTATTAAACTAGATTAGGATTAATTTGGTTAAGGTTTAATTAATTTTTTTACACTCATTCAAGTCCCGGTGGGTTCAACCTCATTCTTGTCAAACTATACTTCGGTACAATTCATACACTTGCTAGTACTTTGAAATTTCACAACAAGTTTTTGGCGCCATTGCCGGGGACTTGGTTAGGAAAATAAATCAGGTCTTAATTGAATTTTCCCTTCTACTAGTTGTAGTTAAAATTTATTTTTTAAATAGGAAAAAAAAAACTATTCCTTTGTACTTGGTGTATGAGAACTTGGATACGTGATAAAGAAAATCGTCTTGTTAGTTTTGTTTGTCCATCTACAATGGGAGAAATGGGAGATGATACAAAAACTCTTAGGGAGTTGTTCTCATCCATAACCACCAACCCTCTATCTTGCATAGTATTGCCTGCAACCACTACTGCACATTTTGAGTTGAAACCACAGATAATCCACCTTCTTCCTACTTTTCATGGATTGGATAGAGAAGATCCTTATATGCATGTGAATGATTTTCTTGAGATTTGTACTACTTGTAAGTTCCAGAATTTTACTGATGACTCTGTTCGCTTGCGTTTATTCGCTTTTCCCTTGAAGGATAAGGCAAAAGCATGGCTTAATTCTTTGTCACCTGGATCTATCGCTTCATGAGAACTATTGGTCACCAAATTCCTCTCTAAATTTTTCCCAATGGCTAAGACCAATGCTTTGAGGAGAGAAATTGCAGATTTTTATCAAGATGAACAAGAGAAATTTTATGAGAGTTGGGAGAGATTTAAGGATTTGATCTTAAAGTGTCCCCATCATAGTTTTGAAACATGGAGACTAGTACAATATTTTTATAATGATTTGACTCAGACAAATCGTAACATGATTGAGTCCTTGAATGGTGGTGGATTTTTTAGTCTTGTAGATGATGAGGCATACAAATTTCTTGAGAATTTTTTTGAAAGTTCACAACAATGGGATTTTTCCAACCGTAAAGAGAGATCTGCCCCTGCAATTAAGAAATGAGGATTGTATGAAGTCAGTGAAGATGGTGTCGAGATTAGATTACTGGTGGAAAATATTTGTGCATGGTGGCCGAGGATGTCACAAGCATATTTGGCATGACTAAGATGCTTGCCTTTAGAAGATTAACTAACTACAATGCGAAGAAAATAATGTAGGTTTTCCAGGCCTTTAGTGGTAAATCCAATGTTAATGTGGTTGATGAAGGAGCTCAACAATGAGAGTTACATCTCCACAAATGGATCTACGCATCCAACACCACTGTACAACTATTCGACCATTGTCATAAAAAGAGTACATAGGTCCCATGAATGAGAGAAAGAACTCGGTGCTAGAATGTCATGAGTCTTGTAACTCAATTGATACATTCTTGTATTTTCAACGGAAATGTTTAAAGTTCAAATCCCCTTTCCCACTTTGAATTAAAAACTTTGTGTTGGAACAAATTAGGTATTTATAAATTTTTTTTCCTTATTTTAGAAGGGAGATCATTAGGTTAGTTGACTATTTTCAACTTTTCAAGAGCTTTATAACTCAATTAGCACTTTTTAGTGTTTCCAATAGAGACATCTAGAATTTAAATCATCATTTCCCATTGTTGTAATTAATTATCAATAATTATAATAATAAAAAAAGTCAATTTAATTCTTGAGAGGGAAATTAAATATAAATTTTGTAAATTTACGCTGCAAATTATATTTACACATAAAATAAAATAAAATAAAACTATCAAAGGTTAGAAGGGCCATGCCCCCTTTGTCTCATGTTTTTATTAATTCTCTCATTGCATGGATAAACTATTCCAGAATCACAGAAAACATAATAGCCTTTCCGTTCTCCTTTGCTACAATGGAAAATTGCCATCATGAATATTCAGTTCTCATATGTTACATGAAATCTCTTGTATCTCCTGTTGATCTCTCGCTTACTAGTTGATCCAATTCTTGTCAAATGCATTCCTTCTCCTATAGGAAGAGTAACAGATTTAACTCCACAATTCTTTCCCTCAACAACTTCAGCAAATGATATCCCATCTTTCCTATGGTGAAAATTCTTCACAACCATTGTAGACCCACTTGGGTTAAGGTTTATGGTCTTGAATATTTTCAAGTGATCTTGAAATTTGCAACCAATATCTGCAAAATCAATATTTTTGTACTGCTTGATCACTTCACAAGGATTTCCATAGATAAATTTGATCACGTTTTCGAGGCTATTTTTCATAAACAATGCTTTGCTTTTTTCTATATTTGATCTTTATGACCAATACAAATAAGTAGTCCACCAGTTTGCTTTGCAGCAACAGCTAGAGCCATTGTTAATGGAGTTATGCCATCTGAGATGATTTGCACCATTAATCTAGCTCGCTTTCCAGCTGCCAAAGCTGATACAAACTCGATATATTTGGGTTCAATCAGTCTTGAGCGTCCAAGATTACAATCTTGAATGTTGTGGATCTTACACTGGAGAATCAAAATCATATACAATTTAATCAGCTATAGTTGAAACCAAATTACTCAATAGGGTTCATAAATACAAGACGCAAAATTAATGCAATGCTTTTCACCTAAATAAAATAAAATAAAATATAAGAGAAGCTTCCCCTCCTCCCCCCTAAATTAATTAGCTTGATATAACAACTTTTTTGGGCTTAATGCTACAAGTGTCAAATTTTGTAAAAAATAAAAACAAAAACTATCAATAGTGTTAAATTTCTAAATTGATTACTTTATTCCCAAATGCACCAAATATATTTCTCTTTCAAAAAATTTCACAACTATTTACATAATCTTATGGTACATATAGTAAGATTAAAATCAATGATAGAGCTAATAAAAGTGAAAGTAATTGTTGAAATTAATATCTCTAACATTATTCTTTAGAAATAAGCCTAAAATTTTGAAATAGACATGTATTCAGAAAAGATAATTGAAGGTAGAATATTACCAGCTGAATAGTGTGTAGGTAAGCTTTCATGACGTCTTGAGGAAACCATTCCATTGTCAAAGAAAATTGCAAATATAAAGAAGACGTTTGGAATGATCAAGCCTAAGATTGCTTCAAGAAAATTTAAAGGACTTGGAAGGTCAAACAAAGCTGGTGGGCCTATTTATAGCATTCGGATATTGTTTTGATGCCATTATTGAATTCTTCTTACAACCAATTAGAGTGTTGTTGAAGCCGGACACAGATCTCATCACATTAGGACAAGTGGTCTATTGTAAAGAACTTTGAGAGTTTGATCATTTGCATGTAGGTGAAGTCGTGGCAGCGTTTTGAGCACTTTCAAGTGACCAATACTCTGACTGCTATAACTCTAAGGAATGTGATTTGCTTGTTTCCATGCACGTTAATTATTCAGATATGGGAGGAGAGAGACACTTGGCGTTGCCATACATTCCTCTAAATGACACGTGGAGAGCATGAGTATAAAGACATGCATGCAAGAACTTGGGAATAAGATTATCATATATATCCAAGAAAAATTGCAGAAATTGCACGTATAAAGGCATGCAGACACGTAAAGGTGTTTGATGTAAAACTAAACCCAGCACCAAGCCATAAAAAAAGCCCCCCAACGGGCAATGAAAGAAGGAAATAAGGAAAATAGATATGTCATTGTTGTTCATGTCAAATTTAATTACATGCGTCTCCATTACTTTCAGCATATCAGAGGTAAAGATAGTTAATGGCTTTTCAGATTGTTGAATGGATTCAATAGGAAATTGAAATTTTTCCTTATTCAACGTGCAACTGAACTCTTTAATGGCTCTGAACAATTAAATTCAACCAAATTGTTTAAATAGTTGAAATTACTTCAACAAAATACCTTTAAAAAGTGCAATTAAAGAGTCAAAACTTGACAACAAAAAATAATTGACCATTTTCACAAGTGAGATTGCGTGTTAATTTAAGTAGTCAAAGCTGATAGCCTTTCTGTGCTCTCAAAAATACATCTAAAAATGCCATTCACATTTCTTTTGACATTGTTTCTATCAAAAAATGGTAAATACAGGCAAATAAATAAAATTTTAAAATCAATATTACGATAATAAAGTTTTAATCAATTCATCATTTCTTGTAATAAAATTAAAAGTGGGATAATGTCCTTAAAAAAAAAAGAAGTGGGTGGAAGCGTGGAGTTAGAGAAGGCACAATTAATGGTGATCTGTGGAAAAAGAAAAATCATTTTTATGTGAATGTTCTATGAGAACTAGAGAAGGCATCATATGAAAAAAAAAGATTTTTACAAAAAAAAAAAAAATACTAAGTAGGTATTTTAAATTATTTGAACAAGAGAGCCTTTAAAAAAAAAAAGATAGAGAGAGTATTCTGGCCATGCTTTTTATTTTTTGTACTTAAGGATTAGTATTATTGATGAGTTGATTTACTTATTAGTATATTTTTGTTGGTTCTGTTTTTGTAAGAAGTGAAAATTTACTTGAAAAATATTGTTATATTGACCATTAGAATGACACTTGGAATAAGATTGAAGTTCAATTAAAATTCAATTTGGCACCCTTGGCTCCCTATTAAACATCCACCTTTAGTCACTTCTCCAATCATTGAGTCCATGGAGGATGCCACGGTTGATTGTCTAATAGATGAGAACACAGGAAAATGGGACGCTGAAATGTTGGATGGAATCCTTGTACCAGCTGAAGCTACAATTGCAAAAAAGATCCCACTAGCCCGAAGCCCAACTAAAGACTCTCTGTTCTGGCCTCCACGGCAAATGGGCAGTATAATTGTAGGAGGCGAAGTTTGAGGAGGATACACAAGCGGACTTAGATAGAAATTTCTGGAAGTTCCAAACAAGTATAAAAACATGAAATGGAGAGCATGCAGAAACTCTCTCCCAACAAAACTAAACCTGACCTGAAAAACAATCATAGACAACCCAACAGGTGACCGATGCTCTTCAAACATTGAGGATTCGTTGCATGCTCTATGGGGTTGTTTGGGTTTGGATAAGGTTTGGGATGGAGACAGATGGAGCTTTCAGACAAGGGAGGCGTTTGCGGACTTCAAGCATTTATGCAGATGGATAATGGAGAATGAGAAGTCACCTGAGCTCTTTGCTATCCAAGTATGACAGATATGGCCCCAAAGAAACCAGTCACGTTTGCAGCAACCTTGCTGTCTTACAAAGGACCTAAAACAAGTTGCACAAAAGCGCTGGGATGAGATCAAAATTGCCGACCCACTGCCAAACCCGATCAGACCTCAGCCAATACCAAAGTGGACAGCACCACCACCGAATATATATAAGATAAATTATGATGGAGCGATCTCAAATGCAGACAACAAAGCAAGGGTTGAAGTGGTAATTCGAGACTGCAATGGAGAGGTAATTGCATCCTTAATTCAGCAATTGGAGCAGGCATACCAGCCCGTGAAAGTGGAGGCAATTACTGAATGCAGAGCAGTGGAGTTTGGTAGCGAGATTGGAGTGGACTGTGCTATTATGAAGGATGATTCAGAAGTGACTGTGAAGGCCTTGAGGAACAAGGATAATGGGTTACTTTCTATTACATCTCTGATAAATGATGTCTCTTTATTTTTCAGTTTGTATTCAGAATTGTCACTCTCACATAAGGAGAAATGGCAATAAAGTTGCTCATAGTTAAGCTAGGCTAGTTTTAATCACACCAGATTGTACCGTGTCAATAAATAATGTTCCGTTTCGCACCTTACCGTTTGTTCAGGCTATTTTAGCTACACTTTAATTTTTTTTATTGAACTTTTCTTTGGTTAATTTCTGCGCACCTTTATGTATTAATTACAATGTACACTTTAACCATAAAAGAGTGTCAAGGTTGATACGTGGAAAGGCTAAGTAAAAGAGAAAGAAAAGAAAAAAGTGGAAAAAAGAGCCCAAATACCCCTTAAGTTCAATAAATGTGATACAATAAGGGGAGTCAAACCTAAAATTCTAATACTCAATGAGTAGAGGCTAATGGTGCATCACAAAGATAATCCTAAAATTGTTAAATAAAAAAAAGGTTGGAGAACATAAGGGGCGGTTTGGATTTCTAGTTTCCATAACTCATAACTCTGTTTCCATAACTCATAACTCAAAAATGGTAGGATCGATAACTCAAAGTCCGTTTGGGAGCACCATAACTCTGTTTCCATAACTCTGTTTCCATCACTCAATTCTCTGATTTTTGAGTGATTAGTTATGGAAACTGAAAACACATTTTAGGTGTTTTCAATTTCCATAACTCAGTTTTCAATGGCATTTTTGTAATTATACTTACCATCTTTTTTACTTTGGCCGCAATATTTGACTTCATTTTATTTTTTATTATTATTTTTTTGCTTTGGAACGTCTTTGTTGCGGAAATGAGCCGCAATCTTTGACTTTGCTTTTTTTTTTTTTTTTTTTTTTTTTTTGGAAACAGTAACACTGAGTGATGAGTGAGTGATTGAAGTGTGTTTGGGTGGGTTTAGAAAAATTGGAGTATTTTAAGTGATGAATGATGAGTGAGGAGTGATGAGTAATGAGTGATGAAAATTGAGTGAGGAGTGATGAGTGACGAAAAAAAAAAAAAAACCAAACAGGCTCTAAATAACACATTAAAGTGACTAGCGTATAGAGCAAGACAGATAAACTTTCATTTGCATGAAAGTGACTAGCGTATAACTTTTTTATATATCCTTAGATTTTGCAAATGCCCTATCTCAATTAGCAAAATCTACGTTTTGGGACTATGAAAAAATCTAAATAGACCCAATCGTACTTTTAATACAACACTCCCTTAAATCTTCATTGGGCCATGTAAAAGAATCAGACTTGTAGGATTTTCGCAAAAATAGGCAATCAACAAAAGGAATGTGACCTACTAACCTCATCAACTTTGCACCCGTATGCCCATATTAGCTTCTATCCATAATTTTTTTTGGCACACACATCCCGTTCTTGTACAACTAGATTTACATTTGCCTTGTCTTAGCTACAAGATTGATAATTGCTGATGCCTTTAGTTCTACTAAAACATCATGTATTTCCTTAGTTGGACCGGGTTTATGCAGCCTCACATGGGCCCGGCCCCAGCCCACACAATAACCCAATTGTTTTCTTTTATTTTATTTTTATGGGAAATAACCCAATGGTTTTTTTTTTTTTTTTTTTTTATTAATGGAAAAAACCCAATTGTTGGGACAAAGCATTTCAACTTTTCCCTATAATTTTTTTCCCTTTTTTCTGGATAAGGGATTCCAAGTTTCAAACTTCTATATATATATATATATATATATATATATTTTTTAAATGTATTGTGTCATTTTTTCACTTCTTTTTCTCTCTCCCCACCTTTTTTTTTTCCTTCTTGTTAATCTTTTGTTCACTATTGGCCATTGGGCACTTGCGTTGATTCTTTGGTTGAGCCTCGGAAAAAAATAAATAAATAAAGAAGGTTGGCCTGCCATTTAAGTGCTTGTTGGTAAATATAATCATGGATTTTCTTGAACGATGATGAGGTCAACATTTTCAACCACGAAGCCTTTTTATGACGACATTTGAAGCAAAATAGACAAGATCAAAGTCATCATTTATGTCGGATCGTTTAGACCCCTTAAACCCAACAGATTAACCTAGAGAATTAACCAAGTGATTAACTTAGGTAATTTAAACAGAACTAGGTTAACACAAGTATATTGAAAAATAATAAAGCAGCGGAAAATAAAGAACACAAAGATCTGATGACCCAGGAAAATTAAACCGGTAAAAAACCTGGAGAAGATTTAACCTAGCTATCCTCAAGGTAAACCGAATTCACTATGAAAGAATCGAAGTTTACACAATAAGACTTAGACCACTAATATCCTATTGCTACCCAAGTGTAGGAAACTTACTACCACGACCCCATGATAGTTCCGAGATCCACGGACTCCTTCTTTCTTGAATTCTTCAGCAATTCACAAGCGCACCTGCTTGTATTTCTTGAAGATCTTTGATTCTGCAACTGTATGATTTACCAAGCTCTTGACATGAGTCTTGAGTTTGTAAACCCTAAGTGTATGTGAAGGTAAACACCTCTAGATCTCACAATGAGATTTACAAACACAGCAAAACAGAACACTAAAAACGTGGCTAGGGTTTTCCCTTATATACTTAGGGCAAAACATAAAACCCTATACATTAAATGGGCTAGGGCTGAGTTGGAAAATTCTTCAGAAAAACAATCTGCACAACTTTCGATTGATCGAGTCTATTTTTCGATCGATCGAGTCAGGCAGAAAGTGCACAGTGAATTCTGCATAAAACTCGATTCCAACTTTACATTAAGAGCCATACTTTGAGCAAGTCTAACACACAACTTAAAGAATGTTTTGATCATGGTTTGCCAACATTACAAATTGAAGTTCTAATACATTAGTTCCTAATTCTTAGAACCTAACAATTTACTTAGTCAAAAAATTTAGAATTCTGGTGAATTTCTTTTTATATTGACCTTATTCTACTTAAAGTTTCATGAGCTATTTTGGGTCAAATGCTCACTTATTCAAATGGTCAAGTAATTATCTTGTCCTTATGATAGTTCATAATAGCCACTTTAGTATAATAACTAAATGTAAATATATAAGGAACAACTATATAAAAATGTTGTCAAGAGACTTTTGTTCCCCAACACTTTTCAATATTTCCAACTTAAATATTAAGGGTTCAAGTCTCTCTCTTCCTCTCTTGTTATTGTAATGCATAGCTACTGAATTATTAAAAATAATAATAATGATATAAAAATGCAATTAATTATGGTGTATATATACACCATAATTAATATACATACGTGCAATCAAAATATTATGATTAACATTTTCTAGCCTTATCTAAGAAGTCAGCCCAGCTCTCTCTCTCTCTCTCTCTCTCTCTCTCTCTCTCTCTCTCTCTCTCTCTCTCTCTCTCTCTCTCTCTCTCTCTATATATATATATATATATATAAATATATACATATATATGTAAAGCTCAGTGAAAGTTCAATTATAGAATTTATAAATAGAATTCAATTTTGTGTCATGTGTCTAAATTTATGTGGAGACCATACTAAAATTATTTATTTAAGTTTGTGTCATGTGTCCACTTAAGTTTTTTAATTTTTGTGTTAAGTGTGTTAATGAATGCAAAATACTAAGAATCTAATATTAATGAACAATAAAATAAATGATAAATAAATTAGTCACATATATTCAATAAAAATTACTGCACAACAAGGATCACTACACATTCTATTTAAATAAAAATTAGAAAAAAAAATGATCATAAATACTATCAAGTTTATGTAAGAATTTTAATATATGACTAATTACGTTTACTTTAAAAAAATTTGACTAATTATTTATATTTTTATGATAAAAGTTGTGTTTAATTTTAAATGTATCTATATGTATGCATGTTTTACATGCTATTTTTTTAAAATAATTTCACTAATTATTTATATTTTTATAATAAAAATTGTGTTTAATTTTAAATGCATATATGCGTTTGCATGGATTACATACTAGTGTGTGTGTGTGTGTGTGTGTGTGTGTGTGTGTGTATAAAGTTGGCGTAAATGCACTTTTAGACCCTACATTTTGGCCTTTTTTTTTTCATTTTGGTCCTTACATTTTCATTTTACCACTTTTAGTCTCTAAACCAATTAACGCGTGACATTTATGTCCTTACCGTCACCCAACAAACGGAAAAAACTGACGTGGCTAACGGCACATTAAAATAATAATTAAAAAAAAATCTATTTTGGCATTAAAAAATGCCACATCAACATCTAAATTAAAAAAATTAATTTATTAATTTTGACTAAATAAAAAAAAATTACAAACAAAATTAAAAACAAAAAATCACATGAATTGAGATTAAGAGTGCCTTGAACGAGAACAATAAGAATACAAATCCAGATTTAAAAACATGAATTGTCATTTTCTCTTTTTTTTTTTTTTTTTTTCCTTAGAAAACAAACCCAAGATTAAGCAAGAACACAAACACAAATCCAGTAAGAACACAAACACAAACACAAATGCAGACAAATCCAATAAGAACACAAACACAAATCCAGCGAGACTACAAACACAAACCCATCAGTCCATCTTCAGGAAAATCAGCAACAACCTAATTCGCTTACCTCCATCTACACAAACTCCTATACAAACAAGCTCAAATGAAAAAAAACCCAATAACAAAAGCCAAATCGTAAACCAAAGATATGGGTAATCAATTCTAGTGGAAGCAAAATCGAGAGGCCGAAGTGCTAAACCAAAGAAACCAAACATAAAACCCACCACCAAAACTAGATCCAAAACCACCAAATCATAGATTTGAACGACCAAAAACCCAAATCCCAAATCCGAAACCCGTCAGCAAAACCTAATGATTTGAAACCTTCAAACCCAAACCTCCATTGATCAGTGACCTCCATCGATCAGCGACCTCCATCTGAGAGAGGCCCACTGAAAAAAGAAAATTAAGGAAAGTGGAAGAGAGTTTGGTTTCTCAGAAAAATCTTCAAATAAATTGAGTAAATCTGCTTATGGGTCAAGAAATTTGAAGAATTTTAGTTCTGGGTTAAGAAGATCTCCAAGGTTGAATAGTTGCGCAGAAGTCTTTCGGAGTCTTAGACAGTCTCCGAGGTTAATCAGCAAAATATGGTTGATGCACGCGTAGATTGTGAGGAGAAAGTTTCAATGAAAACAAGGAAATCTGATGTTGGGTTGAGTAGTCATGGGAATATGAGTTTTAGGTCGAGGGAGGCTTCAAAAATGAATGGTAGTGATGAGGGCATTGTAGGGTTTAGACGATCTCATAGGGTTTCTAATCAACAAAATTTTGTTGATGAACATGTGGAAGAGTAGCAGTGGTAACTCTTTGGATGAAGTAGGTTTAACAGATGATGAAAAGTCTTTGGATGAAGTGGATTTAACAGATGATGAACAAGCTGACAAGGGTGTGATCTTTTTGGATTTGTGTTTGTGTTCTTGCTTAATCTTTGTGTTTGTTTTCTTAAAAAAAAAAAAAGAGAAAATTTCAAATAAAAGAAAATTTTCTTCTTGTTCTTAAATTTGGGTTTGTGTTTTATTGTTCTTGTTCAAGGATCTGAGATCTCCATTCATATGATTTTTTGTGTTTTATTTTTTTATTTAGTTAAAATTAATAAATTAATTTTTTTTAATTTAGATGTTGATGTGGCATTTTTTAAATGCCAAAATAGATTTTTTTAAACATTATCTTAATGTGCCGTCAGCCACGTCAACCTTTTCTGTTAGTTGAGTGATGGTAAGGATTTAAATGTCACACGTTAATTGGCTTAGGGACTAAAAGTGATAAAATAAAAATTTAGGGACCAAAATGGAAAAAAGCCAAACTGTAGGGACTAAAAGTGCATTTACGCCTATAACGTTTAGAGAAAATTCAATTAGAATTTAAAATTAGAATCCAATTTTATGTCATGTGTTTAAATTTATGTGGGGATCACATTGTAATTATCCACTTAAATCTGTGCTATGTGTCCACTTAAATTTTTTAATCTATATGCCAAGTGAGTTAAAAAGTGCAAAAAATACTAAGAATTTAATATTTTTAATGAACTAAGAAAAAAGAAAAACCAATCACATATACTCAATAAAAATCACTACACATTCTATCTTATTAAAAATTAGAAAAAAAAATGATATAAATAATATTTAATTTAGGTAAGAATTTTAATATATGACTAACTGTGTTTACTTTTTTTTTTTTAAATAATTTGACTAATTATTCATATTTTATGATAAAAACTGTGTTTAATTTTAAATGTGTCTATAGGTATGCATGTGTTACATGCTATATTTTGTGTTTAATTTTAAATGTATCCATATATTTGCATGGGTTACATACTAGTTTTAATAATTGACCCTTTGATAAGAATTAATTTCTAATATAATGAATAGTAACATAAATATAAAATAATTGGTTAAAAGGAAGCAAATACAATGGTTCAAAGTTGGAGTGAGTTTGATTTCCAACTTTGAATATATATTAATTATGAATACACCAGATATTTGCCGGCCAGCCAAGCCTAGAAGGATTTGTGATGTGTATATATATATATATATATATATATATGTAAGTTCGTTTAGACTCCTTAAACCCAACAGATTAACCTAGTGAATTAGCCAAGTGATTAACTTAGGTAATTTAAATAAATCTAAGTTAACACAAATATATCAAAAACAATAAAGCAGCGGAAAATAAAGAACCCAAAGATCTAATGACCCAGGAAAACCAAACCGGTAAAAAATCTGGGGAGGATTTAACCTAGCTATCCTCAAGGTAAAACCGAATTCACTATGAAAGAATCGAATTTTACACAATAAGACTTAGACCACTAACATCCTATTGCTACCCAATGTAGGAAACTTACTACCACGACCATGTGACAGCTCCGAGATCCACGGACTCCTTCTTTCCTTGAATTCTTTAGCAATCCACAAGCGCACCAGCTTGTATATTTTTAAGTTTTCTTGATTCTGCAACTATATGATTTACCAACCTCTTGACATAAATCTTGAGTTTGGAAACCCTAAGTGTATGTGAAGGTAAAACACCTCTAGATCTAACAAATAGATTCACAAACACCGCATTCAGAACTCTAAAAACGTGGCTAGGGTTTACCCTTATATACCTAGGGCAAAACATAAAACCCTATACATTAAATGGGCTTGGGCTGAGTTGGAAAAATTCTCCGGAAAAACATTCTGCACGATTTTCGATCGGTTGAGTCTAATTCTCGATCGATCTAGTCAGGCAGAAAGTGCACAGTAATTCTGCATTCAACTCGATTCCAACTTTACGTAAAAAGCCATACTTTGAGCAAGTCTAACACAAGACTTAAAGAATGTTTTGATCATGGTTTGCCAACATTACAAATTGAAGTTCTAATACATTAGTTCCTAATTCTTAGAACCTAACAAACTCCCCCTTTGGCAATCCGTGACAAAACACATACTAAACAAAAAGCTCAAAGTTTACAAATTGAAACAGCCCATTACAAAATTAAAAAGCCACTAAACAATTCAACCTAACTACTATCTAACAGTTGCAAAGTAGACAGCAGCACGACTGAATCAACCTGTATATTCCTGTAACACTTAACAAACACATAAATGTATGTGTGGAAAAAAAAATACAAGGAATATAAATAAACTTCTTGATTTCACATGACACAAAATAAAGACATATATCATTAATAAACATCATAAATATAAATCAATAAGCAAAGTAGCATAGTGAAACAAGAAACATATACATCAAAATGTATCTCAAAAAAAATATCCTAACAAAAGCCAACAATGTAAATACAAAGTGAAGCACCTAGATACAATCTAATAACTTCACAAGCTTAAATAGTGTCACCGTCAAGTACAAAACTCAAAACTCCCCCTAAGACAAAAATCTCTTCTACAAAACATGGACCCTCCTCAATAAAATGCACTCCCCCTTTTTGTGACAAATTGCCAAAGGGCACTCACTCATCATCAAAAGGGGGCGGCGGAGGAGAACGACGAATACTCGCCAAATCCGCTCTCAAAGCTCGAAGCTCATCTAGAACGTCCACCAGAAACTGACCATGACCCGCCTGAACGGTCACGACAGTGTCCAGAGTCCGACGAATATCAGCAACATCCGAAGGAGAAGGTGGAGGAGCATCATCAGCAGGAACAGCAGATGTCTCAGCTATAGGAGCATCTGTAGAAGAAGAAGGGGGTGGAGTGACACCGGAAGGCTCTACCCTAGGACGCTTAGAGCTAGCTCGAAGTTGAGTAGCCCTTTGCCTCAAAAAGGTAGCACCTATAGGAGCAATGACATGTACAGGCTCAGAAGCAGGAAAATCACCTAAACCTAAATGAAAGAGAATCCTATGAATAAAACGGGAAAGAATAAAGCATAAGCCGTAGAACCAAACCGATGTACCTCGTTCAAAGAACGAAGGAACAAATGAGGAAAACTGATAGGAGCATCAGTAACAAGGGCATACAAAAAGACACACCTCTCAAGAGGGATGGTGTGGAGATGAGAAATAGGCCACAAGGAATGACAAGCAATCCTAAAGAAAAGGTAATGAAGCTTAAAGAGCTCAGTAGATGTGATCCGAGGATTAGAACCCCACTGGATAGAAGACCCAGTGATGTATGACATAACATCATCTAGAGGCGGAGACTCTTCATAAGGAAAAACGGGATGATCAACAATGGGCACCCCAAGAGCATCAGACACCACCGAAGGGGTAATGCGATACTCTACACCTCATAACCAAACCTTAACCAAGGTGTTGGTATCATAGATGTGGATAGAGAGGTTCGAATAAAACTCTCTAATTAAGGTGGCAGGAGGAGGAGGATGCTCAAACTCGAGCAAAGATAACCAACCCCGACGCTCAAAATTACGTCTCACCTCAGGATCTACCTCATCTAGAATGACCCTACGCTCAGCCCAAATATGACGCCTAAGATTAAGGGTCTCATAGGTCTCTTGGTTCTTCTCACTAGGGAACCGATCACTATCAAATGAAGGTGAAGGGTCAGAAGTCCTATGGGCTCTAGTTTTCCTAGGCATGGTGCTAATAAAAGAAAAGAGAGACACAGCAAGAGAAGAGCAAAAACAAAAACTAAGGGCAGACTGCAAGTTAGCACAGCATAAAAAAAAAAAATCTATATGATGCATGAACAAAATATGCAAATGATGCATGAACTAACGCAATGACAAGTTCAAATATAATCCAAATTAATAAAATTGACTTGAGCATGAGTTTTAAATTAAAAATACCTAATTTTGAGAAAAACCCAATTTTCAAAACACAACAAATTGAGAAATTGATCATCACAACAGTTAAATAACACAATATAATGATCAAATTAACCGATCAAATTAACCAATCTAACAAGTCAATTTCCTCAATTTAAATCAAATTGAACAAAATCCCCAAATTTATCAATTTTTAGCCCTAGATTTTCAAATTTCTCACAAAGCACCAAATTAATCAAATTAAACCACATATAGTGCTTGGATAAGGTGTCTCCACAAAAACCTATGATTCATTCGAAAAAGAAAGAGCCAAAATCACACCCAAAAATGCTAAAAATAGAAATGCCGAAAATAACCCAAAAATGCATGAAAAAATGCATGAAACTTGAAAATAAAAACAAAAGGAGGGACAAAAATGTCTTACCGGCCTTGGGAGAGAGGATTGATGCAAAAAGATCGGAGGAAAACGACAAAATCAGCAAAACACACTTTGACCGGTTGGTAAGGAGACAAAAAGAGTTTGAAAAGATTTTGAAAAGTGAAGAACACGTGAGAAAAGTTCCTTTTTAAAAACACTCAACCCGATTTTCGATCGATCGAAAAACAGATTCGATCGGTCGAAAATCCTTCAATTGATCCAATACCAATCAAGAACCGATCAAAACACACAGAGACTTTACTGAGATTTTAAAAACAATTTCGATCGATCGATCGAAAAACAGACTCGATCGATCGAAAATCTGAAAATTTTAATTTTTGAAAAATGAAACATATTTGCTCAAAAACTCCTCAAAGCATTAGATTTTATGAAAGAATGTATGAGTATGAGATGAAATGTTTTCCAAAAACTCATATTTTTAACCCAGATCTCTCAAAGCAAAATTTTCTCTTAATATCCCTCAACCATTTAAACAAGCAAACATGTTCTGCATCAATTTTCAGAAATATTCAAACTTGGTTGGTCAGACCAAAAACACACAAAGACATGTACACAGTTTAGCAAAGAATAACTTGTGTAGTGTGTGCAGCTAGCACAAGTTTGAGAAACATGTGAGGTGATATGCACATAGTAGTCAATCACAATTTCTACAAAATCCATCACATGAATTTGAAAGAGACTATTACTTAAAGAGTTACATCATATAACTCTCACATCTCCTAGAATAAAAGCTTGCAATCATGTAAGTTTCTTGATTTGCCTCAAAATTAATATTCAAATTAATTGATTAGAAACTTAATAATATAGCCGGGATAATATACACACCAATTTTATGAATTGTGAGATTATTATAGCCCAATAATGTAAACACCAATTTTAGTTAGAGGCTACACCTTATGTACTTTTTGTGCATGTGCTACACTTTCTCAAACACAAAATCTTACGATATGCACTAAGGTGTTCATGATTGGCTAGTAAACAGTGGTGAGATGGTTATTTATGTCTTTCTCAATAAGACCAAGTCCGACAATCAAAGACATAAGACTTCAAGATCAAGATCGTGTGATCAACAAATATAGCATCTTCCCACACAACATGCACAACTAAACTTCAGCTAGTAAAGTGCAATAGAAATAAGTGCATCAAAGCTAAACCAGGTACATAAACATGTTATGCAAAATTTGATTGACCAACCTTGTCTTCAAGTTCAAGGAAAAAATAGCAAAAACACAATTTGCAAAAAAAATTTTTTTTTTTTTTATATAAATAAAAGAAACAAACATCCTAAAATGAAATGCATGAATGTTATGCAATGCAAATCCTAGAAACAAAGGTCACAAAAGATAGAGCAATGAAGCACAAGGACCATATCAGACAGACTCAATTAGGTCGAGCCTTTTGCATCCAAAACTTTTTAGATGCAACTCTTGCATTGGAGTTATGATTCACATTAGAATTCTGAGCAACTCCAGGATTGGAATAAAGGTTTAGTACCTTTACCAATTCACCAATAAGTACCATAGGATCATGCGCTTGGGGCACAAGTACTTTAGATTTATTTGCTCGCTTTGCAGGTTGCAACTTAAAACAATTTGGACGAATGTGTCCAGACTTTCTACAAAAATGACAAACCCATGCAGGCTTATCATGCAATTTGCCCTTAGAAGAAGTAGAAGCTCTAGAATGAGAAGCTTGAAGATCAACCCTAATCTTCCTAGGTGGAGTAACATCTACAGATTTGACAGGTTCACTCACCAAGAGTTTGACAATCTCACTCTTAGGAGGTTCAAAAGAGGGAACAAATTTAATGGAAGAAGGTTCAGGCACGGAGATGCTATCCACAAAATCTAAGTCAGTTTTGTCAGAGGGAGACTTTTGAACACTTAACATGTGATCAAGTTTGGAGCTTGCAGACCTATTAGTTTGTTCTCTAGCAACAGATAGTTCAAGTTCCAAACATTTAACTTTATCAAGTAAAAGCATGTTCTCAGTTTTCACATTATTCAAAAACTCATTTGCATCAAACAGTTTCACAAGTAAAATTTTCTTTTCAAGTTCAAGAGATGCAATTTTCTTTAAGCCTAAATCAACATTCATGGCATCCTTTGTAGCAACTTTGCAAAGTTTATTATAGACTTCTTGTAAATCTGCATCTTCAGAGAGTTCCCCATCAGAAGGGTTCTCTTCAACAGATACGCTTTCATTAACTACAGTAGTAGCAGTGAAAGCAATGAAGTTTCCTTCCTCATCACTAGCAGATTCATTGTCAGAAACTTCATCACTAAGGGTTACAGCCATAGCCTTACCCTTAGACTTCAAGTATGTAGGACATTCAGATTTCATATGACCACACTCTTGACATCCATAACATTGTTGTCCCGAAGAATTATTAGAAGGTTGACATACTTTCTCTTTAGGTTTTTCAGTGTTATTAACCTTAGTGGGATCATTCCTCCTAAAATTTCTAGGTTCAGCAGTGTTCTTGCCTCTTGCCCTTCTGTTATTGTTCCTAAAAAATTTCTAAAGTTCTTGGCAAGATAGGCAATCTCTGTAGCAGAGAGTTCATCATCAAATCCATCATCCTCTACATCATCAACAGACTTAAGAGCCATTGATTTGGATTTGTTTGTCTTGGGTAGGTCCAACTCATAAGACTGAAGAGATTCTACAAGTTCATCAACAGGGATGGAGTCCACATCCTTGCTTTCAGTGATGGCAGTCACTTTGGGTCTAAAGTCCTCAATCAAAGATCTAAGAATCTTCCTAACAATTTTAGGTTGATCATAGATTTCACCCAAATTATATGCAGAATTAACAATATCATTTAGTTTAGCATAGAACTCATCAAAAGATTCATCATCATTCATTCTAATGCTTTCAAATCTAGTAGTTAACTGTTGCAATTTATTTATTTTAACTGCCTTTGTGCCTTCATGCACAGTCTGGAGGATTTTCCAAGCAGTATGAGCAACCTCAACATTAGAGATCCTCTTAAATTCCTCCATGGAGACAGCATTGAAAATAGCATTCATAGCTTTGCTATTGAAAGCAGCTGCCTCCTTTTGAGAAGTTTTCCACTCACTCACAGGAGTAGTGGGCTTCTCCCATCCGTACTCAACGGAGTTCCAGACTCTCTCATCAATGGATTTTAGGAATGCTTTCATCCTTACTTTCCAATAAGCATAATTGTTTCCATCAAAGTGAGGTGGAACAACAAGAGTGTCCGTGTTCCATGACAACAGGGGTCAAGGATCAGCTCAAAGATCAAAGGATCAAAAACAAAAGCTACCCGCTCTGATACCACTTGTAAGTTCGTTTAGACCCCTTAAATCCAACAGATTAACCTAGTGAATTAGCCAAGTGATTAACTTAGGTAATTTAAATAAATCTAGGTTAACACAAATATATCAATAACAATAAAGCAGCGGAAAATAAAAAACCCAAAGATCTGATGACCCAGGAAAACCAAACCGATAAAAAATTTGGGGAGGATTTAACCTAGCTATCCTCAAGGTAAAACCGAATTCACTATGAAAGAATCGAAGTTTACACAATAAGACTTAGACCACTAACATCCTATTACTACCCAATGTAGGAAACTTACTACCACGACCACGTGACAGCTCCGAGATCCACGAACTCCTTCTTTCCTTGAATTCTTCAGCAATCCACAAGCGCACCTGCTTGTATATCTTTAAGTTCTCTTGATTCTGCAACTGTATGATTTACTAACCTCTTGACATAAATCTTGAGTTTGGAAACCCTAAGTGTATGTGAAGGTAAAACACTTCTAGATCTAACAAATAGATTCACAAACACCGCATTCAGAACCCTAAAAACGTGGCTAGGGTTTTCCCTTATATACCTAGGGCAAAACATAAAACCCTATACATTAAATGGGCTTAGGCTGAGTTGGAAAAATTCTGCAGAAAAACATTCTGCACGATTTTCCATCGGTCGAGTCTAATTCTCGATCGATCGAGTCAGGCAGAAAGTGCACAGTAATTCTGCATTCAACTCGATTCCAACTTTACATAAAAAGCTATACTTTGAGCAAGTCTAACATAAGATTTAAAGAATGTTTTGATCATGGTTTGTCAACATTACAAATTGAAGTTCTAATACAATAGTTCCTAATTCTTAGAACCTAACAATATATTTATTTATTTATTTATTTATTTATTTATTTATTTATTTATTAGGGAATGAGGTATTATGCCAAATTTTTTATCACCATATTATTCTCTAGTAATCTATGGATATGTGAACCTATGGATTATTCAGCATTACAACACACATTTTATAAAAGAAAATTCAGAAAAGTGGAGTAGAGATTACTATGTGTCTATTTGAGAACAATTTATTTTATTTATTTATTTTTTAAAGTCAAAGTGTACTAAAATATACCTCTACCTTGAAAAAAGTGAGAAAAAGTGGAAAAAAAAAGTGAGAAAAAGTGGAAAAATGTGAAGTTTTAAAATAATGTATACATAAAAGTTAAAAGTTAAAAGTTAAAAATTAAAACTAAAAGTTAATGTTAAACTCACCCTATATATCATGACTTGTAATATATTGATAAATACATACATTCGGCAGCATAGTAATAAGCGAACTAAGAGAAAATATCACTAAGCTTAAGGGAGATTTAATAACATTTCGCTAATGATAATGTTGTTGAGGTAATCTAAGAACATTATTTATTTTATTCTTTTTTTTTTTTTGAGAATGTATTTATTTATTTTATTCTTGAATTATTATTATACTTATTTTTAAGTTCCAAACTTTTTTTTTTTAATAATAACTTACATTGTTTCCAAAGTTTTAGTTAATTTAATGAATCAATCAAAATCAGGTATCACAAAAAGGGTATTACTAGCTAGTATTTTATATTCATTTTTTGATAAAATTGATCGAAGCTGTAGACCAAGATGTACAAGAAAGTTTGTAGATTTGTTACCAAAAAAAGTTAATATAATTTTATCATGTGTTATATTTTTATTAATTTCAATTATTGACGATTTTCCTCTTTTATAATTTTTTGTTACTATACATTGTTACTCTTTCGTTGTTTTCCAATTTTCCACTAATATTTTTAATATAATTATCTTAAATTATTTATTTCAAGTTCAAATGCTACATTTATCTCCCAAAAAAAAAAAATCAAATCAAATGCAGCATCCATTGATTTCTTTCACTTTTAGAAATTGTAATGATCCCTTTCTATAAACTATAAAGTGATAAACAATTTTAGGAATGTTGCAAATTATAGTGAACTTTTACAGTGTCTTTAACTTTTATCTTCTATAAAATAAGTTTTTGGAATTTTGGATAAGCTTAAATTTTAAATTGAGATAAAAATGACTTTAACCAAATATAAGCTGTTTTCAACAAAAATTAAGCCTACTGTAAATTTGTATAATATATGTCTTTTATTTTGAATTAGACACTTTTTTTAACTAAAATAATTATACAGTACTTTACCTTAAACAAAATAAAATAAAAATATTATACAACAATTAATTTTAAAATACCACACTTTAGAAAAAGAAACTAACAAAATATTTTGTTTGGCATAAAAAATAGGAGGTTGTTAACATTTTTTAGATGTTATCATGCATTTTTTAGAGAGGTGCTACGTCCACAACATTTTTATAATATTTTCACAACAAACAATAGTTTAAAACTTTTGTTATTCATTTACGTATTTGTTAAATATAAAACCTTTTTTTTTTTTAATTTTTGTAAGAAATAATGAGATTATGTCAGTTAATCTCCCTTGATTTTATTGATTTATTTTATGATCAACTTACCTCTTTTATGTTTTTTTTTATTTACATTTAATTTACAATTTCATTTTTTTTTTCATTTTTTTCTCTTATAAATTTATACAATTGTCTTAAAATCATTTATTGCATTGATTTCTTTTATTTATAAATTTTTTTCCCCTATTGAACTTGTTTAATATAGATTAGTATCAATTTCATGTCATATAACTGTACATACATGGTACATGACGTGAATTTACTGACCATAATTGCCATCACAATCTCACAATAATATGGCTAGCTTTTCCTTTTCTACAGGGCTCAGAATAAGTAATGTTACGATATTTTTTGTAATTAAGAAAATATAATTCTTTTTTTTTTTCCTCTATAAATGGCAGTCAATTATTCTTATTTTTTTTAGGATAAATTGCAAATTACACCCCTAAAGTTTGGGGGTGATTGAATTATATACCCTGAAGTTTTAGAATTTGAATTTTACCCCCTGAAGTTTGAGGTGCTTTGATTTTATATTTTAATATTTCAGAACTGGCCAAAATGGAAAATTAACATCATTTTTCAAACAATATAATTAGTAGGTACTGTTTTCAAACTATATTTTTTACTAGCATCTCGAGTCTAAAAGACTCGATTTTGGGCCTATAAATCGAGTCTTTGATGCTCGATTTCCATGGTCTGATAATGTCTGATGTGGCATTTTTTTCACGTGGCGCCTACATGGAAATCGAGTCTCTGACACTCGATTTATAAAATAAAAAACCCAGTATCAGATAACACCCAACATTCAAAACCAAAAGAAAAGAGAGAGGAAAAAACAGAAGGACAAAACCCAGACGGAATGTGCGTGAAGAAAAAAAAAAAAAAAAACCCCAGACCTGCGACCAAGACGGAGAAAAAGAGAGAAAACAGAGACAGACCCAGACCCAGACCGGCGACCCAGACCCAGACCCAGACCTGCGACCCAGACGGAGAAAAAGAGAGAAAACAGAGACTGACCCAGACCCAGACCGGCGACCCAGACCCACGACCACCGACCGGCGATCAGAACCAGCTCAGTCTGCTTCCGATCTTCTTCTCCTCGGTTTGTGCGTGCTGGGTATGCATCTTCTTCTTCTCCTCCTCCGATCTTTTTTTTTTTTTTTTTTTTTTTCCTATCTCTTTCTTCTCTGATGAGAAAATGGTGTCCGATCTTCATGTTTTTTTTTCCCTATCTCTTCTTCTCTGATGAGAAAATGGTCTTATGTATATGTTTTAAGGAAATCGAGTCTTAGGGACTCGATTTCTACGTGGATGCCACGTGGATAAAGGGCCAGCTCAGTTTGATCAGCACACAAAAACCGAGCCTCAAAGACTCGATTTCTAGGCCCAAAATCGAGTCTTTAAGACTCGAGATGTTAGTAAATTATATAGTTTATAAAATTAGCCTACTAACTAAATAGTTCTAAAATTGGGTCTAATTCTCAATTTTGGCCTTCAGAACTTAGATTTTACCATCTATAGTTTAGGGGTGTTTGGATTTTACACCTCAAAATTTGGAAACTTTAGGGTGTAAAATACAAACTCTCCAAAACTTTAGGGAGTAAAATCGAAACACTCCTAAACTATAGGGAGTAAAATCCAAATTCTGAAACGTCAGAATATAAAATCCAAACATCACCAAACTTTATGAGGTAAAATTCAAATTTTGAAACTTCAGGGTGTAAAATCCAATCACTCTCAAACTTTAGGAGTATAATTTGCAATTTACCCTTTTTTTAATAGTATTCTCACACAAAATTACAATTGACCACTTTCCGGATTTGCAATATTATACCACTTTTCTTTCTTTGGTTTGAATCATGCAATTTTATTTTATTTTGTTAACAAAGAGTTAAAATACCAATTTATCATAAATCTAAAATATCACACAAAAATTATTTTGAGATACAAATATCTTTCAGATTCAGATCCTCTAGATTTCCTAAGGTACTTTATCAATAGATTTTCTTAAATCCTAATTATTATTTTTTTTATGATATAAGAGTTTAGATTCTGTCATGTCAACATTCCACTAACAATACTATTAAAATAATATAATAATTTTGCGAACAAAACAATTAAGATTATTGTTAGTAGAATGCTGACATGACAAAATCTAGACTATTAAATCATTAAAGAATGGTTAAGAATTAAAGAAATTTATTTGGTAGAGTACCCTAGAAAATCTAGAGGATCCAAATTCACATCTTTAATATTTTATTCAATGTAAAAAATGAAACTAGGAAGTACACAAGTTTTTAAATGCTATTTTGCATTTAAAAGTGCAAGGGCAATTGAATTTACATTTAATAGCCATTGTACTAATTGGTTTTTTTTTTTTTTAATTTTTTTACAAAATATGATAGAATTTTAATTTCTTCCATGATGATTGGTCTTTAATATTAGACTAAGACATTTATTGGATTTTGGTGTAAGTAGATTTTGACAACAAGAAATTTTACCAGTTGAGTTAATTGTTAATATATATATATATATATATATATTAAGAAAAATATATTATATTCAAGCTAACATAGAGAGCAAATCCAATTAGATTGAAGTATAATTTTGTGCTATGTGTTTAATGTTGATGCAGGTATTTACTAGTTACCACTCATCGCAAAAATCAAAGCGTCCAATTTTATTACACTTTGTTTGGGAATTCATAAAAGAATGTAATAAAATGGAATGAGCAAAACATAAATAAATGGATTGAATATAATGAATTTAAGTAATAAAAATGAATGAAATAGAATTAAGTAACCTTATTTAGAAGTTTTAAACTATGGGAATAGAATTGAACGGAAGGTAATTAGCAATCTTGTTTGGGAGTAACATAGGAAAAAATGAATAAAATTATTTAATTATAGTATTACTATTGGACTCTTGTTTTAAAATAAAGGGCTAAATATATAAGAGTATATATTTTGGGAGTTTTAATGAAAATTTCATTAAACTTTAAACCTCATTCCATTCCTTTCGGTTCCTCCTAATTTTAGAAGGATGATTATTTGAGGTTTTGAGAGAATAAAGAGAAATGAGTGTTCCTACATACCCATTTCATTCACTCCCACTTAAACTTCCAAATGAATGTGTGACTTTCCATTCTTTTCATTAAAACTCCAAAACAAGAGAAATGAGTGAATATTCTAAACTTATTCTTTTCATTTATTTATATTTCATTCCTTCCCTTCTCTTAAACAACTTGTTAATAAATACAGAAGATTTTAGTAACCAATAGTAATGCAGAGGTAAGCTTTCCCTCTACATAGATAACATTAGCAAACTCAAAGAGCCAATTCTATTTAAATCATATTTGAAACAATTTTCAATTCATTTATAATTAATCTAGATTTTCTTTAAAAAAGAAAAACTTATTATTAGTTCAAAAAAAAAAAATTTCAATTCCTCGTGTTGCACCCCTTAAAGTAGTGAGTTCCAGTTAGCTCAACTAGTAAAATCTCTAATGGTTGAATAAGAGATTTGGGGGTTTAATCCCCGCCTACACTAAAAACCGATTGGTATCTTGGTCTGATGATAAAAAACATCATCAGGAGCGGACGCCATAAGTTGAAACTCTCTCAAAAAAAAAAATTCAATGAAAAATTTAGTCATGATCTTCATATCTTATTTGAAAAATATAAATATGAAATAATTTTATTTAATCACAATAACAAAAATAAATTAAGTAATAAACGTTTTTTATAGGTTATCAAGAATTAATAATTAAGATAAAAATGATCATTAATAGCATTAAACTTAGGTAGAAATTTTTATATGCATTTAATTATGTTTATTTTTCATCCCTAAATTTTAATATGCATTTTATTAAACTTAAATCATCAATAAGTTCATTTTTCATTCCTAAACTATTGAAAATTTTGTTTTTCATCCCTAAACTATTGAAAATGTTTTATTTTTGTCCTTAAACTTTTAAAAAAGATTTGTTTTCATCCCTAAACTATTGAAAAAAGTTCTTTTTATATCCATATTTTGTCCCTAAACTATTGAAAAACCATTTACAAAGTTTAAGGATAAAAATCAAACATTTGGTAAAGTTTAAGGACCAAAATAATATCTTAACCTTAAAAATACATCTATGCATATATATGTGTTACAAATTAGTATTATGTTTAAATAAATATGCATTTTCTATTAACAAAAAAAATTTAAATAGGCACGCTCCCAAATCGCAATCGATTGATTCTTTTTTTTTTTTTTTCTTTCTTTCTGTTTTTGGAAAATAAAGGTCTCAAACCAATTGGAATATTTAAGTTTTTCCCCAATTTTCCCAAAGCCACTTCTCCTTGTTCAATTTAGAAGTTTAAGTATTTATTAATCAAATTTACGCAAAAATTTTCTAAAGCATTTTTTTCCTTGCGAGGAAGGAAATAACATATGAAATGAGGACAAAAAGGTTGAAAAACAAACATTGAAAAAAATTATTAAACGCAAAAATTTTATTTTTGGTAAAAAAACAAATTTTTTTAAAAAATATTTCTAATACATCAAGGGTGAATGCTATATGATAGTATATATTGACACCAAGAGATTGTTCTTTTATTTGAATCAAGGTGGAAATATAGTTTAATTTTTTTAACACTTTGAGAGAGGTCAAAGTATTTTTATATACAAAGATGTTTTTTTTTAGAAAGATTAAGAGTATAATATACATCTTTAAAAAAACTAAAGAGCATATTATTCAAATCTCGATTGAGATTTCAAAAACTTTTGGAAGCTTATAATATATAATGTTTTAAATAACACTTCACTCTCTTAGGGTTTCTATATTTTCACTATTGATCTTTCCTCTTTTATCATCTGACAGTTATGTGTTATATGTTAACCTACCTATCGTATCTTAAAAAAAAATTGTTATAACTCTGATGAGAACTAATTTTATTTTATTTTTTCTTCACATCATATCGTGGAATGGAGTCTTCTCTATTTGTTGAAAATAAGAGGTAAATCCATTTTTTTATTGTTAAAAAGAAAAAAGAAAAAAAAAAAGAGATTTGCAGGGTGCTAGTATTATTTATTCAATATATTTTATCCTATATTTTCTCATGTAACCAAAAACAAGAAGAATATAATTAATTTAATCTATTTTTTTATTCATATTTTTAGCAAGTGTTTCTAGAAACAAAAATAGAGAACCAAAAAAAAAAAAAAAAAAAAAAAAAGAAAAATAAGGAAAAGAGATTGAGACCAAAATTAGTTTATGCCGCAATAAAAGAAATTTTTTTTTTTTCTAGAAAACACTTTATCGTGTATATATATATATATATATATATATATTTTTTTTTTTTTTCTTGTGTAATAATAAAAACTTTATCTTTCAAAATCTATTTTTATTTTTCATATTTTTAGCAAGTGTTTCTAGATACAAAAAAGAGAAACTAAAAAAATGAAAATAAAGAAAGAAGAGAGAGAGAGAGAGAGAGAGAGAGAGAGGGAGAGGGCCAAAATTGGAAATTAATCCCAATTTCTAAACTATTTAGTTAGTAGGCACAGTTTCTAAACTATATTTTTTACTAACATCTCGAGTCTAAAAGACTCGATTTTGAGCTTATAAATCGAGTCTTTAAGACTCGATTTTAGTGTTCTGATCTGTCTGATGTGGCATTTTTTCCACGTGGTAGACACCTGGAAATCGAGTCTCTAAGACTCGATTTCTATGCCAAAAAAATTTTTTAACTCTAAGTCAAGCTGTTCCCAGAAATACCCAAAAAAAAAAATTAAGAAATCAACAAGCAACCAGCAACAAACAAACACAGCAACCCAGAAAAAAACACAGCAACCCAAAAATTTTCGTAGCAACCCAGGAAAGAGAGAAAAAAAAAAACCCCAAAAACAGAAACGCACACAGCCTTTACACAAGAAAGAGAGGAAAAAAAAACCCCCCAGAAACAGAAGGTGAAAAAAAAAACCCCAGAAACTACGAAGATCGAGATCAGAGTGGCATCAAACAAGCGTCAATGGCTTCATCTCGGCATGGGTGGCCGTTGATGGTCTTCATTGCTTGTGGCTAGGGGTCGGGTTAAGATTGCCGTCGAAGATCTTTGGCTTCAAATCGGTGTTGGCCATGTCTGTTCCTAATCGGCATTTGCTGTGTGTGTTCGTGGGGTGTGGGTGACCGTTGGTGGTCGCTGGTGGTCATGGCTAGCCATGGGTCGCTGTGGATTGAAGGTTGTCCTCTTCGCTAGGTTGTCCTCTTCCTTGTTCTTCTGGGTGTTTTTGTTCTTCTGTTTTTTTTTTTTTTTTCTCTGATGAGATGAGAAGTGTAAAGGCCGTGTGTTTAAAATTGTAAAGGGTTATAAATCGAGTCTTAGAGACTCGATTTCTAAGTGTCCACTACATGAAAAAAATGCCACATCAGACAGATCAGAACACTAAAATCGAGTCTCAAAATTTAGTATTTTAGACTCGAGATGTTAGTAAAAAATATAGTTTAGAAACTGTGCCTACTAACTAAATAGTTTAGAAATTGAGATTAATTCCCAATTTTGGCCAGAGAGATAGAGTAAAACAAATAGCAGGCGAAAGGAAACGGTCTCTCCTCTCTGTGTAAATGCTTAATGGTGTGGAAGGAAGAAGCAGTTCCTCTTATTATTACCATTATTCCTCTTCTTCTCACACCTACGTACCTCTCTCTCTCTCTGAAATTTCTCTCTCTCAAATTTCTCTCTCAGAGATCTCTCTTAGTTAGGTAAAAATCTCTCTCTTTCTCTCTCTCGATATTTCTTTATATGAATTTGCGGTTCCATCATCGACAATCCGATCACCCTCTGATCATTCAATTCCACCATTTCCACCTTCATTTCTCCGATTTCTGAATTCTCAATCCAAATTCAAAAGTAACATTCTTCGCATTTTGGTTTCACTGATTCGTCGCTGTTTCCATTTATTTTTGTATCATCCAATTGTGTAGTAGTTGGTGAAGGTTTTAGAGAGAGAGAGAGAGGAAGGAAAGAGAGAGAGTTAGGGTTTAGGGGGGGGGGAGGTGTGTGTGTGTGTGTGTGTGTGTGTGTGTGTGTGTGTGTGTGTGTGTGTGTGATGTCTTGGGGTGAGGGAGAGGAAGAGAGGCAATGGAGTTGTGGAAAACCCAGTTCGGTGAATTTGCAGAATGATGATGTCAAAAATCAACTCAGTAAGCTGCAGGGCCTTCACGTACTTCGGATGAACCTGCACAAGTAAAAAGAACCTCAAAGGGAGGTACCGGCGTGGTACCGGCCAACGACCATCCGATGGTTAAGTTAGTATTGCTCACAACTCTAGAGTGCCAGAGTCGGGTAGAATCATGCGTACCTCGATTTGGGAGGGCCTGGAAGTATTTATAGTAGCATGAGGCCTTAGCCAAGGCTTGTTGGGGAAGATACCTCCATACCGAAATTACCCCTGATTAGTGTATGGCGCAAGATACTCTTAGGGCAACAAGAGTGTTGGGTAAGACATCCCTTTGGGAGCAATCGTGTTGCGCAAGATATCTGTCCGAGTATGAGCATACGTAGCAAGACTCATTTCCTCAGGGAAGCGTGCGTGGCAAGATACGCTTTTGTGCCCCCTTCCTCACACCGTCGTCCGTTGCTCCCGTCATCTTGTTTAAGAGTCGTTCTGTCAAGGTGTCGTGTCTGTCATCCACGTCCGTCATCATACCTCGCACCGTCAATCCATGCAGGCTCTCGGCGTCTAGTGGGAGTTTTATCCTTATCAGGTGCCGCCTCAGCCCATCAGTCCGTGACCCTAGGGAGGACGGACTAATGGGATGACGGTTTCAGTTCGCAATGAGAGAGAGCTGATTGGAAAGGCTGTCATATGGTAATTAATGCTGCGTAATTAATGTAGGACACGTGTCGTCGACTTAATGACCGTGTGCCAAGAACGAGGCGTCCCCTCGCCTTCCGTGCTACCCCTCATATATAAACCTCCCTTTCTCTCCCTCATTTTTCACTTTTCATTGAAATCAAAAGATCAGAGCGCATCCGCTCACCTAGCCAGAAATGTTTGATCCGTCAACTCGCGCGACCGTCACGTTCGTGTATCCGTTGATTTCATTTTCCCACAACAAACGCAACCGGTAAGTATTCATTGTTGATTCATTCATCTTTATCACCGTCCAATGTCTTTAGACTAGCTATACTTAGGGTTTTTTGTCATATGTAGGTGACAGATGTCTAGTGCGTCCAGTAATCAGTCGTTTGTCCGTGACGGAGCGGGCTACGATGAAATTCACCCATCGGGTCCAAGAGATCCTGACACTACTAGTGAAGACAGTTCATCTACCAGCTCTTCTTCCTCAAGTAGTGATAGGGTAGAAAGTAACCGTAGTTACGGTCTAGGGGAAACCGAGCTACAAATCCAATCCGTCGTAGACTCTGACGGGATGAGGAAGTTTATAATGCTTTCAATATGGACGGTAAATGATTTTGTGTCCACAATCAAAGAGTCTCACTTCAAAACACTTAGGAACAAATACCAAATACCCGTCAACATACCTATCCATCTACCCAATAAAACAGAGAAGTGTTACTACCACGGAGTTAAGGGTGTCGGGATCTATGAGCAAATGCTTAAGGCCAGGTTGAGGTTTCCCTTGACTCAACTACACCGTCAACCCCTATACTATCTAGGATTGTCCGTCAACTAAGTCTCCCTAAATGCTTGGAAGGTCTTCTTGGGGGTAGAGGTACTGTACGGAACAATGTCCAAGGGGAAGAAAAGACTAACAGTGGAGGAGTTCTTCCATTGCTACCGTCCAGTAGAGATAACAAAGTCACGAGGAATGTATAGTTTTGTAGCCAGGAGCCCATTATTAAGGCTAATGAGTGACACTCCAGATTCCAATAGAGACTGGAAGTCTAGGTACTTTTTTATGGACAGTAGTGAATGGATGTGTCATCCTGGCGAGACTGAGTTCATGCCAGTTGATACAACATGGGGTGTACTACCCCCGTCTGGTATACGTCTGTTCACCTTCTTTTCTTATAGACTCTAAACACTGTTGATTTCTAACCGTCTTCTTTTTGCAACTCAGGACCGTCCATAAATTTTTCTTGAACAGTGGAGTTTTTTGGAGAAAATTTTCCAAAAGACTGAGTTGAAGGATAGATCTTAGGCCAAACTGGTGAGCCTAAAAACCATTCATTGGCACTGCGACGGACCTGAACCGTCTGAGGAGGCGACCAAGTACGAGGACCAAGTTCGAGCACGTGAGTCCGTTCACTCAAGTATCACACTTAGTAATTTTTTGTCATTAACTTATGTACCGTCGTCTTCTGCAGAAATGGACGATGCACAGAAGAGAGCTTTCATCAAACAACAAGCAGCCGCGAAGAAGAGGCTTGCTCAGATAGCTGGGACAGACGCGCCCAAGCCGTCCATAACAAAAAGAAAACCCGATCAGGAGGCGGACCGTTATGCCAAGAAGGCAAAGGTTACGCCCGAGACCATCGTCGGCCTAGAGGCGGAGGTGAAGAAGGTCCTTGTCAAGCATGGCAAGGGAAAGGGCCTGATAACGGGTGGCCCGGTGCCCAACGTTGAGAAGCCACCCGTCCTCTTGCGCGAGGATTCCAGGTATGCTATAGAGAAGCTGTCTTCAATCATGACGGCAAAGGATTATGAGGACCTTGGAAACCACTCGACGGAGGCAATGGGTGAGACGAGTCTTTTTAACCTCACCCAGGTAAATAACTTTCCGTCATCATCAATTTTCTTTTTTTTTTCTTTTTTTTTACGTACTTGTTTACCGTCATGTTGACTTAACATTTTCTTGTTCCAGGCCGTGCTTATGATGAAAGGTTTTATGGACCGTTGTGTTCGTGAGGAGACGGCTCTGGACCGTGTACAGGCTAAGGTGGCCCAGACGGAGGACGAGCTAGCTCAGTTCAAGGCCTGGAGGGTGCGCATCGAAGAGAAGCTGGCTCTGTCTGAGCGAGAGAGGGATGAACTAGAGAAGCAGACGAAGGTGCTGCAAAAAGTCCTCAGCGACAAGGAAAAAGAGATTCTATCTGTCAAGGACCAGCTCCGTCAGGCAAAGGAGGAAGCCATTAAAGAGTACCGCAACTCTGAGGTTTACTTGACGGAGCTGGGAAGCACTTTCGCCGACGGCTTTGACGATGCTCTCCATCAAGTAAAGGCCTCTCACCCAGAGCTGGATCTCTCCCATGTGAGCATTGATGAGGCTCAAGCTCAGACATCCGTCCTCCCTGCTGCTTCTGGAAGCACGGATCATTTATTTGGTGATCAAAACGTGGAGGGTGACGATAACGAAGCACAAACAGTCGTCCATGCTCATGCTCAAGACATAGATGTTAAAGCAGAGAATGTTGACACATCCATCCAGTAGCTTTGTAATTTTTTTTTTTTTTTTTTTTTGTAGAAAGGTTAATTTTTGAACCGTCAGGAACAATGTTGCCTTTAAAGACATTTTTATTAATGTACTTTCTATTTCAAACTTGTCCTTGTATGGATTGCTTGCTTTTACTTAAGCTTTGTGAATGATTCCTTTTATATGTCATTTGAGCTTTGTGGAGCCGTCAGCTTTATAAGCCGTTGGCTTTTATACTTAATAACAGGCTTTTGTGCCATTTTGTATATTTAGGATAGAGCCGTCAGCTTATAAGCAGTTAGCTTTTAGGACCGTCGGCCCTTATATTTAGGCTTTTTTACGCCTTGCATATCCTCATAGGACAATATAGTTGGTTTTGAGCCGTCGACCTTTTAGGTCGTTCATTTTATGCCCTTTCTTTAGGATTATATCGTCGACTGCTGGCCGTCGTCTCTTTATACCGTCGGCTTTTGTACTTAGGCTTTTTGCCTTTAGGATAATGTCGTCGCCTTTAGGCCGTCGTCTTTTAAACCGTCAGCTTTTATGCTTGATTGGTTTTTGTACTAAGGCTTTTTGACTTACATCCTTTTAGGATGGAGTCGTCAGCTTTTTAAACTGTCAGCTTTTATGCTTGACCGGTTTCTATGCTTAGGCTTTTTGCCTTACATCCTTTTAGGATGGAGTCGTCAGCTTTTAAACCGTTAGCTTTTATGATTGACCGGTTTTTATGCTTAGACTTTTTGCCTTACATCCTTTTAGGATGGAATCGTCAGCTTTTAAATCGTCAGCTTTTGCCTGACTGGTTTTTATGCTTCCTATCCTTAGGATTGAGTCGTCGGTTTTGAGCCGTCAGCTTCTTGCTCAACACTTTGCAAAATACATAAGAGACTTTAAATAAACTTCTGAATCTTGCATAATTTTTACTAAGGGGGAAACATGCCCTTTGTGCTCCCAAAATACATTAAAGCAGATTACAAGTAGGGGGTTGCCATTCTTTCTTACTAGTAGTACTTTCGTAGGTGCTCGGCATTCCATGGATGGTGTAGCTTCTGTCCTTCCAGTGTTTCCAAATGGTAGGTGTCCTTCCTTTGCCATGCTGTGATCCGGTAAGGTCCTTTCCAGTTGGGGCCAAGCTTTTCTTGGGCGGGGTCTCTGGTGGCGCCCATGATCTTTCTTAGAACAAGGTCTCTGACCTGGAATTTCCTGTGTTTGACTCGGGAGTTGTGGTGTTTAGCCATGTGATCTTGGTACCGCGCGAGCCTTTATTCTGCTACTGCTCTATTTTCGTCGATCAGGTCGAGCTGTAGGCGCAAGGCCTCGTTGTTCCTGCCTTCATCGTGGGTGTTCACCCTGTAGCTTGTGAGTCCTACTTCAGCAGGGATGACTGCCTCGCTTCCGTAGGTTAGCCGGAACGATGTTTCTCCTGTAAGGGTTCTTGCTATCGTCCTGTATGCCCATAATATGTTTGGCAGTTCTTCCGGCCATATCCCCTTTGCCCCCTCGAGCCAAGTCTTGATAATCTTAAGCAAGGATCGGTTTGTTACTTTTACTTGACCGTTGGCCTAGGGGTGGGCGGGGGAGGAGTAATGATTTTTTATTCCCAGTTGCATGCAGAACTCTCGGAAGGGGCCGTTGTCGAATTGCTTCCCGTTGTCCGAGACCAGGACTCTGGGAATTCCGAACTTGCATATGATGGACCTTCAGACAACGCTTCGTATGTTTTTCTCTGTAATAGTGGCCAAAGCTCCAGCTTCTACCCATTTTGTGAAGTAGTCTATGCCTACCACTAGGCCTTCAGTTCTTCGAACGCCTTTTGGCATTCGTCCGTCCACTCGAAGGTTTTCTTCAGCATGCAGAAGAAGGGAAGGCACTTGTCCGTTGCCCTTGATACGAATCTGTTCAGGGCGGCCACCTTTCCGTTTAAGCTTTGTACCTCTTTTGCACTCTTCCAGGGGGCCATCTCCATTATGGCTCGGATCTTGTCCGGGTTGGCCTCGATGCCTCTCTGAGACACCATGAAGCCGAGGAATTTTCCTGCCGTCACTCCGAACGCACATTTTAATGGGTTGAGCTTCATGTCGCAAGAGCGGAGGGTGCCGAATGTTTCTTCAAGATCCCTCAAATGGTCCTCCTTCCTTCGGCTTTTTACCAGCATGTCGTCGACGTATACTTGAACATTCCTTCCTATTTGGTCAGCGAACATCTTGTTCATGAGTCTTTGATATGTGGTGCCCGCATTTTTTAGTCCGAACGGCATCACCTTGTAGCAGAAAAGTCCCTAGCTGGTGACGAACGAGGTCTTCTCTTGATCTGCCTCGTCCATCCGGATCTGGTTATACCCTGAGAAGGCATCCATAAAGCTCAGCAGCTGGTGCCGGGCCGTAGAGTCTACCAGTGTGTCGACTCGAGGGAGGGGGTAGCTGTCCTTGGGGTACGCCTTATTCAGGTCCATGAAATCTACACACATCCGCCACTTCCCGCTAGCTTTCTTGACCATCACCACATTGGCCAACCAGTCAGGGTAGTATACTTCCCGGATGAAACCTGCTTCTCGCAACTTGCCGACTTCCTCTGCTACCGCTCGGTCTTGCTCTAGGGCGAACACCCGCTTCTTCTGTCGAACGAGCCAGAAGGTAGGCGATACGTTCAGCCTATGCACCATGACTGATGGGTCGATTCCCGGCATGTCTTCATCGCTCTAGGCAAATACATCTTGTTTTTCCTTAAGGAAAGCCACGAGCGCTTGGCGAGTTGCAGGGCTGGTGAGAACGCCGATCCTGGTGGTTCTGTTAAGCCTGGACTCGTCGAGGATTATTTCTTTGAGCTCCTCCACAGGTTCTGCCCCCGCTCTCTGCTCTATGTTCATTGTTTATAGTTGGCTATTCATTTCTACCATTGCGACGTAGCATTCTCGCGCGGCTACTTGGTCTCCCAATAGCTCCCCTACTCCGTGCTCAGTAGGGAACTTGACCTTCAAGGCATAGGTCGAGGTCGCAGCCTTCTAGGCGTTGAGGGTGGGTCGTCCTATGATTGCGTTGTAGGTGGAAGAGCAATCAACAATGAGGAAGGTAACGTCCCTAGTGACCTGCCTAAGGTATTCCCCGACAGTGACAGGCAATGTAATCGAGCCGAGGGGGTATACTCGTGTCCCTCCGAATCCGATGAGTGGGGCCTTGGTAGGGACCAAGCGTTCTTTGTCGATCCGCATCTGTTGGAACACCGGATAGTAAAGGATATCTGCGGAGCTTCCGTTGTCGATTAAGACCCGGTACGTGTTGTAGTCTCCTATTCGGATGTTGACGACAAGGGCGTCGTCGTGCGGATGATGAAGATGTTGGGCATCTTCTTCTATGAACTTCATAGTGGGGCTGTTGATTCGCGGCTTCTTCTGGACAAGGCTCGCAATCTGGACATTCTGAACTGCTCTGAGGTAGGATTTTAGAGCCTTCTTTGTTGAGCCAACAGCTGCCGCACTCCCAACGATCATCCTTATGTCCCTTATAGGTGGTCTAGGACGCTCATTATCCCAGCGAGGGATTTGTTCTTGTCGAGGTGCTTCTATTCTTTCTCGACTGATGAAACTCTGCAACTTTCCTTGCCTAATCAAGGCTTCGATCTGCTGTTTCAAATCATAATAATCGGCGATGTGGTGGCCGTGGTCTCGGTGGAAGCGGCAGTATCTGTCTTTGGGTCGTCTGTTAGGGTCTCCCTTCAGTTTTCCCGGAAAGGTCAGGACCCGTCGTCCTTGATCTGCATCAGGACTTGGTCGATCGGAGCCGTCAAGGGGATGAAGCTTGTGAATTTTCCAGCGGGGAGCTTCTTGCGTTGGTCGTCTCGGCCTTCTCCTATCCGAGGCACTTTTCGCCCTTTGTCTTGTCACGCATCCTCTTGTCTTTCCCTCTTCTTGGGAGGCTTCTCTTCCCGGGCCAGTAATGCATCTTCCGCATTCATGTATTTAGTTGCCCTGTAAAACACGTCCGACATAGTTTTCGGGTCATTTTTGTATAGAGAAAACAAGAATTTACCCTTCCGTAGCCCATTTGTGAATGCGGCGACTTATATCTTATCGTGCTCTTCATCGATTGAAAGTGCTTCTTTGTTGAAACGGGCTATGTAGGATCTGAGCGTCTCATCCTCCCGCTGCGTAATGTTCATCAGGCACGCGATGGATTTTTTGTACTTGTGTCCCCTGATGAAATGCGAAGCGAATTGAGCACTCAGCTCTCTGAAGGTACCGATAGAGCTAGGCGTCAGCCTGCCGAACTAGGTCCTTGCGAGGCCTTTTAGCGTCGCCGGGAAGGCCCGGCACATGATTTCGTCTGGTACGCTGTGTAAGTGCATCAATGTCTTGAAGGACTCCAAATGGTCTAGTGGAACCTTGGAACCATCATAGCTTTCCATCTGGGGCATGCAGAACTTTGGCGGTGTGGGGAACAAGATGACAGGTGTGGTGAAGGGGGAGTCTGTGCTCTGGACGAGGTCGTCGAGGTCGTTGGATACCCGTCCCTTGAGGGCATTCATTATGAGATCCATGCGCTCCCTCATTATCTGCATTTCTGCGACCACGTGGGACGGGACATAGCCATCGGCCGACAGACAGTTCGTCTCCTGTCCTTCGAGTCGGCTCAAGGCATTGCTTCCCTCAGGGCCTCCATGATTCCTCTCCTCGGCACTATTTTCGTCCTGATTTTCTCCTTGGTTGTCAATCGTCGCGTTCCTCCGTTGCAGCTGTTCTTCCAAGTCGTTGTTACATTTTGTGAGGCGTTCCACCGCGGCTGCCAGAGTTTGGACCTGCCTCTCGAGGGCCGTGGTGCGCTGTTCATTACCTTGATCGTTCATGGTGGTTGCCCTTGAACGCGTGAGTACCATGCAACTTTTTGTCTGGAAAGCACGGAACACAGTCTACGTACTTTCCCACAAATGGCGCCAACTGATGATGTCAAGAATCAACTCAGTAAGCTGCAGGGCCTTCACGTACTTCGGACGAACCTGCACAAGTAAAAAGAACCTCAAAGGGAGGTACTGGCGTGGTACCGGCCAACAACCCTCCGATGGTTAAGTTAGTATTGCTCACAACTCTAGAGTGCCAGAGTCGGGTAGAATCATGCGTACCTCGATTTGGGAGGGCCTGGAAGTATTTATAGTAGCATGGGGCCTTAGCCAAGGCTTGCTGGGGAAGATACCTCCATACCGGAATTACCCCTGATTAGTGTATGGCGCAAGATACCCTTAGGGCAACAAGCGTGTTGGGCAAGACATCCCTTTGGGAGCAATCGTGTTGCGCAAAATATCTGTCCGAGTATGAGTGTACGTAGCAAGACTCATTTCCTCAGGGAAGCGTGCGTGGCAAGATACGCTTTGGTGCCCCCTGCCTCACACCGTTGTCTGTTGCTCCCGTCATCTCATTTAAGATTCGTACTGTCAAGGTGTCGCGTCCGTCGTCCACGTCCGTCATCATACCTCGCACCGTCAGTCCACGCAGGCTGCCGGCAACTAGTGGGAGTTTTATCCCTATCACAGAAAATGAGTTCAATCATCGAGCCTTGTCTATCTCAATCTCCCATAAATGTTGTTATCGCTGTAAGATTCTCTTTCAAACCACTTTCGTTTTTTTATAAAATTTTCAATTTTTGTTGTTGTTTTTGCTTTCTCTTTTGTGTGTTGTTGAATTTACTTAACTACGCTCATAGTAGCGTCGATTATTGAATCAAACACTGTGTAGTGGTGAATAGTTGTGTGCATTGTTGGATCAGCTTCATTTTAGAAGCAGAGTTGTGGTAGGAATTAGTTGATGAATGATAGCATAGATAAAGAACATTTTTTTTTTGGCCGGCTTGATTGGTTATGTGAGTTATTAACTGCGCAAATTACTATGTACAATGATGCTATAACGACTGTTTCTATTTTATTTTAAGAACATAGGGATCTTTCTGAAGAAGAGTACTTTTTGATAGGTAAGACATCATTAAAAAATACTATCACATGGAAAAAAACATGAGGTAGCCACAAAAATACAAAAGGGAATCTAAAAACATTGGAAGTGATTCACTAGATGTGAGTCCCCAAACTTGTGACCAATCAAACAAAGTCCATATAAAAGACTCAAGAATTTGCTCCCTCAAGCATTCCATATCCTCTAGAGTACGCTTGCTTCTCTCCTTCCAAATACATCACATTAAGCGCAATGGTGTCAAATTCCAAATATCGGAGGAATGCTTTCCCAACGAATTTCCCCACCCGAGAAAAAGATCCTTCACTCTCTCAAGAATCACCCATGCACCCCCAAAAGATTTAAAAACAAAATACCATAACCACCGAGCCTCCCCACAATGAAGCAAAAGGTGGTCCATTGATTCCCCATCGCATCTGCAAATGCAACACCAATCCACTAAATAAAAGCCTCTCTAAAGAAGAGTACGGGAAAATAACACTACCTGCCAAAACCTGCTGCTAGGTAATCCAGAAGCAGTTGCCTCTGATGGGCTAAGCATTTTATGCTCATGGGATGCTATAGCAAATTATTAGGAGTATCTACTTTTTTTTTTTGGTTGTGGTTGCTTTGTGTGCATTATAGAATTGACCATGTTTATAGTAATTTTGATTTTTTAGTGGCTAGTTGTGCGTTATTGGATGAACTATGCTTATAGTAGTGTCGATTTTTAGTAGCAAGTTGTTGTTCGAATCAGAGAAGAAAATGATAGCATAGTGTAAAGGAACTTAAGTCAAAGACTATTGATTGAAACATAAGTGGTAAGACCAGCTTGAATGGTTTGTGTGATTAATTAACTGCACAACTTAACTTTGTAATGCTGTGAAGCCAAATAGGTCCACCCAAAAAAGGTGAAAAAATGTTGAAGAAATTGAGTAGCAGAAAATCCAATTAGAAAAAAAGTACTGGAAAGCGAAAATACTTCATAAGATTTCTGCTTTATTGAAAAGTAGAAAGAAATTAACATTTCAAATGGAAATACAATTTTCCTTGTGGTTTCAAATGGAAATAATTATGAGACTCTATCATTCTTAATGGTGCAGGTAAACAGAATGCTTAAGCCAGAAAAGTGGCAGGCAACTTTTGATAGTGATGGAAAGGTTTATGGATTCCAAAAGGCGCTCATGTTAATTTGTTTGGGGGTATATTGTTTCATCATTAGCTTATTTCCATTGTTTGTAGTGTGTTTTTTTTTTTAGAGGAAATTGTTCATATTATGTTTTAATTGTAATTTCTTTTGGGTTACTCCTTTCAGAATTGTATGCATTTTTGTATCTCTTATTGTAAATTGGAACTAGCAATGGGGCATAGTGCTGGATTACAGGGCATCAGTAGGCTCAAAGGCTATGATCTATTTTTAATTACCATCCTCAATGGACTTTATTCTGACTGAGTTTCAGTGTCTTTAGAATTAAATGTCAGTTTGTATTTTTCTCTACTAAGGATGGTCTAATTGAAGAAGTTTTTAGTTACTCATAATTCTAACCCATCTTCGTTTGCTGCATGATAGGGTGTGGATCTATCTATCAGGCCAGAAGTTTGGGAATTTCTACTTGGTTGTTATGCACCAAGCAGCACTGCTGAGTATCGAAGGCAACTGCGGACAGCCCGGAGGTCTAAGCTCTCTTTCTTTTAATTTCTATGCTGGTAAGTTTTCATTTTAACTGCCTTCCCCTTTGGCAACCATGCTTCATATAAAATAAAAATAATTGATTATTCTGGGTAAATTAAATATATTCATGCTTAAATTCTTATAGTTCTCCTCCTTCAAGTCAATGAGCTCTAGCTGAAATGGCAACTCCTTTTCTTGTAAAAGCAAGGTGGAGGATGAGATTGTGGGTTTAAGACCCACTGGGTGTGCGTTACCAACGAAAAAAATGGTACTCCACCTTCAGGCATGCGGATCAGCTTGATCTCCTGAAATCTTGAATTATCTGCATTTTCCATCTTGCAGTTTAGTCTTATTTTGTTATGCTTCAATGTCAAACTTTTGATGCCTAGAATTTTATTGTTGCAAGAATTATTCATCAGTAGTTCAAATCATTTTGTTTATCTTTGGTCCTTCCCCATTGGATGGTGTGGTCTGTTTGTCAAGAAAGTGATAGGAGCTGTTAAGCTTGTCATTGTGTATCACGGGTAGCCTAGCAGTTAGTCTAGGAGCTAGTTATACCAGCTGTACAAAAGGGGGCTAGTTGGTAGTATGCCAGTTGTACAAAGGGTGGTTAGATGGTCCATTGTGTAACTGCTGCCTTGTTAGTGATTGTGTACAGAGTGCTCTGCTATAAGAAGCAGAATCAAGGCATGTAACAGAATTAATAAAAGAAGCATTGTCATTTCTTACTTCCTTCACTCTCTCTCTCTCTCTCTCTCTCTCTCTCTCTTTCTCTCTCTTAAACTTCTTGGAGGCCTATTTCCCTCGAAAGAACTACCAAAGGTTGCTATTAGAAAGTCCCTTTGATAATTATCAAGTAGGTAACTTTGTTCTCTTCACATCACTGTCAATATGAAATATGCATTGGGGCTGAATTGTAAATTTAATCCGTTGGTTTCCTTCCCCCCCACCCCCTTCCCTCCTCAAATACTTGTCTACAATCAATTGTATTGGAAGGTGTTTGATATGTTTAATAAAGTGTTAAGCTTGTTAGTTGAGGTCTTTGTGGGTGTTTCAATTATTACCATACCCTGTAAAAATTTAGACTTCAATTATTTACAGTTTTATGATACTGTTTCATGCAGGGAACGTTACAGGGACCTGATTAAGCAATGCCAAATGATGCATTCAAGTATAAGAACTGGTTCACTTGCCTATGCTGTGGGTTCCAAAGTTATGGACATGAGGACTTCTTCGAAAGATGAAGGGAGGAGGGAAGCTAAAGAGGAAAGTAGAAAAGCTTCTACTGATAATACTAACAATTTAGAAAATCAGTACGATTGGAATAATAATTGTACAGATACATCATATGAATGCCAAAGGGAAAGCTCTAGTAATTCAGCTGGAAATGTCAGCGCAAGGGGAAGCACAGATAGTGGAGCATATGACTCGTCGTTTTATATACCTACCTCTGGTCCATGCAACTGCAGTTCCCCAAAAATAGGGAGAGAAGCAGATGGATCACAGTACGTACCTGAAGATTGTTTTGATTTTCCTCATTTACCTGTCACTGATTTGTTTGAAAAGAGTGGTGAAAATATAAAATCATGCGAATTGCATGACAACACACTTTCGACAGAACATAAACTGAGATTTGAAGATGACAGAATGCACAGTTTTCAAATTAATAACAATGTAGATCTAATTATAGAATCAAATGGCTCACCATCGGGAAATGTCTCACTTCTCAATGACTCCGAAATTGAAATGGTCTGTCCTGATGCCCATGAATCAATAGTGGTGTCCAATAATCTGCTGAACAAAACAGAAATGATAAATCGATTGAGAATATCAGATGTACCAGAAACAGCAATGATAAATTCAACATCTCAACGTAGGCAAGCCAGTGAAGACAGGGTATCCGAATGGCTTTGGACTCTGCACCGAATAGGTAACTCATGCTATTCACCCCCCCCCCCCCCCCCCCCCTCTCAACTTGAAGAGAAGGCTGTTTAGTTCTGTTTATGTTATATTCTTCTTCTTTAGCTACATGTTTGAGCTGAATAAACTCTGCTCTTCTGCAGTTGTTGATGTCGTAAGAACAGATAGTCATCTTGAATTCTATGAAGATACAAGAAACTTAGCTAGGATGTCAGATATCATAGCTGTTTATGCATGGGTTGATCCTGCAACTGGTTATTGTCAAGGTTGTGGCCTTTTCTGTGTAGTTTATATGATCATTGTTTTTGTAAGAGCTAATTTATGTCTTTTAGTATTTAATGTTATTTTAAGCATGGAGTAATTTATTTATTTTTTCCTTGAAACCTGGTTTTAGGTATGAGTGACCTGCTGTCTCCTTTTGTTGTTCTCTTTGAGGATAATGCTGATGCTTTTTGGTGCTTTGAGATAAGGAGAATGGTATTACTAAATTTGGCAAAGATGTTGAGGTAGATTATTTTACTTTCTTTTACTGACATATGCTTTTCACATCTCTCCAGCATGAAAATTTTCAGATGGAAGGTCCAACTGGAGTGATGAAGCAGTTGCAATCATTGTGGCATATCTTAGAACTCACAGATAGGGAAATGTTTGCGCACCTGACCCATATAGGTGCCGAAAGCCTACATTTTGCGTTCCGAATGCTGCTGGTACTCTTTCGTCGGGAATTATCTTTTAATGAGGCTCTTTCTATGTGGGAGGTATGTACTCTTTAGTTGTTCTCTTTGACTAGATGCAGTAAGAAGTGTAAATTTATGGTAGTTGTCATATCATAATAAATCTAGGAAACAGCCAATAAGCTCTAGCTGAAATGGCACTTCCCTCGAAAGAATAGGATGGAAGGTTAGGTTGTGGGTTCAATGCCCATTATTTGCGTCACTTACAAATAAAGAAATGAATATATTAAAATAGATCTTTTATTTACTCTTACTCCTGCGTAACCCCTCAAATTCTCACCATTAAAAAAAAAAGTTAAATAAATGAAGATCAGATAAGATTTTGCAGAAATCTAGAAGACAAACTATATATCCAATTTCCATCCTTTTTGTTGGTCTCTCTTTCAAATCTTATATAAAAGCATTAGTACCCGCACTGTCATATGCCATATTTTGGCATATTTTACCATCAAAGCACAAGAAACATGCTTTATCCGGGCTTCTAATTGTAAATTTTTTTACAATACTGCTATAGTACCATCTTATATGTAAGATGGTACTGTAGCAAGTTTGTATAAATTTTTTACTAATTTATTCTCTCTCCTTCATTACCTGTCTCCCACTTGTTCTCTCTGTCTCCCACATTTCTCTGGTACTCTCTCTGTAGCAGTGTAACCTTAGTCCCACTTTGACTCTCTGTCTCCCTCATGTCTATCTCTCTCTCATTTATGTAGTTCTCTTTTTGTAGCAATGTAGCTTCAGTCCTCACTCGTGTGTCTGAGATCGGCGTGGTGGCGAGGCGGGTGGCGTGGTTGACATTGGTGTGGCGGCATGGAGGTTAGTGCGGTGGAGATTTGCGTGGAGACCGATGTGGAGACCAGCGTGGAGATCGGCATAGAGACTGGCGTCGAGGGTGTGTGTGTGTGTGTGTGTGTGTGTGTTTTTTTTTTTTTTTTTTGTGGTTGTTGTGGCTAGTGTCTTGGTTTGGCTGTAGTGTGGTTTCTAGGTTTGGTGGTGGTGTGGTGGCCAGTTTCTTGTGGTTGTTGTGGAGGTTTCTTGGTGTTTCTTACTGTACACCCATTTGGATATGGGGTGGTGGGCTTTGATTTGGGTTTGATTTTGTCCTTTGATTCTCACCATGGCTGTGACTGGTGTTTGGTGAATTTTTTAGTGGTGGCTTTGTGGGTTTTGTAGGTGGAGGTGGTGGAGGTTTCTTGGTGTTTCTTACTGTACACCCATTTGGATATGGGGTGGTGGGTTTTGATTTGGGTTTGATTCTGTCCTTTGATTCTCACCATGGCTGTGACTGGTGTTTGGTGGGTTTTTTAGTGGTGGCTTTGTGGGTTTTATAGGTGGAGGTGGTGGTGGATTTTATGGGTTTTGTTCCCGGTGGTAGGGTGGGTTTTTTTCACGGTGGTGGTGGTGGTGGTGGATTTCTTGTGGCAGATGTGGTGGTGATGGGTGGTTGAAAGAGAGAGATAGTGAGGAAAAGATAATCAGAGTGCTGGGGGAGATGAGAAAGAGAGATTATATTATATTATTTTGTTAGATAGTATATATTATTTTAATGGATTGAATAGGAAAATAAAAGTTAGGATGTAAGGTTTGTTGGTATAATGATAAAGTAACTTTTAAGATGGTAAAAAGAAATTTTTTGAAGAAACCGGATGTGAATGCTCTAAACACGGAAAAAGAAAGTGACACACATATGCTTTGACCCTATACCCCAACACGCTTTTTGATCAGCAAATTTGGACGCTTTCGCCTTCTTCTTCTCTCTTGAGTTTTCTTCTCTCATGATTGTTTTTGTTGACCGAGCTTATTCCTCACCTCTGCCACCACCATTTCCTCTCCAACAAAAAAGTCCTTCAGCTGCCACTTCCCCAGTAACATTTCCAATGTTTCATCCTCCTATGATAGAACCAATCTGTAATTGTCGATGCTTTCCAGTATAGGACTTTGGGTAACAAACTGAACTTCCATTTGGGTAGGTAACACAGAGAGAGAAAGAAAGATGCATCTATTTTTGTCGAAGATGATCACTCACTGGTTCAAGCATCATTACTTGCTAAAGCTTGAACTTGAAAGAATGAAAAGGAAATGGTCTCAGCATAACAGAAAAAGAAACTGTGAGTCTTACAACAAAACCCAATTCAGAGATTGGTCATGGCCCTGTATGGTGTGGAAGGAGATATTGATTGCTCTCTCTAGCATTTTCTACTCTAGAGGTAAATTTGATATTGGATTTTCCTTGTGTTTGGACTTTGGATTGAGGTTTTTTCATGTGTGTCTTTGATTGCTTATGTTTACTATTGCTCGTTTTTGTTAACCGAGCTCGTTCTCCACCTCTACCTGTAGATGTCTCATGTTGTGGTTGAATGATTCAAGCTTGATAAATAGCTAATTTTTTAGCATGATGTGTTTGAAGATGAGCTATAGATATATGAGATTTGAAGAGAGACAAGAGAGGGGATGGCATAGAGATATAGTTTGTGTGATTTTTACAAAACTCTAAAGTTTCCGTGTTTTTTTTTTTTAATGTATTTTTTGTTTTGAAGTGGTGTAAAGAGTTTTTTATTTTTATTTTTTTGTTTTTATTTTTTTTATAATGTTTTAAAAAGGTCTAACTAAGGGTATTTCACGCTACTAGATAATAAAGTGATAATGTCAAAATAAACCTAGCCACAAATGGGTTTATAGTTTACTATAATTTCTATAAAGTAATTAAAACAAAATATTTAAATGTAAACAAAATCAATCCAGTGATATTCAACAGAAAATAAAAGTCAAGATTACCATGATTTCCTTGACTTTGTATATGAGGTAACTTGTATGGCATAAACACAAGGAAAAAAAGGGGGGGAAATTCAATGTTCAAGAGAGAGCATGTTAATGACAAAGCCCCGGGGAAAAAAAATCAAGGTTGTCATTATCGAGTTCCATTCGTTGATGATTCTAAAGAAAAGAAGATGATTCCATTCGTAGATGCCTTGATGGCTTAAACAAAACCCAGGAGGATAATGGTTGTAAACAATTTTTTTTTTTTTTAATTTTGATATGTTGCAGCACGCTATTTATAGAGGATTATTTGAATTTTATTTGTTGAAGTTGTTATGTAGATTAGAGAATAACTATTAGTTAAGGATTTTTTTAATAAGGAATAACTATTTTTTATTTTAAATAATAATTATTTATCAGGAGAAAAAAAAAGATTCTTTATAATAAAAAAGCAACTATAGAAGGGTTGGTTATTCATAAAGTATAGTTATTGTTATTTCATTAGAGGTTCTATTATACCAAACGGTGCTAATTGTATTTACAAAGAGTTTTCTTAACCTCTCAGTTACCCTCGCTCCCTCACTGTATATAATAAACGGTAATGTAGGGAAACAAAAGATAATAACTTGATAATTATTAAGATAAACTTTACGTACCCACCCCCACACTAGAATGACACAATAATTATAATCTCCCATAGAAATATACCAACAGTAAATCCCATTATCATTATAAACATAGTGCTACATTATTAAATAAGAAACCAGTAGTTTATCCAAAAATAAATAAATAAATAAACCAAAGATTTTTCTTTTATCTTCAATATTTTTTTTTTTTCTTGTGAGGAAACAGTAATACTTATTAGAACGCATAAACACGAAAGTAATGTATAGAGATTTTTAAACAAACTTATAATACATTACATAACCAGAGTATCACTACAAAACGGCCTAACCTTTGTAGCAGTGGCCTATATATATAAATGGGCATAACCTTTTATCTTCAATATAAATGGGCCCTATATATATTAGAACATCAACAGACTTGGATCCTATTCAATTCCTCTATTTATTTTTATTTTTTTGATGGACAAGTCCTTTATTCTTTATGCATATACTTATTTCGTCACCCCATTTATATTGGTATTGGGTCTATAAGCACTGATGCAACATTATCTTTCATCTATTTTCCAACGTGAGTGTAGTCATCCCCTTCCTTGTAAATGACATCTAATACTTGTGTAAGATTAAGACAATGCATAAGTAGAGGCATGGGAATAACAGTAGGTCTTATACACTCCTCATTAATGTCCTTCCATGCATTAGCAACTTGCCAGTTGAATTCATCATGGACTAATTGCTCTGAGACACCATGTTGCTTCATGTAGCATTCGACTGCTGAGGCAGCATGCCCTCTCTCTTGCTCAAACTACATACAAAGATTTTCAAAAGGGTAAGTAGAAAGTTGGAAACATGTATGAAATAGACCTCTCACACTAGCTTGTGAAACTTGATAAGAATTTTTGATCGCATACCTTATGTGACTCCATGTCATCCATGAGTCTACCAATTACGGATAAAGTTGTAATAATCTTGGGGCTGCTGAAGGTCCAATCAAATGCCTCTTTTGTAATGATGTCACCCATGCCAACGAAAGAGATAGTTGTGAGCATAGGTAAACCAGAGCTTTTAAGTGCAACATGCATATACTCCTCCATTGTTGGGATGTAATTTTAGTAGAAACATTTGGCTTCATCAAAGTAGGCCCAAACCAAACGTTTCATCTAAGGTTTAAACAACATGAATGAAATAAGTATGTAGCATGAAAAAGTAGATAAAAAAACATGAAAAGTTAAGTTGCTTGACGCTTACAGCATCTTTTGCATGGCTAACACGGTATGATCTTTCTTTCTTGGCCAACTTATTTTCAATTGCTTCGAATACATCAAAGAGTACACAACAACATATTTGCATATATTCTGGATGTTCATGATCTATGTAGCTAACATCTCACCTGAAATTATCATGTACCAATTACAAAAGTTAGATTGACATTATACATCATAGTCTTAACATATATATTAATTAATTCAATTTATGAACCTCTCAATTGCTTCTGTGAAGGGTTTGAGTTCTTTTATTTGAACTTTTATTTTGAACTAAATTGTTTATTTTCCTTCATTTTCAAGTCATTTTTGGTTAGCTACTCCATGCATTGCATGGGTTAGTGACTAATCTATATATATAATAATAGGTAAAGCAGAGAGAAAATCCAATTAAAGTTCAAATTGGAATTCAATTAGTGTTTAATTTTACGCCATGTGTTTTATCTAATCTAAATTATAGAATTTTGTGCCAAGTGAGTTAATTTTGCTAAAAATTGAATTTCAATTAGAGTTTAATTTTGCGCCATGTGTTCCATCTAATATAAATTTTTTAATTTTTGTGTCAAATTAATTAATTTAATGTAAAAAACGAGGAATCCAATATAATAAATTATAAAAAAACATAATTATATAGCTAAAAAAATTCAAATATATATTATATGTAATTGTGATTATTTTAAATGTATCCGTGCATATGCACGGGGTTACATACTAGTATTATATATAGATATAGCAAAATTATTTCAATTCCTTTCTCTCTTTGATTGTATTGTTACTTTTATTTCATTAGTCATTAGTCACAATATCAAAGTTTCAATAATAATAATAATAATAATAATAATAATAATAATTATCAGTTTTTGTAAGGGATTAATAAATTAGATTTTAAAATAATATGCATATGACAAAATGTCCAAATATTGATGCAAAGCATGGGTTACCAAAAAAAAAATCAAATCAAATCACGTCATGATTTATAACAAATTAATGACAAATCTAATCTTGATACAAAGATTAAGCCCAAATTAAATACAATCTTAATTTTCAGTAAAATATATATTTATACTTAGGGGTGTGCGTGGTTCGGTTGGCTCAGTTTTTTTTCAAATTTGTTACCAAACTGATAAAGATCGGTTTTCTCATAATTAAAACCGATGCATCCCGATTAGGGTCGGTTTTTCGACCTATAGCGGTGCGGTTTGGTCGACTCGGTTTCATTGATTTGGTCGGTTTGAAACATTAAAAATTCTTTTTTTTTTTATAAAAAAAATTTGTTCAACCTATAAAAAAAATTTTAAAAAAAAAATCTGCTCAACAGAAGCTTTATAAAAAAAACTGTTCAACTTGTTTACAGAAAATCTGTTCAAAAAACAGTAGCAAAGTTTGTTCAATCTGTTCAAAAAAAAAAAAGCAACAAAATGTATCAACGTGCATTTGTGTGGAAGGAATTTGTGTCCCACGTGCATTTTCTGAACAATGCACCTGTCCCAACTATAATGTATCAACTATCAACTATCAACCCACATTAAAGTTTAGCTAAAATTTGACAGACTTTGAATATAAAAGAAACATATTTATTTCTTTATTTATATATATATATATATATATATATATATATATATATATACACGCACAAATACTTAAGTATATGTGTTAGTATCATGAGAAATCAAGACTTCATAGTCAATATGTTTGATGATAAAGAGATCGGAGTTGACCAAGGCATAAAAAGTATTTATACATATATTAACCTTCAGTTCTATCATACACTATGCAAATCATAAAAGCACATCCGAACACAAACCAAACAACACAAACTGTTCTCCAAGGTTGCAAGAAGTCATCACAGAATCACAAACAAACGCAGCAGTAATATGTATAATACCTTCATCAGTACTAGTAATCTAGAATTTTATTATAATGTTTTGAAACTGACTCACCAATTTCGAGCGGCAAGAGATCAGAGGCGAGGCCACATCAGGCCGGCGAGAGGCTAGAGGCGAGGGTGAGAGGCTGGAGGTGAGAGCGAGTGAGAGAGTTAAGGGTTATGAGAGAGAATAGAGTGAATTTATACCTAGGGAAATCTGAAAACCTAGCATAAAACGATTCTGTTTTGTGTTTTTTTTTTTTTTTAATAATACCAATACAACGCCGTTTTAGTTAAAAAAAAAAATTAAAAAGGATACTTATGTAAACGACGCCGTAAGCACTAAGCAGTAAGTAAGCACACCCAAAAGGCAGAATGCAGAAGCTAGAAGCACATCTGTTCATCTTCATCGGTTCGGTTCGACTCTCAACGGTGTTGGATTTCCTTCTCCGATCTCTTCACTGCACCGGCATTGGAACTTCATTCGCGTTCCGATCACCGGCATTGGCTCCTTTGGTCGATGGCAGCAGCGGTGCGAGAATGTCGGTGCAAGTTGGTCTTGTCGGCTCCGGTGAAGGTTTGCACAGTCCTATTTATACTTATTTAATATCAGACGCAATCCATTTAGGTTATAAAAAGCCCATTTAGTCCCAAGCAACTTTTTCGGCCTAAATCATCTAATCCATTACACCAGCCTAGTCCATAGCACAGTGTAGTCTTGTTTCAAAATATAAGTGACCAACCACTTAGGTACGATGGATGAACAAATCCTAAGCATGGCAACACAAACAAAAAAGATCCGCACTATCTATAGTTTCGTTGTTTAACTGATACATTTTATTTTTTTTAATAAAGATTTGTAAGCTTCAAATCCTAAGCATGGTAACACAAACAAAAAAGATCTGCACTATCTATAGTTTTGTAGTTTAACTGATATATTTTATTTTATTTTTAATAAAAATTTGTGAGGTTCAAATCCTCTCACTTCAATGTAGTGGTCAATTTATCAAAGAAAAAAAAAATCTCCACATCTTGATGTGTATAGTCTTTCGTGTGGAGTAAAGTTTCTTTATTAACTCGGAAAAGACAGAAAAGAAAAAGAGACCCAGCACTAGGGACAATTGATGCCAAATAATATTGAATTGAATAGTTAACCCAAAAAAAAAAAAAAATTTGAATTGAATTGCACATGTTAAAAAGATTTTCCCAAGTAATAGTGTTGTAAACTTTGAGAGGTACACTTGTTATCGGATCTCATTACATATGCTTTGAATCTACTATAGGTTGAAAGATCTCATTACATCCGATTGCGACCAAATAGCTCAATACCTTTTTTTAATCAATGTGTGTGATTGAAGCTACAAATAATTTAATAATATATCCTCCTAAAAAAAAAAAGAAACTTCTTAGTTCTTACCTAGTAGGAAGACTAGGAACCGTAATTGTGTCGGAAAGTATTGGGATGAGAATAATAGCTATAGAATTCGATATGAGGAGATCGGTTTAATTTAGGCAGTAAACAAAAGTCCTACTATTATTTCTTGGATCATTTAATCCGCTCCGAAATGTAAATGACAGCAAAACAACTCATGTTATTGGGTCCCCAAAAAAAAAAAAAAAAAAAAAAAAAAAACTCATATTATTGGGTATCATTTTAGCTACACTATTTAATGTTTAGTACAATACTAAAAGATTATTGGGTTCCATCTCAGATATTATAAGAACATGATTCTCAAAAAAAAAAAATTTATAATAACCTTCACTTTGAGGTCAGTTGTAGACTAAGAATTGAGAGATACCCCTTATCTTATCTTATAAAAAAAAAAAACTGAGAGAACTCCTTTAGTCAAGGAAAAATGTTATGCACATCTTTTATTTTAATTTTAAATGGCTTCTTCAATTTTCAAGAATAAGTCTTGAGGATATCATTTCTTCAACATTTTGAAAAGGATAAGAAATGTAACAACATTCTTCATCTCCTCTGTTTAAGCAGTCTTAAAACAGGGGAATATTTTTTTTTTTCTCCTCAGAGGGGGAGTGCTTCTTTTCACCGTGAGTGAGCCTTTCTTTTCACTTTTTTTCTCCTAATCTAATAGCACACGGAGATTGGAGTCCTAGAGCCACAAAGCCTTGGCTGTGTGACAAGTAACAACGCCATGGATTCTGAACTAGTGGACCACATTCAACGGATGCAACTTACGACGAATGAAAATGAAACCATTACAATATGTCCATTGAGGAGAAACGAGATCTTGGAAGAATACTCCTTGAGTTTAATCGGTAATTTTCTTACAACTAAACCGATTAATATTAGAGTAGCCAAGAAGTTACTGAGATCTATGTGGAAGCCGGGGGAAGACTTGAAGATGGTGGAATTGGGTGACGGTCTACTACAGTTCAAATTTACAATGGAGTGCCAACTGAATTGGGTTTGGAACAACGGGCCTTGGTGTTTTGGTAACCAAATCCTTGCTTTGCGGAGATGGGAAAAAGGTATGACTGCCCGTTCTGTGACCTTCACCCACATGCCGATTTGGGTCCAAGTTTGGGGGCTGCCATTTGATTTAATCATTGAAGAAGCTGCGCAGGATATCGGGCAAAGGCTGGGCAAGGTCATTGAGGTGGATTGTAAAGCTCTCAAGACGGACCAAGCCCGTTTCCTCCGAATCAAGGTAGAGGTGCACATGGAGTAGACCCACACGTAAAAAACAATGCCATATGGAAAAAAAATCCCAAGACAAAAACTAAACACCAATACCTCACAAGACACCTCAGTGGGGACCAATCCAGTGGGAAAAAAGAGACAAGCAACCCAAGTACGCCTAGATCATGTTCAAGGTGACAAAGCAAAGACCAAACGGCTCAAGGTGGTGGCCGACCAAACACAACCTAATGTCCAAACGGTAGAGGCTGCGGCACAACCCCGCCGGTCACAATGATCATTATAGGGTGAAACTGCCGGTGGCTTGGGAACTGCCGGGCAGTTGAAGTTCTTGTCGAATTGGTAAGAAGAAAAGCTCCCACAATTTTGTTTCTCATGGAAACAAAACTAAATGTTCGAGAGATGGAACCAATAAAGACCGAGTTGGGTTTTCAATCTATGCTGGCGGTGTCTAGCGAAGGAAGACAGGGAGGTTTGGCATTGCTTTAGAAAACAGAGGTGGTCGTTGATACAAACACATACTCCCCTCACCACATTGATGCAAAGGTCATCCCTTACTCGGGCCAACCGTGGAGACTGATAGGTATTTATGGCAAATGCCGAGAAGCAACAGAAATCAAAGACATGGAGGCTGCTTCGTCATCTTCGTAGTCGGTCAACACTTCCCTGGGTGTGCCTGGGAGATTATAATGAGATTTTGAGCTCTAAGGAGAAAATGGAGGACTAACAAAGCCACTGCCTCCCATGCTTGAATTTCGTAGTGCCCTACTTTTTTGTGGATTGATTGACCTTGGATATAGTGGGTACAAGTATACTTGGTGAAATGGGTGAGATGAGGAAGCATTCGTGGAGGAAAGGTTGGATAGAGTGTGTGCAACGGTCAAGTGGTCGGAGATACACCCAAGGGCAAAGGTGATCCATTTGTCATGATCTAGTACTATTGGATACAACACCAGCCTCTATTCCTACTACCCGACGTCGACACAAACTACACAGGTATGAAGAGAGGTGGGCGTCTCACCCGGAGTGTGAGCAAGTGATCCGAAACTCATGGACCCAGTCTCTAGCCTCAGGTAGCCACATGAATCGCTTGTTTGAAAAGATTAAGCAATGCCGAGTAGACTTGGTTGCCTGGAGTCGGATTGCTTTTGGTAATACAAGACATAAGTTCAATGAAAAATAGCAGGAACTGGAGGACTTGGTTGAGCATGGATATGGGCAGAACTTTCACCGCATAACCGAGTAGAAGAGGGACATTAACACCCTGTTGCACCATGAAGAAGTGTACTGGAGGCAGCGCTCCAGATCATTATGGCTCAAGGCAGTGGATAAAAATACTCATTTCTTCCATCGTAGGGCAAGCCAGAGACACATGAAAAATATGATAAAAGGGTTAAAGGACAGGTTCGGGGTATGGCAGTCGGACCCGAGCAGAGTTAGTGGCATTGCAAAGGAATACTATACTGAACTTTTCACTACATCTCACCCTAGGAGCATCGAAAGGGTTTTGGAGGCAGTAGATAAGGTAGTCACGGAGGATATGGCAAACTCACTGACCCAACCATACTCTGAGGAAGAGGTACGAGTGGCTCAGTTCAACATGCACCCATCAAAAGCATTGGGACCGGATGGTATGTCTCCCTTCTTTTTTCAAAAATACTAGCATATTGTCGGACCAGATGTAACTCTTGCGGTACTATCTGTTCTACACTCTGGTAGGCCATTAAAGAAAATGAATTTCACACATATTGTGCTCATTCCCAAAAAGAATGACCCACAGTCTATCACGGAGTTCCGTCCCATTAGCCTGAGTAATGTTGTATCACGGATTATATCCAAAGTTCTAGCTAATTGGATAAAATCTATTTTACCCAATGTTAATTTCGATGCCCAAAGTGCTTTTATCCCTGATAGACTCATTACAAATAATACTACTGTGGCATTTGAGATACTTCATCGGATGAGGAATAGAAGGAAAGGGAGGACGGGCCATATGGCAGTCAAGCTAGACATAAGCAAGGCATATGATAGAATGGAGTGGGAATTCCTACAGCAAATCATGATGAAGATTGGGCTGCCTGAAAAATGGATAAACTTGGCAATGGAAATGGTACAAACAACCTCATATTCCATACTCATCAATGGGGAACCAAAGGGCTTCATCACATCAACCTGAGGCATTAGACAAGGTGACACCTTATCTCCATATCTTTTCCTGCTTTGTGCTGAGGGGCTGTTCTCTTTGATCTGGAAAGCAACAGATACAAATCGACTGAAGGGCATCTATTCTTGCCAAGGTAGGGTATGTATTTCTCACATTCTTTTTGCCGACGACAGCCTATTGTTCTGTGAAGCAAAGGTTAGGGAATGCCGCCAACTACTTGATTTACTTACACAGTATGAGGAAGCCTTGGGGCAAACCATAAATAGGTCAAAAACCACACTCTTTTTCAGCCAAAATACAAGCCATAAGGAAAAGGAGGAGATCAGAAACTTGATGGGGGGCACAAGTCATGAATAACTGTGAAAAATATCTTGGTTTGCCCATGGTTGGGGGTAAATCAAAGGTTGGCACCTTTAAGGAGATCCAAGAGAGGATAACAAAAAAGGTGATGGGGTGGAAGGAAAAAACTATATCGAAGGCGGGTAGGGAGACTTTGATCAAGTCAATGGCCCAAACAATCCCCACTTACTCCATGAGCATCTTCTTATTTCCTAGAATGGTGTGTGATGGTATCAACTCAATCTTGGCTAAATATTGGTGGGGACAAACTAGGGGTGAAAAGAAGATCCATTGGATAAATTGAAAAAAAAAAAGGGAAATTGAGGAAGTGTGGTTTGGAGAGTATGGGTCGGTTCCTTTTGAACCTTTTGCATAAGCCCAGCCCATGCATGCTACCAAGTGAGCAAGGGACACTGGTAGCACCTCAAGCTTATGAAGGAGGTTTTATATCCAAAATTTTCACCCCAAAACAGCTTTTATGCTCTGGGTGACTGTGGCTTAAAGTTTCTGCCATAACCCACTTTTACCTTTAAAACATAGTTGGCTCTCATTGTCCAACTCCATCTGCTAGCCCTCACTTAGGTGAGTCTCCCAATGGTTTGAAATATCTAACCAAAGGCAACCAATTAGAACAAACCCCCTTTATTTCCAAAATTATGTAAAAAGCATACCAAACTCTTCCCTAAACAAAAAGCAACCCAAGCCAAAACACTAAATTAGTATCATAAGGGATAAAAGCCTCTTCCACTACTCAAAAACCAGTCATTACCAACACCCCAAACTCTATATAAAATTCTCTCCTCAAATCAAAACAAAACCAAGCACGTTCTACTTGGGGACTTGAAACTTCAGAGCAAAAGCCTATTAAGCCAGTCAATAATCATACAATTCCGAACCTTAGGGGTGGAAATATGGGCACAGGGGAACCTTCCCTCTCTTTCTCACATCCTCTCTCAATTTCCTCTTCTCGGTGACTGTGGGTCGAAATTTCAGACCTGTTGAACCACGTTTTCCCCATAGAGCTGAAACTTGAGAGCAAAAACCCACTAAGCCAGGAAACATTCTCACAATTCTGAACCTTAGGGGTGGAAATATGGGTACAGAGGAACCTTCCTTCTCTTCCTCACAACCTCTCTCGTTTTCCTCTTCTCGGTGACTATGTGTCGAAGTTTCAAATTTGTTATGTTTTTATACTTTTTCTACACTTTTGTTATTAGCATTTTGATTCTCTCTTGTCAAAGCGCCATTAGCCTTTTATTCATTATACATTTGGAATTTTGGGCTTGATTCTCCACAATAAACACTTCTAAAGAACCCAAGGGGAGATTTGGGCCGTTCTCGCATTTTCGGCACTTGTCGCAAAAACGTCCCCAACATTTTTGGCGACTCCACTAAGGAGTCAAGTAGCTAAAACAAGAGAAGTCATGTATCTGAAGATGCAAAACCAGCAAAAAGATGATGTTCCTCACACCAACTTGTCGTTCTATGAGAAGCCATATGATACTTTGTAGCGCAAGAAGAGCATGGTGAAGTTGAGTTGAAATAAGTTCGATCCTTAGCTCATTGAGCTGCTGGAGATGCTCCAAATCATGTGACGAAATCGCTCCAACCTCTAGAAGCCACCTAAGAAGTGAAGGATGGAAGGAGAATCAACATTCTTATTCGAGGAAAAAAAAAAATCTTCTTCCACTTATCTATATTATTTTAGCTATCGTTCTTATGGATAAATCATCATATATCTCTTGCTTTACATGATATTTGTGAAAAATTTTGTTGTAGCTTGAAAATGCAAAAAATGGTGAGCCACAAGTCCAACCGCGAAGGGAATGACGGTTCTGACCAATAATCAATAATCAATTTCAAAACCAAGAAACCCAACGACAAAGGCTAAAAGCTCATCCTCAACATCTTCTTAACACATGTGTCACTTATTGTTGAGTTGTATTGTTGCTGAGTTAGCGCCAAGCATATGAGGGCTGCTGCAGGTGATTAACTTATTTTGGCACAACAATAATTGTTGCTATGTGCGACCCTTCACAGCTAAGTATTTTTGGTGTCACCGCTATATGAAGTCTTCACCAAATAGTTAAAGGTCATAGCTAAATGGCCTACCGCAAGGCGCTAGATATTCCATACACCAAGCCTTGAGGTAGCAACATACCATACATCAAATTGTATTGTTGCCGAGTTAGTGCCAAGCATGTGGGGCTGCCACGGGTGATTGACTCATTTTGGTGCAACAATAATTGTTGCTGTGTGCGACCCTTTGAAGCTGAATATTTTTGGTGTCACCGCTAAATGAAGTCTTTACTAAATAGCTAAAGGCCATAGCTAAATAACCCACCGCAAGCCGCTAGATATTCCATACACCAAGCCTTGAGGTAGCGACATACCATATATCAAGTCTTTAAGTAGCAACATTTCATAAGCCAAGTTTTGAAGTCATCCGAGTGATATACTATCGTTAAAGCACGCTTAAGCTAAGACTCTCAAGCATTCTTTTTACTAATTCATTTTTTTATACATATCGTTTGAACCATTTTAATCCTTTAAATTTTTAATCAAAATATTTTCTATATGTCATGTATGCTACTTTGCTTAGCCATGACTATCGTTGACTAATATAAATCATAACTATACTAGGGGACAAGGCGAAAACCTTCTCGAAGCATCCAACAAAAAAGGAAAGCCGGACTTGATTTCCTCTCGTCGAAACCATGAAACGTTCACGCACTCTAAGCCATGACAAGCTCACACATCCAAAATCATGGTCAATCGGCACACGCTAAGTCATTGCATGTTCATATATCTTAAGTCGTGACAAGTGCATGCATTCGAAGCCAAGCCAACACTTTAATCATTCTTGAATTCAAGATTATGCTTGAAGAGGGAAGCGTCAATGTTGCCATCCTCAAGAAAATTTCTCTTACCACGCACCTTTGAAGAATACTTTGCTAGAGCTTGCTTTAAACATTGATGTCAAACAGCTCAAAAATCGCAAGTTGGTTGCTAAAAATCCATTTCAAAGATTTTCGAGTGGAATCTTAGTACAATGTGAAAACTTGGAATAAGCAGCATAGAGGCTAACGATAGAAATTTTTGTGCTAGAGATGCTACAACCCTACACCGACGTCTCTAATGCTTGGCCCATCATTATCTCAAAGTTAGAAGTCAAGCAAGCAAAGTATGGAGCCACTATTTGCAGTACCATGTATCTTCGACAAAGTGGCTAACCAAAGCACGAGAAAAAAAAAATTGTTGTGCTGGGAATGAAGCAACCCTATATCGACATCTCCAATGTTTAGCCGATCATCGTTCCAAAATTAGAAGCCAAGTTAGCAAAGTATGGAGTCGTTATCTGCGCCACAACATATCTTCAACAAAGAAAAATCATGTTTTGCCCTCTATATAGCAAATGGAAGGACCCTTATTTTTAGAATTATCTTCGAGTAGTATTGAGAATACTAAGGGAGGAAGAAATGCTACTAAATAACTCTTGGCGATGGCATACCATTCGTTTGACATTACCAAATTCACTAAAAGTTGCCACACTTCCAAATGCACTCCAAGCTTGTACGCACACACCTTATAAGCATTCGAGACATTGGCACCACATAGCCTTTTATACTTGGGGGCTTGATCTCATTGGACCTATCCATCCACCCTTGAATGGGTATATTCAAGTCTTTGTTGCACTTAGTAATTCACTAAGTGGGTGGAAGAAATTCCACTCAAAGAAAAGTAATGGAAGTAGCCATAACCAACTCCATCAAAGAGCATATCATTCATCACTTCGGCATCTCGCACAAGATCGTAAGTGACAATAATATATCTCATTCAAACTAATTTTCGGAGGCAAGCCCTATGAAACTTTAGAAAACCGACGAATTATCATATTATCAAAGCATGGTGAGACCCCTACATGTAAAGGTGTAATGCCTTCAATAAGTTAGGAAAAGCCAATACTTTCTCCAAATGGAAAACCTTGCAAAGCAGTGAGAAAACCTACAAATTACTCTTACGGCAAAAACTCTACATGCGAGGGTAAAAAAAAAATACTCTCAATAAGGTAGGAAAGCCAAACACATACTCTCTCAATGGTAAACCCTATCAAATGGTTGGGAAGTTAATTGCGGATTTCATTGTGGCAAGAGCCCTACTTGCGAGGATGCAACACCCTCAACAAGGTAGGGAAAACCATCATTATCTTAACGGCAAGCCTTACTAAATAGTAAGGAAGCCAACATAATATCTTATATTTCAAGTGCGATGATCCACTACATGTGAGGACATAACCATCCCTTGAGAATATGGGAAAGTCGACACAACGGATCACTACCTCATTGCCACATGGTAATTAGCTATACGCGAGGATAAAACTCCTCCTCAAGAAAATGGCAAAATTGTGCATTCTATAAGTCTCTATATGCAAGAACATGATATTTTCAAAAAGCTATAGCAATATAAGCTTTGTTCATGCTGCTGTCTATGAGAATGCAATCAACCTCTATAAAACGGTGACAAACAAGTGCACCATAAGCCGCAATGCGCGAAAACGCAACCCATACATAAGGGCTTCTTGAAACTAACGAAGCAGCGACCTAACATATATCGAGTTTAAGTTGGATACCAAGCGGTGAGTCAAGTTTCAATATATATGAGCTGCTATCTGTGAAAGCAAATTTGCTCATTAAAAGATAGCTAAAAAAAAATGGCGCACAAACAGCAAGACGTGCACATAGCCAAAACTTGTCCGCAAAGGCATGAGAACCAAGCAACATATCTACTAACTTGCCCAAGCAAAGGCAAAGCCATATTCACAGGCTTCCCAATTCAAGCACAAGTCATTCTCAAGAAACTAGTGCATATAATCTAGCAAAATTATGCTACTCAATCACAAGGTGCACATGACATTTCCAAGCAAGCTCTCCTCAACATACTCAAATGCTCAGAGCCATACATGGGCTGTTTTCACAACAAAAATGTGCTCATAGCCTATCTAGGAAAGGTACAAAGTCATTCTCAAGGTATAAATTACAAACCATATAAATCCTTGAGGTACAAATCAATTTTTCATTTCAAAATAAAAAATATACATCCAAATATCATATATGTTTACATTGTACAAAATGCGAATTGTGCCTACTAACAATGACGATATAAACTCTAAGTGGCAGCAATACAAGTTGAATAGGAGCTGCTCTATACACATAAGTGAGCTGTCCACAAAAGCAAAATACAAGAGAACATGTTTCAAAGGCAGCAGCCCATTACAACCAACTCAAGTTCTCAAGGTTTCAGCAAATTCAAGGAATAAAATAAATGAAAAGAAAGGGGAACTCGAAGAAGATCAAGTCTAGCACCAATATCTGAAGCCATCGTGTTCGGAACACTCGCTTGCAATTAATCTCTTTGTGACGTTTCTGCCTTTTCACAAAATCCTGTTTCCAAGAGACGCAAGTTGAACTTCCAAGCCTCACTTGAACCATGTATTGACGATGCAATAAAGATAGTAGAGAAGAAACTCTACAATTGGCCTACCATCAATCAAGTTCTTGGCAACACTCTTTCACTTGAACAGTCGCTCCTCGACTAAAGGAACAAGTTGAGTCCTATGCATTTTCCTTACCACAATCGCCATCTAGTCATTCAAGAGGAGAGCCTCATGTTTGTTGCTATTATCCTCACCAAGCTTGACCAAGGAAGTCTTGCGATCCCCTTGAGCAGAATTGAAAGAGACCTGGTCATGCGCACAGACAGCGAAACAATAAGCTCATAAAATGCCCAATGCAAACAATGAGAAGACAAGAAAGGGCTTAACCTTACCAATCCAGTACCACTTATTACAGGTCTCTTGTTGCAATTGGTGAGAGTTGTATCCTATAAGAGACGCTAAACAACTCATCAACAAGTATAAAGTGACAACTCATGACTCCACATCTTTATTCACGTTTGCCACAAGAATGCAATACTGAGGGCTGCTAACACATACGGCAGCTATGTCGCCAAGTGATATCTTTGCTCCTTTCCATGTCAAATGAGCTGCCCCAAGGAGGCCAACAAAATCGCTCATGGCTACAACTTCATCGAAACTAATCTTGGCAAACACAATCTCGCCAAATTGACCAACAAGCAAGTAAATCAAAACTTACAAGATAACCTCTCATTAATCATCATTTCCTCACATGTACCGAGCCTAGCATTGGCTACACTCCTTTGAATTTACAGCCAAGAAAGCTACTTATACTACTTTCAACGCAATAGCCAACTCAAGATTAAACACAACTGCAAAACAAATTGACCTTCATGTTTTGTAACTATCAGAATCAATCGAGAGTCGACTTCGATATGAAATTCGACTTTAACTACTGCAAGAACTCAACCTCATAGATCTTTCTCTGGTAGTGGGTTTGTGATTTCCCAAAGATCTATCCTACACAAGCAATAAGCAATGACACGATGTATTCAACATATTGCCAAATATATCCAAGAAAGTAGCAAAAAAAAAAAAAAAAAAAAAAAAGCAAGCTCACCAAGGGAGGCGTGACATCCAATTTATCAAGATTGTGCAAGGAATGGTTTCAACACCTTATCGCTGCATTTGACGCCATTCTCCTGCAACAAAAATTTATGCTCCTCATCTGCGAAGGATCCTCTCACTTCACCAACAGATATCTCTTCCATTTTGGCTATACGTGTGGAAGATTGAAGGTGCTCAATAGATTGTCTTCGCTAGCATCTAAAGGCCGACAACACACCACGCTGGGAACTACAGCTTTAGCCTTGCACCACGCAAATCTACTCATGGTGATAGCAAAGATGATGGAACCGGCCACCACAATTGATATTAGGAATTTTATTCCTAAATATGATGTTCTTACAAAAAGTGGTGTGACAAAGGAATCCAGATAGTGCTTTTGCTGAAGCGAAATTAAAGAAAACAGAGATGGCGTTTTGGCTTGCATCTGAAGAGGGAAGTGAAACTTTTGGCCTAAAAGCTAAGCAAGTGGGATGGAGCAAAGCTCTACTTGTAGGTGCGTGAAGGAAAGAAAGTTTGAAAAGTCAAAGGCCATATATAGATCACAAAGAAGAGAAGCTTCACGTCAGGTGCCTTACCGAAATGATAAATAAGGAATTGATTAAATAACCAAAATAGCATGAAAGCTACCAAGGAAGCAATGCAACAATCACCATGGTGGTCATGAAATTCATCCAAAAAAAAAAATATATATATATATATATATATAAAACTACATGCAGGCACAAAAGACAAGGAGTATTCCTGGTTTAACCTATCATTTAGTTACAGTTTACAACTCAACTTTCTTCAACTTCATGACCACGATGATTTGACAAATATGGGCTTCTTCCATCCAAGATTCTTCTACAAGTGGGCTTCACAACCCACGACATTTCTTCAAATGGGCTTCTTCGACCCATATTTTTCTCAACAAAAAAATGGAGCATTTGGGTATGCTAATTCCCAAACCCACAACATTTACAAGCAATGGAAAACATCAACTACTCACACTCCATGCCGCAATCACCACGCGTACTCGAGAGGCTAATGTTGATACCCATTTTCGCGACGTATTTTCTATAAGCCCGATTCAACCAAGCCCAACTTCATTGTGGGCTCGATTCATGTATTATATTTTATTTTATTCTTTTAAGCATGGCCCAAGCCCATGTGACTCATGGGAAAAATTGAGGAAGTGTAGTTTGGAGAGTATAGGTCGGTTCCTTTTGGACCTTTTACATGAGCCCAACCCATGTGTGCTACCAAGTGGGCAAGGGACACTGGTAGCACCTCAAGCTTATGGAGAAGGTCTTGTATCCAAAATTTCCACTCTAAAACAGCTTTTATGCTCTAGGTGACTGTGGCCTAAATTTTCTGCCATAACCCACTTTTACCTTTAAAACATAGTTGGCTCTCATTGTCCAACTCCATCTGCTAGCCCTCACTTAGGTGAGTCTCCCAATGGTCTGAAATATCTGACCAAAGGCAACCAATTAGAGCAAACCCCCTTTATTTCCAAAATTATGTAAAAAAACATACCAAACTCTTCCCTAAACAAAAGCAACCCAGGCCAAAACACCAAATTAGTATCATAGGGGATAAAAACCTCTTCCCCTACTCAAAAACCAGTCATTACCAACACCCCAAACGTTATATAAAATTCGCTCTTCAGCTCAAAACAAAACTAAGCACGTTCTACTTGGGGACCTAAAATTTCAGAGCAAAAGCCTATTCAGCCAGTCAACAATCACACAATTTCGAACCTTAGGGGTGGAAATATGGGTATAGGGAAACCTTCCTTCTCTTCCTCATAACCTCTCTCAATTTCCTCTTCTCAATGACTAGAGTCAAAGTTTCAGACCTGTTGAACCACGTTTTCCCTATAGAGCTGAAACTTGAAAGCAAAAATCCACTAAGCCAGGAAACATTCTCACAATTCTAAATCTTTGGAGTGGAAATATGAGTATAGAGGAACCTTCCCTCTCTTCCTCACAACCTCTCTCGTTTTCATCTTTTCGGTGATTGTGGGTCGAAATTTCAGACCTGTTATGTTCTTATACTTTTTATACACTTTTGTTATTAGCATTTTGATTCTCTCTTGTCAAAGCACCAATAGCCTTTTTTCATTAAACATTTGGAATTTTGGGCTTGATTCTCCACCATAAACACTTCTAAAGAACCCAAGAGGAGATTTGGGCTGTTTTCGCATTTTCCGCCCTTGTCGTAAAAACGTCCCCGACACAATGTTAGCAAAGCAAGCTTGGTGTCTTGTTACCAGCACACACTCCCTCTTCTTTAGGGTGTACAAAGCAAGATATTTCCCTAGGTGTTCTTTCATGGAGGCAGAGTTAGGACACAATCCCTCATTTGTATGGCGTAGCTTACTTGCTGCAAGAGAATTTATTCGGGAAGGGTCTACGTGGAAGATAGGAAATGGGCAGAGTGTTGAAGTTAGTGACAAAACTTGGCTACCCCAGCCTCCTTTGTTTAAACCAGGTGCAAATACTAAAATGAAAGTGGGGGACCTCATCGATCAACAGACCATGCAATGGAACCGCTCTCTGATACAAGCCACCTTCATGCAACCTACACAAACAGCCATACTTCGCACCCAACTCAGCAATATACGGGCCCGAGATAAACTATGCTGGAAAGAAAATAAAACGCAACACTTCACGATCAAAACAGCCTACCAGGTGGCACTCCGTATGCACCGCGAGACAGGGGCTGAACACTCAAGCGTGAGGGACGATAAGAGGTTTTGGAGTAGGATCTAGAAGTTGAACGTACCACCAAAAGTCCGGAATTTCGTTTGGAGAGCATACACAGACATACTACCTACCCAAGCTAACCTTTATCGAAGAAAAATTCCAATTGACCCGTTGTGCTCTATCTGTGGATATACCGATGAAACGGTGGAGCATGCTATCTGGGAATGCCCCCTAGCCAGTAACGTGTGGGCGGTGGCTCGGGGTAGACTTCAGAAGTGTGTGGCGTCGGCGCAATGTTTCTTCCTCTTAGCCTGAGACCTGGAAAAGAAGCTCACGGGAACGCAGTCGGAAACTTCGGCGACGCTGGCATGGGCCATTTGGAATGCCAGGAACAAGTATTGTTTTGAAGACAAACAGTCCCACCTAACGGACATCCTACAGGGTTCTATGTCTCTGGTGCAGGACTTCCAATGCCTAAATGGGTCCACGGCAGAACCGGATTAAGCACATGGGAGGCCAACGTTTTTCAACCGGAGGGGACAATACCATCCAGTTTACGTATACATGTTTTTATTTTTCTTATGCAGTGGCTCATACCATGAGGTTTTTGTTTTTGGGCCTCGGTTACTGTATACTTATTGGGTGTCAAAGCCCATTTTTTCAATACAATAAAACTCCTATCTTCACAGTCAAAAAAAGAAAAAAAAAAAGAAAAAAAAAAAGAAAGAAGAAGATCTGGCAAAAAGTAAGAAAGAGAAAAATAAATTCTATACAATGTATGAAAGCGTCTTCCCCAAAAATTCTCCCCTCTAACACGATACTAAAAAAACAAAATGCTAGGACTACAAAAAAATCAAAATTTTTGTCACAATTATCCATGTGACAGGTTGAGTGATGGAAAGTGATAAAAAATCATCATAGTATGTCTTTTAAAATAGTTATGCCAAAAGTTGTAACTTTTTATGTAATTCTAAAATTAGTAAATTACTCTACTTTTAAACCAATAGTTTCTTTCTATAATGTACTATCTTACCAATAACCCTTCCCAAGGTAAATTAGAGAGAATTCAGAAATTCTCAACTGTCCAACCTATTGAAATATATTCAATTTCTTTTATGTTCAAGAGGACTTTATTATTTCTAAAAAAAAAAAAAGCAAGCTTATTATTTGTGCATTTGGCATTATATTATAAAGAGGTTTTTTGCTTAATTTATATACTATTTGCGAATCTCACACAATTTTTTGTCTCAACTTTATCACAAATAATCTAACTTTCACAATATTAGAACAACTTATTTAGAGGGGTGTGTATGTTCATGAGAGGGGGGGGGGGGGGGGAATGGTGTGATAAACCTAGATTTTAGAGAAGTGAGATAAAGAGTTAAGCTAAGAGGAAAAAAGGATATGAATATTGCTAGAAGAGCTTTTCCTTTTTTTTTTTTTTTTAGTAAGTGTTGTAGTATGTTTCATAAAAGAAAAAAGAAAAAAGAAAAAGGTGTTGTAGTATGTGTATTGTGTAGTTTTGATAGCATAGTGCAGTGCTGTTTCAAAGTATGAGGGAGCAAGTTTGTGTTTGGGATTAGAGTTTAAAGTAAGCTTATTTTATTATTTAGCTTATTTTCGTTTTTATTCATGAGTCACACTGCACTTTTTTATATTATTCATGAATCTCACTATACTATTTTAACTAGTTTTTACTTTTATCTACAATATTTTCAATAAAATGTTTTTAATTTCAGCTAAATAAGTTATTCTTAGTCAGATTTTAAGTCTAAACCAATGCCCAAAAAAAAAAAAAAAAAACTCAAATACGGAGCTCATTCATGAACAATCCTACGCATGGCAAACTGGCAACACAAACAAAAGAGCCACCCAATATTCAAGAGTACTTTCAAGTATTTTCATGATTAAATCCTCCCACCCTATTGTAATTTTCAACTTATTAAAAAAAAGAAAAATAAAAGAGCCCCACATCTTGAGTTCTTGACGTGTATTGTCTTTCATGTGGACAAAAATGAACCAGCAGCACTAGGGACCATTGATGCCAAGTAATATTGAATTTTGAATTGCAAATGTCAAAGAATCCCAAAGTAATAATGATGTAAACTTTGAAAGGTTTACTTTGTTATCGGATCTCATTACATCTTTGACTCTATCGTAGGTTGAAGAATGAAGCGGTGGAAAATATATGATTGAATTACATCCGCTCGATCTGTGACTGTGACCCTATTCCCCAAGTAATCGGATCTCATTACATCCGAATCTGATTGCCACCAAATAGCTCAACACCTTTTTTTTTAATCAATGTGTATGAAAGTGATATATTGACATGACAAATAATTTAAAAATTAAAAAAGAACCATCACTTTCTTTAGTGAAACTTCTTGTCTAGTAGGAACAGAAATTTTGTGTCGGAAAAGTCCATTCGGATGACAATAATAGGATATAGGCTCCGATATGAGAAGTTCGGTTTATTTGAGGCAGTACACAAAAAGTCCTAATATGGTTTCTCGGATCATTTAAATCTTCTTAGAAATGCAAATGACAACAAAACAACGCACGTTATTGCATACTTAATATTGTAGACTTGTAGTACAATAATAAAAGATAAAAGATTATTGGGTAACATTCACTTTGTGGTCCGTTGTTGACTCGAAATGTCAATGACGAAAGTTCTGTAATTTCATCTTATCTTTTTTATTATTATTATTATTATTATATTTTTTTTTAAGTTAAATGAAAAGACATTTGTCTTTGTATAACTTTAAACTTTAACACCCAGGGAAAAGGAATATACACCATTCTTAAATTTATTCGCATGGACAGGTTGAGGCTCGGATGTTGCAAGATTCCTTCTTATCTGCATTGTGTCTATATCGTGGGTAGGATAGACGGTAAATAGGCCACAATTTAAATGGTCCATTTAAATTGAGAGAGAGGGGAAGGATTAGAATCGAGTAAAGTAGATAAAAATTGGCTTAAAATTAGTTTATTTTCAATCAACTATGTTAGGTTCTAAGAATTAGGAACTAATATATTAGAACTTTAATTTGTAATGTTGGCAAATCATGATCAAAACATTCTTTAAGTTGTGTTAGACTTGCTCAAAGTATGGCTTTTTATCTAAAGTTGGAATCAAGTTGACTGCAGAATTACTGTACACTTTTTGCCTGACTCGATCGATCGAAAATCGTGAAGAACGTTTTTCTGCAGAATTTTTCCAACTCAGCCCTAGCCCATTTAATGTATAGGGTTTTATGTTTTGCCCTAAATATATAAGGGAAAACCCTAGCCACGTTTTTAGAGTTCTGAATGTTGTATTTGTGAATCTAATTGTTAGATCTAGAGGTGTTTACCTTCACATTCACTTAGGGTTTTCAAACTCAAGATTCATGTCAAAAGGTTGGTAAATCATACAATTGTAGAACAAAAGAGCTTCAAGATATACAAGCAGGTGTTGCTTTGGCTTTACTGAAGAATTCAAGGAAAGAAGGAGTACGTGGATCTCGGAGCTGTCACATGGTCGTGGTAGCAAGTTTCCTACAGGCAGGTAGCAACAGGATGTTAGTGGTCTAAGTCGCTATTGTGTAAACTTCGATTCTTTCATAGTGAATTCGTTTTACCTTGAGGATAGCTAGGTTAAATCCTCCACAGGTTTTTTTACCGGTTTGGTTTTCCTGGATCATCATATCATGTGTTCTTTATTATTCCGCACTTTTACATGATTTGATATATTTGTGTTAACCTAGATCTGTTTAAATTACCAAAGTTAATCACTTGACTAATTATCTAGATTAATATGTTTGGGTTTAAGGGGTCTAAACGAACTCACAAGTGGTATCAGAGCGGGTAACTTTTGTTTTTGATCCTTTGATCTTTGAGCTGATCCTTGACCCCTGTTGTCATTGAACACGAACACTCTCTTATTGTTCCACCTCATTTTGATGGGAACAATTATGCTTATTGGAAAGTAAGGATGAAAGCATTCCTGAAATCCATTGATGAGAGAGTCTGGAACTTCGTTGAGTACGGATGGGAGAAGCCCACTGCTCCTGTAAGTGAGTGGCAAACTTCTCAAAAGGAGGCAGCTGCTTTTAAAAGCAAAGCTATGAATGCTATTTTCAATGTTGTCTCTATGGAGGAATTTAAGAAAATCTCTAATGTTGAGGTTGCTCATACTGCTTGGAATATCCTCCAGACTGTGCATGAAGGCACAAAGGCAGTTAAAATAAATAAATTGCAGCAATTAACTACTAGATTTGAAAGCATTAGAATGAATGATGATGAATTTTTTGATAAATTCTATGCTAAACTGAATGATATTGTTAATTCTGCATATAATTTGGGTGAAATCTATGATCAACCTAAAATTGTTAGGAAGATTCTTAGATCTTTGACTGAGGACTTTAGACCCAAAGTGACTGCCATCACTGAAAGCAAGGATGTGGATTCCATCCCTGTTGATGAACTTATAGGATCTCTTCAGTCCTATAAGTTGGACCTACCCAAGACAAACAAATCCAAATCAATGGCTCTTAAGTCTGTTGATGATGTTGAGGATGATGGATTTAATGATGAACTCTCTACTACAGAGATTGCCTATCTTGCCAAGAACTTTAGAAACTTTCCTAGGAACAATAACAGAAGGGCAAGAGGCAAGAACACTGCTGAACCTAGAAATTTTAGGAGGAATGATCCCACTAAAGTTAATAACACTGGAAAATCTAAAGAGAAAGTAGGTCAACCTTCTAATAATTATTTGGGTCAACAATGTTATGGATGTCAAAGGTATGATCATATGAAATCTAAATGTCCCACATACTTGAAGTCTAAGGGTAAGGCTATAGCTGTAACCCTTAGTGATGATGAAGTTTCTGACAATGAATCCGCTAGTGATGAGGGTGGAAACTTCATTGCTTTCACTGCTACTACTGTAGTTAATGAAAGCATGTCTGTTGAAGAAAACCCTTTTGATGGAGAACTCTCTGAAGATGCAGATTTACAAGAAGCCTATAATAAACTTTGCAAAGTTGCTGCAAAGGATGCCATGAATGTTGATTTAGGCTTGAAGAAAATTGCATCTCTTGAACTTGATAAGAAAAAATTTGCTTGTGAAATTGTTTGATGCAAATGAACTTTTGAATAATGTAAAAACTGAAAACATGTTTTTACTTAAATTATCTGTTGCTAGAGAACAAAATAATAGGTCTGCAAGCTCCAAACTTGATTACATGTTGAGTGTTCAAAAGTCTCCTTCTGACAAGACTGGCTTAGGTTTTGTGAAAAGCATCTCTGTGCCTGAATCTCATTCCACAAATTTTGTTCCCTCTTCTGAACCTCCTAAAAGTGAGATTGTCAAACCCTTGGTGAGTGAACCTGTTAAATCTGTAGATGTTACTCCACTTAGGAAATTTAGGGTTGATCTCCAAGAGTCTCATTCTAGAGCTTCTACTTCTACTAAAGACAAGTTGCATGATAAGCCTGCATGGGTTTGTCATTTTTGTGAAAAGTCTGGACACATTCGTCCAAATTGTTTTAAGTTGCAAGCTGTAAAGCGAGCAAATAAACTTAAAGTACATGTGCCTCAAGCACAAGATCCTATGGTACTTATTGGTGAATTGGTAAAGGCGTTAAACCTTTATTCCAATCCTGGAGTTGCTCAGAATTCTAATGTGAATCATAACTCCAATACAAGAGTTGTATCTAAAAAGTTTTAGATGCAAAAGACTCGACCTAATTGAGTCTATCTGACATGGTCCTTGTACTTCATTGCTCTATCTTTTGTGACCTTTGTTTCTAGGATTTGCATTGCATAACATTCATGCATTTCATTCTAGAATGTTTATTCCCTTTATATAAAAAAAAAAATTGCAAATTGTGTTTTTGCTATATTTTCCTTGAATTTGAAAACAAGGTTGGTCAATCAAATTTTACATAACATATGTATGTACCTTGTTTAGCTTTGATGCACTATTATCATTGCACTTTACTAGCTAAAGTTTTGTAATGCATGTTGTGTGGGAAGATGCTATATTTGTTGATCACATGATCTTGATCTTGAAGTCTTATGTCTTTGATTGACGGACTTGATCTTATTGAGAAAGGCATAAATAACCATCTCACCACTGTTTATTAGCTAATCATAAACACCTTAGTGCATATCATAAGATTTTGTGCTCGAGAAAGTGTAGCACATGCACAAAAAGAACATAAGGTGTAGCCTCTAAATAAAATTGGTGTGTACATTATTGGGCTATAATAATTTCACAATTCAAATAAAATTGGTGTATACATTATCCCGGCTATTATTAAGTTTCTAATCAATTAAATTGAATATTAATTTTGAGGCAAATCAAGAAACTTACATGATTGCAAGCTTTTATTCTAGGAGATGTGAGAGTTATATGATGTAACTTTTTAAGTAATAGTCTCTTTCAAATTCATGTGATGGATTTTGTAGAAATTGTGATTGATTATTATGTGCATATCACCTCACATGTCTCTCAAGCTTATGCTAGTTGCACACACTACACAAGTTATTCTTTACTAAACTGTGTACATGTATTCGTGTGTTTTTGGTCTGACCAACCAAGTTTGAAAATTTCTTGAAATTAATGCAGAACATGTTTGCTTATTTAAATGGTTGAGGGATATTAAGAGAAAATCTTGCTTTGAGAGATCTGGGTTAAAAACATGGGTTTTTGGAAAACATTTCGTCTCATACTCATGCATTCTATTCATAAAATCTAATGCTTTGAGGAGTTTCAGCACTGAAATTGCTTGGTTTTTGAAAAATCTGTTTTTCCAGATTTTCGATCGATCGAAAGTATTTTTCAACCGATCGAAAATGTTTTTAAAATCTCAGAAAAGTCTCTGGTTGTTTCGATCGGTCCTCGATTGATATTGGATCAATCGAAGGATTTTCGACCGATCGAATGTAATTTTCGATCGATCGAAAATCGGACTGAGTGTTTTTTTAAAAAATGATTTTTCTCACGTGATTCTTCACTTTTTCAAAAACTTTTCAACTCCTTTTTCACTCTACCAACCGGTCAAGCCTACTTTTGCTGATTTTTGTCGTTTTCCTCCGTTCTTTTTGCATCAATCCTCTCTCCCAAGGCCGGTAAGACTCTTTTGCCCTTTCTTTTGTTTTTATTTTCAAGTTTCATGCATTTTTTGGTTATTTTCTGGATTTAGAGTTTTGGTGATTTTGGAATTGTTTTTGTGTGTTTCTCTCTCAAATTAATTATGGGTTTTTGTGGGGACACTATATACAAGCACTACAAGTGGTTTAATTTGATTACTTTGGTGTTTTGTGGTCAATTTGAAAATCTAGGGCTTGAAATTGATGAATTTGGGGATTTTGTTCTAATAGATATAAATTGATGAAATTGACTTGTTAGATTGATTAATTTGATCATTATATTGAGTTATATACCTGTTGTGTTGATCAATTTATCAATTAATTGAGTTTTAAAAAATTGGGTTTTTCAAAATTGGGTATTTTTAATTTAAAACTCATGCTCAAGTCAATTTTGTTAATTTGGATTATATTTAAACTTGTCACTGCATTAGTTCATGCATCATTTGTATATTTTGTTCATGCATCATATAGATTGGTTTTCTATATTTTTTGCTGTGCTAACTTGCAGTCTGCCCTTAGTTTTTGTTTTTGCTCTTCTCTTTTTGTGTCTCTCTTTTCTTTCCTTAGCACCATGCCTAGGAAAACTAGAGTCCATAGGACTTCTGACCCTTCACCTTCATTTGATAGTGATCGATTTCCTAGTGAGAAGAACCAAGAGACCTATGAGACCCTTAATCTTAGGCGTCATATTTGGGCTGAGCGTAGGGTTATTCTAGATGAGGTTGATCCTGAGGTGAGTCGTAACTTTGAGCGTCAGGGTTGGTTATCTTTACTAGATTTTGAGCATCCTCCTCCTGCTACCTTGATTAGAGAGTTCTACTCGAACCTCTCTATCCACATCTATGATACCAACACCTTAGTTAAGGTTTGGTTATGAGGTGTGGAGTATCGTATTACCCCTTCGGTAGTGTCTGATGCTCTTAGGGTGCCTATTGTTGATCATCCCGTCTTTCCTTATGAGGAGTCTCTGCCTCTTGATGATGTTATGTCATACATCACTGGGTCTTCTATCCAGTGGGGTTCTGATCCTCAGATTACATCTGCTGAGCTTTCCGAGCTTCATTATCTCTTCTTCAAGATAGCGTGTCATTCCTTGTGGCCCATTTCTCATCTCCATACCATCCCTCTTGAGCGATGTGTGTTTTTGTATGCGCTTGCTACTGATGCCCCTATCAGTTTTCCTCATTTGTTCCTTCGTTCTTTGAACGAGGTACATAGGTCTAGTTCTACGGCTCATACTTTATTCTTTCCTGTTTTTATTCATAGGATTCTCCTTCACCTAGGTTTAGGTGATTTTCCCGCTTCTGAGCCCATACACGTTATTGATCCTATAGGTGCTACCTTTTTGAGGCAAAGGGCTGCTCAACTTCGAGCTAGCTCTAAGCGTCCTAGGGTAGAGCTTTCCGGTATCACTCCACCTCCTTCTTCTTCTACAGATGCTCCTGCAACTGCGACGTCTGCTGATCCTACTGCTGCTGCTGATGATGCTCCTCCACCTTCTCCTTCGGATGTTTCTGATATTCATCGGACTCTGGACACTGTCATGACCGTTTAGGCGGCTCATGGTCAGCTTCTGATGGATGTCCTTGATGAGCTTTGAGCTTTGAGAGCGGATTTGGCGAGTTTTCGTCGTTCTCCTCCGCTGTCTCCTTTTGATGATGATTGACTGCCCTTTGGCAATTCGTTACAAAAAGAAAGAGTGCATTCTATTGAGGAGTTCATGCCTTGTAGAGGAGATTTTTTGTCTTAGGGGGAGTTGAGTTTTTGTACCTTACTGTGACACTGTTGAGCTTGTGGAGTTATTAGATTGTATCTAGGTGCTTCACTGTGTATTTACTTTTTTGGCTCATAATAGTGGAGATTTTTTTTTTTTTTTGGATACATTTTTATGTATTTGTTTCTTGTTTCATTATGCTACTTTGCTTATTGATTTATATTTATGATGTTCTTCATGATATATGTCTTTATTTTGTGCCATGTGAAATCAAGAAGTTATTTTTTATATTCCTTATATTTTTCACACATGCGTTTATGTATTTGTTAAGTGTTACAGGAATATACATGTTGATTCAGTCGTGCTGCTGTCTACTTTGCAACTGTTAGATAGTAGTTAGGTTGAATTTGTTTGGTGGCTTTTAATTTTGTAATGGGCTGTTTCAATTTGTAAACTTTGAGCTTTTTGTTAAGTTTGTGTTTTGTCACGGATTGCCAAAGGGGGAGTTTGTTAGGTTCTAAGAATTAGGAACTAATGTATTAGAACTTCAATTTGTAATGTTGGCAAACCATGATCAAAATATTCTTTAAGTTGTGTGTTAGACTTGCTCAAAGTATGGCTCTTTATGTAAAGTTGGAATCGAGTTGACTGCAGAATTACTGTGCACTTTTTGCCTGACTCGATCGATCGAGAATTAGACTCGATAGATCGAAAATTGTGCAGAACATTTTTCTGCAGAACTTTTCCAACTCAGCCCTAGCCCATTTAATGTATAGGGTTTTATGTTTTGCCCTAAGTATATAAGGGAAAACCCTAGCCACGTTTTTAGAGTTCTGAATGCTGTGTTTGTGAATCTAATTGTTAGATCTAGAGGTGTTTACCTTCACATACACTTAGGGTTTCCAAACTCAAGATTCATGTCAAGAGGTTGGTAAATCATACAGTTGCAGAACAAAAGAACTTCAAGATATACAAGCAGGTGTTGTTTGGGCTTTGCTGAAGAATTCAAGGAAAGAAGGAGTCCATGGATCTCGGAGCTGTCACATGGTCGTGGTAATAAGTTTCCTACAAGCAGGTAGCAATAGGATGTTAGTGGTTTAAGTCGCTATTGTGTAAATTTCGATTCTTTCATAGTGAATTCTTTTTACCTTGAGGATAGTTAGGTTAAATCCTACCCAGGTTTTTTTACCGGTTTGGTTTTCCTGGGTCATCATATCATGTGTTCTTTATTATTCCGCACTTTTACATGATTTGATATATTTGTGTTAACCTAGATCTGTTTAAATTACCTAAGTTAATCACTTGACTAATTCTCTAGGTTAATCTGTTTGGGTTTAAGGGGTCTAAACGAACTCACAAACTATACTCTTTTCGAAACAGGCCTTAACCTTTCAGTACTTTTGACCACTTTGACCAGCTCAAGTACATATAACTTCAAATATAATTTTGATTAGAAAAATACATAAAAATGAAAACATAAATACATATAAATTTGATACAGAATTAAGTTGCTAAAAATATAAACTTAACAAAAATGTACACTTGTTATCAAATTTCATTTCTGTCGCTTTGATTCTATAGGGATCTCAATACATGCAAAGAAAATATTTGGCATAAACAATTTCATTTGAATTGCAAATTTCCTTTTAGTGTTTGTAAATAAACTATATTTTTCATACAGGCAAAAAGGACAGACTGTTATTTTTCAAATTTGTCAAATTCTCTGTCTAAATTTTGTGAGCCATTCATGTAATTAAATTAAATTTTAGGAAAAAAATAAAACATTTTACTTTCTTTTTGAAATTCCATATAGTCGTAATTTTGAGAGAGAGAGAGAGAGAGAGAGAGAGAGAGAAGAAAAGGCAAGTTGCTAAATTTATCAAAAATCTTATAATTAGTTCTTAGTTTGGGTTGTTTCTTCTTAGATTTTAAAAAGAAACCCTTCTCTTTATTTTTTGCTGGGGAGCACGGGAGGGGATGCCTAGAGCCATCCAAAAAGGCCAAGCATATATAAGAATTGAGAGTTACCCCTTGTCTCATCAAGAAAAAACACGAGAGAACTCTCTCAGTCAAGCAAAAATGTTATGCATTTCCTCTATTTTAAATGGCTTCTTCAATTTTCAAAGCGTAAATCTCGAGGATATCATTTCTTCAACTGTTTGAAAGAAGATGTACCAAAAAGTGAGAGACCAAGAAAGAGAAAAGAATTCTATAAAATGTTAAAATATTTTCTCTGAAAATTCTAAGACTACAAAAAAAATTACAACTATCCAGATTTATGAGTGATGGAGAAAAGGTGGTGGGTTAATGTGAATATGATAGGCAACTAGTCACAATTTATTATGTAGAATAGTTAGGCAACTAGTCATGGTCTGTTTTGTCTACCTTGAAAAAAATATTAAATACATTGACTTGAAAATCCCATAAATTTGGATTCAACAAAAATAATTTTGTCCCCCCAAATATAATTCTTAACCTCTTAAATAAAAATAAAAACTCAAATAACAACAATAAAAATTAGCCCAAACAATGAATAAAATATTCAACAAAAGTTCTATTCAAAAATAAAAAATCAAAAAAATCATTCAAATTTGTAACTCATTTAACATATTTCTTAAAAATAATCTCAAATTTCATCTTTCCTAAAAAAATGATGCCAAGAAAGATATTGTGACTGTAAATTCTCATCGGCAACACCAGAAGCTCTACTCTCCTCGGTTGCTTGGCTCAGAGTTTCTGCATGTATCTTCTCTCTCTCTCTCTCTCTCTCTCATAATTTCAAACTTTTTCTCACTTTATTATTATCATTTCTACATTCTTATCAATTCCCATTTTATTTCTCATCAGTCTTTTTTTGCTTTTTTATTTTGTTAGTAAAAGAAAATTGTAATACTTCATGTATTTGAGTCTCTTATTATTAGATGGGTCCAGTTAATGTATGCCCTTAGGGCATACATTAACAAATCAGTTTTTGGAAAAATTTTATCGAGAATTGATATAATTGTCAAAACTTTTTCAATTCTCAATAAAACTTTTTTCCAAAAATGGTATATTATTGTGTGCCCTTAGAGCACACGTTAGTAAAATCCTTATTATATTTTATATAATTTAAGTTTCTTAGTTACTACTCTAAAAAAAAAAAAAAAAAAAATACTAAAGTCGCTAGTGTCTGTGTTTAATTTGTGTAACTTGTTTTAGAATATTAAGGTCTCACAATTTTGTGTAATGTGTGTATGCGGTATTAGTATCTCTCTGAACTTGAAAAATTAGAGTTAAGAGATACTAAATTATAACAAAAAATTACATATAAATATCAAAATGTGCACACCAAACAGTTAAAAAACAAACAAACTTTTGAGGGGGGAGATTTAAACCCCCTCCTTATAAATATCAAAATATGCTAATTATGTTACAAAATTAGTGGATGGTAACAAATATTTTGCTATGGTGCAAAAACAAAATAACTGAAAATACCGTACGAAACTTATCAATAATGAACAATCCTTTGCATGGGCAGCACAAACAGAAAAGACCCCAGACTTTGATGTGTATTTTATTTATATTTAAAAACCAAAGAAAAAAAAATTAATACAATATCTTCTTAAAATAAATGATTTCTTTAGTGAACACCTACCTTGTAGGAATTAAAATCCACGTTTACCAAAAAAAAGAAAAAGAAAAAGGAATTGAAATGCAAAATCTTGAGATTGTTTCTCGGATTTAATCCCCTCCGAAATGCAAAATCTAGCCTCTTTTCTTTTCTAGCCAAATAGCTCACGAAGTCTGTCACAGTGTTTGCTTTGTCTCTCCTCTTTTTTGTTCTTATGTTTTGAAGACTTTTAACTTGGTCCATGAGTTTTTCAACAAATTTTCATTTTGGTCTTTGCCATCATCTATAGAAACTACTTAGGTGATTGCTGGTTTGTAGATCTAGTACACTTAGGTGACTTATTAAATAAAAATAAAATATGTAATTGATAGGCAAAACATGATTAGGCATCTTGTTAGAGAGCCCTAATTGAACATGGATATGAATTTCAATAAAACCATACAAATGGGAGATTTAGACTATGATTCTTCTTATAAAAAGGGAAAATACAATCTCAATGAAACAATACTAATATATAGAAAATAGGCAAAAATGCAAAACTGACCTTCTAACTTTCACTCTTTTTCATTTCAGTCCTCTAACTTTCAGTTTTGTCAATTCAGTCATCTATCTTTCAATTTTTGTTAATACAGGATTCCGTTAAATCTCAGTTGTGGCTGTTGTTAATGTCACTGAGTTTTCCCCTTTATTTTATTTTATTTTATTTTTTTAATTTGGAATTAAGGTGTGTGATTTGTGGCCTCGACTCAATTTTCGTCAGGCTGATGTTCCTAAATGCGAACACCGACAGGACCTTGAACAGGACCGAGGTCCCCTTGTCGTGTGCGAACACATTGCTCTTCTTGGATGGGCAATCGGTGCAAGGTATTATGGGCTCTCAGGCCAGCATGACGAGCAGGGTCACGTTGCTCGAGTCGTCCTGGATTCCGTCGACGAGTATGTTCAGCCCGTAGAGACCCGCGACGCGTGCATTGGCTATCGCGGAGGTTGTTGGCAGCGACGAACTCGGCCGCTCCTGCCGTGTTGTCGATTGCCTCGCGTGCGACATTGAGGCCGAGTTTCGTGAGGGTGAGTTCGCATTGAGCTAAGGCTTGTGGGTGTAAGATGACTCGGGTTAAGTACTCTTTTCAGACCCCCGGTAAAGCCAAGAGGCAGTGGTGTACGGGTAATTGGACCTCGCCGACTATGTGGAGCCAGTGGCAGAGTAAGAGATCGTAGTTTCAGAGTACGCACCGGGAACACCTTGGTAAGCAACCCGGAGCTACGACCCATGCATCAGAGCCAGCGACAGGTCTATAATAGTTACAGCTTCGCTGGCGGCCTCTTGTTGTTATTGTTGTTGTTCAAGGTCCTGTCGGCGTTCGCGTTTAGGAACATCAGCCTGACGAAGATTGAGTCGAGGCCACAGATCACACACCTTAATTCTGAAATTTTTAAAAAAAAAAAAAAGGGAAAACTCAATGACATTAACAGCAGCCATAACTGGGATTTAACGAAATCCTGCATTGACAAAAGTTGAAAGATAGAGGATTGAATTGACAAAACTAAAAGTTAGATGATTGAAATGAAAAAGAGTGAAAGTTAGAAAGTCAGTTTTGCAGTTTTGCCTAGAAAATATATGACTTCATGTAAAACATAAACACACGATCATTTTATTAGATAGGAAAATGTTTACCTTTAAATTGATTTGAAAAAAAGACTTCTCCAACTCACTACAAGGTGATTGATAAAACTATTCACGTGTATTTTTAATTTATCATGTAATTTGTTTAAATAATACACATGAATGATTTTATAAACGGCCAAGTGAGGAGATAGAGAAAATTTCTTTAAGCCGATTTAGAGGAAATCTTTATTTCACTAGATAACAATGTTACTAAAAATACCCAAACGCACAAAATCTCCCAACAACAACATAATGGTATCAGCCCTGAACTAGAAGAAGCTGAATAGGAAAACGGGGAGCAATAAGACACCATAAATAGCCCAAGTGAAAAACTTGAGGTTCAACGGCAAGGGAATTGAAATTGTGAGGAAGAACGCAGTGGCCGCAAAGAAGACTGCAACTTTCTCTACCACTTGAGTTGTGTCTAGAAACTTGGAGTTGATAAGTTTGGCAACAAAAACAACAGAGAAAGTGAGTACCAAAGCGAGAAAAAGTAAATGGAAAGATGTAGGAAGTTGGGATGGAGTTCTCACGAAATGGAGTGCTATTCCATGGAGTGCATCTCCTATTCTTATAAGAACAAGGTTGAGGGTGAGGTTATTTGGGGTGTTGTCACTGCAATTATTGAATAACTAGTAAGTTGCCTGTGCAAAGCACGAATAATGTTGTAATGTTTTATGTAAAATGGCTTTGGAGAATGCTATACATATATTATTTAGCATAATTATTATAGAATTTTGTTTCTAATGAGTTCATCATAAGAAGCAACGATTATAAATTGCACACATATCCATTATAATTAATGAGAAATAAGAAAACAACTTCGGAGGAATATTGTAGAATAAAAGTTGATATAGAATATGTCTTTCTTTTTCTTCTTAATTCGAAAACAAAAATACACATCTCAAACACTCACAATTAATCACAATCTTTACAAAATCCACAAGTCCACAATGTCTGACCTTAACATAATAGTCAATCTATGAAGCTTGCTAGTAAAACTAAATTCAAACTAAACCTTAGTCTCTAGCCATGTTTTTTATTCCAAAGTTGGGTATCATTTGTTGTGTAGTGTTTTATCATGAATTGTAGAAGGGTAACAAGACATATATTTACAATCTCTAAGAAATTAAAGAAATTAGCATTAAAAAAAGGTACCACCGTCCTCCACATTTCAATGCTTGATCAAATCCTATTAAAGCTCAAAATTAATAAATTTTTCTAGGACTACAGTTTGTGCCAAATTCAAATTTGGCAACACTATGTCATTTTTTGTAAGTCTCCCAAACTAATATGAATTTGACCTTTTGCAATATGTAGTTATTTAACAATAAAACTTTCAAATTTTCGTCATACATAGAGCATTTTGTACTTCAACATAGCAACTTGCCAAATATAAGCATGTACATGCCTTAAAACTAAATGTTATTATTAATAACAAAAGCAAATTCTTTTTTTTTTTTTTTTTTTTTTTTGGGGAATGAAAGGCATATCCCAAAAAAATGACAAAGAATCAACATTGATAAAGGGCTAAGTTAAAATCAAAGAAGAAAGAACGCTTAATTGAAATAGGCATGAAAAATTAAATTTATATTGTGTGAATATCTTGCAAGAAAATATAGTTAAACCAAGAATTCCACATACGGCGTTCAAGCCCTGTAGCAAAACCAGACATCGCTTTGTCCATAGAAAAGCATAAACCTCTACACACCTTCTACAATCGTTACTTCTATTTAAACCCATATGCTTTCAGTTACATCTTATGGACAATGAAGCCTTACTCGATCAAGAACCAAAAGTCCCTCAAACATCCCCACTTCTATTAGTCAAGAATCCAAGTACCATACTCTTCATTTGGCTTTTCAAGAAATGCTTCAACCTTAAAAAAATATTGACATGTCTATAAGTATTAAAAGATATAAATGCAATATTTTATGCCAATAATGCATGCTCAAAAATGTCCATAAGGACATGAAAAATTCAATATATCAATAATTATTTTTTCGTAGATAATCATCTTGATTTTCATCTATCTGATTTGAACCAAATTGGTTTATGCATTTGGTATAGAATGATAGATTATTAGAATTTTAAATTGAAATCTTCAAGACATGACAATTTCACTCTTACCAATATATAATAATAGTTTAATAAAGAGAATATTAGAGCATTCTCATCTGGTCCTTTAAAACCGGATGAAATGCAAAGTATGTAAGGATTTTCATTAAAAAAAATAAAAGAAAAAAGGAGCCTTACATAACCGGTCTCGCATTCCTGTAGCAAATTTTAAACATTGTTATAGTATCATGTATTTTTAGATGATACTATATAGCCTATGCATTCTTTCTTTTCCTTTTTTTATTCTCTTTCTTACTCAATATCTCTCTCAAACACACATAATCCTTTTTTATTCTTTTTCTGTCACTCAAACATGCATGACCTGTGTTAGGTGTAAAAATTTATTTTAATATGGTGTATTGTAAAATAAAGAATGTGATGTAAGGTCTGTTGTAAAAGTAGTAATGTAATATAAATCGAGTGGCCTTTTGGTGAGACAATGCTTTTCTTTTCTTTCTTTTTTGCATAAGCGGTTGGGAATGCTCTTAACAGAGTATGAACTAAGACAATATATAGCAATTATCAATATCATGAAGACCTGACATGTGCATTGAATTTTAAAAAGTAAAAAGAAAAATGAAATAAAAAAGAAAAGAAAAGGAGAAAGTACCTTGTATATGATAATTTCTATCACATATTTGAAATATTTGTACCAGATTTAGCAAGCATGGTCACTACAGCTAAATATAATAGCTTCTATAAAAGTATAATAAAAGCCAAAAAGTAATAGCAAGGAGTAGAGGTGACAATTTTTATCCAAACCCATGAATCCACCCAAAACTCACTTAATTTGGATAAGTCTTGACCCAACCCAATTAAATATTTGGGTTAAATGGATAAGCCCCAAATGGATAATTCAATTAAATGAGTTTTGATGGTTAAACCACTAGGTACCCAATTATCCATTTAAAATTTAAAGTTTAATACTTAAAAAAACAAAAAACCCTAACAAACAGAAAACATCCCAGCAGCTACCCAACCGCCTCTTCCACTATCTAATGGTAAAAATTTTCTCCTCCATTTTCTAGGCATTTTCTTAGCTACCAAACTAGACAAAATCTAAACATCTTTCCCTCTTCCTCTATCTAAAGCTTGTCTTTCTTAGTAACTCAGATAACAAAAAGCTTTTCTTCAATGGCACCCAGGAAATGACGTGTTGCTGAGGAAGAAGAGAAAGAGAAACCGAAGTCCGAGTTGGCAGTGCAGGTGACTCGAAGCGCGGCTCGGAGAGATGCCAGTATTAACTCAGATAACTCAGTGGCTGAGTTGCAGAAGACCAAGTTGCAGAACACCGAGTTACCGACGGTGAAGAAGGTTGAGAAGGACGTAGAGCTCAAGGTGGTGGAGGAAGAAGTTGAGGAAGGGACAAAAACCATTGTGATTGAGTTTTTCTTCAGGTTTTCTGCTCTTTTTTTTTTTTTGTTTTCTTTGGGTACTTTGTCTCTGTTTGGTTGCAGAGAAAAGTGAAATAGAAAAATAGTGTCTTGATATGGTTTTCTCGCTGTTTTCGTTTGAAAGGTTAGGTTTTTTACTTTTTCGTGCTTTGCATATTATATCTAATGTTTCTTGTTTGGTTGCCGAGAAAAGTGCAAGAAGAAAATTTTCTGCTTTATTTTTTTTTTCTTTGAGTACTTTGTCTCTGTTTGGTTGCAAAGAAAAGTGAAATAGAAAAATAGTGTCTTGATATGGTTTTCTTGATGTTTTCGTTGGAAAGGTTAGGTTTTACTTTTTAGTGCTTTGCATATTATGTCTAATGTTTCTTGTTTGATTGCCGAGAAAAGTGCAAGAAGAAAATTAGTTTCTTGTTGAATGGCTGAATATAAATTTTATAATGGGTTAAATGGGTGGGTTACTAATTAAATGGGTTAGGTTGATAATGGATAATTAATTTATATATAAATAGGTCATAAATGGATAAATGGGTCAATATACACCCAATCCATTTATGACCTAACCCGCCCATTTGCCACCCCTAGCAAGGAGAATCCTCTTTAAAATTTAAACTAATAAAAGCAACTATAACACTCAAATCATGTTCTTGTGTTTTTATTTTCGGAACATATGAGGTGGTCAATTTAATATGCAAAGCATAGTGTCCTTAACTTTAGTATGCAATAGGAAATGCAAATCATACGTAATATTGTTCAAAGAGCTTTGTTGAAATAATGCCTTTGAGTGGAATCTTGTAAAATGTTTGGATTCCTTTAAGAACCTCCTCGAGCCCATGCTTCTTAAGACAACAGAACTAGATTAATGAAATTAAAGATTAATTTTCCTCAAGTCTGAAACGTAAATTACAGTCTATTCACATAAGTGGGCATCAACTTCTAGGAAAGTTGACACTCCTAAAATTGAATTTATATAAGCTGATCATTTTTTAAATTCTTACCAAAACTTGTATTTGGCCAAATGCAAACCAATTTGTGTGGTTTCCAACAATATTTTGACAATATTTGTATAATCTATGAAGACCAATAATTTCATACATATAGTGTTGTTTTAGTCTATTGTAAGACATTTCTAGGCAACAACCATACATTACCCATTTCCCAACATTATCCACTACTTGTCTAAGCTACATATAATCATAAATTAAAATTAGAAAATAAAAGGAAAGAAAAATGTGTTGAGAATAAATTAAAATATTAATTCAAAGATTTAAGTGGAACCTTTACCTTACCCTATTGAGACCTACAGGAAGGTCAACAGCAATCAAGGCCATCAAAGGCATGCGGTTCATGGGATCAGCAATTGACTCAGGACCCTTTATTCCATGATTGATCTCTCCTTTCCTTTTTGTAGTCTACAAACCAACCAATTTACTGTTAAATCTTTTGAATTCTACTAATATCACTCCCACATACACAATAAAAATGTTGTAGAATGGGTGTCATTTAACATGACTTTCATAGCTGCAGACTTTTTTTTGTCTTTTTTTATTTATTTATTATGTTTTCTTTTCTTTTTTCTTTTTTTGGTCTAGTGACAAAATTCTCAAGTTAAGCAATCCATACACAATACAGAAAGGATAGCAAAACCAAAAGAGAGTCAATTTGAAGCAATTTACAATGTTACCTCTAGCACAGAGCATACTTACAGTGTATTGCTGCAATTTACAATATGAGCACATGAAAAATAGCTCACTGCTTCTACATTAATTGTTGTCTACAACAAAACACTCAGCTATTTTATCAAACAACTTGCATGCATGTAACAAAAATGTTGTTGCATGAGTCCAAACCAAAATAATAAAGCAAAACTTAAAGAGATCAAAATAACAAAGCAAAGATTTCAAGGAGTTTCTAGAGATTATATACCCATCTTTTATTGGAAGGATTAACTTACGATTCAATTTAGGATCCGAAGCATAGCTCTGAGAAAGAGATATAACACTTGAAGCAAATTGGCATCAATGGAGGAAGAAAGAGCAGAGGTATCTAATAGGATTTTGGTTATTCTCCAAAGAAGTGTTACACTGATTCATTTTCCTCGGTGTCCAGCAAGTTGTAAAGGCTGTAGATAGATATAGATAATGATTTCAAAAGAAACACGTTAGTGTGCATTAAATATAAAGGGGGAACTGAAGAGTTAAAAAAGAGAAAGAGATGAACTGCTTTTGCTAAGGCGATTAATTAAGTAACCTGCATTGTTTCTATTTCTAAATGCATGTAAAAATTAACTTTTTAAGAGGAGGTGAGGTGGAAGGTTAAATGCAATAATTACCCTAATATAGATCTAATAGAACGTCACATGGCAGAACCTCATGCACTCCCACATGAGGTCTTTGCTTTTATATATATTGATTGCACCAAGGGTACAAAAAACAAACAATTAAGCTACAAATAGCAATACAACCAAAAGTACAACACCACAGGTCAAATACAGCCAAAAGTACAACACCACAGGTTCACAATGCACAAGCAAGTGATCTAAACACCACTACTTTTACACATACAACACAATCCTCCAAGATTATGCCTCTCTCCTAATATTAACAAGGCTATCACATGTAAAGCATTTACCCCAAGTTGCTGTCCACATAAAGATCTTGCTATTCAGAGGGCTAAGGAAGCATATCTCAAGCAAAAATCTAGAAACAAATGGTTGAACTTTGGGGATCAAAACAATAGGGTTTTTCATTGCTTAATTAAAGCTAGCTAGGCAAGCATCAAATTCCATTAAATGTTTACAAGATCCGGATGGAAATCGATTTGAGGAACCTGCTGAGATTACAAAATTGGTGCTCAAAATTTTATCAAAATTTGTTTGGGTAATCTAATGCTACCAATGAGGCCTACATGCCATGTAATGAAAAGCTACCAATATGCATTTAAAAGCACTAATAATTGATGGCAACAACAAGAAACCTTCATATTCACTTACCATCTCCTTTTAGAGCAGGGCGATCAGCTTGTTTGGCAAAGCAACAGGCTGGAATAGCAAAAGATGTTGAAAGGTGATTCGGCTACCACAAAACTGTATCTACAAGAAAAGAAAAAGTGAGAAAGAACAAGAAGAATAAAAATAGAGTATAAAGACAACTCATTGCATGGACCAAATCCTATAAAATATTGTTTTTGGATTAAAAGACATTAACACAAACCACCCTTCATTTTTATTCATTTCATTCCCCATCACACAACGTATATATTTACAAAAGGATGAATCCAACTAAATATCAATTTCTGCCTTTACACTATCGTTGCCATGCCGATTATTTTACCCATTTGCTACACGTAGAATTTCTAACACTGATAAACCCACTCACACACACACACACAAACATCAAAAACACAAAAAACAAAAAATTCATGCTTTTACCCAATTTTCAAACCCTAACAATCCACCGTTTTCTACACTCCAAACCCTAAACTTCTACACACCCAACAGATCCACAATAATAATCCATCGAACAAAGAAACCCTAACGCACTGTTTGGTTAGTAGGAAATGGAAACAAAAAGTCATCATTTCGCAGATCTAATACACGATTCTCTTTGGCATCCCTTAAAAGTTTGCATTTTCAGAGTATCCAAACAGATTCAAGACTCACAAACAAAAAAAAAACTTGGTCAACAAAATCAAAGATTTGAGAAAAGCAAAACAGGGATAGCAACATCGGCATTCGGATCGAGAATAGGACGAAGTGAGTGACAGACCTGTTTGGATTTGGACAAAAGGCAGGACGAGAAGGCCATGATCGGAGTAGACTCTCAGCGGCGTCGTTTTGAGCTGTTTCTTCTTGTTCGAGCTGTTTTGGTTGATCGATGGGTGTGTTTGTGTGAGCTGAGCCTTTGTGGTTGTTGTTGTTGTTGTTGTTTTTTTTTTTTTTTTTTTTTTATATATATATATATACTAAATGTTTAAGCCGCATTAACCAATCGCAGCTCCGTTGAAGCTGCGTTTAGACATATTGAAAAAATAAATAAATAAAAATAAAAATCTGCTTATGGGTCTTGAAAACGCGGCCCAGCTAAGCTAAATGCAGCTACATCCCTTTCAAAGGTGGCTTTAGAGCTGCTCTGTAGCCGGATTTAGTGAACGCGGCTTCAAGTTCAGGGATGGAGCTGCGTTTTTTACAAACATAGCTCAAATTATCCTTTATAGCTGCATTTTATAAAAACGTAGTAAAAAAATGCAGCTTAAAAACGCGTTTTTTGGAGTAATGGTGATTCCAATTCTGTGGTTTGTGAAGCTTGTGGCAGTGTTGGTGGTGAATGTGATGATATAGGCAGGAGTGGGGACCTAGATCCTAAGATAGAACGAAGAAATGCTTTGAAACGATGGACAACATCCATGTTGATGTGTAGGTTTCGCTGTTCTATGTTCTGCCTAGCAACAACTGGAACTGGAGTTGGTGATTCCAGGTCTATGGTTTGTGACAGTTGTGACTGTGCTGGTGGTGAGTGTGATGATCTAGGCAGAAGTTGAGACATAGATTCTAAGATAGATAGAAGAAATGCTTTAAAACTATGGACAATGTCCATATTGATATGTATTTAGATTTGCAATGACTACGTGCAAAAACATGACACATATTTATAGTTGTAGTGAGGAAAGAAAACAGTGTATGAATCGTAAGAAAGCATATCCAAAAGGCCATCGGGTTGAAAGTTGGATTTTTTTTGTTTTTGTTTTTGTTTGGGAGATAAAATCAGATGGCTAGAATACTTTCATTCATCTATATGTTCAAGCACGCCCTACAAGAGATCCGAGGATTTAAAATCGGATTTTTTTTTTTGGATAAAAGTTGGATCCTTAATCTATAACGTTGTATTTAGATCCGACAATTTTAAAATTAAAGAATTTCAAGATCAATATCGTTTCTATAATTTGTTCAATATAAACTTTAAAACACAAGGAATGATTGATTTGACTTTTAAGGAATATAAACATTTGTGTTATACATTTTGTAAGATATTTCTATGAATTAGCATATCCGAAATCAAAACAGAGTTTATATGTATTTTGTTGGGAGGTGCACCATATCTAGAAGTCCAGCCCATATAAAAATCCTATTTCAATTAGAAATAGGTGAAAAGTGGTCTACAAGGTTTAAGACTCCTAATTCAAGTATTATTAGGAGTAATGTTATGAAAACCATTTTGGTGCCCGTTCTGGTTTATCTATTGGAATGGAATATTTCGGTACCGGCCTATTTTGGGTACCGTTTCGGGATTTACCATTTTATAAATATACATATATATATATAGAGAGAGAAATTAATAAAAAAAAGATTTATTATTCATTTCTATTATTAAACCAAATGTTATAAATTAATGAATTTAATGTAGTTTTTTAAAAGAAAATCACAATAATAAAGTGACTTTTTTTAGAAGATATAAAGTGATTAAGTTAATTAATAAAAAAAAAAATCAAGTTTGGGGCTTTTTTGGTAAATAAACAAACATAGTGGGATACTAATAAACCATGAAGCTTCCTAGAAGCTTCCTTTCAACTTAAACTCCACTCACCATCTGTCAGATGTATCATTGGTTCTAGACTCCTATTCCTCATTTCAAAATCTTATCACTTATATTTCATTCCTCACTTTTTATGTCTTAGAAAGTTTATAGACACAGTAGTAGTGCAGATTGCAAAACTGAAGAAGACCAATTTCAAAGTAATGCAGATTGTAGAAGTGAAGAAGACCAATTTCAAACGGGTTACTGCAGCCAAAACTTGAGCTTTTGTTCTCTTCTTCTTCTTCTTCTTCTTCTTCTTCTTCTTCTTCTTCTTATCTTCTTTTTTTTTTTTTTTTTTCTCTGAAATGATTTGGTAGCAAGTCTGATTTGGAATTCACGTTTATGGTGAAGGAATAAAAAAAAAAAAAAGGCTAACTTCATTCCGGCCTAAACTTAAATTTCTGCCGGAATTCACCGAAATATTTCGAAATGGCTGAAATTGACTGGAATGACCCGGAATTTAATCCAAGGTGGAATAGGGTGGCCGGTTTGCATATCGGAATGGTATTTTGACTATTTTCAGGCCATTTCGGTTGGAACGGAACGAAATTAATAACAATGATTAGGAGTGTCAGGTGGCTTGAATGCTTTATATAAAGCTTGTACGTGTATTTCACAGTGAGAGATTCAGAGAGACTGAAGAGTGAAATATAGTTTTGAAGCCGACTAAAGGAAAAAGATTAGTGCTTTGTGCGGCATTGAGGGAAAAAAGAAAATGTGAATTTTCTTTTGCTCAAGACACACAAGGAAAATAAATTAGGGGTTTTCATTAGGACAATTATTTCGGTGCTACAATTACAGAGAGTTAAAGTATTCAGAGTGGAAGATCTTGTTACCGGATTTTGTAGTGAGGTTGTAATTGTTTCTAGAGGTATTATTATATTTTCCCAATTTATTGTGAACTTAGGTTTTGGGTATAACTTGAGTGTTGCAATCTCTATTTTATTATAGTGGATTGATCGGATTTGCCCTGTAGTTTTTCCCTTTACACTAGAGGGTTTTTCATGTAATTTCTTGGTGTTCTTATTGGTTAATTTTTTTATTGCTTCCGTATATTTATATTTTCTTTGTTTTTTGGATTATATTTAATTTAATTCACATATAGATGGAGATTTATCCCAACAAGTGATATCAGAACTTTGGTTGTTGGACGTGATTGTCTTGTGATGAATTAAATGAAAAATATGAATATGAATATGATCACTATGATTAAACTCACGGCGTCAAATTATTCAATTTGGAAGCCGATGATGGAGGATGTCCTTTATTGTAAGGATTTGCAAGCCCTTATTGAGGGTGATAGTGCTAAGCCAAGCAAGATGTCTGATAAAGACTGGGAGAAGTTAAATAATAAAACCATTGGATGTATTAGACAATGCATCGATGTAAGTATGTTTCATCATGTATCTCAAGAGACTAATGCAAGAGCTCTTTGGGAAAAATTGAAGGGTCTCTATGAAAGAAAGACTACTCAAAATAAAGCTTTTGTGGCTAGAAAGCTTGTGAATTTGAAGCTTAAGGAAGGAAAATCCGTTGCCGAGCATTTAAGTGAGTTATAAGACTTGGTAAATCAGATGGTTATAATGAAGCTGATAATTGATGATGAGCTTTAAGCTTTATTGCTTCTGAATTCCTTACTTGACAGTTGGGAGATTTTGGTGGTGTTACTTAGTAACTTTGTTCCAAATGGTGTGCTACAACTTGCAATGGTCAAGTATAGCTTGTTCAATGAAGAAACAAGAAGAAAAGACATTGGCAAGGATAATGCATTGGCTTTTGTCACAGAGAACAGGGGGAAGAGTAAGACTAAAAATTCTAAAGGGCATAGCAAATCTAGAAGTTAGTCAGAATCAAAAAGAAAATTCAAGTGTTTTTACTGTGACAAAGAAGGTCACATAAGAAGAAATGGCAAGGCTTGGAAAAATAAACAGATAGATGAGAAAATTCATAATAAGACATAAGAACAGAATACCACTGCTGTCTCAACAATTGAAGATATGGTGATCTGTCTAGGAGATGATGAATGCTGCAATGTTTCACATCCTTATGTTGAATGGGTGATTGACTTAGCATCTTCTTGCCATGTCACTCTAAGAAAGGAGCTCTTTACTTCATACAAAGTAGGAGACTTTGGAAGAGTGAAGATGGGCAATATAGTATGTTTAAGAAAGGAGCTCTTTACCTTAAGAAGTACATTTGTTAACTAACAAGTGGTATAATTGAAGCCACAAGACTACTAAAGTAAAAAATGAATCTACAGATCTCGATACCTATCAAAATATCTAGAATTAATGAATCTCGATACCAAGCTCGATACCTCTCGATCTATCTAGCTTTAGGAAAACTGAATATTAAGTTTTATTTTCAACCCATGATGTCTTGGCTACCTAGGAATTCATGCACTAGGGTTCCAGAGTGTATAAAAGACATATTTTATAATCGTCATCATAGAGACAGAGAGACACACTCATAATAGAAGTGGCTGCGACATATTATGCACTTAGGGTTGTGCCAATCTACTTCCGGTTCATACAAGCGTGGGTTAAAGAGTTATGCAAACTACAATAATCAAAAGGGTTTCTGTGGAGTACGTTAGTCATGAGTAGGGAGATTCATGCAAATAAGAAGTTTTCTAAATGATCAAGTTTCAATTGGGAATTGGAGCTGAGACTGGTATAACTCAGTAGATTATATTGTAAGTAATTATTTTAGGACAGGCCTATAAGGTAAGATTATGTGTGCTTATAACCATTTTTCTTGTTAGTGGATTCTCCGAAGTGGAGACCTGAAATTCACCCAATTCGGTTTTACTTGCATGGGTTTTCTCCATCGTGATCAAATCATTGTGTCAAACTTATTTTTTGTTGCACTCTAATTTAGTTTAGTGATTTGATTGTTCCTTAATCTGATTTGCATATAATTTGACTAATTAATCAATTTTAGTAATGAAATTAATTAACTGGGATTAATTTATAGCCTAACAAATTGAAGATAAAGCTAGAACCCTAATATCATCTATTAGGAGACCCACATTAGATAAGGATTGAGAATTTGTCTATAGCAATATGAATAAGCCAAGACAATCCCCTTCCAGACTTCCACCGCACGGCCTTGAAACCCAAGGTCTTTCCCAAATTGTAAAGCCTGCATCAATGTATCCATCCAAATTCTTGTCAAATCTTTATGTGTTGGGTTATATAGACCCGATTGTTGATTTTACAATGAAAATCAAGTTATTCAAATTAGTCTGGCTATGCTAATCTATTAAGTGTGCATGTAACAGTTGGAACATATATGACATATCAAACATGGTATCACCAATCTCATAAAATAAATCACAAAGAGAAACAACATTATGTGATAAAGTGGAAAACTTGAGAAAAACTATTCAAGGGAAAAACCATTCGGGAAAAACCTTGCCCAAAAAGATAATCACTATATTAAGAGAAATTTTATAATTCAGTATAAAACCTTTATTCCTAGACTCAATAACTCGAAAATGAACTTATAGCAAAAATCTTTTACTGCTTTAGAACTTCTAAATTCTTCAATATATGGATGTCTTCACAGATGACACATTTGTGTTCAAAATGTTAGAAACCCACATTTAGGTATAGAATGCATTTAGTTAGTTAGTTGGTTGGTTAGTTACAACCTCAAGCATGTTAATCACATTTAACACATGTTGGAATTATTAATGCACATGGGGAACAATAGAACCATTAGGATAATGCCATGTGGACCAATAGGATAGTTTTATGGTTCTATAAATACCTAACTGTAATCATATTTCTATCATTGAAGAATAAACCAATTAATTAGTTAGTGCATTTCCTTTCTCTCTCTCTTAATATTTCTCTATAGAGGTTGACTACCTCGAATTAAGTCAATTTCCCTACAACTCGCATACATTCCCCTACAATTTTCATCCAATCTCATTAGGAATCACTAGGTTACTAACATTAAATCGGAACCAACGGCCGATTCCATTGACTTCCTGAAACATTACTCCACAATTGCAGCACTAGGATAACATTGTGACTTCAGCCTTAATTACTAATCTTGAAGAAAACCGTCTTCAGATCTACTTCTTGATTTCTGGAATGATGGTGAAATAAACAGAAAAAGGTAACAATATTTCTTGATCTATCGACATACATTCTCAATTGGTCAAGGATGGTATCAACTATGTAATAGCTATGTGTCAAGAATTCATAAACTCTTCTTTCTTTAAGTTGAACTTGGTTTCATCTTAGACTTGAAAATATACCTCATAACTCAACAAAAGTTACAATATGTAATGGTTTGACAACACTAGACCTATTGGACCTAAGATCATGGAAAAGGTACAACACGCCGAAAGGATTTGGCCATCAATGTCCTGGATTATAACCCCACATCCTCCAAAGTTTGCTCTCTTCACATGAGTGGCATGAATATTGAATACTCAACTTCACATCTCCATGCCAAGGTGGTTCAAGATGAGGTGTTTGGCACTAATGGCCCATAATCTCCTTGTGCCCAAACATCCATAAAATTAGGGCTATAAATGAGCCGAGTTTTTTGAGTAGTGCATGTTTAAGCTTGGCTCGTCAGAAAAAATAAAAAGCTTGAGCTTGTGACAAGCCTAAAAATAGTATTTGAGCTTGAACTCGTAGGAAAGCCAAAAAGCTTGAGCTTGGCTTGGCTTGGCTTGATTAATTAGTCAAGCCAAATTCAAGCTTAATATCAAGCTCAAACTCGAGCTTAAGTAAAGTCTTTGAGCTTGAGATTTAAAAAAATTACATTATTAAATGCTTAAATCTCTAAATTTAAGAAAGAAAAAAAAATAGTTTACTTATTTTATTATGCATCTAGTCCTACTTATAATTAGCCATTATTCAAATTAATAATTTACATAATTAAATTCATTCATTCATCGTTCCTTGTCTACAGCTTCAGCAATTGTTCAAAATACAATTTTTACATTCACATTAGATGGTGAAGGACTAGAAAAATACCCGTTTGTAACTATTATGAGTGAGAAAATACTAACATGTTTCATAACTTTACTTTAGATAATTGATAAAGAATGATCATATGCCTTTGGATTGTGGGTTGTTAAATTAAATGATTAAATTTATCATTTCCTAACAATTTAATCTTTTTGAAGATTTGATAATTTATCATGAAATCAAAACATAAAATTATGGGTTCAAACCTTGTCCTCATCTTACCTCTTATTTTAAAAAAATGGTCACTTAATAAGGGTAGTTTAGACTCACACGTGAAGGAAAAATATTAAATTAAATGATTAAACTTGATCCATATATAAGTGTGGCCACTAATGTTGATGCGGAGCTTTGTGAAATATTTAGCAATCTACCATTTTTTGAAACTCGATTTTGTAGAAATTGAGTTTTCCATGGTACTCGAGTTCATGGAACAATCCAATGGTTTAGTGCAAAACAGTTTCTCACAACTCCCTCGCATGATATTCAGTTCCTCTCAATCTCCCTCTCTCACTTCCCTCTTAGTGTCTAGCGTCTTCTTCTTCCTATCGTCTCTCTCTTTCATCAACTACAGAGGTTTCTGTCTTCCCAATTCAAATCAAAGTACGACCCTTCCATGGCTGTTGTTGGCCAAATATACGATATATTTGTTTAATTTTATTATTTTTCAGGTTAATGAATGTGAATTACTCTCTACTCATGTCTTTCTTCTTTTGTTCTCTTCTTCTCCCGTATGTCTTCTACGTTTTATTTTTGTGTTTGCTTTTATCATTACTAAAATTTCGAAGCTTGAATTTTTACCATTAATTGGCTTAAATTTTTAAATTTAAAATTGATATTTGATATGAGTTTTAATTAGTTTGTGGGCTTGGGTGATGTAAGTGCTAGTTAAAGCTCTGTTTGCCTCTATGGCAAAATACCCAGAAAGGTTTTCAATGAAAAATGGATTTTAATCAGACTGTTTAAAGAAGAAAAAAGTAATTTATGATGTAATTTATGGTGTGGAGAGGCATATGTGTTTGTAAGAATTAAGAGGGAAAGGAAATGAAATTCCTTTTAAAATATACTCAAGAAAACCGAGTCTTGAATTCTTTGATATTTTCTTTGTTTTATGGGAAATTAATCAATATTTTTTTTTGGGACATTGTAGACAAAAAATTCAAAAAGGAGGGCTAAAATTAGAGAAAGTGGATGTTTGTAAGATGTGACAAATTAAATGGGATTAGGCTTTTTGTTTGTTATTAATCTTTGCATTTGGAGTTTTTGGAACTTGGAAGGAGCTATGGTTATTGTACAGTGAAGAAATTAGTATTAAATTAAAAAGACTTTACCCTTGTGGTGTTCATTCATTTTTTCAGTTGTAAATATTCTTACCTATTTTTTGGTTGATGAAAAGTTCATGGGAAATATGAGATAATGAATATGGGGCAATTTGGTCTTGCAACTGTCATGTCATGAGCTCCCTAAATGGTGGGTTGCGAAGTGTGCAGAAGATAATAGATTAGGGGGGATAAGTGTGTATTCACTTCATTTAGGGGAGTTAGAATAATATGAAGTATAATTTAAAGGGGTTTAGTATAATTTCCTCCAATTTTTTTAGACCATAAGCTTATAATTTTAATTTTTTTTTAATGTGATGTAGTAAGTTTTGGAGTTTGAATCTTAGAACTCACCTCTTTTTTCTTTTTCTTTTTGGTTGAGAACTTAGGTCTAAGTGTGGAACAATTTTAATTTAATTTAATTTTTTTGAATTAGTGTTTCTAAGTTGTACTGCCTCTTGGAACCCAAATAACCCAATTTTCTAGAGCATAAGTAATAAATAAATAAAATAAAATAAAATTTGAATGTGATGTGTAAGTTTTGGAGTTGGAAGTAAGTCTAAAGTTTGTAACAATTTTAATTTTTTTTTTATTAGGTTAGCAAATATGTGTGTGTTTGTTTCTCAAAAAAATAATTGGTAATAATCACACATTGCTTAAAAGAGTGTATATTAGGTGTAGTATAACTTGTCTCAACCTTCCTTAAAAGTTACCATGACTTTTGAGTAGGGGTGTCAATTCAGGTTTACGTGTTGGGTTCGTGTCGTGTCGAGGTAGGGGTATTCGACTAAATGACTCAACCCTAACCCGACCCATTTAATAATCGTGTCATAATCCTTCAACCCTAACCTGACCTGTTAATAAGGCAAGTTAACCTGACCTAACTCATTTGAAACACTTAATAAACAAGTAGGGTTGGGTTGACATAAATATAACACAACCCATTTTAACCTGCATAACATTATTGTGGGGACAGAGTCTCGACACTGTGTATTGGGCCTCTTAGAGCTTGGAACCCCAAAATCATGTATTGGGCCTCAAAGGGTTAAAGGCCCAAAACCACGCACTGGGCCTCTAGCTATATCTGAGGATGAGGTAAAGTCCGAGGAGAAGATAGATGAATATGTAGAACCCCAGAGTAGAATTTGTCACATTTGGCGTAACTTAAGGCAGTCCGAAGAGAGATCCACACGTAACCCTAGCCATGGAGATCAGCACCAGGACTGAAGGGGTGGAGATTCCCAAAAATACCTAAGGAAAGACTGCTGTCATCGCATTAAATATGCCGTACCTATTCTCCTGACCGTATGTATGTGGAGAAGACCCCTGAATAGTGTAACCTTGGTCACTGCAACTCAGAGAAGGCCAAAGAAAGTGCATGATGGGACGTGCACTCAAGTAAAGGCTTAGATAAATGACAAGTGTAGGGTGAGGATGATGGGAAAAGAACTATATAATGTGTAGGAATCCCTCCTTAGTGGGGGGAGAAAGGAGACCAAGTGTAATCTGTATCTAAACTAGGAACAGCAAGTGTAGAAATTGATCTTCTCGGATCCTTATTGAGAACGAGTTTATTGAATTCAAATTTGTTGTCTTTCCTCTCTGGTGACCTTGACTTATTGTATTGACTGTTTAAATCAATCTAACCCAGTTTTCGTATCCCACTCTCTAAAAATTCATTGTTTAAGGACCATTTGGGCTGGTCTGCTAAATTCGTGTCCTTACAATTATATATAACATCCATCTAGAAATAATTTTTTTTACATCCCAAAAGTAATGCATACACTTCAATTTTTTATCCCACATTCTTGTAATCTTTAAAAGCAAAACCCATCATATCTAGTTTATAAACTATCTCAATAAGCTCACTTGCTAGATCTAGTTAATAAACTATCTCAATAAACTTACTTGCTAGATATGCAGATGGTGTCCAGCACTAATACAAACACACACAAAAAAAAAAAAAAAAAAAAAAAAAACACAGCACAAGACAAAAGCTACAACCGTGGTCTTAATCAACAATTAATATATCTCATATATTAATAACGACACATGAGTTCAAAGTTTATAGAACAAAAAAATTATGCAGAAAAAATAAACTTATTAGAGAGAGAGAGAGAGAGAGAGCAATAACTGGTTTGAGATTTTGAGTTTGAGAATTGGGCGTGAAACTATAAGATAGTAAAGTGAGTAGTACGACTGAAATTAAAAAAAAAAAAAGATATTTATAAGAAGGTTTAGAGATTTAGGGTTTTTAGGGTTTAGAAATCTAGGGTTTGTAACGTTTCAATTTCCAATTATATTCCTTGTAAGTTTTTGTAATTACTCACATTTCTTTTTAAATTTAAAATATATGTGGGATATAAAAGGTAATCGACAAATCTAAAATACAATATATATTTATTTGTTATACAAATTAAACGAGTTATGTTAAGTGGGTCATTTTGGATTGACACAAATAAATTGGTGTGTCAAATGTGTCTATTATGGGTTATGCGAGTTAACCCGCTTATGACACGTTTCTTATCGTGTCTCTTTTGGGTTGGCCTGTTTATGACTCAAACCCATTAAGGCCCAACCCTAACCCAGAAAAACCTGTGTCAAGTTTGTGTCGTGTTCGCTGGCTGGGTCGAGCATTGACAGCCTTACTTTTGAGTGGAGGTTGTGGTATACTTTTGTGTTAAAACCATTTTCCCTCTCCCGTGTGTGTGTGTGTATTTGTTTGTTTCTCAAAAAAAAATTAAAAAAAAAAAACTTGTATGAGACAAGTGTTGATAAAAAAAATAAATATGTTTTTAAAGAACTAGAGCAAAATACTCTATTTCAAATAATTTATAAATTTATTTATTTTCCCGAATTCTACTATTAGTTGAAGGAGTGTTTTTAAGTACATGTGATTGGTGCCCATAACCTTATACTTCAACTCATTGGCGTTTCAAGGTGTGTCTATGACATCCAAAGTTTGAATCTTCTTCTCACATTGTAACTATTATACATTAAAAAAAAAAAAAAAGTACATGGATTGGTTTGAATTTTTAAAGGTAGCTTACTTATTTTAAAAAGAACACGTGATTAGTAATTTTAAAGGTAGCTTATCTTGTTTCATAAAAAAAAAAAAAAGGTAGCTTATCTTTAAAAAAGGTGGCCATGAAATATTTATGGTTTAAAGATTATATAATTTATTTATTTGCTCACATTTTACTATTTTAGAAAACAAGGGGTATTAAGTACACGTAATTGGTCTTTTCAGGAGCTCGTAAAAGTTAATCGAGCTCAACCCTGACCGAAGTGTCCGAGTAAAAATCACTACCTCCAAATTTAAGGCTCTCTTTCGCACTGAGTTTAAAGGTATTAGATGATTGTTTCAATTGCATTTCTTTCTTTTCAATTGCAGGTTGATTGTTTGCAAAATGAAACTAAAAGATTAGCTTTTTGTTTGTTTTGATTTTTGCCATTTTTTGTTTTGTTTTTCTTTTACGATATTACAAATTTTATTATATCATGTCTTAAGTAATTTATTTAATATATTATTAACGTAACACCAATTATATATATATATATATATATATATATATTTTACATCATCCAATTTATGTTAGTTGGTAAGCCATTTATAACAAAAATTGCAATCCTTTTCTTATTGATATTTTTAGGTGTTTGGGAGAACAAGAGTCCTGTATTGTTTTGTTTTGGGTTCTTTTTATCTAGGGACAACCCCACTAAAAAAAAAACTAAGTAGTATATACTAATTTATTTAAATTTGAAACTTTTTGTTAAAAAGAAAAAAAATCTGAAAGCTCGAAAATGTGTGTAAACACACGAGCTGTTTAGACCCTCAAATTAAAATTACGGCTTGGTTGATTTTACTCTAACTTAAACCAAGTGCGGAATAAGAGTAAATGAAGAGCAATAAAACGATAACTACTCTAGTGCATAAACATAAATAATAAACAATAAAAGTAAAGCACAAGGGTAAGGGAAGAGAGATACAACTACAAGATAACACTGCGATGTGTTATCGAAGAGGAAACCGAAGAACTCAGCGAAAAACCTCTCCACCGCCCTCCAAGCAGTAAATCGATCCACTAGAGAATAAAGTTGGGGTACACGAATAACAAAAAGACCCTCCAAGCCTAGTCTACCCAATGTACTTGAGCCTTCGAAACTCCTACTACCAACAAATTTAAAGAAGCCTTGTCTTCTCTAGCTCTCCGGATCACGCAATACGCCTGAATGCATCTGTCAAGCCTCATTGGCTTCTTTTGGCAAATCCCCAAAGCTTCCCAAACTCTCTTCTCAAGGTATGGCAATGGGAGAGGGAACGAGAAGAGGCTAGAATGATTTCTCACTAAAAATGAGTAGCGCTCTCTCAAAAGATGGGTGTGTATGTTGTAGAAAACCTATCTAGGGTTTTTATCTCTGAATTGCCTCCTTTCAATTTCTGTAGGTAATGAGGGTATATATAGTATGGGTGAAGGGTAAGAAAGTCACACTTAAAAATCCTCTAGGCAGAACGTTTCGCGAGAATCTCGCGAGAATGTCTTACCTGCGAGACACTCGCGAAATCCTCCAGGCTGGCATGACTCTTCAGCTTCCAACATGTGCTTCTCACGTGGCTATTTCACGAGTAAGCTTCTAACGAGACACTCAAATCCACTGATTCTTCATTTTATGCTTGATTCTTCACTAACTTAATACTAAACCCAATACAATAAAATCCCACAAAATACAAGGAACAAAATTAAAGCAATTACAACACTTTTTGTCATGTAATAAAGTCAACATAAAACATAGTTGTAAATCACAACTTTAAAAAATCATACATGACCCCGTCCAAAAAAAAAAAAAAAAAGTGAGCCTCAAAATTTAAAGTTAACCCAAAAAACTAAAAAATTAAAATATTCAAATCCATATTTGTGATTAGCAAAGCAACCAAAAAATAAAATCCATTGTTACTAATAAAATATAAACATATCCCAGATAAGAAAATCTTTGCTAAGAAAAAAGCAAATAACTTGTGCATTCTAAAAGCATTCTCATCAAAGGTGTTAAAAATGCTAAATGCTATTTTTTAGCATTTTTAACACCTCAAATCATAAAAAACCCATCTTTATCAAGGGTGTCTAATTTTAAAAAATTTAGCAACTTGCTACAGTGAGGTTTTATTACTAACACCTCACTTTAGCAAGATGCTACTATTTTTTATTATTTTCTTTCTTTCCTTTTCACTCTCTCTCTCTCTCTCTCTCTCTCTCTCTCTCTCTCTCTCTCTCTCTCTCTCTCTCTCTCTCTCAAGCGAGCCCTCCATAGCTCGCCAAAACATGCCTCAATTCTCCAGAACCACATTCTCTTTCCTCCTCATCATCATCGTCGTTATCTCCATCCCCACTGTTCGATTTGAATACAGTTCCTCCATCATCCGATTACCCTCCAAAGACACCACCATTGCCGCCGATCTCTGCGCTAACAGCAAGAATCGACCTATACCTGAACCCATATCCTGCTCCGTCAAGTGTTTTTGGGCCATTCCAATATGCGGTGTCGACGGCATGACTTACTAGTGTGGCTGCGCCGACGCACTTTGCGCCAGTGTCAAGGTCGCCAGGTTGGGGTTCTGTGAGATCGGTGGGCTTCTGGGTTCTCTGTGCTTTTCGGACTTTTCTGATAGCTAAATTGATTGATTTGGTGAGCCATTTTTTTTCATTTCTTTTATTCTAGATGAATTGAGAATATGTGTGTAGAGATTGACTAATTTCGGTGGATGTGGTTCGTGATTTTGTGATTTGATTGGTGTGTTGTAAAATGGTATAGTATAATAGATAAAGTAACTTTTAAGATGGTAAAGTGAAATTTTTTGAAGAAACTGGATGTGAATGCTTTAAACACGGAAAAAAGAAAGCAACACACGTATTCTTTGACCCTATACCCCAACACACTTTTTGATCAGCAAGTTTGGACACTTTCGCCTTCTTCTTCTCTCTTGAGTTTTCTTCTCTCATGATTGTTTTTATTGACCGAGCTTATTCCTTACCTCTGCCACCACCATTTCCTCTCCCGCAGAAGAGTCCTTCGACTACCACTTCCCTAACAACATTTCCAATCTTTCATCCTCCTATGATAGAACCAATCTGTAATTGCCGATGCTTTCCAGAATAGGAATTTGGGTAACAAATTGAACTTCCATTTGGGTAGGTAACATAGAGAGAGAAAGAAAGATGCATCTATTTCTGTCAAAGATGATCACTCATTGGTTCAAGCATCATTACTTGGTAAAGCTTGAACTTGAAAGAATGAAAAGGAAATGGTCTCAGCATAACAAAAAAAGAAGCTGTGAGTCTTACAATCAAACCCAGTTCAGAGATTGGTTATGGGCCCTGTATGGTGTGGAAGGAGATATTGATTGCTCTCTCTAGCATTTTCTGCTCTAGAGGTAAATTTGATATTGGATTTTCCTTGTGTTTGGACTTTGGATTGAGGTTTTTTCATGTGTGTCTTTGATTGCTTATGTTTACTATTGCTCTTTTTTGTTAACCAAGCTCATTCTCCACCTCTACCCATAGATGTCTCGAGTTGTGGTTGAATGATACAAGCTTGATAAATAGCTAATTTTTTAGCATGATGTGTTTGAAGATGAGTTATAGATATGTGAGATTTGAAGAGAGACAAGAGAGGAGATGGCATAAACATATAGTTTGTGTGATTTTTACAAAACTCTAAAGTTTCGATCTTTTTTTTAATGTATTTTTTGTTTTGAGGTGGTTTAAATAGTTTTTTTTTTTTTTTTTTATAATGGTTTAAAGAGGTCTAACCGAGGGTATTTCACGCTGTTAGATAATAAAGTGATAAGTCAAAATAAACCTAGCCACAAAAGGGTTTATAGTTTACTATAATTTCTATAAAGTAATTAAAACAAAATATTTAAATGTAAACAAAATCAATCCAGTGATATTCAATAGAAAATAAAAGTCAAGATTACCGTGATGTCCTTGACTATTTATATGAGGTAACTTGTATTGCATAAACACAACACAAGGAAAAAAAGGGGAAAATAATTTAATGTTCAAGAGAGAGAGAGATTGTTAATGACAAAGCCGCGGGGAAAAAAATCAAGGTTTTCATTATCAAGTTCCATTCGTTGATGATTCTAAAGAAAAGAAGATGGTTCCATTCGTAGATGCCTTGATGGCATAAACAAAACTCAGGAGGATAATGGTTGTACATGATTATTATTATTATTTTTTTTTTTTTGATATGTTGCAGCACACTATTTAAAAAGGATTATTTGAATTTTATTTATTGAAGTTGTTATGTAGATTAGAGAATAACTATTAGTTAAGGATTTTTTAATAAGGAATAATTATTTTTTATTTTAAATAATAATTATTTATCAGAAAAAAAAAAAGGATTCTTTGTAATAAAAACGCAACTATACAAGGGTTGGTTATTCATAAAGTATAGTTATTGTTATTTCATTAGAGGTTCTATTATACCAAACGGTGCTAATTGTGTTTACAAAAAGCTTCCTTAACCTCTCAGTTACCCTCGCTTCCTCATAGTATATAATAAACGGTAGTGTAGGGAAGCAAAAGATAATAACTTGATAATTATTAACATAAACTTTACGAACCCACCCCCACACTGGAATGGCACAATAATTATAATCTCCCACAGAAATATGCCAACAGTAAATCCCATCATCATTATAAACATAGTGCTACATTAATAAATAAGAAACCAGTAGTTTATCCAACAAAAAAAAGAAAAAGAAAAAACAAACCGAAGATTGTCCCTTTATCTTCAATATAAATGGGCCCTATATATATTAGAACATCAACAGACTTTGATCCTATTCAAGTCCTTTATTTTATTTATTTATTTATTGTTGGATAGGTCCTTTATTTTTTATGCAATACTTATTTTGTCAACCCATTTATATTGGTATTGGGTCTATAAACACTGATGCAACACGATCTTTCATCTCTTTTCCAACGTGAGTGTATGAATCCCCTTCCTTGTAAATGATATCTAATGATCGTGTAAGATTAAGACAACGCATAAGTAGAGGCATGGGAACATCAGTAGGTCTTATAAACTCCTCATTAGTGTCCTTCCATGCATTAGCAACTTGCCTATTGAATTCATCATAGACTACTTGCTCTGAGACACCATGTTGCTTCATGTAGCATTCGACTGCTGAGGGAGCATGCCCTCTCTCTTGCTCAAACTACATACAAAGTTTTTCAAAAGGGTAAGTAGAAAGTTGGAAACACATATGAAATAGACCTCTCACACTAGCTTGTGAAACTTGATAAGATTTTTTGATCGCATACCTTATGTGACTTCATGTCATCCATGAGTCTACCAATTACGGATGAAGCTGTAATAATCTTGGGGTTGCTGAAGGCCCAATCAAATGCCTCTTTTGTAACGATGTCACCCATGCCAACGAAAGAGATAGTTGCGAGCATAGGTAAACCAGAGCTTTTAAGTGCAACATGCATATACTCCTCCATTGTTGGGATGTAATTTTGGTAGAGCCATTTGGCTTCATCAAAGTAGGCCCGAACCAAATGTTTCATCTAAGGTTTAAACAACATGAATGAAATAAGTACGTAGCATGAAAAAGTAGACAAAAAAACATGAAAAGTTAAGTTGCTTGACGCTTACAGCATCTTTTGCATAGCTAACACGGTATGATCTTTCTTTGGCCAACTCATTTTCAATTGCTTCAAATACATCAAAGAGTGCACGACAACATATTTGCATGTATTCTGGAAGTTGGCCTATGCAACTAATATCCCACCTGAAAATATCATGTACCAATTACAAAAGTTAGATTGACATTATACATCATAGTCTTAACATATATATTAATTAATTCAATTTATAAACCTCTCAATTGCTTCTGTGAAGGGTTCGAGTTCTTCAAAAGTGCCATAAGCATCATATATATCGTCTAGAATAGATGTCATGGAAATAGCTTTGGTTAGTATTTTTCTTGCAAGTGAATATTGGGGCTCAAAGTAGACCGAGACTATCCAAAAGTAGCATTCGACAATCCTATCTCTTGCAAAAGGTAGCTTCGTTGCAAAATCTAAATCTTTCCACCACCTACAATTTGAATATAATAATTAATATTAATTGATTGTAAGTAACCAAATATTTATAGCAAAATGCTAGGGTTGCTATAAATTTTACTACAAAAAACTAATAAATTGTTGTATCAAGAATACGATTACTACTATATACCACTTCAACAATCTAATAAATGAATTTTAAATTAATACTTTGGATAAATTACAATTTACACACACACCTATGTTTTGGCTGAAATTTAAGTTGTTTATCTGTGTTTTGAAATTTGACACTTTACCCACCTGAGATTAATTCAGTTAGATTTTCTTAACAACTTCTTTTAGAAACATGGCTAAATATGTGATTTTGCTTCACTTTTATGTTTCTTTCCTCCAAAACCACAAAAAACATAAAAATACAAGATCAAATAATATAAAAAAAAAATCTCGTGGAACACTTACATTATGGGATTTCAAACCATAAGTAAGCAACTTAAATTTTTAATCAAACCTCAATTGGGTAAAGTGTCAAATTTTAAACCACAAGTAAGTAATTTAAATTTCAACCAAACTACAAGTAGGTAAATTGTAATTTCACCTATTTTTTATTATTATTTGTAATACGTTATTTTGCAAGGTTTATATAGTAAAATCTGTAGTATTCTCTTCATTATTTCCAAAAATATTCGTCCTTTGTCTTTTTGGATCATGGTTTTAGAACTATTTACCTTGAGATATAACTAAGTTCCTCTTTGTGCAATGACTGCACTAGATTGAAATCTAATATTGAAAGCTTGAGCAAAACTTTGCTATGTGAAGCATCTTGTTCATAGAAAGAAATATATCGCCGAGCCTCTAGCCGTGGTATGCCCTTGTGCAAGGGCTGCTTTAGGGCACAAGTTATTTGTGCTGCTAACGGATTGCCTATAAGGGATGCTGTGGACTTAAGGTGAGTGGTAGTGAACTCAAGGGCCTCATCAAGAATGTCTTCTCCATGCATCCTCAGATGTGTAGCTTCATAGAAGGCTAGCATGCCTTCAATGTTACCGGTCAAGCTTTCCTTGAATCGACCATCTTTGTCTTTGAACTTTTTGAAAACATCTGTTTAGCAAAAACCAAACTTGTTTTATAGAAAAAACGTCGCTAACTTACTATTACATGAAGAAATTAATCATACTCAGGTCTTACCACATGAAACCTTAAATCCTTCTTGGCGTAGCAGTCGAAAACTGAGGGAAACTTTGTAGAGATCATTAACATCAATTTTGTCGTTGAAAGTCGTGTATAGATGTTCTAGAGCTTCTTGGATTTCTCTTTCAAAGTGGTAAGCGATGCCGAGACGCTGGAGTGCATCAATTAAGCCCAGCTGTTGCGAAAGATGACCTGTGGCAAAGAGCTCATTTCTCACCTCATCTTTCAGCTCTTCAACTTCACGTACTTTACGGAAATGAATATCCTACACCATGAGTTGCATGAACAAAAAATTATATTGTAACAAAAAATGCTAAAAATATTATAAATTTTACTACGTAATTTTCATAAACTGGGGTAGCAAATAATCTTGTTACCTTGTCCTCAGAAGTATAGTTGATGAAACGGTCACCCCAAATGCTTGGATGAAAATTTGCTGTCCGGCGAACAACCTCTGATTTGGCATTTTGGGGTGGAGCCCCTGCTGCCCCAGAGACTTGGATAGACATATTTTTTCTAAGTTCAAGGAGGAGTCTAAGTTTTGAATGGTATGATGGGATTTGTTCTCTGTGAACTTCTTGAGCGCGATGTAGAAAGCCTTCAAGGCCACGGTATTTATAAAGCGAGGGAGAGAAAGCAGGTACGTGAGTGAGCTTTACGAAATAGATTAGAAAAGTCAATAAAGTCAGCGGCGACCCCACCTTATGGTTAGGATGTTACCAGGAACAACCTGAAATTTTTTTTCTTTTTTACATAATAATTTAAAATTTTATATTTATTTATCTTTAAAAAAATTGTTGGGAACACTCTGAATTTTTTTAATGTTGATAAAATTAAATTTTGGTTCATAATTTGAGCAACTTAACAATATATTAAAGTCTTTTAAGAAAAAAGAACAACATACTTTTATATTTTTTTAAACCTATTGCTTTACTTTTTAGTTTTTGCTTTAAGTAAAAGGCTATAACCAGTAGAAAATAATAACCGGCCCCCAATTCTTTTTAAGATCTCTACTTAGTCCAAAAATAACTCAAAATCCCCAAATAAAATACTAGTTAGCTCTCTCAATTGTTCAAATAATTTGTTGTCAATCCAAATACCCAATAGACAATAATCCACACCCTTAAAATATCGTCTTTTACCACTCATTTTTAAACAAAAATTTACTTTTTTTTTTCCATCATTCTGAATCTCAAGAAGCCACCTACGAGATTCTCAAAGAAAATAGAAGTAATCCCTACTATTTTTCTTCTAGTGATACAAGCCAACACTGCCTCATATTTCTTTACTATCATTGTTGATAGCTCTAAACACATTAACTCTCTTCTCAACAAAGGTAGAAATCAAAATAAACTCATTTCATCTATAAAAAAAAAAAAATATCCATATTTGTTTTCAGTTTCAGCTTCTTCTTATGTCTCAGTATTTTAGGTTTGTTTGTTTCTTCAACATCATATGGACATTTAGATTTACGCTTTTTATATATATGATAATGGTCATTTAGTTTTATGAATATGCTTTGTTTATTAAGTTGTTCAATTGGTTGTATTGCTATATGATAATATATTATATCTCTTTCCATATCATAATTTTTTTTCTAATTTGAAATTAGGAGCAGAATAATTCATTAAAAATAAGAAAATTTTCAATATTATGGATAATGATGGGTTGATGATGCTTAAAATAATAGTATGCAAATTTTTGTATATGTGTGATGGAATGGCCACTGATATGTATGGTAAAATAAACTGTCTTTTGTACTTCCATTAATATTTAAGAATATGATAATATATCAAAGTTGATAATTTTTATTTATAAATTTATGAATTATGATTTTTCTATCAATATTACAATTTGGCCCCCCCAAGTATTTCTGGCTACGCCCCTGTCCTGTTCAGCAGCACTAACAACAACCACAAGTGAACTCTACAAGCTTTATGTTGTAAAATTTTATGCATTTGCGTATCTTTTAATTGTTGTTGTTGTTGTTGTTGTTGTCGTCGTCGTCATCGTCAATATATAAAATTTTCTTTTTATTAGATTGTATAATTTATGCTTATTGAGAAACATCCTGAAAAAAATTTTCGGAGTCGCCACTGAGTAAAGTACAACTTTTTTATGCACATCCCTTAAGGCCCAAAGTTCAGCTAGGAAACTCGACCGTGAAATTTTGTATATATAATTCATTTAAATAACCTCATATGATTGAACGATCATTTTGCCATTCCAAACAAGGCAACAATTGCATTCACATCTATGAAACAACCTTGTCCAAAAAAAAAAAAAAAAAAAAGATAAACAATATAATAACAAAAAATATGTGTGGTATATATTATCTGAAAGTAAAAAAGAAAATGAAAAAAAAGTTACTCCAATAAATAGGTACCAAAAAAAAGGACAAATCACTTTTTTTCATTGTGCGTATTCCTCTCGCGCGTCGTTATCCAACACCACAATCCTCCAAAACCACATGATCCAACCGTTCGTTGCAGAAAAACGTGGGCGGCTAAGATCAACCCCACAATGCTTAACCTCATTGGCTAAATGTCAAATCAATGCTTCCTACCCTATCTCACTTTTCCACGCGTCCACATCTAACTGACCCACTTAAAATAATAATTAAAAATATAATATACATATATAGCATCTTTTTAAATCAAACCTCCCCCAGTGCCTCATATGATTGAAATAACCTCATATGAGGTTATTCCTAGAAAGCACGTGGCCACGTGCTGGGAAGGGTGTTAATTATTCTTCAGGCAGGGCAGGGCAGCGCAGGGCCGGATTCTATAGATAATGCAATTGAAGCAATTATTTAAGGCCCTCAAATAAAAGAAAGCTTTTATTTGTAAAAAAAAATTATATATATAATATATTTATCTATATATTTTAATTAAAAAAAGTATAAGTACTCTTTTGATCAATAAAATGTATTAAAAATGTCCTATTGTATCCTAAAATACTAAAAACCAAAAAGGAAAAAAAGAACAAAAATAGTCAAACTTCAGCTAATAAAATTAAATTTTTAGAGACAAATTTATGAACTCATTCTTGAAATATGCTAAAATCAAAATTAATACCAGACAAACTCATTAATAATACAACGTAATTGTCTTGAAATATGCTAAAATAGAGATTAAAATTTTCAAAAACAAAAGAAAAATCTCTCCAATCTATCACTCTGCCTCTCCATCTATATTCTTACCTTTTTTTTCTTCATCTTCATCTTGATTCTTGATTTTTTTCCTTAAACTCAGTCAATCAGTCTAGCTTGAATTTTTCTTACCAGAGGTTATCTTCTTCAGCTCTTCCCCTCTTTGTCTTTCCGAAAATAAAGACACAGAGTCTTCTATTTATTTAACTTAAATTATATATTTTTTTAGTTTATTTCATTGATGGGAGTCCAATCATGGGACACATATTTTTTGCTAGGACCCCTTTCTACTTATGACACGTTTTTTGCTTTAAAACTTAGCCATAGGATGATAGTACAGGCCCTGTTGGCCTGCTCACATGAGTCACATTTGCACTGCATAGGCTACATAATGTGCAACTTGTGGTCAACGTTTACGCCCCGTTGATAGGGTTGTGTTGTCCCCTTTTAGGACTAGAACCTCATTTTCATCCCTTTTCTTAACGAAGGCTCCTTTGGAACCTAAAGGTGCACTCCCTTGCTAAGGAGTTTCCTTTTTGGATCCTCAATAATATATTCCCTTGCTAAGAAGCTATCAAATGTGTACTGTCCCATTTTTTGGGACCGTCCTTTGCTAAGGACTAGTTGCAGTATGATTGTCCCTTGCTAAGGACTAAATACAATACTGAGCTTTAAATCACAACTTGTCATAAGTTTTCAAAACACATTCAATATGCTCATAAAAATAATTCATTCATAATTCTAAAAAATATAAAGATATATTCATGCATACAAGTTTAAATAAATTCAGGTTATCCCACAAGTTTTTCATAAAACGTATAGTCAATGTGCACATCAAACATTTATAAAATATTAATTTACATATAGAATATCAACATATTTATTTGATATAAAATAGTTTAATAATCAACACTGTTTTGGAAAAACTACTAAAATTAGTAAACACCACTTGCTAGAAGGATGATAAGAAGGTAAATATCAACCATAAATCAACATTTTCCCTTTCACGTGGTGACAAACTTGAATTGACAAGGTCCAAGCCTATTATTCTATTAGGTACAATTTCAACGCCTATGGGGTACCCTTTCCAAACATACAGCCAAGTTAACCATTCCTAATCTAATATAATAACAATTATAGGAGCCCTTTTCTATTAATATAATGATAGTCTAGGTTCATGACAATTGCTTACTATTGAATATTCAAACTTCTTAAATTTTGAGCATGAGAAAATCATACCTGTAGGTTTCCATGCACAGTTGCGTAGAAGAAAAGAAAACCTTAATTCTATGTTGCGGTTGAAACAAAAGGAACCTTCTTATGTATACACACGTTTAACATAAGAGGTAAAAGGCTAGGAAATATAAAAGCTTATTAAGGCCCATATATTTACTTATGCCACCTCACTTGGGCTTTAAATACCATAGTATTTGTCATATTTTTAATATCTTAGGCCCAAATCAATTAAATCCATTTAATTATAGGCCTCCTTTTTAATTTAAGTATAAGAATTAATTTGGCATCAAAATTATGGGGTGTTACACAGTCAATCCAGCTTGAATTTTTTTCTACCAGAGGTAATCTTTTTCAACTCTTCCCCTCTCTGTCTTTCTGAAAATGAAGACTCAGAGTCTTCTATTTATTTAACTTAAATTATATATTTTTTTAGTTTATTTCATTGATGGGAGTCCCATCATGGGACACATTTTTTTCTAGGACCCTTTTCTGCTTATGACACATTTTTTGCATTAAAACTTAGCCATAGGATAATAGTACAGGCTCTATCGGCCTGCTCACATGAGTCACATCTGCACTGCATAGGCTGCACAGTGCGCAACTTGTAGTCAACATTTACGCCCCGTTGACAGGGTTGTGATGTCCCCTTTTAGGATTAGAACCTCCTTTCATCTCTTTTCTTAATGAAGGCTTCTTTGGAATCTAGAGGTGCACTCCCTTGCATAGTTTTCAGAACCGGATCGAACCGGGAGGTCGGACCATGAAAACCGAGAACCGGGATGAAAACGATTTTTAAAGTTTAAAAAATTGGATTTTTAGTTAATTCCGTGAACCCCAAAAACCAAGGTTGGACCGCAAGAACCGTGCGATCCAACATCAAATTTTTTTTTTTTTTTTTATAAAAACAACTTAACACAATTTTATTAAATATATGCTTGAAAATCATTAAGTTCTCCTCACATATATAGATATATTAGTCAATTTTGCTAGTTTTATAAATTTAATATCTATATTTGACTTTAATTAATTATTAAATTAATTATAATGTCATCACGGTTCGACCCCGGTTCGACCTCAGTTCGACCTCAAAAACCTTGAACCTCTCTTTTTTATGGTTCAATGAACGGTCCGGGTCTGAAAACCTTGCTCCCTTGCTAAAGAGCTTCCTTTTTGGATCCTCAATAGTATACTCCCTTGCTAAAGAGCTATCAAATGTGCACTGTCCCCTTTTCTAGGACCGTCTCTTGCTAAGGACTAGTTGCAATATAATTGTCCCTTGCTAAGGACTAAATATAATACTGAGCTTTTAATCACAACTTGCCATAGGTTTTCAAAACACATTCAATATGCTCACAAAAATAACCCATTCATAATTCTCAAAAATCTAAAGATATATTCATGCATACAAGTTTAAATAAATTCAGGTCGTCCCACAAGTTTTTCATAAAATATATAGTAAATGTGCACATCAAACATTTATAAAATATCAATTTATATATAGAATATCAACATATTTATTTGATATAAAATAGTTTAATAATCAACACTGTTTTGGGAAAACAACCAAAATTAGTAAATACTACTTACCTCTTATTTGCAAAAATAGGAAACCAACCTCCCTTGAATCACAACAAATCAGTAGAATTAAAATCTAGCAAAACCAAAGATAGGTCCATCAATACACAATTTCCCACTTAAAATCAGTTTTCACACTTAAATAGTTTAACCTATCATCATTAAGGCCTACGCAAGTGTCTAGTTTCTTTGAAATACATTTCAGCTTTGTTAGTGGGCTTGGCTATTGCATTCGTGGCCACCACTACTTAGGATTGCAGTTATTAAATCAATAAATGGGAGCATTGAAATGCCCCGTTTGATGCCTGAACTTGTCAATCAGGTTTCAAAATTTTCACAACTATTCTAATTATAGTGTCTGCCTATATCTGTCACCATAAATCCCTTGATGCCACAAAACATAAGATATTGCTAGTCAATTTTCTGAACAATGGCAATGCGTGGATGGCAAATTGGTTAACTTAAATAATATATAATTTTTTATTCCTACGTTACAAGGGCTAACAAGATATTCTAGGCTTGAAAAGCATTGCTGCCTTTTACAATAATTTAGAGCTGATTACACGTCACTAGAAGGATGATAAGTAGGTAAATATCAACCATAAAGCAACATTTTTCCTTTCACGTGGTGACAAACTTGAATTGACAAGGTCCAAGCCTATTACTTTATTAGGTACAATTTCAAAACCTATGGAGTACCCTTTCCTGACATACAACCACATTAACCATTCCTAATCTAATATAATAACAATTATAGGAGCCATTTTCATATTAATATAATGATAGTCTAGGTTCATGACAATTGCTTGCTATTGAATATTCAAACTTCATAAATTTAGAGCATGAGAAAATCATACCTACAAGTTTCCATGCACAGTTGCTTAGAAGAAAAGAAAACCTTAATCCTGTGTTGCGACTGAAACAAAAGAAACCTTCTTATGTATGTACACGTTTAACTTAAAAGGTAAAAGACTAGGGTTTTTAAAAACTTATCAAGGCTTATATATTTATTTATGCCACCTCACTTGGGCTTCATATACCATAGTATTTATCATATTTTTATTATCTTCGGCCGAAATCAATTAAATCCATTTAATTATAGGCCTCCTTTTTAATTTATGTATAAGAATTAAATTGGCATCAAAATTATGGGGTGTTACACAATCAGTCCAACTTAAATTTTTTCTACCAGAGGTAATCTTCTTCATCTCCTCTCCTCTCTGTCTTTCTGAAAATGAAGAGTTAGAGTCTTCTATTTATTTAACTTAAATTATATATTTTTTTTTAGTTTATTTCATTGACTTGTTAAGGAATTGGAACTAAACACTCTCTTTATTTTGACTTGTTGCCGAGTTTCACTGGTTTGGGTTTCTCTCTTTATTTTGTTAAGGAATTGGAACTAAGCACTCTCTAGTCATAGTCACCACCCAGGACGTTTTACTAGACTTTTAAAATTTTTAGAAGGTGTTTGGTGAAGTAATTTGAAAATTGTTGTTTATTATTTTTTGAAATATGTGTGAGTGAAAAAGTGTGAGAAAATACGTAAAATGCTGTTTAAAAACTAAAAATTGCTGTTTAAAAACACAAACCAAACAGCGCCTTAATATTTTTTTGCAAAGTACAAGTTGTACACGTTTATGGCTGGGAAGCATTCGACCTTTTTCTATGCTATGAGTTGTCACGCCAGTCTGCAGGTATTATCAGAAGTCAGAACCCTATGTGAATTGCAAGCTCTAGTTACACGTTTACATCAAGACTATAGTTACATGTTTACATAAAGCATTCCACCTTTTTCTATGCTATGAGTTATCATGTCAATCTGCAGGAGTTATCAAAAGTCGGAACCCCATGTGAATTGCAAACTAGTTACACGTTTACATTAAGACTATAGTTACATGTTTACATAAGAGCATTCACACCAGCTCATGTAAATTTATCATCTATTTAACATTTTTAAAAAAAACTACTTTTCTATTTTACACTATCATTTTTACAAAACACCCACTTTATCTATTATACACACTTTTTTTTATTAAAATAATATTTTCCCTCACTTTTTTTATTATTTGCCACCTACCCCAATCTAACCCTTCCTTTTCTTCTAAAAACCACCCCTTCTTCTTCGCTCCATCCTATCTCTTTCTCCGTCGCTCTTTCTTCTCCTCCTTCTTCTCCTTCTTTTTTTTTTTTTTTTTTTTTTTTGAGAATCTTTTTCTTCTCTCTTCTCCGTTAACCCATCACAAGCACTCCATCAACACCCTTCTTCTTCCTCTTAATACACCCCCTTTTTCCTCTGAATCACCGATCCACATGAGAGGGAAGGTGATTTTTGTCACGCCCCAAACTCTATACCCGGATTTGTGACCATAACCGGCATGCTAATATCAAGCTTAATCCTGAAATTAACAAGAACCAACTTAACTTTTACAAATCTTTTACAAAAGCTTCTCTCTTTCTTTTCATTCTTGTTTCTTTATTTAAATGATATAACTTTCCAGTTGACATTCAGAGCATCTACATTGTACTCAATAACATAATCCACCAGTTACTCAAATTCTAAATTTCACATAATACATCTCTTAATGCTTTAAGATACACAACTTCCATTAGATCCTAAAATACACAATACTACAAAGCTAAACATCAACATTACTAGTTTGGGATCTATACTTTTAAAACTAAAACCAGCTCCTTCCAAAACTCGACTAAGGCTCCCTCTGCTCTAAAATAAAACCTGTTGATTGAAAGGGTGGAAGGGGTGAGCTACACAGCTCAGTAAAGGTAAGATACATGAGAATTTAATAAGGATGCATGTAAATCAACTCATTTCATTCTATAAATATGTAGATATGAGAACATCTTTTTATGCATAGTATTTTATACTATTTATAATAATAACTTATACACTCTTCCGTAGGAAAATAATTGTTCTCCTTTTTCTTATTAGAATAATATTATCAAAACATTTCGGATTGAATTTCTTTCATTTCTTACAAAGTTACCATATATATATATATATATATATATATATATATATATTCTCATTACAAAATAATAATTTTAACTTTGTCTTAAACTAGAAACATCTTAAAGAATAATAAAACTTTCCTACATAAACTTCTTCTCGTAAAATATTATAACTTCCATAATCATAAAACTTAACGTTTTATATAGAAAAACAGATATCTAATAACTTCTTGACATAAACTTGTACTTTCACTTCAGAAACTTTTATCTTTAATGAGCAGCTTTCTTTTTATCAGAAACTTCTTCTTTTTCATGAGAGCTTTTAACTTTTCACAATGCATTTAAACAAGATCATTCTCTCATAATTAATAACATAATATAGTTGTTCATAAATAACTTATTGGTTAGTTCATAACTGATAAGTCTATACTTATTTGAGAGGCTTCTAGCACCACGGTGCTAGGCATCCAGCATTCCCCATAATGCCAGGTATTCCCGGAATCATATTATAATACATACTTTCAACCATGGGGGTCGATTGACTTCCTCCACAAGTTCGCCGTAACCAACAAAGGCGGGTACAGCAGAGCCAGTCCCACTTTTAGTGGCCAATCATATAACATTTTCCATGGAAAGCTAGTAATTAAATCCCTACTAAAAGAGTTCAGATCATCAGAGGACATAACCCGAAAAACATTTCATACTTATACATCATACTGAAATTCATAGTTTGCATAAGGCTTCATAATAAAAGCATTTCCACTGTTTTCTATAAACATCATGTTCGTGGAATTAGTAATAGCATCAATATGCTTAAATCATATACAGAAGGTTTCGAAATCTCACGAACATATCTTTATCTAAAACATGATTACATGCCATATCTCTAATCAAAAACTTTTTTAATGTATCATATACTTTAAAATGACCTCATGACTTACCAAATACCTATATAACTTATCCCTTACCTGAGAGCAGAGGAACCGAGAGCCTACAGTCGAAAGAGCTTAGACTTGGGTACTGGTAACACCTAAACCAAATATCAAACTTTTTACTATCAATCATACCTTAGAATAAACTTACACATTTATCACAAAGCCTATCTCTTAGAATCAAGGAAGTCCTAATCCCACCTCAACGAGGTTTCCCCAAACATATTATGCACACCTCAATAAATGATGTACCAAACTAAAGAAAAACCGACATTCTCATATAATATCATATCTCTAGAAGTGCCAACTTCATTCCAAAAGGTGCTTTGAGATTAGGACAAAAATGCATGCATAAACATACACTCTTTTAAGCATGGTCATATAACCATATATACTTGTATGGCAACATACAGCGTGTTCAACAAAACAGCTTTATAGATACAACCGTCAAATGGTTTAGAACCACTCCTTTGAGTACTAAACCTTGAACCAAGTTATACAAAATTTATCTATGATCTAGACATACCAAAAGATGAGCATATTACATTATAGCTTAAAACATTCACCCTAACTTCAAAATTAATCCACAAAGTTAGGTGTATCATATGCTGTTCACTGCTCATTACAGCAGCGTAAGCCCCATTTGTAAAATACAAATATACTGTCCGTACACTTCCAAATGTCACAAAATTTTACAGAGTTACTCCCCTATATGTCTAGTATATACCATAAAAATTTCGGAGTCAAAGCATAAATCTATGATTTATTAAAAATCATACAAGGCAACGTACTCAATTCTGTCCTGACAGAATTTCATACAACTTTGAAATTAAACCATTATTTTTATATTAATCCAAATGCTTTGAGACCACTTCCAATACAACCATATGTGTCTTAGGATTCATAAAAACTACTCCTAACATCATAATTCCCAGAATATGATTTAATTCAGATTTTTCTTGTTGTGAACCCCAAATCTGTCACAGGGACAGCTTTAACAGATTTTCTTGTAAATTCACAAACAATTATCAAACGATGGTATTTTCATATGGAGATTTTTATACGCTCATTAGACATGTTATAAAACACTTACATACAGTCATTTAACCATTTATAGCAAAATTACATACAACAAAAAATCCCAGCAGTAACATCAAAGTACTCATCCTAACTTTTTCTTACTTCTAAAATCATTAATTAGTAAAAACTATAATCTACCTTCAACAAAACACCAACACAATTTCAAAGCTTCTTAAAACAGCATATATATATATATATATATATATAAACTTACAAGTTCATGATTTCCTAATTTTACAAACCACCAATACCATAACTAGAATTCCTTGAAGAAATCATGGATTCTAAGATGAGAGTAGCTAGAATCCTTACTAAGTTTCTTGTTCTTGAGGGGAAATAGAAGTAGAATCACTCTTGCATGAAAGGATTTCCCTTTCCTAGTGGCTGAACCGAAAGTATGAGAAGTAGGGAGCTTGAGAGAGTATGGAGAAGAAATTATATGGAGCTTTCTTTTTCCTTGTGAGGTGTTGACCGTGGGTTTGAGAGAAAGACTCAAGAGAGCTTCCTAGCTCTTTCCTTAAGAGAAAAAAAGAGTAAAGTGAGTTGATGAAATTCAGATTTTTTTCTTGGACCCGTGGAAATAGAGGGGTAAATGGCTTCTTGGATGTTCTAGTTGCATGAGATAGTCAAAGAAGAATGAGGTGGAGCCAATAAGAACAAAGAAAGAATAAAACAAAGAGCAAAGAAAGATGAGTGGTGCAGCAAAGAAAAGTCAAGGAAAATATCAAGGGTGGGGTACGTATATTGCTAAGGAAAGAAGAAGTTTTGACTCACCTTTTCAACTTTTGGTATTTAGACATTTCACCCTTCCATAGTTCTATATTCTAGAAAGACCCAAATAATAAAATAACTTTGCATATAAACTCTTACCTTTATACACTTAATTAAATACCAACAACTAAATATCTAATAACTTAACCACTTAATATAGTTTTGTACATACTTAATATATTTGTATATAATACAATAGCCATTCAATTGTTTATAATATTTACAATTCTTAATTGAAGGCATTATAAAATAATATGTTTATTAAATACTCTTATATTAATTATAAAAAGTAAGTGGCTTAAAATATTAATAATGCTTAACCCCTCAAACACATAGTTTAACTATTAAATTGGGCCGAGGTGTTACAATTTCCGTCAGCCCATCACCGATCTCCGTCAAAAGAGAAGATTGGACCCATCACAAAAGAGAAGATCAGATCCATCACCAATCTCCATCACTGACTCCGTCAAAAGAGAAGATCAGACCCATCACTGATCTCCATCACAAAAGAGAAGATCGGACCCATCACTGATCTCCGTCAACCTATCACCGATCTCCATCAACACCGGTCTTCTCTTTTGTGGTTGATTTTTGATTTTTGTAGTTGATTTTTGATTTTGTGTCTGTGGAATGTGTGTATCAGAGGAAGAAAGAACATGAGAGGGGAGGGTTAGTTTTGCAGACAGAGAAGAGAGAGAAAAAAAAGGAGTGAACAGAAATTATTAAAATAATCAATATGCACGGTTACTATAGCATTTGTATAATTTTGCACAATTTTACACAACTTTACACCCACTGATGTGAGTGTGTTTTTTTGGCTAAAATGTGTAAAATGAAAGTGTTTTTGTATTATAGAAGAGTATCCACTGACTGATGTGGATGTTATAAAGCATTCCACTTTATTTTAGTGCTTCTATTTTCAACCTATATCAAGACTTTTTTTTTTTTTTTGCTTTTTTTTCCCCATCCATTTAGAAAGTCATTAATTTGTTATATGTAGAGTGTTGTCTTAATTTAATAAAATTATAAGTTTAGGATAATATATTTTGTATTAAAATTAATTTGTTATGTGATAAATAATTTTTTATTCCAGAAAATTAATAATTTTTCTATTATAGATCTGTAAACACAAATTTTCTCAATTGCAAAAATCAAACAATTGAAAAGAAATATGGTTTGCAAATATAAATTTGTATTGATAAATAATGAGTACAATCTCTATTTCAATTCTTTTACAAAAGAATACCCTCTGATTCTGTCTTCTTTGAACTTGACTCGAACAAGAGATCTTTTTGAATTTGGCTAGAAGATGGACCGAATGGTCTTCACAACAAATCTCTAGCTTTGAGCTTGTTAGAGATTTATTGTTCTTCAAGTCTTCGAATGTGAAAGCTTTTAGGTTGAAGTTCTTCGGGCTTTAGAGGCTTGATCCGTTGAGCTTCAAAGATTTGGGTTTGTTGAAGTTTATGGAGGCTTTTTAGCTTAATTCCAATAGAGCTTCAAAGAACTTAAACAAGAGATCTTCTTGACTTTGGTTGAAAAATGGATTGAATGATCTTCACAACAAATCTCTAGCTTTGAGCTTGTTAGAGATTTGCTGTCCTTCAAGTTCTTCAAGCCCTTTGAATGTTCTTCAAGTTCTTCAAAGATGCTTCAAGTTCTTCAAAGATTCTTGAGACAGAATTTCTCCAGAGCTTGGGCCTCTTGAAAACTTCCTCCTCAAAAATGAGAGGGGATGTCCTCTATTTATAGTGATTTTAGAGTATAAGCTCCACTTCAAATTGATATACTTGAAAGTATGTAGTAGACTTTTGATTGGCCCAAATTCTTCTTAGAGATAATTATCTCTATTCATCTATTTTGATAAAGATCATATTTTGATAAAGATAATAATTAATAAAGATAAATAATTATCTCAAAGATAATTATCTATCAATTTTGAATAGAAAAATTATCTTTATTTTATTTATTTATAAAGATAATTATCCATAAATTTTGAATAGGAAATTTATCTTTATCTTGTGGGCCAAATGACAGGTGGCAAATTTCAATATGTCAATGTAATATCAATTTGGATGATACATGTCATCATTTGATTTAATTGATTTAATGTCATTAATTTAGAATTTGCCACTAAATTTTGATGTGGCATTTTATAATTGGCTTAAAATTTTACCTCCTACAAGATCATTTTTTATTTTAATTATAAATGATTACTAAAAGATTAAGTGATATTAAAAAGAAATATTAATGAAACTTAAATATAAAAATTTAATTAGTAATTTTGTATCTCAAAGAGAATGATAAATAAATACTGAATATAAAAAAATTAAAAGTTAAATAAATATTATCTAATTAATATTTAAATAATTAAAAAAAAAGCTCTGTTTAAAGTTTTCACCTAAGCCCCAAATTTGTTAAGCCGGCCCCACATTTGACCTGTACTCCCTGGAGCACAATCACCAATATCCTATCACCACCATTTGTGAAAAGTCTTACCCCCACAAGCCTCAAATGAGAGTTTGCAAGTCAACACTCGGACTTCAAACTTTGCATTTCCAGATAATAAATAATAGAGCTAATCCCAAAATCCAAATCAAAAGGATAGAAATTCCAACTCTTTGCTCCTCTATAAGTCTAACCCAAAATGAAACTAAACAGAATAATATTATCTACTAACTAATCTAAGAAATCCCTACTTGGACATTAATACTCCAACCAAAAATGGACCGTATTTTGGTCGGTAGATAGTGAGCGAGGGAGAGGTGAGCAGCCAAAAAGGACCTAGTCAATGCTTTTACATAACCATTTTGGGTTTCTTTTGAAAAAGTCATTCTCCGAAAGTTTAATGGATGAGCTGCAACTGATTTTTTATAATATCAAGGGTGCCTAATTTTTGAAGTTATTACTTCATGCGGTGGAAAGTTAAGTTTCAGTTTCAATTCAGGATTTACAAATACTCAGGAAGATCTCAGCAAAAATATAAAATTTAGTAATCGGCAGTACAAAGGTTTAGTTTAAGCATGAAGCACTGTTGAACATTAAATTGCACTTAAAATGATAGTACCTCAGACAAAAATGGTTCAAGAGAAGTGACAACATTGACAAAAATGGTACATTTCTGAGCAAGAATTTAAGATATATTATGCCAGTTCTAGTTAAGACACTGATAATTGTCGGGATCCCCAAAGAAGCAGGTTTCCTCAGCTAGCTTTGGGCTTGAGAATTGCCTATGCTATAAAATAACTGGGCCTAAGCTGGTCTGTGTAAAATTGAGAGTAGGACCCGCGAGCTACCAATGCAATGTGTTAGTTCGTTTAGACCCCTTATACCCAACAGATTAACCTAGAGAATTAGCCAAGTGATTAACTTAGGTAATTTAAACAAATCTAGGTTAATACAAATAAATCAAAAACAATAAAGCAGCGGAAAATAAAGAACACAAAGATCTGATGACCCAGGAAAACCAAACCGGTAAAAAACCTGGGGAGGATTTAACCTAGCTATCCTCAAGGTAAAATAGCAAATCCACTAGAAAGAATTGAAGTTTACACAATAGCGACTTAGACCACTAACATCCTATTTCTACCTAATGTAGGAAACTTACTACCACGACCACGTGACAGCTCCGAGATCCACGGACTCCTTCTTTCTTTAATCTTTGCAAAACACAAACACCCACGTTTGTGACTTTGAGATCCCACTCAAAGGTTTAGCAACACAAACTCTCCTGTTTGTGACTCCAAGACCACCCTTGAAAGTTTTGATCATCAGCACCTTTAATGACTAGAGTAGGCAGCAACTTCAGCAATACCGGATCTTAAGATTCTTCAAGGAACAACACCGGTAGAAGTTATAAGAGAGGTTTTAGGAACAAAACCCTAAAATACAAAAGAGGCACACTCTTCTCTCTCTAAAAAGCCTTTTAAAAAACGTGCTTAGGGTTTCCTTTATATAGTGGGAGAAGTAGATTTGAAACCCTAATCCTTAATGGGCTAGAACTGCTGTTTGGGCCAACTTAAAATTCTGCAGATACGACTTTCGATCGATCGAGCTTGTTTTTCGATCGGTCGAATCAGGCAAATTTTGAAATCTTCTTTCTGCAGCTTGTATGTTCTTGTGTGCTCACGATTTGTCAATTGTTCTAAACTTTTAGAACCTAACAATCTCCCCCTTTGGAAATTCGTGACAAAACTTTCATACAAAATGAAATGTTAAAATACAAAAACAACCCAATACAATAAAATACCCAATTACATCACAAATCCCAATCTAAGACTCATAACCTAGAAGTTGCCAAGAAGAGGTAGAAGGTCTTGATCAGAATACACCTGTCTTTCCTGAAACACTCAACAAACACATCACCGCATGTGTGGAAAGAAAGACATATAAACAATAATATGAAATAGAATATAAAAATACAAATAAATTCTAACTCTCCCCCTAAGTTAGATATATCAAAAAGTTTTTATATTCTCCCCTTAAACAAAACAAATTTATCTCCCCCTAAACAACACAAACAGGATTCCCACATTTCATCTATTTCTTCCCCTTTTTGTCACGTATTGACAAAGACAACTCAAACAAAGAGTAAACATGAGAGAAAAAAGAGAACCAAGAGAACATAAAACAGATTAGCTCTATAGAAAAAAGAGATAACTCCCCCTATAAAGAGCAACAACTCCCCCTAAGAATAACAAAGGCTTAAAAAAAAACTTTTCTCCCCCTATAAAAATAGGAAAAACAAAACAAGTTTTGGGAAAAACATTTTTGGGAAAAATTTAGGAGGTGGGGATAAATAAAAACACACAAACCTAAAAAAAATTGAGTTGAGGATACACATAAAGAAAAATATTCTCTCTTTCAAAAAAATACAAACTGGACACTATGTGACCCATAAATAGAGTAGAGAAAATATTTGCACATTGATTATCCATCATATCTCTTAAGAAAAATATTTTCTGCAATTCACACATCAAGAAAAATAGCATATACTAAAATATACAAAGGACTCAAAAAGTAATCAATCAATTTCTAATTCAAGTTGAGTACCTAATTTAGCAAAGTGTATGCATGTTATGTGTAAAAACAATGAGAGATATGATTGTAAGATGGATACGAAAACATGTGAATCCTAAACATAATGATGCATGAAAAAAAATTTGGTCAAAACTCTAAAAATTGAAAATTTTTCAGTTTCGATCGATCGAGCATCGATCGAATACCAATCGAGTCGGACAGAATCAAACCAAAAATTTTAATCGCAATTTCGATCGATCGAAATTCTGGAAAACTCAAATTTTTGAAAAACAGAGCAATTTAATGCAGTAACTCCTCAAAGCACAATATTTCATGAATGAAATGCATGAGTATGAGACTAAAATTTTTTCAAAAACACATGAATACAACCCAAATCTCTCAAGAACAAGATTATCAACCAATTTGTCCTCAAAACTCAAATTTTGCATCAAAATCAAGGAATTTTTAATCTTGGATGGCCACAACAAAATCACACACAATAAAATGTACAAAGTTCAGCAGAGAATAACTTGTGTAGTGTGTGAAACTAGCAGAAGCTTGAGATACATGTGAGGTGATATGTGAATAGTAAGTAGTCACAAAATCTACAAAATTCATCACATAAATTTGAAAGAGACTATCACCTAAAGAGTTACATCATATAACTCTCACATCTCCTAGAATAAAAGCTTGCAATCATGTAAGTTTCTTGATTTGCCTCATTATTCAATTTAATTGATTAGAAACTTAATAAAAGCCGGGATAATGTACACACCAATTTTATTTGAATTGTGAAATTATTATAGCCCAATAATGTACACACAAATTTTAATTAGAGGCTACACCTTATGTTCTTTTTGTGCATGTGCTACACTTTCTCGTGCACAAAATCTTACGATATGCACTAAGGTGTTCATGATTGGCTAATAAACAGTGGTGAGATGATTATTTATGTCTTTCTCAATAAGACCAAGTCCGACAATCAAAGGCATGTGACTTCAAGATCAAGACAAAGAAAAAAAAACTATAAACATCTTCCTACACAACATGCACTACAAAGCTCAAACTAGTAAAGTGCAATAAAGAAGCTCATCCAAGCTAAACAAGGTACATAAACATGTTATGTAAAGATAATATGACCAACCTTAATTATAAATCCAAGATATATAATACAAAACACATAAAAATCTTTTTGTTGCAAATGCAATGCATGACAGTACTTAACCAAGCTATAGAGGGTACACAAACAAGAAATATCAATTTCTTAATTAACCCTTGAGTATATGTACAAACTAGTACATACTCAACCAGAATAAAAAAATAGCTTATCACTTATAGAACACATGCTATTCAAGTTTCTCCACAATGTCAAGCATGTTCTAAATCAAGAGAGAGATATCATAATCCATGTAATCCTCAAGAAAAATTAAAACTAGACACAAAATAAAATATTTTTGTCGTTTTGAAATTTTTCAATGTTTTTGGATTTTTTTTTTTAAAAACAACCTAAAAAAAAAAAAAAACAACCAAAAACAGAAACAAAATATGTCCACAAATAATTGAAAGAATTAAATCAGGGACAAGTCAGCAACACTCATCTTAGAGAATCTTTTCTCACCCATATAGCACGAGCCTTCGACTTTGTAGGTGAAAATCCATGTGAAGCAGAGTGTGTTTGAGGGATTACACCAATCTTCTAAGAAAGACTGAAATCCTACAATTTCCTTTCACAAGCCAACAAGCTTAAATTTTTCAAAAGCATATGAAATAATTTATTTGGACTTATGGCAGGAGAAATATCATCACATGTCCTAGATTGAAACACAGAATGCTTAAATTTCAATTTATGACAATTAGGACGAATGTGACCGGAAATACCACAAAAGTGACAAACAGAAACAAATTTAGGAACATCAGTATTCTTAACAGCAAATCTAGTCTCAAATTTTGGTTTTTGCCTCAACAAAGAACAATTTGGTCTAATATGACCAACAACACCACAAAGGTGACAAGTAGGCACAAAAACAGATTTCTTATGCTCTTTAATAGTAGGTTTAGACTTAGGTTTAGAAACTTCAGCGTCTACATCAGAACTTTTACCTTTGTCTAACCTAGCAAAATAAGCCTTTTCTTTATTATTCCTCTTGAAAGGAGGGTTATAAACATTTTCAGCTTTAGGCTTAAGAGAAACAGAAATACTTCTGTTATCATCAGCAGGCTTGGTACTAGTCAAATTTTCAATTTTAGCTTTAAATTCAACTAACTCTTGTTCCAAGCTTTTCATCTTCTCATCTTTAGAGGAAATTTGATTTCTCAAAAAATCATTTTTTTTATTAGATTCATCTAATCTAACAATCAATTCCTCTTTTTCAAGATTAGCCAATTTTAACTCTTTCTTAAATTTCTTAGCAATTCTCATAGTTTTCAATAATTCCTTACGAAGAGTTTCACAGGCATCAAAAAGATCAACAGAAATAACAGTGTCCTTCTTATTCAAATCATTACAATCAAAAACAGTAAGACACTTAAAATTATCCATGATAACAGGGATCAAGGATCAACTCTTAGATCAAAGGATCTACAACAGAAGAGCTACTCGCTCTGATACCACTTGTCAGTTCGTTTAGACCCCTTATACCCAACAGATTAACCTAGAGAATTAGCTAAGTGATTAACTTAGGTAATTTAAACAAATCTAGGTTAACACAAATAAATCAAAAACAATAAAGCAGCGAAAAATAAAGAACACAAAGATCTGATGACCCAGGAAAACCAAACCGTTAAAAACCTGGGGAGGATTTAACCTAGCTATCCTCAAGGTAAAATAGCAAATCCACTAGAAAGAATTGAAGTTTACACAATAGCGACTTAGACCACTAACATTCTATTGCTACCCAATGTAGGAAACTTACTACCACGACCACGTGACAGTTCCGAGATCCTCGGACTCCTTCTTTCTTTAATCTTTGCAAAACACAAACACCCACGTTTGTGACTTTGAGATCTCACTTAAAGGTTTAGCAACACAAACTTTTCTGTTTGTGACTCCAAGACCACCCTTGAAGGTTTAGATCATCAGCACCTTTGATGACTAGAGAAGGCAGCAACTTCAGCAATACCGGATCTTGAGATTCTTCAAGGAACAACACCGGTAGAAGTTATAAGAGAGGTTTTAGGAACAAAACCCTAAAATACAAAAGAGGCACACTCTTCTCTCTCTAAAAAGCCTTCTAAAAAACGTGCTTAGGGTTTCCTTTATATAGTGGGAGAAGTAGATTTGAAACCCTAATCCTTAATGGGCTAGAACTGCTGTTTGGGCCAACTTAAAATTCTGCAGATACGACTTCGATCGATCGAGCCTGTTTTTCGATCGGTCGAATCAGGCAAATTCTGAAATCTTCTTTCTGCAGCTTGTATGTTCTTGTGTGCTCACGATTTGCCAATTGTTCTAAACTTTTAGAACCTAACACAATGAAACACCAAGAAAGACTAGGACAACCAGCAACATACTTTTATAGTTATAAAAAGAACCTAAAAATAAAGAAATAAATGCCCTAAACTTAAAATAACGAAAATTACACAAAAATATTAAAATTAATAAATTACAAAAATTAAATAATAGATACAGTCCTACAACAAATTGAAATTGGAAATTAAAAATTTTCCATCTTAAACAAGTATACATGCAACACCACATTTATACTTGTAATCTATGTGTAGATACCACATACATACTTTCATCTTGAGAAAATACTCTCTTATACTCATTATACATCCATAACTTTATACAATATTCATAATTAATGCACTGATTACATATATGTATAAAAATGTATAAAGAGTATAAAAATAATGTATAAGAATATGAGGGTCATGGTAAATAATGTGTACTAAAATTCTCAAGCAATCCTTAGAAATTTTTTTTTTCGATGAGAATAAAAAAAAAAAAATGTGTGAGAGGCATCTATTTTTTACTAAAGAAATAGAGCATTACGTGAATTGAAAAAGAAATAGATGTCTTATTGTCTCAAATAAAGAAATAGAGCATTACGTAAATTGAATAGACTGTCCTCATCAATTTGCACCTATAAGGATTAATTTTGTCCTCTATAAACACCAAGAAAGACCAGGACAACCAGCAACATAGGCAAACTAGAGCCATGCACGAAAAGGTTAATATATAGAGGACAAAATTACCTGATATATTGTAATAACATATGTATAAAAAATGGAGATTATGTTTGGGGAACAAAATGGAGAGACCTGGAAAACCATTAGAGGAACAAGCAATAACTACTAATAAAGAAAAAAAATACCCAAGTTCAATATCATATACATAATTTAAATTCCAATCTATTGTCTCTGTAAGTTCGTTTAGACCCTTGTAAAACTAGATTGTTTAACCTAATTAATTAACCAAGTGAATACTTAGGTTTATTATTCAGATCTAGGTTAAAACAATAACAATCATATCAAGTAAAGCAGCGAAAAAAATAAAGAACACAAAGATATGCTGACCCAGGAAAACCAAACCAGTAAAAAACCTGGGGAGGATTTAATCTAACTATCCTCAAGGTAAAATAGCAAATCCACTAGAACGAATCGAAGTTTACACAATAGCGACTTAGACCACTAACATCCTATTCCTACCTGCCTGTAGGAAACTTACTATCACGATCACGTGACAGCTCCGAGATCCACGGACTCCTTCTTTCTTTAATCTTTGCAAAACACAAACACCCACATCTGTGACTTTGAGATTCCACTCAAAGGTTTAGCAACACAAACTCTCCTTTCTGTGACTCCAAGACCACCCTTGAAGGTTTAGATCATCAGCACCTTTGATGACTAGAGAAGGCAGCAACTTCAACAATACCGAATCTTGAGATTCTTCAAGGAACAACACCAGTAGAAGTAATAAGAGAGGTTTTAGGAACAAAACCTAAATACAAAATAGGCACCCTCTTTTCTCTCTAAAAAGTCTTGTAAAAAACGTGCTTAGGGTTTCCTTTATATAATGGGAGAAGTATATCTGAAACCCTAATCCTTAATAGGCTAGAACTGCTATTTGGGCCAACTTAAAATTCTGCAGATAAGACTTTCGATCGGTCGAGCCTGTTTTTCAATCGATCGAACTAGGCAATTTCTAAATTCTTCTTACTGCAGCTTACTTGTTCTTGTGTGCTCACGATTTGCCAATTGTTCTAAACTTTTAGAACCTAACAATCTCCCCCTTTGGCAATTCGTGACAAAACTTTCATACAAAATGAAATGTTAAAATACAAGAACAACCCAATACAATAAAATACCCAATTACATCACAAATCCCAATCTAAGACTCATAACCTAGAAGTTACCAAGAAGAGGTAGAAGGTTTTGATCAGAATGAACCTGTCTTTCCTGAAACACTCAACAAACACATCACCGCATGTGTGGAAAGAAAGACATATAAACAATAATATGAAACAGAATATAAAATTCTAACTCTCCCCCTAAGTTAGATACATCAAAAAGTTTTTATATTCTCCCCCTTTTAAAAACAATTGCATCTCCCCCTAAACAAGACAAATAGGCTTCCCAACATTTCATCTATTTCTCCCCCTTTTTGTCACGTATTGACAAAGTAAACTCAAACAAAGAGTAGAGCGACAGTAAACATAAGAGAGAAAGAAAAAAAAAACTAAGGGAACATAAAACAGTTTAGCTCTATAGAAAATAGAGAAAACTCCCCATATGAAGAGCAACAACTCCCCCTATGAACAACAAAGTCAAAAAAAAAAAAACTTTTCTCCTCCTATAAAAATAGGAAAAACAAAACAAGTTTGGGAAAAACAGTTTTGGAGAAAATTTAGGAGGTAGGGATAAATAAAAACACACAAACCTAAAAAAAATGAGTTGAGGATACACATGAAGAAAAATATTTTCTCTTTCAATAAATGCAAACTTGACACTATGTGACCCATAAACAGTTGCATGAGTAGAGAAAATATTTGCACATTGATTATCCATCATATCTCTTAAGAAAAATATTTTCTGTAGTTCACACATCAAGAAAAATAGCATATACTAAAATGTACAAAGGACTCAAAAATTAATCAATCAATTTTTAAATCAAGTTGAGTACTCAATTTAGCAAAGTGTATGCATGTTATGTGTGAAAACAATGAGAGATATGACTGCGAAATTGCAAGATGGACACAGAAAAACAATGCAACTCATGTGAATCCTAAACATAAATGATGCATAAAAAAATTTGGTCAAAACTCTAAAAACTGAAAATTTTTCAGTTTCGATCGATCGAATACCAATCGAGTCAGACAGATTTAAACCAAAATTTTATCGCAATTTCAATCGGTTGAAAAACACCTTCGATCGGTCGAAATTCTGGAAAACTCAAAATTTTGAAAAACAGAGCAATTTAATGCAGTAACTCCTCAAAGCACAATATTTCATGAATGAAATGCATGAGTATGAGATTAAAAATTTTTCAAAAAACATATGAATTCAACCCAAATCTCTCAAAATTCAAATTTTGCATCAAAATCAAGGAACATATAATCTTGGATGGCCACAACAAAATCACACACAATAACATGTACAAAGTTTAGCAAAGAGTAACTTGGGTAGTGTGTGCAACTAGTAAAAGCTTAAGAAAAATGTGAGGTGATATGTGAATAGAAATCAATCACAATTTCTACAAAGTTCATCACATAAATTTGAAAGAGACTATCACCTAAAGAGTTACATCATATAACTCTCACATTTCCTAGAATAAAAGCTTGCAATCATATAAGTTTCTTGATTTGCCTCATAATGTACACACCAATTTTATTTAATTTGAATTAATTATAGCCCAATAATGTACACACCAATTTTAACATTTAATCCGAGGCTACACCTTATGTTCTTTTTGTGCATGTGCTACACTTTCTCGAGTACAAAATTTTACGATATGCACTAAGGTGTTCATAATTGGCTAGTAAATAGTGGTGAGATGGTTATTTATGCCTTTCTCAATAAGTTCAAGTCCGACAATCAAAGGCATGTGACTTCAAGATCAAGACAAAGTGATCAAAAACTATAAACATCTTCCCACATAACATGCACTACAAAGCTCAAACTAGTAAAGTGCAATAAAATAAGCTCAACCAAGCTAAACAAAGTATATAAACATGTTATGTAAAGATAATATGGCCAACCTTAATTATAAATCCAAGATATATAATACAAAACACATAAAAATCTTTTTGGTTTAAAACATTTTTTGACAAAAAACAAAAAGCACACATTATGGCAGGAGAAATATCATCACATATCTTATTAGATTGAAATACAAAATTTTTAAATTTCAATTTATGACAATTAGGACGAATGTGACCAGAGACACCACAAAAGTGACAAACATGAACAAATTTAGGAACATCAGTATTCCTAACAGCAAATCTAGTATCAGATTTTGGTTTTTGCCTCAATAAAGAACAATTTGGTCTAATATGACCAACTACACTACAAAGGTGATAGGTAGGCAAAAAAACAGATTTCTTATGCTCTCTAACAGTAGGTTTAGACTTAGGTTTAGAAACTTCAGCGTCAACATCAGAACTTTTACCTTTATCTAACCTAGCAGAATAAGCCTTTTCTTTATTATTCCTCTTGAAAGGAGGGATATAAACTTTTTCAGTTTTAGGCTTAAGAGAAACAAAAGTACTTCTGTTATTAACAGCAAGCTTGGTACTAGTCAAATTTTCAATCTTAGCTTAAGATTCAACTAACTCTTGTTCCAAGTTTTTCATCTTCTCATCTTGAGAGGAAATTTGATTTCTCAAAAATTCATTCTTTTTATTAGATTCATCTAATCTCATAATCAATTCCCCTTTTTCAAGATTAGCCAATTTTAACTCTTCCTTGAATTTCTTAGCTATTTTCATATATTTCAATAATTCTTTACGAAGAGTTTCACAGGCATCAAAAAGATCAACAGAAACAACAGTGTCCTTATTCAAATCATCACAAACATGAGCAGAAAGACATTTTAAATTATCCATGATAACAGAGATCAATGATCAGCTCTTAGATCAAAAGATCTAAAACAAAAGAGCTACCCGCTCTGATACCACTTGTAAGTTCGTTTTGACCCCTGTAAAACTAGATTGTTTAATCTAATTAAATAACCAAGTGAATACTTAGGTTTATTATTCAGATCTAGGTTAAAACAATAACAATCATATTAAGTAAAGCAGCAAAAAAATAAAGAACACAAAGATATGATGACCCAGGAAAACCAAACCGGTAAAAAACCTAGGGAGGATTTAACCTACCTATCCTCAAGGTAAAATAGCAAATCCACTAGAAAGAATCGAAGTTTACACAATAGCGACTTAGACCACTAACATCCTATTGCTACCTGCCCGTAGGAAAGTTACTACCACGACCACGTGACAGCTCCGAGATCCACAGACTCCTTCTTTCTTTAATCTTTGCAAAACACAAACACCCACGTTTGTGACTTTGAGATCCCACTCAAAGGTTTAGCAATACAAACTCTCCTGTTTGTGACTCCAAGACCACCCTTGAAGGTTTAGATCATCAGCGCCTTTGATGACTAGAGAAGGCAGCAACTTCAACAATACCGGATCTTGAGATTCTTCAAGAAACAACACAGGTAGAAGTAATAAAAGAGGTTTTAGGAAAAAAAAACTTAAATACAAAATAGGCACACTCTTTTCTCTCTAAAAAGCATTGTAAAAAACGTGCTTAGGGTTTCCTTTATATAATGGGAGAAGTATATCTGAAACCCTAATCCTTAATGGGCTAGAACTGCTGTTTGGGCCAACTTAAAATTCTGCAAATACGACTTTCGATCGGTCGAGCCTGTTTTTCGATCGATCGAACCAGGCAATTTCTGAATTCTTCTTTCTGCAGCTTACTTGTTCTTGTGTGCTCACGATTTGCCAATTGTTCTAAACTTTTAGAACCTAACAGTCTCAAATACTAATAAAGTAATAACAAACTCTTCATAAAGACATACAACCAAACTAAAACTTGTTGCAATGAAATCTATCTCCCCTCTACATCATCACTAGTCTAAGGCATAGTACATTTTAACCTGAAATAAAGAGCATAAACAATGTAAAGGTCAAATAAATTAGATGACAAAAATGCTTACTAAATAATTTTAACATCCAAGTACGATTTTCAAATTTGTATTGGATAATAATCACCTACCAAATCTTGCCATCAGTACAGCTATTTACTGACTTTGTTCCTCAAATTGACTCTGTAACTGTGCCACTTGTTTCTGTGTTTCAGCATGTTTTTGATCCAACTCACCCTGTTTTAGCAACGCATTGGACAACTCTTGCTTGTAGTTTTCTAACTCTATATTCATGCTTGGCTCATATCGCAAATGAGAAGAAGGGGTTGGGGTAGGAATCACAAATTTCCCCCTCCCTCTTACAAAGCCTCGCCTTGTCCCTAGCACCTCTGTAAAAATTTCCTCCTCAGTGCTTTGATTCTCTTCATCAACTACTTTTTCTTTCATTAGATTCTGCACACGTGACATAAAATTTTACTAAATAATTTATGCAATTAATTCAAGATTTACCCTATAAATTATCTACATGAAATCAAACTGGAATATAAATCAAATCAAACTGGAATATTAATTATATTTTTTTCTTCATTGAAAGTAGTCGCAAAAGAACCATCTTTCTTTGTAGGGGTCATCTTATAAAAATCCACTTTTCCAATCTCTTTACCACTTTGTTTTTTCAGCACATAATAAAGATAAAATTAACATGTATACACTAGCATTATTATAAAATAATAAAGAATTAAATTGTTGCAACCTCTTCATAATAAGCAATAAATGATTTGGATCCACAAGTGTGACCAATTTTGTTCTTTCCTCTATTCTCCTTATTCCGTTTTGATTTACCCTAACAAGTATTAGATAAAAAAACAAAAAAGATAACAATTAAAACGAAGAGAATTAACAATCATAACAAAGAATATATCAAAATATACTTGTGTTGAAATTTATTAACATTTTAGTATTAACAAGATTTACCTTCCATTTGTCTGTTTCATATAAATCACACAAAGCATCCCAATTGTCCTATGTCAAATCTGGTGGAACATTGGCCCTCACTTCCTCCTTAATAAATTTCAAGTACTCCTTGTAATAGTTACTACGACAATTATTATAGGTACTTGACAATGAAATCTCCATACACATCTTATCCTCAACGCAATTTGGGTCCAACATGAAATCAGCCTAGAACATAATAATTAAAAAAACAATTATCATTCATATTTTTACACAAATTTTAAATACCATAGCCTCTATAGTAACAACTTACCACCAAACGATTCTTCAACGTTTGTCGGTGTTCTTCCAGGGCCTTAGACCAAGATTCATAACTAAGGTTCGCATGTTCGCGAATGACAAATCCCACCCTTCTTGTAAACACACTAGCATTTTTGCTCACAGGTCCTTTGGCCCCAGGAGGGATGGTTATCAGAATGAGTCCATTTTCCCTCAGTTTTTTAAACTTGGTGCATAGATTTCTACCTCTTTTCCATTTGTTGGCCATAGTAGCTGTTAGGAAAAATAAGATAGCATAGTCAGTAACATTTTGGCAAAGTAACTTTTTTTTTGATAAGTAGTAACATTTTGGCAAAGTAACTTATTCAAAGTCTATACAATAACAAAGATAACTACATGAAATTTATAACTTCCACTCACCAGATGCAATAAGGGCTCCTTGCTCACTTGAAATGGGAGTTGAGTCAACCATCTCATGTGGTGGCCCATCAGGTGGAGGACACATTCTTCTTAGGGGGGCCAAAAACTAATATATATTGACAGAGAGAGAGAGAGAGAGAGAGAGAGAGAGAGAGAGAGAGAGAGAGAGAGAGAGAGAGAGAGAGAGGAAGACAACAAATCATATAATTGACACAGAAAAATAATCATTGTAAAGAAAATAAAGTAAAAGAATTTAAAGCAAATGAAAAACCATTAACAAAAACGAAATATCACTTATCTAAAAAAAAAATCATTCATAGTGAACTTAAAGCAAAAAAATTTAAATGGATACACAAACAGATTGTTAAAAAAAAAAAAAAACAACCAGAGACATTCTAATCAATTCATTTTTTCTATAAAAGTTTGGAACAATACACTAAATCACTTTAGCCCTAAATCTTGAAATTTCAAAACAAGTTTAGAACTGTTTTTAGCTACATTATTGACAAGCATCCAAATCTAGGAACATAGTATATTGTATGCCAATCAAACAGTTGACCAATGGGATGAGAGACACACTACCATTTCAAAAACAGACTGTTAAGTACATCCAACAATTTTTTTTTCATTCTTTTATAATAAAAGTTTGGGTCTTAATTAATGCATTATTTATTAAAGACATACTTATTAATTTAATGACAAATGCTAAGAACAAAACCAGAAATAAAGAGAAAGGAAAATACCTAAATAGCGGCAGTGGATCTACAAGTTTAGCGGGTATGTGAGAAAAAATGAGAGAGATGATGAGTGATATATAATCGGCGGTAATGACTAAGAAAGACATGGGGATCATGCTCATCATGGGACTTCAAAATCCGTTATGTTAGGTGTTTTTTTTATTCCCATTTTCCCTGACCCATTTTCCCTCCAAATACACACAATCTTGACTCATTTTCCCTCCAAATATACAAATAATCCTTTCTCTCAAACATCTCTAAACTGTAGATGAAAGCAAAAAAAAAAAAAAAAATATATATATATATATATATATATAAAAGGAAAAAAGATAAAAGCACATACAAAAAAAAAAAAAAGATTTTAATACCCATTTTCCGAAATGCCAAAAAAAAAAAAATTTTTGATACCCATTTTCCCTCCAAATATAATTTTTGGCCCATCCCTAACCCATTTTTCCTCCAAATACAAACAATCTTTTCTGTCAAATATTTCTAAACTGCAGTCAAAAGCAAAAAAATAAATAAATAAAAATAAAAAACAGAAGCCATCTAGATGCGTTGAGGAGCAAAATGAGAAGGGATTATGCACAAATCCGCCTCTTGTCCTTGCTGTTTGCAATTCAAGGAAGACAATCTCGTACCGAACTAGCCGGTACAGCCGGTATTCGCTGTTCCGGTGCCTTGGCCGGTACAGAAACACTGAGGTTTCGTACCGGTTCAAATAATGGGCATACCGGGTTCGTTTCGGCCATTCTGGGATAAATATCGGATTTCGGCCGATTAGTGGATACCGGACCGGTACCTTTTCTCACACCCAACTTCTGTCTCTCTTTGCTTCCTCTTTATCACACCGGTGACGATGAAATACCGATTGGTGGTGAGGAGAGGCGTCAGTGATTCATGCACTGGAAATCGGGTTGAAGGGAAGAACAAAATATACTAGACTGATGCTAAAGGAGTTAGACTGGTGTGAATCGAGTGATGAGAGAGAGAGAGAGAGAGAGAGAGAGAGAGAGAGAGAGAGAGAGAGAGACCTGTAACTAATGGAGAAGAAATGAAGTATTGAGATACTACAAGAGCCGGTGGGGAAGAAATGAAGTAAAAGTGAAGAATGAAGACAAAATTAATTTGAAAGAGGAAGAGGTAATGTGTGGTTGTAAAGAGGTATTGTGTGAAGCTATGATGTGTTGGAACTTGAAAATAAGAATGATAGGTTGGCAGGCAACTAGTTTCAGGCATGCAATAGTAGAAAAAAATAAATGAAAGAATAAAATAAATGTGGGACAGTTGGTAGGCAACTAGTTTCAGGCGTGCAACAGTAGAAAAATATAAATGAAAGAATAAAATAAATGTGGGACAAGGTAAGAGTAAACTAAAATAAGAAAAGTGTTGGACTTTTTTCTTTCTTTTCTATAAAAGGCCAAAGAATTGGCTTGGGTTATTATTATGCATGGTATTGGAAGAAATAAACATGAAATTATATTAATAGGTCCATTAATAATTAAAAAATTAGACATTTAGACTTGCAAAAAACTTATTTTTCAAAGATGTCTAGTATGTTCTATTAAAATTATTATTTTTATATGTTGATAAAAATAACTTCATTACATTTAATATACATAATGCGGTAAATCCGAAACAGTACGCCGGTGTTGACCGATACTCGAAATATATCATACCGCTGGCCAAATCGATACAGCTTCCGATACAGTATTGACTTCCTTAATTTGCATGGCTCTAAGTAGTCAAAATAAAAAGAATATAAAAAGAGATAAGTTTTACAAACTTGGGCAGCAAAATGAAGAAAAAGAAAGGTGGAGAATGAACATAAACTAAAATGCTTGACTCTGGAAATTTACAGACATGGGAAGCAAAGATGAGACGTGGAAACTCAAATATTTCCTTGAGAAGATACACTATAATACTTCCCAGCTGTATTACTAGCCTATAGCTACTATTACTAGCCTTTTTTTTCTTTTTTTCTTTTTTTGAGAAACATACTATTACTAGCCTATATAGCTACTAGTTATTTCATTTAGTCAGAACTTAGGATTTATATAGCAACTATTTTTTTCTTTGACATAAAAAGTCACAACTTGAGAATTGAGATGATGATGGGACATTTCAAAGACACTGCCTCGGATTGAGATCCCGTGCAATACTTAGGATATTGCACGGGGTGCAATTCTTTTATCATGAGCTGTTGATTTAATCTAACGGTTACAAAATTAAGCTACGTCAGCGATCCGTGTGCTCAGCTCTTTGCCAATTCAATTTGCTCTTTGTAAGTTCGTTTTAGATTCCTGTAAACTAGATTGTTTAACTTAATTAATTAACCAAGTGAATACTTAGAATTATTATTCAGATCAAGGTCAAACACAAATAATCATAAACAATAAAGCAGCAGAAAAATAAATAACACAACGATATGATGACCCAAGAAAACCAAACCGGTAAAAAACCTGGGGAGGATTTAACCTAGCTATCCTCAAGGTAAAATAGCAAATCCACTAGAAAGAATTGAAGTTTACACAATAGCGACTTAGACCACTAACATCCTATTGCTACCCAAGTGTAGGAAACTTACTACCACGACCCCATGATAGCTCCGAGATTCACGGAATCCTTCTTTCTTTAATCTTTGCAAAACACAAACACCACCGTTTGTGACTTTGAGATCCCACTCAAAGGTTTAGCAACACAAACTCTCCTGTTTGTGACTCCAAGACCACCCTTGAAGGTTTAGATCATCAGCACCTTTGATGACTAGAGAAGGCAGCAACTTCAGCAATACCGGATCTTGAGATTCTTCAAGGAACAACACCGGTAGAAGTTATAAGAGAGGTTTTAGGAGAAAAACCCTAAATACAAAAGTGGCACACTCTACTCTCTCTAAAAAGTCTTATAAAAAACGTGCTTAGGGTTTCCTTTATATAGTGGGAGAAGTAGATCTGAAACCCTAATCCTTAATGGGCTAGAACTGCTGTTTGGGCCAACTTAAAATTCTGCAGATACGACTTTCGATCGGTCGAGCCTGTTTTTCGATCGATCGAACCAGACAAATTCTGAAATCTTCTTTTTGCAGCTTACTTGTTCTTGTGTGCTCACGATTTGCCAATTGTTCTAAGCTCTTAGAACCTAACAATCTCCCCCTTTGGCAATTCGTGACAAAACTTTCATACAAAATGAAATGTTAAAATACAAGAACAACCCAATACAATAAAATGCCCAATTACATCACAAATCCCAATCTAAGACTCATAACCTAGAAGTTGCCAAGAAGAGGTAGGAGATCTTGATTAGAATGTACCTGTCTTTCCTGAAACACTCAACAAACACATCACCGCATGTGTGGAAAGAAAGACATATAAACAAAATGAAGCACAATATAAAAACAAAAGTAAATTCTAACTCTCCCCCTAAGTTAGATACATCAAAAAGTTTTTATATTCTCCCCCTTTTAAAAACAATTGCATCTCCCCCTAAACAAGACAAACAGGCTTCCCAACATTTCATCTATTTCTCTCCCATTTTGTCACGTATTGACAAATACAACTCAAACAAAGAGTAAAGTGACAGTAAACATGAGAGAAAAAAGAGAACCAAGAGAGCACAAAACAATGTAGCTCTATAGAAAAAAGAGATAACTCCTTCTATAAAGAGCAACAACTCCCCCTATGAACAACAAAGGCTTAAAAAAAACTTTTCTCCCCCTAGAAAAATAGGAAAAACAAAACAAGTTTTTGGAAAAAAAAAAAAAACAGTTTTGGGAAAAATTTAGGAGGTGTGGATAAATAAAAAACACACAAACCAAAAAAAATGAGTTGAGGATACACATGAAGAAAAATATTCTCTCCTTCAATAAATGCAAACTTGACACTATGTGTCCCATAAACAGTTGCATGAGTAGAGAAAATATTTGCACATTGATTATCCATCATATCTCTTAAAAAAATATTTTCTGTAGTTCACACATAAAAAAAATAGCATCTACTAAAAAGTACAAAGGACTCAAAAATTAATCAATTAATTTTTAAATCAAGTTGAGTACCCAATTTAGCAAAGTGTATGTATGTTATGTGTGAAAACAATGAGAGATATGACTACAAAACTGCAAGATGGACACAGAAAAACAATGCAACTCGTGTGAATCCTAACCATAAATGATGCATAAAAAATTTGGTCAAAAACTCTAAAAACTGAAAATTTTTCAGTTTCGATCGATCGAGCATCGATCGAATACCAATCGAGTCAGACAGAATCAAACCAAAAATTTTAATCGCAATTTCGATCGGTCGAAAAACACCCTCGATCGATCGAAAATCTGGAAAACTTAAATTTTTGAAAAACAGAGCAATTTTGTACAGAAACTCCTCAAAACACAATATTTCATGAATGAAATGCATGAGTATGAGACTAAAAGTTTTTCAAAAACACATGAATACAGCCCAGATCTTCCAAAATTAAGATTTTCAATCAATTTGTCCTTAAAACTCAAATTTTGCATCAAAATCAAGGAACATATAATCTTGGATGGCCACAACAAAATCACACACAATAACATGTACAAAGTTTAGCAAAGAATAACTTGTATAGTGTGTGCAACTAGCAAAAGCTTGAGAAACATGTGAAGTGATATGTGAATAGTAATAAATCACAAAGTCTACAAAATTCATCACATAAATTTGAAAGAGACTATCACCTAAAGAGTTACATCATATAACTCTCACATCTCCTAGAAAACAAGCTTGCAATCATGTAAGTTTCTTGATTTGCCTCATAATATACACACCAATTTTAATTGATTAGAAACTTATTAATAGCCCAATAATGTACACACCAATTTTAGCATTTAATCCGAGGCTACACCTTATGTTCTTTTTGTGCATGTGCTACACTTTCTCGAGCACAAAATCTTACGATATGCACTAAGGTGTTCATGATTGGCTAGTAAATAGTGGTGAGATGGTTATTTATGCCTTTTTCATTAAGTTCAAGTCCGACAAAAAAAGGCATGTGACTTCAAGATCAAGACGAAGTGATCAAAAACTATAAACATCTTCCCACACAACATGCACTACAAAGACTTCAGCTAGTAAAGTGCAATAAATAAGCTCATTTAAGCTAAACAAAGTACATAAACATGTTATGTAAAGATAAATATGGCCAACCTTAATTATAAATCCAAGATATATATTACAAAACACATAAAAATATTTTTGGTTTAAAAAAAATTTATGACCAAAGACAAAAAGCACACATTATGCTAAATGAACAAAAATGCAAATGTAATGCATGACAGTGCTAAACCAAGCTATAGAGGGTACACAAACAAGAAATATCAATTTCTTAATTAACCCTTGAGTAAATGTACAAACTAGTACATACTCACACAAAATCAAAAAATAGCTTAGCACTTATAGAACACATGCTATTCAAGTTTCTCCACAATGTCAAGCATGTTCTAAATCAAAAGAGATATCATAATTCATGTAATCCTCAAGAAAAAATAAAACAAGACACAAAATAAAATATTTTTGTCTTTTTGAAATTTTTTAATGTTTTTGGATTTTAAAAAAAAACAACCTAAAAAGAAAAAACAACCAAAAACAAAAACAAAACATGTCCACAAATAATTGAAAGAATTAAATCAGGGACAAGTCAACAACACTCACCTTAGAGAATCTTTTCTCACCCATATAGCACGAGTCTTCGGCTTTGTAGGTGAAAATCCATGTGAAGCAGAGTGTATTTGAGGGATTACGCCAATCTTCTAAGAAAGACTAAAATCCTGCAATTTTCTTTCACAAGCCAACAAGCTTAAATTTTTCAAAAACATATGAAATAATTTATTTGGACTTATGGCAGGAGAAATATCATCACATATCCTAGATTGAAATACAGAATTTTTAAATTTCAATATATGACAACTAGGACGAATGTGACCAGAGACACCACAAAAGTGACAAACAGGAACAAATTTAGGAACATCAGTGTTCCTAACAGCAAATCTAGTCTCAAATTTTGGTTTTTGCCTCAACAAAGAATAGTTTGGTCTAATATGACCAACAACACCACAAAGGTGACAAGTAGGCACAAAAACAGATTTCTTATACTCTCTAACAGTAGGTTTAGACTTAGGTTTAGAAACTTCAGCGTCAACATCAAAACTTTTACCTTTATCTAACCTAGCAAAATAAGCCTTTTTTTTATTATTCCTCTTGAAAGGAGGGATATAAACTTTTTCAGTTTTAGGCTTAAAAGAAACAGAAACACTTCTGTTATCTACAGCAAGCTTGGTATTAGTCAAAGTTTCAATTTTAACTTTAGATTCAGCTAACTCTTGTTCCAAGCTTTTCATCTTCTCATCTTGAGAGGAAATTTGATTTCTCAAAAATTCATTCTTTTTATTAGATTCATCTAATCTCATTATCAATTCCTCTTTTTCAAGATTAGCCAATTTTAACTCTTCCTTAAATTTCTTAGCAATTCTCATAGTTTTCAATAATTCCTTACGAAGAGTTTCACAGGCATCAAAAAGATCAACAGAAACAATAGTGTCCTTCTTATTCAAATCATCACAAACATGAGCAGAAAGACACTTCAAATTATCCATGATAACAGGGATCAAGGATCAGCTCTTAGATCAAAAGATCTAAAACAAAAGAGCTACCCGCTCTGATACCACTTGTAAGTTCGTTTTAGATTCCTGTAAACTAGATTGTTTAACCTAATTAATTAACCAAGTGAATACTTAGGTTTATTATTCAGATCAAGGTCAAACACAAATAATCATAAACAATAAAGCAGCAGAAAAATAAATAACACAACGATATGATGACCCAGGAAAACCAAACCGGTAAAAAACCTGGGGAGGATTTAACCTAGCTATCCTCAAGGTAAAATAGCAAATCCACTAGAAAGAATTGAAGTTTACACAATAGCGACTTAGACCACTAACATCCTATTACTACTCAAGTGTAGGAAACTTACTATCATGACCCCATGATAGCTTCGAGATCCACGGACTCCTTCTTTCTTTAATCTTTGCAAAACACAAACACCACCATTTGTGACTTTGAGATCCCACTCAAAGGTTTAGCAACACAAACTCTCCTGTTTGTGACTCCAAGACCACCCTTGAAGGTTTAGATCATCAGCACCTTTGATGACTAGAGAAGGCAGCAACTTCAGCAATACCGGATCTTGAGATTCTTCAAGGAACAACACCGGTAGAAGTTATAAGAGAGGTTTTAGGAGCAAAACCCTAAATACAAAAGAGGCACACTCTTCTCTCTCTAAAAAGCCTTATAAAAAACGTGCTTAGGGTTTCCTTTATATAGTGGGAGAAGTAGATCTGAAACCCTAATCCTTAATGGGCTAGAACTGCTGTTTGGGCCAATTTAAAATTCTGCAGATACGACTTTCGATCGGTCGAGCCTGTTTTTCGATCGATCGAACCAGACAGATTCTGAAATCTTCTTTTTGCAGCTTACTTGTTCTTGTGTGCTCACGATTTGCCAATTGTTCTAAGCTCTTAGAACCTAACACTCTCTCCTCACCACTTCTTGCCTAAACTTCTCATCAGATCCAAAAATTCAAAATATTTCTCTCTTCCACCAAATCTTTGTCTATGGCTGAAGCTCCATGGCTATAGCTAGCAGCCACCAAATCCCTCACCACCACCGGTGATGCTTGCCGCTATGGCATTCCCCTCGTCTCACTCTCTCTCTGTCTCTCTCATTTGGGTTTCTCTGTTTTCTCCTTCTCTCGAGCCCAGCCATGGCCGAGCTTCTGCTTCCACTCACACCTATCACCGTTGGTGGTGCTTCCCATCAGCGTCACAACCACTAGTGGCCGCGAGACCGAAACCTTGGCATTCCCCTCGTCTCCACTCACACCAAATCTTTTTTTCAATTTTTATTTGCCTTTTAGACATGACCGAAACCCCTTTGACACTTATTTTGTTTCATTTTTTATTAGTTTGATGAATGGCATTTTATTTCAGGTTTGATTAGCTTGATGAATGAGTTTTCTTGTTTGGATTTCTAGTATTAGCAATAACTATTATTATTGGCATTTTTAAAGTTGGTTTTTGGGTGGGCATTGAAGATGTTTGTTGAAATGCTTCATAGAGTTTTAGTTTATCTCTCTGTATTCTGCCTTCTTTCTTTTTAGATTTTTATGCTAAAACTGTGATGCTATGTATATGGAAATTGGATTTTTTTTTTTTTAGCTTGATTAATGGGTTTTCTTGTTGAGTGTAAAGCTTGATGGTTTTGCTTGAGTTTGAAAATTGGGGCTTTGCAATATGGCCGAATCTATTGTGATTGAATGAAAATGGGTTTTCTAGTAATTGTTGTGTGTATGGGTCTATTGGCTTTGGCATTTTGGCAATGTTGATACTAAATTCTATGATTTTTTCTTCTGATCCTGATTTCTTTGCCTAAGAGTATCCATTTTTTGTTCCTTAGTTTCTTTCAGTGAAACAAAACTATGATTCTTAGCTTGATGATAATTTCTTAGTTTGAAGTTTGTCACAATGGATCAGTTTTTTTCTCATTCCCTATGTTACTACTATGGTTTGAGTTGTGAAATGCACTGAAGATGTTTGAGAAAATATATGTTAGAAATTTGAAGTGATGTTAATCTATTTTATTTGTATGTTGTGCAGTCTTGAGGGAGATTCATCATATTGAGAAATGCAAGCGACTCTTTAAATTGGCTAATTCATTCAAGAGATTCATCTTGTGTAATGAAAATTTTTTTTTTTTTGAAGTTTCGAACGAACTTGTCTCGGCTATGGCATCATTATTTTTGCCTCCCATTGTTGCCATTGTATAATTGAATTGCTGAGCAAGTTGTACCTTCATGTAGTGGCTATTTTTTCTGTGTTGATGAATAAATGTAATATAAACAAATTTGTTTTGCAAATACCATATTGTGACAAAGTTCTATTATTAGCTTTTTAGGTCTTAATGCATTCTCCTTCTCAAAAAAAAAAAAAAAAAAAAGGTCTTAATGCATTCCAATTTTTTATCTAGTCTAAATAGAGTCATTCTTGCTGGGAAGACCCATAGTTCTCTGTGTTTGAATATGCTTGGAACAAAGTACTAAAAATTGAGGATGACTTAAAAACACAAAGTATATAAATTATATACAGTCTTATTTCTGCTCTTCACCAAAAAGCCAATCTATATGATGGAATTTCTTGGAAATACTATTGGTAATCTAATTCTGTCAGATTACAACAACTTCATGCTCAATATGTTCTCTTGAAATCAGGAATTACACAACAAGAGTCTTCAAGGATGCTCAGCATATTTTAAAATCAATGGATCCAGATGGAAGTAAGCTAGGAAAAAAAAAAAAAAAGAAGCTTGATCCAAAAAATAAACTAAATTGTATTAAATTATATTCTTCAATTACAAGGCCATAATAACACGATACATTGACAATTTTTTTCCACCATCATATTACCTAATTCCCACCTAATAACCAAAAAAAGAAAAAAAAAGAAAGAGTCTTGCATGCTTCAAGATCATATGCTTCAAAAATCTTAAGCATTGTGACCTTGCTCAATTGTAATAAAAAATCACATGCACTCATTTAGTTCCACACTTGGTTGTCTACTGTCTCTTGCTTCTTGACTATGTGTACACTCCATTTGAAGCTTGCAATTTTCAATAGGCCCTACAGATATAATTATAGCTAAGTTAAACATAAAATATAAAACACTTTCTCAATGATAACATTTAATATTAGTGATGGTTTATGAAACATATCATTAATTTTTTTTCAACCAATCATTGACAAGTATCTACCAAACATATAATAACAATAAGCATAAGAAAAAGTAGAATATCTCCCTGTTTGGAGCATCTTAAAAATCAAATTATTATTGGAAATCCATCAACAACAAATAGAATGCATCTTGAAGTTAAGCACTAGCAGCTAAGGATTCTTCGAAATTTTATTTAAATACAAAACAAGAAAAAGGAAAGGGAGAGAGTTAAAACCATTGCACTATTCATAAGCTCAAGTGTGCAACCTCAGGTGGAAAATCTGCTACTGATCGTGTGAAAAAAAAAATCTGCAGTACCCTATTGTAGGAATGTGAGAATACCACATGAGAGAACAATTAGTACCTAAATATAAATAATTACTACTAAGAGAAAATTACCGTGAAACAAATCATATTTTGTTATCATTTCTAGTAAATTTTTGGCTATTCCAATGCTATTACAACCAACTAAGAGCACTGAAAATTTAGCAAAAAAACCCAAGAGCACTAAAATTTTTCAATGTCTGCTCCCATCTAAAAGCATGAAGGACTAAAGTAAAGACTCACCTATTAGATATTTGCTCAAACAGCTTAGGGCAACCAGGTGACCACTTAATGAAGTTAACAAATAAATGGTTTTTCATTTTTGTGCTATTTTGAATACAAAATCATAGCTTTTATGAGAATAATTTATCTACTATATGCCTGATATAAGTTTTCAAAGATAACACACTAACTTGAAAATTCAAATTCCATACACATTACATCATAGTTTTAGAATAAAAATCCAAAAAGAAAGAAGGTGGAATACATAGAGATAAACTAAAACTCTATGAAGCATTTCAACAAACATCTTCAATGCCCACCCAAAAACTAGCTTTAAAAATGCCAATAATAACAGTTATTGCTAATACCAGAAATCCAAACAAGAAAACTCATTCATCAAGCTAATCAAAACTGAAACAAAATTCCATTCATCAAACTAATAAAAAATGAAACAAAATGAGTGTCAAAGGGGTTTCCGTCATGTCTAAAAGGCAAATAAAAATTGAAAAAAAAAATAAAAGAGAAAGAAATTAAAGGATAAGAGAGCTGGACCCGCAACCACCAGTGGTTGTGACGCTGATGAGAGGCACCGCCAACAGCAATAGGTGTGAGTGGAAGCAGAAGCTCAACCACGGCTGGGCTTGAGAGAAGGAGAAAACAGAGAAACCCAAACGAGAGAGACAGAGAGAGAGTGAGACGAAGAGAATGCCATAGCGGCAAGCATCACCGGTGGTGGTAAGGGATTTGGAGGCTGCTAGCTATAGCCATGGAGATTCAGCCATAGACAAAGGTTTGGTGGAAGAGAGAAATATTTTGAATTTTTGGATCTGGTGAGAAGCTTAGGCAAGAAGCGGTAAGGAGAGAGCAAATTGAATTGGCAAAGAGCTAAGCACACGGATCGCTGACGTGGCTCAATTTTATAACCCTTAGATTAAATCAACGGCTCATGTTAAAAGAATTGCACCCCATGCAATACCCTAGGTATTGCACGGGATCTCAATCCCACTGCCTCTATTGAATGCAATGACGAAAGTTAAAGTTTTTTTTTTTTTTTTTTTTTGGTTTCCTACAGTATCCTCAAAACTTTCAACTAGGGACTAATCATTGTTCGTGCTGGGTGAGCCCACGAAGGGGTAAATCGCTGGCCCAGAAAATTCTTTTCAAAGTACAGGTAGCAGGACTTGAACTAGGGAGAACACCCAATTGAGCCAAATACAAACACCTTAAAATCGAGAGCCCAACCAACTCGGCCAACCCTTAGTTGTAAGTTAAAGTTACCTGCTCACTTTTTTGCTGAATTTTTTTTTTTTTTTTTGGGCTGAATAGCTTGCTGCTCCCTTGTACACTTTCTTATCCACCCTACCATTAGTTTGGTCCTTTTTTACGTGCTTGACCCAATGTATCTCATGAAACCTCTTTATTAATTTATTTTAAATAAAATAATTTTATATTTTGCTTGTGTTTACATATTTTCTTTTTTTATTACTTTTTTTTTTACTGAAAAGTTAGATTTTAATACTTTAAATACGGTACATCAAAGTAATATCAAATGTCTAAATAGATTTATAATTTTAATAATAATAAAAACTAAATATACTAAAAAAGGTTAGTATTTTTAATATAAATGTATAATGAATTTTTAAAAAATAACATTTTAACTAAAACTTAAGAATCAAAAATATTAAAGATATTTTAAAATTTATAAAAAATTTTAATAAATTGGGTGGTCTTTGACTTTTACCAAAATGTATATATATAAATTTATAAAATAGTAAAACTCGAAAATGGTATGCAATGATATATCGCAATAGCCCATACCAAAATATTTTATTTTAATAGACAAATAGAAATAAATGAAACAATATTCATAATATTAATACTAACTACTACGAAGTTGTGCTGTAAAAAAACTTTTAGTAAAATCTGGGAAGGTGTGATGAAAAATCTAAGTTGCGTGTCTGAGTTAATGTGTAGATAAAGATGAAAAGATGTGATGAAGGACAAAAATAAAGGTGTCAGACAGAAATGAAGATGTGTGCGCTGAGAAAAAAACAAAAGATAAGAAAATGATAAGAAAGTAAAATATAATAAACGGTTGGAAACAGAGATGGTTTGATTTTGTGCAGTTTGCCTAGACTTCGTTTGCCAGTTTGCTACATTAGAGAATTTTCATCGACAATGCTAAAAAATTTAGCATTTACCATTTTAAAAACTAATTTTATAATATATAACACATCATTTTGCAATATCACTTCCATCAAAACTTCTTTTTTTTTTTTTTTAACATTTTATTTAAATATTATTTCTTTATTTTTTTGTTCATTTTTTATTTTTCCTCTTTCTCTCTCCTCTATCTCTCTGTTTCTCAACCCAATTATTCTCAACTCCGCCGGCCACCGCATCCACCCACCCATACCCCAACCACCACATCCACCCACCATTGCCGCCACTAGCCACCAGCCACAAGCAATCGGACCAAATCACCACCAACCACAGCAAGAAAAGAAGGAAAAAAACCCACAAACCAAATCAACCAAATCGGACCACTGCTCCTTCGATCCACGCTCCGACTTGTGCTCCATGGTTGACCACCAAGCTCCGTCTGAACATCAACGCCACCAAACGCAGACTGATTACCCTCTCCATAATAATCCAACAAAGTCTCACCATCTCCATAGTAATCCAACAAAGATATAACAAAAAGAAACAAAACGTAGAATGATTATCGGAGTTCGATGAACGCCGAGCTGGAGCTTAATGAAACCCATTGGCGGCCTGGAATGCCGCTTCATCATCTCGACATGGATTTTCGCCTCTGACATCTTCAACAAATCGGAAGGCCGGAGATCGGAGTCACCAGAGTCAAATCACAAACCCATATTTGAAGAAATTTCTCACCGGAGTCTCAGATTCTAGCTCAGTGAGAAGCAGAGAGAGAGAGAGAGAGAGAAAAGATAGAGACAGTGAGAGTGAGAAAGGAGTTTGAATTTAAGTCTGAGGAGAGAGAGAATTAAAAGAATTAAAAAATGATAGCATTGTGCTACAATGCGCTTTCATTTTTGAGAGTGCACTATAGCAATATTGCAAAATTTTTAGTATATGCAATCTTTGATGGAGCATGTTTTTGGGTTAGAAATGCTAAAAAAAGCATCTTTTACAATATGCAATGCTTGATGAGAATGCTCTTACAAGAATTAGTTAATATTTTAATTAAAATAATAGTAGTTTAATTGATTTCATTAGATTAATTTTAAAATATAAAGTTTTATAAATATAACTATTTTCTTTAAATGAATTATTAATCAATGTCCTAAAGGCATTCGTTAGCATTTCTCTTAAAAGTAATAGATTATGAAGAATATATATATATATATATATATATGTAAGTAATATGTTTTTAAAAGTAAATAGTTTTATATATTTTGAAATCCGAAACGTCCTGAAACGGTACATCGAAATTGACCGGTATTGAAATATTTCATTCCATTGGACAAACCAAAATGGAATCCGAAACAGTATTCATAACGTTGAAGAGAACATAATCATACAGGTACACAATACATGTCCATCACACATCATCCTTCGATTTGAAATCTAACCGTTGTTTCGAAGAGTGTAATGAAAGATTAATTCTAGTAAATTATGGTTACAATCAAACGGTTGGATTTAGAGAAAGGCACGGTCAAAATTTAGTTAAAGTTAGTCAAACTTGGTTAAACTTAATAGATGGTCCCGAGACCGTTGAACTTGGTGAAATTTATATTTGAAAATTGGTCATTGGGATTGAAGAGTATGGTGACATATTGGTGTTAGTGAAATTTGACAACAATTAGATGATCAAATTGAGAGAACATTGTCATACAAGTACACAACACATGTCCATCACGCGTCATTTTTAGATTTGAAATCTAACCATTGGATTCGAAGAGTGTAATGAAAGGTTAATTCTAGTAATTTATGGTCACAATTAAACGGTTGGATTTAGAGAAAGGTGCAGTCAAATATTAGTTAAAGTTGCTCAAACCCGGTCAAACTTAATAAATGGTCTCGAGACCACTGAACTTGGTGAAATTCATATTCGAATCTTGATCATTGGGATTGAAGAGTATGATGACATATTGGTGGTGTTGGTGAAATTTGAGAACAATTAGATGGTCAGATTGAGAGAACATAGTCATATAGATACACAACACATGTCCATCACGTACCATCCTTAGATTTGAAATATAATCGTTGGATTCAAATAGTGTAATGAAGGGTTAATTCTAGTAAATTATCCTCACAATCAAACGGTTGGAATTAGAGAAATGCGCGGTCAAAGTTTAGTTAATGTTTGTCAAACCCAATCAAACTTAATTGATGGTCCCGAGACTACTGGACTTGGTAGAATTCATATTGAAATCTTGACTATTGGGATATGGTCACATATTGGTGTTGGTGAAATTTGAGAACAATTAGATGGTCAGATTGAGAGAACATAGCCATACAGGTACACAACACATATCCATCACATGCCATCCTTAGATTTGAATTCTAACCGTTGGATTCGAAAAGTAGAATAAAAATTTAATTCTAGTAAATTATGGTTACAATCAAACGATTGGATTTAAAGAAAGGCGCGGTCAAAGTTTAGTTATAGTTGGTCAAACCCGGTCAAACTTAATAGATGGTCTTAAGACCGCTGAATTTGGTGAAATTCATATTCAAATCTTGATCATTGGAATTGAAGAGTATGATGACATATTGGCGTTGGTGAAATTTGAGAACAATTGGATGGCTAGATTGAGAGAACAGAGCCATATAGGTACACAACATATGTCTATAACACGCCATCCTTGGATTTGAAATCTAACTGTTGGATTCGAAGAGTGTAATGAAAGGTTATTTCTAGTAAATTATGGTCAAAATTAAACGGTTGGATTTAGAGAAATGTGCAGTCAAAGTTTAGTTAAAGTTGGTTAAACCCAATCAAACTTAATAGATGGCCCTGAGACCACTGGACTTGGTGAAATTCATATTTGAAACTTAATCATTGGGATTGAAGAGTATGATCAAACTTAAGAAATGGTCCTAAAACCACTGAACTTGGTGAAATTCATATTCGAATCTTGATCATTGGGATTGAAGAGTATGGTGACATATTGGTGTTGGTGAAATTTAAGAACAATTGAATGGTCAGATTGAGAGAACATAGCCATACAGGTATACAACACATGTCAATCATGCATCATCTTTAGATTTAAAATCTAACCGTTGGATTCGAAGAGTGTAATGAAAGGTTAATTCTAGTAAATTATGGCCACAATTAAACGGTTGGATTTAGAGAAATGTATGGTCAAAGTTTAGTTAAAGTTAGTCAAACCCGGTTAAACTTAATAGATGGTTCCGAGACCACTGGACTTGGTGAATTTCATATTGAAATCTTGATCATTGGGATTGAAGAGTATGGTGGCATATTGGTGTTAGTGAAATTTGAGAACAATTAGATGGTCAGATTGAGAGAACATAGCCATACAGGTACACAACACATGTCCATCACGCACCATCCTTAGATTTGAAATCTAACCGTTGGATTCGAAGAGTGTAATGAAAGGTTAATTCTAGTAAATTATAGTCACAATCAAACGATTGGATTTAGAGAAAGGCGCAGTCAAAGTTTAGTTAAAGTTAGTCAAACCCGGTCAAACTTAATAGATGGTCTCGAGACCACTGGACCTGGTGAAATTCATATTCAAATCTTGATCATTAGGATTGAAGAGTATGGTGACATATTGGTGTTGGTGAAATTTAAGAACAATTGAATAGTCAGATTGAGAGAACATAGCCATACAGGTACACAACACATGTCCATCACGCGCCATCTTTAGATTTGAAATCTAACCGTTGGATTCGAAGAGTATAATGAAAGGTTAATTATAGTAAATTATGGCCACAATTAAACGGTTGGATTTAGAGAAAGGTACAGTCAAAATTTAGTTAAAGTTAGTCAAACCCGGTTAAACTTAATAGATGGTTCCGAGACCACTGGACTTGGTGAAATTCATATTAAAATCTTGATCATTGGGATTGAAGAGTATGGTGGCATATTGGTGTTAGTGAAATTTGAGAACAATTAGATGGTCAGATTGAGAGAACATAGCCATACAGGTACACAACACATGTCCATCACGCACCATCCTTAGATTTGAAATCTAACCATTGGATTCGAAGAGTGTAATGAATGGTTAATTCTAGTAAATTATAGTCACAATCAAACGATTGGATTTAGAGAAAGGTGCGGTCAAAGTTTAGTTAAAGTTGGTCAAACTCGGTCAAACCCGGTCAAACTTAATAGATGGTCTTGAGACCACTGGACTTGGTGAAATTCATATTCAAATCTTGATCATTAGGATTGAAGAGTATGGTGACATATTGGTGTTGATGAAATTTGAGAACAGTTGATTAGTCAGATTGAGAGAACATAGCCATACAGGTACACAACATATGTCCATCACACGCCATCCTCTGATTTGAAATCTAACCGTTGGATTGGAAAAGTGTAATGAAAGGTTAATTCTAGTAAATTATAATCACAATCAAACGGCTGGATTTAGAGAAATAGACTGTCAAAGTTTAGTCAAAGTTGGTCAAACCCAATTAAACTTAATAGATGGTCTTGTGACCACTGGACTTAGTCAAATTTATATTCAAATCTTGATCATTAGGATTGAAGAATATGGTGATATATTAGTGCTGATGAAATTTGAGACCAATTGAATGGTTAGATTGAGAGAACATAGTCATACAGATACACAACACATATCCATCTCACGCCATACTTAGATTTAAAATCTAACCGCTGGACTTAAAGAGTGTAGTGAAAGGTTAATTCTAGTAAATTATGGTCACAATCAAACTGTTAGATTTAGAGAAAGGCAGAGCTAAATTTTAGTTAAAGTTGTTCAAACCCGATCAAACTTAATAGATGATCTCCAGACCACTAGACTTTGTGAAATTAGGTTTAGTGGGAAGGCTTTTAGTGGATTATGGGGTATTGTTGTACTTGTTAGAAAATGTTAATAAAGAAATAATTTTGAAAGATGATGAACATCTTGTTAACATTGACTTAGATAAAATTGATTAGGCAAAATGATGAAAAAATTTATTATTTTGGTTCATATATCATGTAATATCACTTCTGATTTTAATTAATTTGAATATGTATGTTATAAATATATTTTAATTTGATTTATTTACTTACTTTTGGTAAATATCATTACATAATTGATGATTGAATTGGTTATTAGTTGAATATATTATGAATTTATAATGAATATACCTTTCATATATTTATAATGAATTTATTAGTTTGGTAAATATTGACTAATACCTTTCTTATGATACATGATACACAAAAATCAAAAATTGATTCACAATACGATTTACATTTTGATAACTATGAGAATTAGTCACTATTTTGAGTGGAATCAGAACTTTCTCAATTTTTATTATTTTATTAATTTCAAGTTTCAAATGGGTAACATTATGATTTGAGAGTATTTTGAAGCAACAAGCCCTCCGTTGTCTCATTTTTTCTTTTCTTTTTTAACGGATTTGAAAGTTTTAAATTACTTTGGAGGCTTCAAGTTTATTTTGGTCATTATATAAGTTTAGGGGTATTTGGTCATTTTGATGAGGTTAATGGTATTTTAATCATTTCAAACATTTTAAAGGAATTTATGTCATTTTAAATATTTTAAGAGGTATTTGGAGGGTTTGATAAAAAAAAAAATCATATTATACCATAATTGTTTTGGCCGCATATTAGTGACGACAATCTTTGTCTTCATTAAAAGATCCCTTATAGCGACGACCTAATTTGTTGCTAATATAAAATCTGCTTCCCTCCAATAATTCCCACCACTTTTTGAGAGTAAAAATTTTACCCTCCATTATATTTAGGTAGATATATTTGCGACGACATGTTGTGTCATTGCTAATAGCCTTCTAATAGCGACCACCAATATGTCATCACTGATAAATAAAGCATATATATAATATATTTACTATATATTTTTGGCCACATATCTGTGACGAAACATAAGGTCATCACTAAAGATGATTATTAGCGATAATAGATGTCGTCGTTAAAGTAGACCTTATTTTAGCGACGTAAATGTTGTCGCAACAAAATTATTGTCGTTGTTAAAAGTTTCCCTCCATTTTCCAAAAGAAAATAAAATTCCCTCCATGGCATTAGCGACGACCTTAGTGTCGTCGCTACAATACACTTATTAGTGATGACCATATATTTTTGTCGCTATTGTATGCCTAATAGTGACGACTTTTTGGTCGTCACTAAAACATTGGTCTCAAAAGACCAAAATTCTTGTAGTGAGCTCTTTGCTACCCAACTATGACAGATATGGCACCAAAGAAACCAGTAATGTTTGCAGCAACCTTGCTACCTTAAAAAGGACGTGAAACAAGCTGCACAAGAGCGTTGGGATGAGATCAAAACTACCAACCCACTACCAAACTCGATCAGACCTCAACCAATACCAAAATGGATAGCACCACCACTGAATATATATAAGATAAATTTTGATGGAGCGATCTCAAATGCAAACAACAAAGTAGGGGTTGAAGTGGTAATTTGAGACTACAATGGAGAGGTAATTGCATCCTTAATTTAGCAATTGGAGCAGGCATACCAGCCGTGGAAGTGGAGGCAATTATTGCATGCAGAGCAGTGGAGTTTGGTAGTGAGATTGGAGTGGACTATGCTATTGTGGAGGATGATTCAAAAGTGATTGTGAAGGCATTGAGGAACAAGGATAATGGGTTCCTTTTTATTGCACCTCTGATAAATGATGTCTCTTTATTTTCTGGGTTGTATTCAGAATTGTCAAACTTTCATATAAGGAAAAATGGCAACAAAGTTGCTCATAGTTTAGCTAGGCTAGCTTTGATCACAATAGATTGTACTGTGTGGATGGAGGATGTTCCGTTTCGCACCTTACCTTTTGTTTAGGCTGATTTGGCCATGCTTTATTTTTTTTATTGAACTTTCCTTTGGTTAATTTTCGCGCGCTTTTATATATTAATTACAATATACACTTTAACCATAAAAGAGTGTCAAAAAAGAAAAAAGTGAAAAAAAGAGGCCAAATACCCCTTAAGTTCAATAAATGTGATACAATAAGGAGAGTCAAACCTAAAATTCTAATACTCAATGAGTAGAGGCTAATGGTGCATCACAAAGATAATCCCAAAATTGTTAAACAAAAAAAAGTTTGGAGAACATAAATAACACATTAAAGTGACTAGCATATGGAGCAAGGCAGACAAACTTCCATTTGTATGAAAGTGACTAGCGTATAATTTTTTCATATATCCTTAGATTTTGCAAATGCCCTATCTCAATTAGCAAAATCTACGTTTTGGGACTACGAAAAAATATAAATAGACCCAATCGTACTTTTCATACAACACTCCCTTAAATCTTCATTGGGCCATGTAAAAGAATCAGACTTGTAGGATTTTCGCAAAAATAGGCAATCATCAACAAAAGGAATGTGACCTACTAACCTCGTCAACTTTGCGCCCGTATGCCCATATTAGCTTCTATCCATAATTTTTTTTGGCACACACATCTCGTTCTTGTACAACTAGATTTACATTTGCCTTGTCTGAGCTACAAGATTGATAATTGCTGATGCCTTTAGTTCTTCTAAAACATCATGTATGTCCTTAGTTGGACCGGGTTTATGCAGCCTCACATTGGCCCGGCCCCAGCCCACACAATAACCCAATTGTTTTCTTTTATTTTATTTTTATGGGAAATAACCCAATGGTTTTTTTTTTTTAATGGAAATAACCCAATTGTTGGGACAAAGCGTTTCAACTTTTCTCTATAATTTTTTTCCCTTTTTTCTGGATAAGGGATTCAAAGTTTCAAACTTCTATTTTTTTTTTTTAAATGTATTGTGTCATTTTTTCACTTCTTTCTCTCTCCCCACCCTTTTTTTTCCTTCCTGTTAATCTTTTGTTCACTATTGGCCATTGGGCAGCGCCCAACTTGCGTTGATTCTTTGGTTGAGCCTCGGGAAAAAAAAAATAAAGAAGGTTGGCCAGCCATTTAAGTGCTTGTTGGTAAATATAATCATGGTTTTTCTTGAACGATGATGAGGTCAACATTTTCAAGCCCTAAGCCTTTTTATGACATTTGAAGCAAAATAGACAAGATCAAAGTCATCATTTACTTAGACAAAAAATTTAGAATTCTGGTGAATTTCTTTTTATATTGACCTTATTCTACTTAAACTTTCATGAGCTATTTTGGGTCAAGTGCTCACTTATTCAAATGGTCAAGTAATTATCTTGTCCTTTTGTAGTTCATAATAGCCACTTTAGTATAATAACTAAATGTAAATATATAAGGAACAACTATATAAAAATGTTGTCAAGAGACTTTTGTTCCCGACACTTTTCAATATTTCCAACTTAAATATTAAGGGTTCAAGTCTCTCTCTTCCTCCCTTATTATTGCAAATGCATAGCTACTTAATTATTAAAAATAATAATAATGATATAAAAATGCAATTAATTATGGTGTATATATACACCATAATTAATATATATACGTGCAATCAAAACATTATGATTAACATTTTCTAGCTTTATCGAAGAAGTCTATCCAGCAAAAGAGCAATAGTAATCTCTCTCTCTCTCTCTCTCTCTCTCTCTCTCTCTATATATATATATATATATATATAGGTAAAGCTCAGTGAAAGTTCAATTATAATTTACAAATAGAATCCAATTTTGTGTCATGTATCTAAATTTATGTGGGGACTACACTAAAATTATTTATTTAAGTTTGTGTCATGTGCCCACTTAAGTTTTTTAATTTTTGTGTCAAGTGTGTTAATGAATGCAAAATACTAAGAATCTAATATTAATGAACTATAAAATAAATGATAAATAAATAAACTAGTCACATATACTCAATAAAAATTACCACACAACAAAGATCACTACACATTCTATTTAAATAAAAATTATAAAAAAAATGATCATAAGTAGGATTAAATTTATGTGAAAATTTTAATATATGACTAATTACGTTTACTTTAAAAAAATTTGACTAATTATTTATATTTTTATGATAAAAGTTGTGTTTAATTTTAAATGTATCTATATGTATGCAAGTGTTACATGCTATTTTTTTAAAATAATTTGACTAATTATTTATATTTTTATAATAAAAATTGTATTTAATTTTAAATGCATCTATGTGTTTGCATGGATTTCATGCTTGTGTGTGTGTGTGTGTTTGTGTGTGTATAAAGTTGGCGTAAATGCACTTTTAGTCCTTACATTTTGAATTTTTCCCATTTTGGTCCTTATATTTTCATTTTACTACTTTTAATCTCTAAATCAATTAACGCGTGACATTTAAGTTCTTACAGTCACCCAACAAACGGAAAAAGCTGACATGGATGATGGCACATTAAAATAATAATTAAAAAAATCTACTTTGGCATTAAAAAATGCCACATCAGCATCTAAATTAAAAAAATTAATTTATTAATTTTGACTAAATAAAAAAAATTACAAACAGAATTAAAAACAAAAAATCACATGAATTGAGATTAAGAGTGCCTTGAACAAGAAAAATAATAACACAAATCCAGATTTTAGAACATGAATTGACATTTTCGCTTTTTTTAGTCTCTAAACCAATTAACGCGTGACATTTAAGTCTTTACCGTTACCCAACAAACGGAAAAAGTTGACATGGCTGATAGCACATTAAAATAATAATTAAAAAAAAATCTATTTTGGCATTAAAAAATGCCACATCAACATCTAAATTAAAAAAATTAATTTATTATTTTTGACTAAATAAAAAAAATTACAAACAGAATTAAAAACAAAAAATCACATGAATTGAGATTAAGAGTGCCTTGAACAAGAAAAATAATAACACAAATCCAGATTTTAGAACATGAATTGACATTTTCGCTTTTTTTAGTCTCTAAACCAATTAACGCGTGACATTTAAGTCTTTACCGTTACCCAACAAACGGAAAAAGTTGACATGGCTGATAGCACATTAAAATAATAATTAAAAAAAAATCTATTTTGGCATTAAAAAATGCCACATCAACATCTAAATTAAAAAAATTAATTTATTATTTTTGACTAAATAAAAAAAATTACAAACAGAATTAAAAACAAAAAATCACATGAATTGAGATTAAGAGTTCCTTGAACAAGAACAATAAAAACACAAATCCAGATTTAAGAACATGAATTGACATTTTCTCCTTTTTTTTTTCTTAGAAAACAAACCCAAGATAAAGCAAGAACACAAACACGAATCTAGTAAAAACATAAACACAAACACAAATGCAGACAAATCCAGTAAGAATACAAACACAAACCCATCAATCCATCTTCAGCAAAACTAGCAATAACCCAATTTGCTTACCTCCATCTACACAAACTCCTAGTACAAACAAGCTCAAATGAAAAAAACCCAATAACAAAAGCCAAATCCTAAACCAAAGATATGGGTAATCAATTCTAGTGGAAGCAAAATCGTGAGGTCGAAGTGTTGAACCAGAGAAACCAAACACAAAACCCACCACCAAAACTAGATCCGAAACCACCAAATCATAGATCTGAACGACCAAACCCAAATCCTAAATCCGAAACTCGTCCGTAAAACCTAACGATCTGAAACCTCTAAACCCAGACCTCCATCAATCAGCGACCTCCATCTAAGAGAGGCCCACTGAAAAAGGAAAATTTAAGGAAAGTGGAAGAGTTTGGTTTCTCAGAAAATCTTCAAATAAATTGAGTAAATCCGCTTATGGGTCAAGAAATTTGAAGAATTTTAGTTCTGGGTTGAGAAGATCTCCAAGGTTGAATAGTTGCGCAAAAGTGTTTCGGAGTCTTAGACGGTATCTGAGGTTAATCAGCAAAATATGGTTGATGCATGCGTAGATTGTGAGGAGAAAGTTTCAATGAAAGCAAGCAAATTTGATGTTGGGTTGAGTAGTTGTGGGAATATGAATTATGGGTCAAGGGAGGCTTCAAAATTGAATGGTAGTGATGAGGGCGCTGTAGGGCTTAGACGATCTCATAGGGTTTCTAATCAACGAAATTTTGTTGATGAACATGTGGAAGAGAGTAGTAGTGGTAACTCTTTGGATGAAGTGGGTTTAACAGATGATGGAAAGTCTTTGGATGAAGTGTGTTAGGTTCTAAGAATTAGGAACTAATGTATTAGAACTTCAATTTGTAATGTTGGCAAACCATGATCAAAACATTCTTTAAGTTATGTGTTAGACTTGCTCAAAGTGTGGCTCTTAATGTAAAGTTGGAATCGAGTTTTATGCAGAATTCACTGTGCACTTTCTGCCTGACTCGATCGATCGAAAATTAGGCTCGATCGATCGAAAGTCGTGCAGATTGTTTTTCTGCAGAATTTTCCAACTCAGCCCTAGCCCATTTAATGTATAGGGTTTTATGTTTTGCCCTAAGTATATAAGGGAAAACCCTAGCCACGTTTTTAGTGTTCTGTTTTGCTGTGTTTGTGAATCTCATTGTGGGATCTAGAGGTGTTTACCTTCACATACACTTAGGGTTTACAAACTCAAGACTTATGTCAAGAGCTTGGTAAATCATACAGTTGCAGAATCAAAGATCTTAAAGAAATACAAGCAGATGCGCTTGTGGATTGCTGAAGAATTCAAGAAAGAAGGAGTCCGTGGATCTCGGAGCTATCATGGGGTCGTGGTAGTAAGTTTCCTACACTTGTGTAGCAATAGGATGTTAGTGGTCTAAGTCTTATTGTGTAAACTTCGATTCTTTCATAGTGAATTCAGGGACAAAATTGGCCTATACCCTTTTCACACAAACTAATCAACATTTTGCCCTCTTTTCCAAACTAATCAGGGAAATGCCCCTCTTTTGAAAATCGATTTTCTAAAAATCGAGTTAGGCCCTATAGCGGCGTTTTTAAAAGAGCCTATAGTGACGTTTTCAGGACCTATAGCGGCGTTTTATAACTCGATCTTTACAAAGTCGAGCTATAGGCAAAAAAAATGAAAAAAATTGCATATAACTCGATTTCATGAAGGTCGAGTTATAAAACGTCGCTATAGGTCTTGAAAACGTCACTATAGACTCCTTAAAACGCCACTATAGGGCTCCAAAAATTTTTTTTTTTTAACTCGATTTTGAGAAAATCGAGTTTCAAAAGAGGGGCATTTTCTTAATTAGTTTGGGAAAGAGGGCAAAATGCTGCTTAGTTTGTGTGAAAAGGGCATTTGCCCATTTTGTCTGTGAATTTAGTTTTACCTTGAGGATAGCTAGGTTAAATCTTCCCCAGGTTTTTTACCGGTTTGGTTTTCCTGGGTCATCAGATCTTTGTGTTATTTATTTTCCGCTGCTTTATTGTTTTTGATTATTTGTGTTAACCTAGTTCTGCTTAAATTACCTAAGTTAATCACTTGGCTAATTCTCTAGGTTAATCTGTTTAGGTTTAAGGGGTCTAAACGAACTTACAAGTGGTATCAGAGCGGGTTGCTTGTGTTTTTGATCTTTTTGCTGATCCTTGACCCCTGTTTTCATGGAATACAGACACTCTCTTGTTGTTCCACCTCACTTTGATAGAAACAATTATGCTTATTGGAAAGTAAGGATGAAAACATTCCTGAAATCCATTGATGAGAGAGTCTGGAACTCCGTTGAGTACGGATGGGAGAAGCCCACTACTCTTGTGAGTGAGTGGCAAACTTCTCAAAAGGAGGCAGCCGCTTTCAATAGCAAAGCTATGAATGCTATTTTTAATGCTGTTTCTATGGAGAAATTTAAGAGAATCTCTAATGTTGAGGTTGCTCATACTGCTTGGAAAATCCTCCAGACTGTGCATGAAGGCACAAAGGCAGTTAAGATAAATAAATTGCAGCAGTTAACCTCTAGATTTGAAAGCATTAGAATGAATGATGATGAATCTTTTGATGAGTTCTATGCTAAACTGAATGATATTGTTAATTCTGCATATAATTTGGGTGAAATCTATGATCAACCTAAAATTGTTAGGAAGATTCTAGATCTTTAACTGAGGATTTTAGACCCAAAGTGACTACCATCACTGAAAGCAAGGATGTGGACTCCATCCCTGTTGATGAACTTGTAGGATCTCTTCAGTTCTATGAGTTAGACCTCCCTAAGACTAACAAATCCAAATCAATGGCTCTTAAGTCTGTTGATGATGTTGAGGATGGTGGATTTGATGATGAACTCTCTGCTACAGAGGTTGCCTATCTGGCCAAGAACTTTAGAAACTTTCTTAGGAATAATAATAGAAGGGCAAGAGGCAAGAACACTGCTGAACCTAAAAATTTTAGGAGGAATGATCCCACTAAGGTTAATAACACTGAAAAACCTAAAGAGAAAGTAGGTCAGCCTTCTAATAATTCTTTGGGACAACAATGTTATGGTTGTCAAGGGTATGATCATTTGAAATCTGAATGTCCTACATACTTGAAGTCTAAGGGTAAGGCTATGGCTGTAACCCTTAGTGATGATGAAGTTTCTGACAATGAATCCGCTAGTGATGAGGATGGAAACTTCATTGCTTTCACTGCTACTACAGTAGTTAATGAAATCATATCTGTTGAAGAGAACCCTTCTGATGGGGAACTCTCTGAGGATGCAGATTTACAAGAAGCCTATAATAAACTTTGCAAAGTTGCTGCAAAGGATGCCATGAATGTTGATTTAGGCTTGAAGAAAATTGCATCTTTGGAACTTGAAAAGAAAAATTTACTTGTAAAATTGTTTGTTGCAAATGAGCTTTTGAATAATGTGAAAACTGAGAACATGCTTTTACTTGATAAAGTCAAATGTTTGGAACTTGAATTATCTGTTGTTAGAGAACAAACTAATAGGTCTGCAAGCTCCAAACTTGATCATATTCTGAGTGTTCAAAAGTCTCCCTCTGACAAAACTGGCTTAGGTTTTGAAGAAAGTATTTCTATGCTTGAACCTTCTTCCACAAAATTTGTTCCCTCTTCTGAACCTCCTAAGAGTGAGATTGTCAAACCCTTGGTGAGTGAACCTGTCAAATCTGTAAATGTTGCTCCACCTAGGAAGATTAAGGTTGATCTTCAAGCTTCTCATTCTAGAGCTTCTCCTTCTTCTAAGGGCAAGTTGCATGATAAGCCTGCATGGATTTGTCATTTTTGTGGAAAGTCTGGACATATTCGTCCAAATTGTTTTAAGTTGCACACTGTAAAGTGAGCAAGTAAACCTAAAGTACCTGTGCCCCAAGCACATGATCCTATGGTACTTATTGGTGAATTGGTAAAGGTGTTAAACCTTTATTCCAATCCTGAAGTTGCTCAGAATTCTAATGTGAATCATAACTCCAATACAAGATTTGCATCTAAAAGGTTTTGGATGCAAAAGGCTCAACCTAATTGAGTCTGTCTGACATGGTCCTTGTGCTTCATTGCTCTACCTTTTGTGACCTTTGTTTCTAGGATTTGCATTGCATAACATTCATGCATTTCATTCTAAGATGTGTGTTTCTTTTATAAAAATAAAAAAAAATAAAATTTTTTTTTTGCAAATTATGTTCTTGCTATTTTTCCTTGAATTTGAAGACAAGGTTGGTCAATCAATTTTGGCATAATATGTTTATGTACCTTGTTTAGCTTTGATGTACTTATTTCTATTGCACTTTACTAGCTAAAGTTTTGTTGTGCATGTTGTGTGGGAAGATGCTATATTTGTTGATCACATGATCTTGATCTTGAAGTCTTATGTTTTTGATTGTTGGACTTAAACTTATTGAGAAAGACATAAATAACCATCTCATCACTGTTTACTAGCCAATCATGAACACCTTAGTGCATATCGTAAGATTTTGTGCTCGAGAAAGTGTAGCACATGCACAAAAGACCATAAGGTGTAGCCTCTATTAAAATTGGTGTGTACATTAGTGGGCTATAATAATTTCACAATTCATAAAATTGGTGTGTACATTATCACGGCTTTTATTAAGTTTATAATCAATTAAATTGAATAATGAGGCAAATCAAGAAACTTACATGATTGCAAGCTTTTATTCTAGGAGATGTGAGAGTTATATGATGTAACTCTTTAAGTAATAGTCTCTTTCAATTTCATGTGATGGATTTTGTAGAAATTATGATTAATCAATATGTGCATATCACCTCACATGTTTCTCATGCTTATGCTAGTTGCACACACTACACAAGTTATTCTTTGCTAAACTGTGTACATGTTATTGTGTGTTTTTGGTCTGACTAACCAAGTTTGAATATTTCTGAAAATTGATGCGAAACATGTTTGCTTGTCTGATTGGTTGAGAGATATTGAGGAATAATCTTACTTTGAGAGATCTGGATTGAAAACATGGGTTTTTGGAAAAACATTTCATCTCATACTCATGCATTTTGTCTTAAAATCTAATGCTTTGAGGAGATTTTGAGCTAATTTGTTTCAATTTTCAAAAATTCATTTTTCCAGATTTTCGATTGATCGAGTCTATTTTTCGATCGATCGAAAACGTTTTAAAAAACTCACTAAAGTCTCTGTGTGTTTCGATCGGTTCTCGATTGACTCTAGATCAATCGAAGGATTTTCGACCGATCGAATATGTTTTTCGATCGATCGAAAATCGGGTTGACTGGTTTTAAAAAGATCTTTTTCACATGCCTTCTTTACTTTTTCAAATCTTTTAAAAACGTTTTTGACTCCTCACCAACCGGTCAAAACAATTTTGGTGATTTTGTCGTTTTCCTCCGATCTTTTTGCACAATTCCTCTCTCCCAAGGACGGTAAGACTTTTTTGCCCTCTCCTTTGTTTTTATTTTCTAGTTTCATGCATTTTTTCATGCATTTTTGGGCTATTTTTGGCATTTTGGTTTTTGTTAATTTTGGAATTGATTTTGGGAGTTTCTTTCTAATTTTAATCATGAGTTTTTGTGAGGACACCTTATCTAAGCACTACATGTGGTTTAATTTGATTAGTTTGGTGCTTTGTGAGAAATTTGAAAACCTAGGGCTTGAAATTGATAAATTTGGGGTTTTTTTGTTCAATTTGATTGAAATTGATGAAATTGGCTTGTTGGATAGATTAATTTGATCATTATATTGTGTCAATTAACTTTTGGGTTGATCAATTAATCAATTTGTTGTGTTTTGAAAACATAGGTTTTTCAAATTGGGTATTTTTTTATAAGAGTTGCTTGCTCAAGCCAATTTTGTTAATTAGGATTATATTTGAACTTGTCACTGCATTAGTTCATGCATCATTCGCATATTTTGTTCATACATCATATAGATTTTTTTGTGCTAACTTGCAGTCTGCCCTTTGTTTTCTTTCGTTTTTGCTCTTCTCTTTCTGTGTCTCTCCTTTCTTTCCTTAGCACCATGCCAAGGAAAACTAGAGCCCATAGGACTTTTGACCCTTCACCTTCTTTCGATAGTGATCGGTTTCCTAGTGAGTCAAACCAGGTGACCTATGAGACCTTGAACCTTAGGCATTATATCTGGGCTGAGCGTAGGGTCATACTAGATGAGGTAGATCCTGAAGTAAGACGTAACTTTGAGCGTCGGGGTTGGTTATCTTTGCTAGAGTTTGAGCATCCTCCACCTCCTGCCACCTTGATTAGAGAGTTCTATTCGAACCTCTCTATCCACATCTATGATACCAACACCTTAGTCAAGGTTTGGTTACGAGGTGTAGAGTATCGCATTACCCCTACGGTGGTCTCTAATGCTCTTGGGGTGCCCATTGTTGACCATCCCGTCTTTCCTTATGAGGAGTCTCCGCCTCTAGATGATGTGCTTTCTTACATCACTGGGTCTTCTATCCAGTGGGGTTCTGATCCTCGAATCACTTCTGCTGAGCTTTCCGAGCTTCATTACCTTTTCTTTAGGATAGCGTGTCATTCTTTGTGGCCTATTTCTCATGTCCACACCATCCCTCTTGAGCGATGTGTGTTTTTGTACGCGTTTGTTACTGATGCTCCTATCAGTTTTCCTCATTTGTTCCTTCGTTCTTTGAACGAGGTTCATCGGTCTAGCTCTACTGCTCATGCGTTATTTTTTCCCGTTTTTATTCATAGGATTCTCCTTTTTCTTGGTTTAGGTGATTTTCCTGCGTCTGAGCCTGTTCATGTTATTGCTCCTATAGGTGCTACCTTTTTGAGCCTTTCGGTGTCACTCCACCCCCTTCTTCTTCTACAGATACTCCTGCAGCTGGGACGTCTTCTGATCCTGCTGTTGCTGTTGCTGCTGATGTTCCTCCACCTTTTGATGATGTTTCTGACCTTCGTCAGACTCTTGATACTGTCGTGACCGTTCAAGCAGCTCATGGTCAGCTTCTGGTGGACATCCTTGATGAGCTACATGCATTGCGAGCAGATTTGGCGAGTTCTCGTCATTCTCCTCCACCTCCTTTTGATGATGAGTGAGTGCCCTTTGGCAATTTGTCACAAAAAGGGGGAGTGCATTCTATTGTGTAGTTCATATGTATCTAGGAGATTTTTGTGGAGATTTTCATTTTAGGGGGAGTTTTGTACTTAGTAGTGATACTGCGGAGCTTGTGGAGTTATTAGATTGTATCTAGGCGTTTCATTGTGTATTTATATTTTTAGCTCTTGATTAGGAGATATTTTGTTGAGTTACATTTTTATGTATATGTTTCTTGTTTCACTATGCTACTCTGCTTATTTATTTATATTTATGATGTTATTCATGATATATATCTTTATTTTGTGTCATGTGAAATCAAGAAGTTATTTTTATATATTTCCTGTTTTTTTCCACACATGCGTTTATGTGTTTGTTAAGTGTTACAAGAATATACAGGTTGATTCAGTCGTGCTGCTGTCTATTTTGCAACTGTTAGATAGTAGTTAGGTTGAATTGTTTAAGTGGCTTTTTATTTTGTAATGGGCTGTTTCATTTTGTAAACTTTGAACTTTTCGTTAAGTCTGTGTTTTGTCACGGATTGCCAAAGGGGGAGTTTGTTAGGTTCTAAGAATTAGGAACTAATGTATTAGAATTTCAATTTGTAATGTTGGCAAACCATGATCAAAACATTCTTTAAGTTGTGTGTTAGACTTGCTCAAAGTGTGGCTCTTAATGTAAAGTTGGAATCGAGTTTTATGCAGAATTCACTGTGCACTTTCTGCCTGACTCGATCGATCGAAAATTAGGCTCAATCGATCGAAAGTTGTGCAGATTGTTTTTCTGCAGAATTTTCCAACTCAGTTCTAGCCCATTTAATGTATAGGGTTTTATGTTTTGCCCTAAGTATATAAGGGAAAACCTTAGCCACGTTTTTAGTGTTCTGTTTTGCTGTGTTTGTGAATCTCATTGTGAGATCTAGAGGTGTTTACCTTCACATACACTTAGGGTTTACAAACTCAAGACTTATGTCAAGAGCTTGGTAAATCATACAGTTGCAGAATCAAAGATCTTAAAGAAATACAAGCAGGTCCGCTTGTGGATTGCTGAAGAATTCAAGAAAGAAGGAGTCCGTGGATCTCGGAGCTATCATGGGGTTGTGGTAGTAAGTATCCTACACTTGGGTAGCAATAAGATGTTAGTGGTCTAAGTCTTATTGTGTAAACTTCGATTCTTTCATAGTGATTCAGTTTTACCTTAAAGATAGCTAGGTTAAATCCTCCCCAGGTTTTTTACCGGTTTGGTTTTCCTGGGTCATCAGATTTTTGTGTTATTTATTTTCCGCTGCTTTATTGTTTTTGATTATTTGTGTTAACCTAGTTCTGTTTAAATTACCTAAGTTAATCACTTGGCTAATTCTCTAGGTTAATCTGTTTGGGTTTAAGGGGTCTAAACGAACTTACAAAGTGGATTTAATAGATGATGAAAAAGCTGACAAGGGTGTGTTCTTCCTGGATTTGTGTTTGTGTTCTTGCTTAATCTTGTGTTTGTTTTCTTAAAAAAAAAAAAAGAAAAAAAAAAAAGAAAAGAGAAAAGAGAAAATGTCAAATAGAGGAAAATTTTCTTCTTATTCTTAAATCTGGGTTTGTGCTCTTATTGTTCTTGTTCAAGAATCTGAGATCTCCATTCATATGATTTTTTGTTTTTAATTTTTTTTATTTAGTTAAAATTAATAAATTATTATTTTTTATTTAGATGCTGATGTGGCATTTTTTAATGCCAAAATAGAATTTTTTTTAATCATTATTTTAATGTGCCGTTAGCCATGTTAGCTTTTTTTGTTAGTTGGGTGACGGTAAGGACTTAAATGGCACGCATTAATTGGTTTAGTAACTAAAAGTAGTAAAATGAAAATTTATGGACCAAAATGGAAAAAAAGCCAAAATGTAGGGACTAAAAGTGCATTTACGCCTATAAAGTTTAGAAAAAATTCAATTAGAATTTGAAATTAGAATTCAATTTTATGCCATGTGTCTAGATTTATGTGGGGATCACATTGTAATTATCCACTTAAGTCTATGCTATGTGTCCACTTAAATTTTTTAATCTTTATGCCAAGTGAGTTAAAGAGTGCAAAAAAAAAAAACTAAGAATTTAATATTTTTAATGAACTAAGAAAAAAGAAAAACCAATCACATATACTCAATAAAAATCACCACATGTTCTATCTTATTAAAAATTAGAAGAAAATTATATAAGTAATATTAAATTTAGGTAAGAATTTTAAAATATGACTAATTACATTTACTTTTAAACAAATAATTTGACAAATAATTTATATTTTATGATAAAAACTGTGTTTAATTTTAAATGTATCTATAAGTATGCATGTGTTACATACTATTTTTTTTTTTTTTTGTGTTTAATTTTAATTGTATCAATGCATTTGCATGAGTTACATACTAGTTTTAATAATTGATCCTTCGATAAGAATTTACTTCTAATATAATGAATAGTAACGTACAAATAAAATAATTGGTCAAAAGGAAGCACATACAATTGTTCAAAGTTGGAGTGAAGTTTGATTTCCAACTTTGAATATATATTAATTATGAATACACCAGATATTTGCCCGCCAGCCAAGCTTAGAAGGATTTGTGATATATATGTATATATATATATTAGGGAATGATGCATTATGCCAAATTTTTTATCACCATTTTTTTCTCTAGTAATCTATGGATATGTGAACCTATCATAGATCTAAGACCTAACCTATGGATTGTTCAGCATTACAACATACATTTGATGAAAGAAAATTCAGAAAAGTGGAGTAGAGATTACTATGTGTCTATTTGAGAAAAACTTATCTTTATTTTTTTATTTTATTTTATTCAGAAAGTCAAAGTGTATTAAAGTATATCTCTACCTTGAAAAATGTGAGAAAAAGTGGAAAAAAAAAAGTGAAAAAAGTGGAAAAATATGAAATTTAAAAAAAAATGTGTACATAAAAGTTAAAAGTTAAAAATTAAAGTTAAAAGTTAGGGCACGTTTGATATACTGTAATAATTATCACATAGGAATAGGAATAAATATTATAAGGAATACATTAAGTTGAAATGTAATAAGTATTACTATTCATTAGTTTGGTGACCATTTAGAGATAGAATCCTGAATATGCATCTACAATTTAGTATATTATATAAAGAAGGTGTAATTAAATCATTTTTAAGTCAAATTTCCTAAAATACATTTATTTTAAGGTGTTCAAAATAGAGCTAATAATTAACAAGAAGGAAAATTTATTTTCTTTCCTTTTGAAGAAGTGGCAACTAATGGTTTTTTAGGAAATTTTTTAAAAAAGTTATTACATAAGGTGAATGAATAGATATTAGGTACTTTTGATAAGGAATAGTTATTCATCATTTTGAAGAATAGCTATTCATAAGGAATTACTATTCATTGCAATAAAAACATAACCAAACAACCGAATAGTTATATTATAATCTACCATATGTGCCCTTAATGTTAAACTCACCCTATATATCGTGACTCATAATATATTGATAAATACATACATTCGGTAGCATAGTAATAAGCGAACTAAGACTAAGAGCAAATATCACTAAGCTTAAGGGAGATTTAATAATTTTTCTCTAATGATAATGTTGTTGAGGTAATCTAAGAACATTATTTATTTTATTCTTGAATTATTATTATACTTATTTTTAAGTTCCAAACTTTTTTTTTAAATAATAACTTACATTGTTTCCAAAGTTTTAGTTAATTTAATGAATCAATCAAAATCAGGTATCACTTGCTTCGCGACACTAACTGCCGCATGCAATTTTGGTGTTGGCGTGTGAGTGTATTTCCTTATCTCATCCCCCTTCTCCTATATATATGTGTGTGTGTGTGTGTGTGTGTGTGTGTGTGTGTGTGTGTGTGTGTGTGTGTGTGTGTTTTTCAAAAAAAAAAAAAAAAATACTCGATGTTGTTGAGTCGTTCCACATTGGCAAGGTGTGATATTGAGAAATGATTTATCACTTATTCCATGACACTAACTGCTGCATGCAATTTTGGTGTTAGCGTGTGAATGTATTCCCTTATCTTATCTCATTTCCCCTATATGTGTGTGCGCGTGTGTTTCTCAAAAAAAAAAAAAATCATGTATCACAAAAATGGTATTACTAGCTAGTATTTTATATTCATTTTTTTGATAAAATTGATCGAAGCTGTAGACCAAGATGTACAAGAAAGTTTGTAGATTTGTTACCAAAAAAAGTTAGTATCATTTTATCACGTGTTATATTTTTATTAATTTCAAGTATTGACGATTTTCCTCTTTTATATATATTTTTTATTACTATACATTGTTACAGTTTCGTTGTTTTTCAATTTTCCACTAATATTTTTAATATAATTATCTTAAATTATTTATTTTACATTCAAATGTTACATTTATCTCCCAAAAAAAAAAAAAATCAAATCAAATGCAGCATCTATTGATTTCTTTCACTTTTAGAAATTGTAATCATCCCTTTCTATAAACTATAAGTGATAGACAATTTTAGGAATGTTGCAAATTATAGTGAACTTTTACTGTGTCTTTAACTTTTATCTTCTATAAAATAAGTGTTTGGAATTTTGGATAAGCTTAAATTTTAAATTGAGATAAAAATGACTTTAACCAAATATAAGCTGTTTTTAACAAAAATTTAGCCTATTGTAAATTTGTAATATATGTCTTTTATTTTGAATTAGACACTTTTTTTTAACTAAAATAATTAGACAGCAATTTACCTTAAAAAAAAACATTATACAACAATTAATTTTAAAATACCACAATTTAGAAAAAGAAAATAACAAAATATTTTGTTTGGCGTAAAAAATAGGAGTTTGTTAACATTTTTTAGATGCTATCATGCATTTTTTAGAGAGATGCTATGTCCACAACATTTTTACAATATTTTTACAACAAACCATAGTTTAAAACTATCGTTATTTATTTACGTATTTGTTAAATGTAAAACCTAAAATTTTTTAATTTTTTGTAAGAAATAATGAGATTATGTATGTTAATCTCCCTTGATTTTATTGATTTATTTTATGATCAACTTTCCTCTTTTATGTTTTTTTATTTACATTTAATTTACAATTTCATTTTTTCATTTTTTTCTCTTATAAATTTATACAATTGTCTTAAAATCATTTATTGCATTGATTTCTTTTATTTATAAAAATTGTTTTTTTTCCCTATTGAACTAGTTTAATATAGATCAGTATCAATTTCATGTCATATAACTGTACATATATGGTACGTGACGTGTATTTATTGACCATAATTGCCATCACAATCTCACAATAATATGGCTGGCTTTTCCTTCTCTACGGGACTCAAAATAAGTAATGTCAGTGGGTTCCAGTTAGCTCAACTAGTAAAGTTTCTGATGGTTGTATAAGAGATCTGGAGTTCAATCCCTGCTTACATCAAAAACTGATTGGTGTCTTGATCTGATGATAAAGAGTCATCATCAGGAGCGGCAGCTATAGGCTGAAACTCTTTTAAAAAAAAAGAATAAGTAATGTCACGATATTTTTTGTATTTAAGAAAAGATAGTTTTTTTTCTCCTCTATAAATGGCAGTCAATTATTCTCATTTTTTTTGAGTAAATTGCAAATTACACCCCTAAAGTTTAGAGGTGATTGAATTTTACACTATGAAGTTTTAGAATTTAAATTTTATCACCTGAAGTTTGGGGTGCTTTGATTTTACACCTTAACATTTCAGAATTTGGATTTTACCCTCTATAGTTTAGAGGTGTTTGGGTTTTACACTCTGAAATTCTGAAATTTTAGGATGTAAAATACAAACTCTCCAAAATTTTAGGGAATAAAATCCAAACACTCCTAAACTATAAGGGGTTAAAATCCAAATTTTGAAATGTCAGGGTATAAAATCCAAACATCACCAAACTTCAGGGCGTAAAATCTAAATTCTGAAACTTTAGGGTGTAAAGTCCAATCACTCCCAAACTTTAGGGGTGTAATTTGCAATTTACCCTTTTTTAATAGTATTCTCACACAAAATTACAAGAGACCACTTTCCGGATTTGCAATATTATACCACTTTTCTTTCTTTGGTTTGAATCATGCAATTTTATTTTATTTTTGTTAAAAAATAGTTAAAATACCAATTTATCATAAATCTAAAATATTACACAACAATTATTTTAAGATACAAATATCTCTTTCGGATTCAAATCCTCTAGATTTCTTAGGGTACTTTACCAATAGATTTTCTTAAATCCTAATCATTTTTTTATGATTTAAGAGTTTAGATTCTGTCATGTCAACATTCTACTAATAATACTCTTAAAATAATATAATAATGTTGCAAACAAAATAATTAAGATTATTGTTAGACTATTAAATCATTAAAGAATGGTTAAGATTTAAAGAAATCTATTTGATAGAGTATCCTAGAAAAATCTAGAAGATTTGAATCCACATCTTTAATATTTTATTTGATGTAAAAAATGAAACTAGGAAGTACACAAGTTTTTAAATGCTATTTTGCATTTAAAAGTGCAATGGCAATTGAATATACATTTAATAACCATTGTACTAATTGGTTTTTTTTTTTTTTAATTTGTTTTCAAAATATGATAGAATTTTAACTTCTTCCATGATGATTGGTCTTTAATATTAGACTAAGACACTTATTAGTTTTTGGTGTAAGCAGATTTTGACCCATAGATTTCGACAACAAAACTTTTTACCAATTGAGTTAATTGTTAATATATATATATATATATATATATATTAAGAAAAATATATTATATTTAAGCTAACATAGAGAGCAAATCCAATTAGATTGAACTATAATTTTGTGCTATGTGTTTAATGTTGATGCAAGTATTTACCAGTCACCACTCATTGCAAAAATCAAAGCGTCCAATTTTATTACCCTTTGTTTGGAAATTCATAAAGGAATGTAGTAAAATGGAATGAGTAAAGCATAAATAAATGGATTGAATATAATGAATTTAAGTAATGAAAATGAATAAAATGGAATTAAGTAACCTTATTTAGAAGTTTTAAACTATGAGAATAGAATTGAACGGAAGGTAATTAGTAATCTTGTTTGAGAGTAACATAGGAAGAAATGAATAAAATTATTTAATTATAGTATTACTATTGGACTCCTGTTTTAAAATAAAAGGCTAAATATATAAGAGTATATATTTTGGGAGTTTTAATGAAAATAAACCTCATTCCATTCCTTTCGGTTCTTCCTAATTTTGGAAGAATGAAAATTTGAGGTTTTGAGAGAATAAAGAGGAATTAGTGTTCCCACCTACTTATTCCATTCACTCCCATTTAAACTTCCAAATGAATGTGTGACTTTCCATTCTTTCCATTAAAACTCCAAAACAAGAGAAATGAGTGAATATTCTAAACTTATTCTTTTTATTTATTTATATTTCATTCCTTCCCTTCTCCAAACAACTTGTTAATAAATACAGAAGATTTTATTAACCAATAGTAATGCAGAGGTAAGCTTTCCCTCTACATAGATAACATTAACAAACTCAAAGAGCCAATTCTATTTAAATCATGTTTGAAACAATTTTCAATCTATTTATAATTAATCTAGATTTTCTTTAAAAAAGGAAAAATTATTATTAGTTCAAAAAAAAAATTCAATGGAAAATGTAGTCATGATCTTCATATCTTATTTGAAAAATATAAATATGTAATAATTTTATTTAATCACAATAACAAAAATAAATTAAGTAATGAACATTTTTTTATAGGTTATGAAGAATTAATAATTAAGATAAAAATGATCATTAATAGCATTAAACTTAGGTAGAAATTTTTATATGCATTTAATTATGTTTATTTTTCGTCCCTAAATTTTAATATGCATTTAATTAAACTTAAATCATCAATAAGTTCATTTTTCATTCCTAAACTATTGAAAAATTTGTCTATCCTTCCTAAACTATTGAAAATGCTTTATTTTTAACTTTAAAAAAAGATTTGTTTTCATCCCTAAGTTATTGATAAAAGTTCTTTTTTCGTCCATATTTTGTCCCTAAACTATTGAAAAACTATTTACAAAGTTTAGGGATAAAAAACAAACATTTGGTAAAGTTTAAAGACCAAAATAATATCTTACCCTTAAAAATACATCTATGCATATACATGTGTTACAAATTAGTATTATATTTAAATAAATATGCATTTTCTTTTAGCAAAAAAATTTAAATAAGCATGCTCCCAAATCACAATCGATTGATTCTTTTTTTTTTTTTTTTTGGAAAATAAAGGTCTCAAACCAATTAAATTATTTAAGTTTTTCCCCCATTTTCCCAAAGTCACTTCTCCTTGTTCAATTTAGAAGTTTTAGTATTTATTAATCAAAATTACGCAAAAATTTTCTAAAGCATTTTTTTCCGTGCGGGGAAGGAAATAAAATATGAAATGAGGACAAAAAAGTTGAAAAACAAACATTGAAAAAAATTAATAAACGCTAAAATTTTATTTTTGAAAAAAAAACAATTTATATATATATTTATATTTCTAATACTTCAAGGGTGAATGCTATATGATAGTATATTCTAATAACAAGAGATTATTCTTTTATTTGAATCAAGGTGGAAATATAGTTTAATTTTTTAACACTTTGAGAGAGGTCAAAGTACTTTTAAATACAAATATGTTTTTTTTTTTTTTTAAAAGAAGCAAATAATTAATTTCATCTATTTTTTTATTCATATTTTTAGCAAGTGTTTCTAGAAACAAAAACAGAGAACCAAAAAAAAAAAAAAAAAAAAAAAAAAAAAGGAAAAGAGATTGAGACCAAAATTAATTTATACTGGAATAAAAGAGATAAATTCTTTTTTTTTTTTCTTCTAGAAAAAACTTTATCATATATATATATATATATATATATTTTTTTTTTTTTTTCTTGTGTAATAAGAAAAACTTTATCTTTCAAAATCTATTTTTATTTTTCATATTTTTAGCAAGTGTTTCTAGAAACAAAAAAGAGAAACTAAAAAGAGAGAGAGAGAGAGAGAGAGAGAGAGAGAGAGAGAGAGAGAGAGAGAGAGAAAAACAAATAGCAGGCGAAAGGAAACGGCCTCTCCTCTGTGTGTAAATGCTTAATGGTGAGGAAGGAAGAAGCAGCTCCTCTTATTATTACCATTATTCCTCTTCTTCTCACACCTACGTACCTCTCTCTCTCTCTCTCTCTCTCTCTCTCTCTCTCTCTCAAATTTCTCTCTCGAAGATCTCTCTTAGTTAGGTAAAAATCTCTCTCTCTCTCTCGATATTTCTTTATATGAATTTGCGGTTCCATCATCGACGATCCGATTACCCTCCGATCATTCGATTCTGCCATTTCCACCTTCATTTCTCCGATTTCTGAATTCTCAATCAAATTCAAAAGCAACATTCTTCGTGTTTTGGTCTCACTGATTCGTTGTTGTTTCCACTTCTTTTTGTATCATCCAACTGCGTAGTGGTTGGTGAAGGTTTTAGAGAGAGAGAGGAAGGAGAGAGAGAGAGAGAGTTAGGGTTTAGGGGAGGGGGAGGGGGGGGGGGGGAGTTGTGTGTGTGATGTATTGGGGTGAGGGTGAGGAAGAGAGGCAATGGAGTTGTGGAAAACTCGGTTCGGTGAATTTGCAGAAAATGAGTTCAATCGTCGAGCCTTGTCTATCTCTATCTCGATTACTGAACCAAAAACTATGTAGAGGTGAATAGTTATATGCATTGTTGGATCAACTTGATTTTAGAAGCAGAGTTGTGGAAGGAATTAGTTGATGAATGATAGCATAGATAAAGAACCTTTTTTTTTTGGCCGGCTTGATTGGTTATGTGAGTTATTAACTGCGCAAATTACAATGTACAATGATGCTATAGCGACTGTGTCTATTTTATTTTAAGAACATAGGGATCTTTCTGAAGAAGAGTACTTTTTGATAGGTAAGACATCATTAAAAAATACTATAACATGGAAAAAAACATGAGGTAGCCACAAAAATACAAAAGGGAATCTAAAAACATCGGGAGTGACTCACTAGATGTGAGTCCCCAAACTTGTGACTAATCAAACAAAGTCCCTACAAAAGACTCAAGAAGTTGCTCCCTCGAGCATTCCATATCCTCTAGAGTACGCTTGCTTCTCTCCTTCCAAATAAATCACATTAAGTGCAATGGTGTCAAATTCCAAATATCGGAGGAATGCTTTCCCAATGAATTCCCCCACCCAAGCAAAAGATCCTTCACTCTCTCAGGAATCACCCATGCACCCCCAAAAGATTTAAAAACAAAATTTCATAACCGTTGAGCCTCCCCACAATGAAGCAAAAGGTGGTCCATTGATTTCCCATCGCATCTGCACATGCAACACCAATCCACTAAATAAAAGCATCTCTAAAGAAGAGTACGGGAAAATAACACTACCTGCCAAAACCTGTTGCTAGGCAATCCAGAAGCAGTTGCCTCTGACAGGCTAAGCATTTTATGCTCATGGGATGCTATAGCAAATTATTAGGAGTATCTACTTTTTTTTTGGTTGTGGTTGCTTTGTGTGCATTATAGAATCGACCATGTTTATAGTAATTTTGATTTTTTAGTGGCTAGTTGTGCATTATTGGATGAACTATGCTTATAGTAGTGTCGATTTTTAGTAGCAAGTTGTGGTTGGAATCAGAGAAGAAAATGATAGCATAGTGTAAAGGAACTTAAGTCAAAGACTATTGATTGAAACATAAGTGGTAAGACCAGCTTGAATGGTTTGTGTGATTAATTAACTGCACAACTTAACTTTGTAATGTTGTGAAGCCAAATAGGTCCACCCAAAAAAGGTGAAAAAATGTCGAAGAAATTGAGTAGCAGAAAATCCAATTAAAGTACTGGAAAGCGAAAATACTTCATAAGATTTCTGCTTTATTGAAAGAGAAAACATTAAGACTCGTCATGGTTCTCTCTAAACTCAGGGTTCTCTCGAGAGAGGAGGAAGCTGAGATATCTCGAAGTAAAAAGAAGGTGAAGGACGTTCACCATGCTGGTTTCAATGTCGGCCCAAGTGACGGCGGTCAGTCTCAGAACCACCAGAATGCATGGGGGTCGTCTAAGGTATCCTTTAAGGACAAACTAGTCAGAGAAATCCCAGGAGCTTTCGCAAAAGCTTTTGACTGCACAGATACGATGGAAGATGATGCCGAGTCAGATGATGAGGTCACCGATTTTCGGGAAAGGTTAGCCGCAGTGAAGCTTTCCAAGGAAACTAAACTGCGAATAAGAAGACCGTGGACTCAAACGTTGATTATCAAGTTATATGGCAGATCGGTTGGTTTTAATTTCCTCCAAAGCAAGCTCCAACTTCTTTGGAAGCCAACTGGAAGACTGGATTGTGTCGATCTAGGACATGACTTTTACTCCGTTCGTTTCACCCTGAAAGAGGATATGGATTCAGTTCTAGAGAAAGGCCCTTGGTTCATCGGTGGGCACTTTTTATCGATCAGACCTTGGGAGCCGTTCTTCAAGCCAGCAGTGGCCAATGTCTCATCAATAGCGGTGTGGGTTCGTTTACACGAGCTGCCGTTGGAACTCTATGAAACGGAGGTGCTCAAACAAATTGGGGAAGCCATTGGCAAGGTATTACGGATTGACGCCCAAACTGCTATGGAGACGAGAGGGAAATATGCAAGGATATGTATTCAAGTGGACATGAATAAACCACTCATCAACACAGTGCTAATAGGTAGGTTTGAACAACCGGTGGTCTATGAGGGAATCCATAAATTATGTTTCGCCTGCGGTAGGATAGGACATAAAAAGGATGACTGCCCACATATTATTCGGAGTTCTACACCGTCGGTGGAAAGAGGAAACGATGAGCATGGTGACTTAGCAAGTTCACGCATGATGCATGACATGGATGGTACAATCAGTAGGAGTGATATGTCAGAAGGTAGTGGTGCAGCTACGGAGAGCAACTCATACGGGCCTTGGATGATAGTGACATGCAAGAAAGGTGGACAGCATGGCCTCAGAAAATTCGTGAATTTGGAAGACCCCACAGGTTCAGGGAATTCTTTGAAGCACCAGACAAATGGGCAAGGCCCATCAATGAAGCCCACTACGATAGGCTGGGCCAAAGAGGATAATAAACTGAATATAGCTGGTTGGGAATCTTACAAAAAGAGCAATCAGTTGGGACCGTTTCGTATGGGGAGTAATCTAGATCAATCCGAGCCCACTTCGCACACTAGCCCGTCAGTAAGGGGCAAAAAAGAATTAGCTAGGAGTAGGGCTTCATCTATTCCCACGAAGACAGCCACACACACTAGAAAGAACACTTCTACACTAAACACTCAGACTTGGCTTTGGAGCAACATTGATGGCAGCAAGGGAAGATCAGACAACTCATTTCAGTTCATAGCGTCAGTCCAATCCGAAAGGGGGCATCAATTTAAGGGGAAGAGTAGTGGAGATCCTGGAGGTCCTTCTGTTCGCCGGGGTGTCGATGAAGGAGGAGCAAATGATGACATGGAAGATGATTCCATCGATATATCAGACCGATCCGGAGATAGAGTTGCTGGAGGGGAGGATGTTGGGAAACAGTCATGCCACCAAGCTGAGTTAGGTGTGCAAGCCGACTCTGGAGGCTTGTGGCTACTCAATTGGATTTACTGGAGGCTTGTGGCTAATGTGGAATTCAGACATGGTGGAGATTGAGCAGCTGGCTAGTACAGAGCAAGAGATTCATGTAGAAGTCAAGGTACTATCCTCTAACCTCTCTTGGTTTTTTACTGCAATTTATGCTAGTCCTAGGAGTGAGGAGAGATGTATCTTATGGAATAATCTGGCCAAAGTAGCGGAAATGCATAATAAACCTTGGGTAATAGCTGGTGATTTTAATGAACCCCTGATTGAGGAGGATAAACTTGGGGGTAGACCAGTGAGCATTAACAGATCCCTCCTTCTCAAGGATTGCTTAGATAGGTGTAACATGGTGGATCTAGGTTTTAATGGGCCAAGATTCACATGGACCAACAAGAGAGATGCCAGTTGCTTTATCCAAGAAAGGATTGATAGATATTTCATGAATCCGAGTTGGAGTCTCCTGTACCCAGAAGCCAGAGTTTCACACCTCACGAGATGTCACTCAGATCATTGCTCGGTACTCCTTGAAACATCACCTAGGAGGATGACTTATCTCAACAGACCATTCCGGTTTCAAAGCTTCTGGCTCTCTGACCCATCCTTTCCGAAAGTTAAAAGTCAGGCTTGGAGAAGGACTAGGGATCTATCAGAGAATATAGAAAGTTTTACTAAGGAGGCTCACCTGTGGAATAAGAACCATTTCGGGAATATTTTTGTCAAGAAAAAAAGAATCGTGGTGCGGCTAGATGGGGTCCAAAGAGCAATGGTGTATAATCCCTCTTCTTCCCTGATCCAGCTAGAAAAACAGCTCCTTCAGGAGTTGGACATGGTGAATGGCCAAGAAACGGAGCTCTGGGCTTTAAAAGCTAGAATGAATTGGTTGGTATTGGGTGATCGAAACACTGCTTTTTATCACATCTCAGCTCTAACCAGGAGAAAAAGGAACCAAATTTTGTCAGTTAAAAATGGAGTAGGGGACTGGTTTTTTGGGGAAAGGGAAGTTAGGAACTATTTTCGGGAAGAATTTCATAAGCTGTATACCACAGGTCAGGATTCGGCTACATGGGAGTTAAATTACCACTATCAATGGCAAGCCAAACTTTCGGAGGAAGAAAAGGAAGGCATCAGTCATATGGTGACTGAGGAGGAAATTTCAGCTGCTTTGTGGTCTATGAAGGCTTTTAAAGCTCCTGGACCGGATGGTCTTCATGCTGGTTTTTTCCAGCGGTTTTGGATCATTGTTGGGGATTCAGTTAGAGAAGAAATCAAGAAGGTGTTTAGGGATAGGAAAATTCCTGAATATCTCAATAGCACAAACATTGTCCTTATTCCTAAGGTGCAAGGTCCTGAGACTATTGGAAGTTACCGACCCATAAGCCTTTGTAATTCTGTTTATAAAATCATCTCCAAAGTGTTGGTTGGGAGAATCCGCCCCTATTTAGATAAGATTATCTCTCCGTGTCAGGCAGCCTTTGTTCCTGGAAGAAGGGGGGTGGATAATGCAATCATTGTCCAAGAAGTCATTCATACAATAGGCAAAACAAGAGGGAAAGTAAGCTATATGGCTCTTAAGATTGACTTAGAAAAGGCTTATGATAAGCTGGAGTGGAGTTTTATAAGAAGTATGTTGAGCAGATTCAACCTCCCAAACAATCTCATTGAGATCATAATGAGTTGCGTCACCACCGTCACAACTTCCATCCTCTTCAATGGAGGTAGCCTTGAGCCATTTTCCCCCACTAGAGGAATAAGGCAAGGGGATCCTCTATCTCCGTACATCTTTATCATGTGCATGGAATACCTTGGTCAATAAATCCAAGAAAAGTGTGAAGAGGGTCTATGGAAACCAGTGAAAGCCTCTAGGAGTGGCCCTTCTTTTTCACATCTCTTCTTTGCAGATGATTTGGTTCTTTTTGCAAAGGCTAATGTTGAGAACTGTATGGTCATTAGAGATGTTCTTGACAAATTTTGTACGGACTCAGGACAAACTATAAGCAGTGCTAAGTCAAGAGTCTTCTTTTCCCCAAATATCAGTCAGGTTGAAGAGGAAACCTTTGTCTCTATTCTCGGATTCCAAACATCAAACTGTTTGGGGAAATACCTCGGATTCCCCATTAGACACCGTGGCGGATCGAATCAGGACTTTAACTTTGTGCTGGATAAAGTTAAAACTAAACTTGCCGGGTGGAAGGCTAACCTCTTGTCTATGGCAGGTTGATCAGTCCTTATACAAGCTGCCTCCTCGACCATTCCGTCTTATGTTATGCAGAGTAGCATGCTGCCAAGCAAGGTGTTAGAGGGCATTGATAGAGTAAATAGGAATTTCCTATGGGGTTCCTCAGAAAACAACAGGAAAATGCATTGGGTGGGCTGGAAAAAGGTAACTAGGCCAAAGGAAGATGGGGGGTTGGGACTCCAAACAGCCAGGGGAAGGAACACGGCATTGCTCGCAAAATTAAATTGGCGGTTCCACACCGAGGAAAAAGCCCCGTGGGCAAGGGTGCTCAGAATGAAGTATTGTAACCATCAACGGGTGAACTCAAGAAATGTCAACAAATTATCAAGCTCTAGAGTGTGGAAGAGTTTGAAGAAAGGAGAGGAAATATTTAAGAAAGGCATCAGATGGCTTCCTGGGGCTGATAGTAATTTAGATTTTTGGCATGACAATTGGTCTGGTATTGGTCCTATAAGGCATACCATACAGGGGCCTTTGACTCAAGAATCGGCCAGAATTAAAATTAAGGAGGTTGGTCATCCTGGTGGGTGGGATTGGGATAAAATTCAGATGGAGATGCCAATTAATATCAGAAGGGTCATCCAAGCCACCCCCATACCCTTAGTAGCCAGAACAGAAGAAAAGTTGGCATGGAAGCTTGCGGCCAAGGGAGATTTTGACTTAAAATCAGCGTACTTACTGACCTTAGAGCCTGATCTAGAAGTTCCTTTTAGGGGGAAGTGGATTTGGAAACTTAAAACCTTGCCAAGAATTCAATTTTTTGTTTGGCAATGCATGCATCACAGTATTGGTGTCAGGGAGAGTCTAGCGACAAGAGGCATTGCAATAGAAAACTCTTGCCCCATCTGTCTCAATGGTCCTGAAAATATAATTCATGCCTTGCGTGATTGCCCCTCGGCTAAAGCCATTTGGCATCAACTTGGAGTGCTGCCCTCAGACTCGGTTTTTTTTGCAGAAAATCTTAAGGAGTGGCTATTCTCTAATTGAAATGCTAAGCTGAGTCACAGGTCAGGTCGGTTGCCATGGTTTCAGGTGTTTTTGTTTGCAATTTGGATGATATGGAAGAGCAGAAATCAACATGTCTTCAAAGGTGGAGTGCAGAACCCGAATATTGTTAAGGAGATATTGGCCCAAGCCATGGAATTTAATCACTGTGCAAGTAGCCACACAGCAGCAAAAAATATGGTTCTTAAAAGCATCAGATGGGAAAAGCCCAGCACCGGGTGGATGAAGCTAAACACGGATGGCTCTTCAGTTGATACTCTCGGATTGGCAGGAGGTGGAGGTGTGGTTAGAGATGAGCAAGGTAATTGGGTGTTTGGATATGCCAGGAAAATTGGTTCAGTGAATAGTCTCCTTGCTGAACTTTGGGCCCTTAGAGATGGACTTTTCCTTTGTTTGCAAGCACAGGTTCATGCACTGATTGTAGAAATGGATGCCAAAGCCTTAGTAGATACCTTCTCAAATCAGACCAACTCCAATGTTATTATCTCTGCACTCATGGATGATTGCAGACAGTTGGCTACTCAGATTTCCCAAGTGAGATTTAGGCATGTTTACAGGGAAGTGAATAGGTGCGCGGATCATCTGGCTAAACTAGGATGTTCTATGGATGTTGATTTTGCTGTTTTTTCTAGTCCTCCTGTGGATATTATTCTCTTTGTTGAGGCTGATTGGTGTGGGCTGTATGTTAACAGGCTGTGTCCTGTCTTTGTTTCTTTTGTTTAGTTCAATATTATATCCTTTTCTACAAACAACAAAAAAAAAAAAAAAAAAAAAAAAAAAAAAAAAAAAAAAAAAAAAAAAAAAAAAAGGAGAAAACATTCTATCAGGCTGTGGCGTAAAACCAGTGTTTTACGCCAGCCAATAGAATCCTGCCACGTGGACAATAGTAAGTTCTCACTTAAATCCTCCTCCAAACAGAGAACGAAGAAAGAAAACCACAGCTCCCTCGGACAAAAGCTCACCGCCACAGCCCTCAGACTGGAGCTCAAACCTCCACCACACCACACACCGGAGCTCACCGCCACAGAGTTCGCCGGAGCTGTGCGTGGAGCTTGAAAACAAAACGGAGCCGCCGTGAGCCACGATCCAAAGGTTTGTTTTTCATGATTATCCCTTTTCCCCAATTTGGATTTCGAACACAGCCTGACTGAATGTCTTCTGGAGAGAAAAATAGCAAAAACAATTTTAGAGAGAGAGAGAGAGAGAGAGAGCATCTTTCTTTGTTGGTATAATCGATCTGAGAAAACAGAAACTAAAAGCTTTTTGGGCGAGCAGAGAGGCAGCTGGTTTTTCTTTTGATCCAACAGCCTCTTTTCTCTCTCTCTCTCTCTCTCTCTCTCTCTCTCTCACCTGGATTTTTCAACTTCCAGTTCACTTTCACATACATTGTGTACCCAAATGATGGGAATTTTTTTGGTTTTGTGTGAAGATTTTTGTGGGTTTTGGTGATATATATCTTGGATAGTGAGGAGTAGAAAGTGGGGTTGTGATAAGAGAGGGTTCTGTTGTGGTTTTGATTAGAAATTCTAATCTGGGTTCTGGGTTTTTCTTCTTCTTAGTAAAGTATGGACCTGAATGATAAACCCAGAAGGCTGTACAAAGTTTGGAAGGGAAGTAATGTGAGTTTCTCTGCCTCTCTCTATGTCTATGTCAATTGGTTTTGCTCTTCATGTTATGCTAATTTTCAGTTCATTAACTGAATTGGGTTTCTTAAATTTTCTTTTCACTTTTGAATGACTATAATAAAATTGTGATAACTTCACCAATTGTATTTTCTTTGTATTGGGGTCCACTGTTGTTCATTGTTAGGTTGGTGATTATTTGATTTTAGATATGTCTATTGCTATTTTTTTGATTGAGATGATTGATCCTCTATTATCAATAACTGGAAATTGTACGATTGCACTAGTTAGGAAGCTCTACTACTGTGGTTAGAGGCAACAAAAATGAAAGAATTAAAGCTGATTGTGGGAGTTTTCTTTTGCGGGTCTATTCAGTTAGTTTAGTATTCTTTTGGATTTTATATCGTCATACCACACTACTAAAAGTGTGAGGAAAAGAGGTTAAATTTTCAATTGAAGCCAACTAAAATGTTCTCTAAGATGGGTGAGGTTTGGAAAGAAGGTTATGTCTAAAAAAACAAATATATTATAAACTTATTTTCTCATCACTTTCTCTTTTGAAAGAACTAAACTATAATATAATTCAATTCATTTCCTCATTTTATTTTCTCTTGTAGAATGCAAACCAAATGGGAATTTAGAAATGTATTTCATTGTCTTTAGTTTCTCTCAAATTTCTTTTTATAAAAAAAATAATGAAACATAATATAATTTTTTTTTTTTCTGTTCTTTTACTAACTTGACTTTTTTACTGTAAAATTTGAACCATATGGAGTGGAAATGAGTTTTCGATTTTGGTTCAAGTCAACTCAGCGACTTCACTTTAGTTTCATGTTAATGAGGCTAGTGTTTCTTTTTCTGTTTTTATTTTCTTCCTTTCCCCTTTTTAGGGGGAAAGAGGGTTGCTTATCTAATTTGTCTAGTTTCTTATATTAGGGGTAAATTACGCTTTACTACAGTAAACTATATCCTAGAGGATTATAAAGAGCAAGTCCACAGAACAGTTTTCGGGCATTCCATACGTGATGACCTTGCTCAATTGCCTTCTTTCTTTTTGGTATATGATATATGCTTCTTGTTTCATCAACCGAGTTCTTTTTAATTTTTATTGTTTCTTTTCTTCATTCGTTACTTTTTTTTTTTTACCCCTATGCTCCTCTGTTTTTGTCATGGATTATGAGTGTCTTTAATTACTATTATTATGATGATTAATGATGGGGATTTTATAGTTAATTCATGTTAATGTCATGGCCATCCAGGCATTTAGGGGCCTCTGTGTTGGTTGGTTGGACTTGGGAGTCTAGGCTAGCAATTAAACAGGATGACAATTTTGGTTCCACATTTCTTGCTTTAGGAAAATGAAATTTAATGCTTGGTTGATTAATGTTAATTTCTTCTGTACTATGCATGGTACTGTTATAATATTTGTTTCTTTAGTAACTAAAATTTCAATTGGTGTGTCATTCATAAGAAATTTTAGACCTTTCCCAAAATTATCTCTATTTTTTTTTCAAAGAAACATTCTCTCGATCTGCTTGTTCCTTCAATTTTAAATTGTAAAGAAATAAAATAACAAAAAATCAAAAATATGAACCATAAAATCTTCTGAAATTCTCCTAATATTTTTTTTGAATTAATTGTGCTGCCAATTGTCCAAAATGATTTTCTTGTTTCATATTTTCAGAGCTGTCTAGTTCAATTGTCTTATAATTACTGATTTTACACATGAAATAAATGTTGAGCAGGTATGGCCTACCCTTCGTGTCAAAAAACAATCTTTTAAGCAAGTGGCTCACTACAAGACAGTGAAATGCTTACCGTGCTAATGGCAAGTTTTTAGGGAAGTGTTGCTTTTAAAAAACTTAAGTTCCTGTTTTTAGTTTGTTTAATGTTTGCTAAATAAATATTCTTGGCAATATTTTTGGGCGACAATCTGATTTCATTGCTGTAATATATTGGTAAAACAAATACAAAACTTTTGAATTCGACATCAATTTGACTGATAATGCTTTGAACAACACTCTTCTCACCAATCTACTTTAATTGGCAGAGGGTACAAATAGAATGTAATTCAAATGTTACCTTTGGCCCTTTAGTCTTGATAAAATAGGTATGCGTGAGTGAAAACTTAATCCTAATTATAATATTTGTATCAATTAGATATATTTGCTTTAATAACTATGTTGGGTAATGCCTAGAAAGTGATGAAGAAAACACAAGACCTTGATGGAGAACTCTTGTCCCAACTGAGAGATGAACCAGTTGATGCGAGTTGAGGACAAGACAAATGCTGGATATTCCTGCCATTGACAACTTCCAGTACAAGGAGAAATGTTTTTAAAAAATTGATACTATCAACTTGGCTAAACCTCTTAGCCACCAACTGAGCTTTGATATGTTCCAAGGAGCCATCTTGTTTCAATTTTGCTGTGTGAACCCATACACACCCAATGACATTCATGTCAGGGTGATGTGCCAGTGCCATGAGGTCCAGATTTGCATTTATGTCAGCAACTTTTTTCATCCATAGCAGCAATCCATCTAGGCTGACATTTGGCAAAGATGATGGATTTTGGTACAATAGGTATATTATGAGTAACCCTTGCTACATGAAAATTAAGGTACCTTGGAGTTGTCATAGTAGGAAGTGTGTCAACTGTTGGTGAGTGACTTGGTATAATATTTGTGGCAGGTGGTGAGAATCCTGAAATAAGGGAGGCATAAGGCAATAGTTTTGTTGATTGAGGTTGCCTCCCAATCTGTGAATGTAATGAGCCCCCCATCAATTTTATTATTCCTATATATATTTCTTTCAATTTTTCAGTATGTGTTTCCCTTCTTCTTCTTCTTCTTCTTTTTTTTTTTTTTTTTTTTTTTTTTTAAACCTTGACTGAATTGTTTCCTTCTTTTTTTTTTTTTTTTCTTGGATTTGTATTTCTTTCAAATTTGCTTCTTACAGCTGCCGTTCCATCAAGGTTACTTAATGTGGTTATTGAATTCTCCGCTATCAAACAAGTTGATGTACAAACAAGTTGTGTCCAAGAGAATGGATTGGGAAGCAAATATTTTTTGGTTATATAATATTTAAATTGTGGTGGATAGACATAGAACCATCTTCTTTTTTTGTATATCCAACGTAGGGTCATCTTTTTTGTATATTGAACTATGACAGGTTTTATTCTAGATGAATGTATTCTCAATTAGAAATTTCTCAAAAGAGTTGTGACAAATTTTATTTCAAGATGTATGGTCAATTTTATGATCTTTTATGAATTGAATTGTGATAGGTTTTATTTTAGGTGAATGTATTTTCAATTAGAAACTTAAAAAAAAAAAAAATTAATTGATGGGGAATTTTATTTTAGATGTCTTTGTAATCCTATAATCCTCTTTTTGTATTCTAAATCATGACAAGTTTTATTCTAAATTAAATTGCGATAGGTTTCATTTCAATTTTTATTCTAAATTGAGTTGTTATTATGTCAAATTTTAGTTTGTATGGTACAGAAGTATTAGTTGGCTTGTATTATTTGGAAATTCATGACTTGTCTATTAATTTAAACAAGTATCCATGTACTTTTGATTCTATAAAAGAATTGTTAAAATGTTTTTTATTTTGCTTATCTGCAATTTTGCATATCCACATGTATGCATTGCATTTGCAATTAATTGTATCTGTATGAAAACCAATTTATTAAAAACTAAGTACAATTCACATTCACCAATAATTGAAAGTTTACTGCCCAGTACTATTATCTCTTCAAGTACAGCCCAACAAAAACAAATCCATGTATAAGTCCAGGTACGGTTAAAGCTTAAAAAAAATGGTCTTAACTTCTACCCTAAAGCGAATTCATGCATGTATCCAGGTGCAATTGAATGCATGTAAAGTCCAACGGTATACAGGTTGAATGCATGCTCTCCTTCTCTAATTACTCTAATGCACACCACAGTCATTCCCATCTCCAAGCTACTTCGTATGATACTTTAGGATTTGATGCTGACGTTACAGAGATACTAATATAGGCCAAGCTGCTAGAAAGAAATGCAATGAACGTGAGAAAAAAATAAATTAAGGCAAAAAAATATAGATTAGTTGAAATTGAAACCATTTAACAACATAAAATACTAGTTATTAAGCAGATATATCTAATTGATACAAATATTATAATTAGGAATAAGTTTTCACTCATGTAATGAGAAATGATCTCTTGGCAATATGCTCACAAGCATTCTCCTAAGAATGCTTAACCATCAAACTTGACAGGTTATCTTCAAACTTGTAAACTGCATGCAACATCTGAAAGTCCACAAAATAATATAAAAATACTTGGTAAAAAATTTTCTAATATAAGAGATAAAATGATCACAAATTTGCAATAGGATCAACAGTAGATGCAGGAATTATAAATAAATTTCTAAAAAACAATGCCTTCAAAAATTCAAAGTAGGCCCATTATTTTGCTGACCATTACCAAATTTAAACTAAGCAATGCGTACAAGATAAGCATGGTTACCACTATGAGATTTTGTACCAAAGCCACTCAAGCCATGGGACCTGAAATGATATATTGTCTTCAGAATTTTGACTCTCTTTTGGTATTGAGTAAAACAAGATTCATCACCACCAAAACAAATCTGAATCAATAGGCCTGGTGACTGATACATCTCGCTGAAGCAAACACTATTTGTTGACAAATAATCTAGCTGTAAGCATTAAACATTCATATTGCAAAAGCATGCAAATGATTCCAGCAAAATTTGAAAACCAAACTATTGTAAGATACTCCAGCAACTTTTTATCGAAGCAAATGTCGAATGGCAGCAAGAGCATCAGCTTTGTGCTCAAGTAAGGTCCTCTCAGCCACCTTTGGGTCTAACTGTTCTCAATATTGAAAGAAATATATTGTAAGCCTTTTAATTTTGGAAGCCAAAATACATACATGTTAAGAGAGCATTAATTAAAATAGGAGGCACTAACCTCTAGCTCATTTGCAATTATGTCAACGCCAGCTACCTTAATCTTAACAACAGCGAGTTCTTTTTTCCTGCAACAAAGAAAATAGCATCTTTGCTTGAAATGCAGCCATATGTAATAGATAAAACAAAAGAAGTGAATTAATATTTTAATTAGAACTTCATGCCACAAGTCTAGACTAACAAAGTCAAAAAATAAAATTTCTTGAGTAAAACTGTATCAAGTAGCAACTGCAAGTTTAAAAATAAATAACATTTAATTTAAATTCATATATCATAATACCAATAAGCCCAAGATCTCAGGATGTTACTCTACAAAGCTATTATAACATGGAAAACACATAATGGATGTAGATAAATATCCCACCCAAAAAAAAAAAAAAAAAAAAAAAGTCCTGCATTAGAATGGGAAAACTATGTTTTGATTGTATCAAAATGAGATGGCCAAAGATAAGTTCATCCATTTAAATTGTAGACTGCAGTATGTGAACACAAGTTATTTATGCAGTTATGCCATCAGAGATGGAGGTCTCAAATGAATTTGGCTATGTCAAGACTTAAAAGTTTATCTAATCTTACCATCTGGGAATTGGCTTGAGCATACGCTTGGGCTTATGAGAAGAGTCAAATATTGCACTCTTGTTTGGCCCAGATGGAACAATAGTCAAACTTATAAGTTTACCTCGTTAATTGACATGTTCTTTTTTACCACTTCTATGAATGATAATTTTTTGTCTTCCACTACATTTTTTTGTTCCATCAACTTGAATCAACTCACTCCTTTTCATTGGTGCATTGATTGTTCTCCTTTGAACATGACAAAACCATCTTAAACGTCATTAATTTATAAATATATATACACACACACTGGTATGCACTAAAACACAACAATATAATGCAAGTTTAAATAGTTAACCCCTACCAACTGTTGCCGCTTTATTTTAAGATGGTTAACAATGTAACAGTGCCCCCACCTCTTCTCTTGCTTTTTACATGAAGTTATTTAATAAAAATTTGATATATAATCATTAAAGCAAATCAAACTAAATTGACATCAAGAATACCTTGACCATGTTACAAGTTCAATGTATATTAAGTGTTTCAGAAATGTTTAATGCGTAATCTTGTAATGAAAGGCATTGGGATCAAAGAACTCTACTTGCATAGTAAGCATAAAAATGAGCATGTGGCGCAAAGCAAAGACTCCAAAAGTACTCAGAGAAGAAAGTCCATAAACATAAAAGAAAGGATTCACTTTCATCCACGCATGATAACTTATGAGCTACTCGAGATATCTAAACCATCATGTATACAAAACGCAGTTCAAGAGCAACAAAAAAAAAAAAAAAAAAAAAAAAAAATCACAGAACCCGCTTAACGTCTGTCATGAAATTACACGTGGGGTTGAGCTTGATTAATCCAATAAGGATTCGAAATCGACCCCCCAAAAGTTTTGGGACTAAAGCTTAGTTTTAGTTGCCGTTTTGTAATTAAGGTTTATTGATTGAAAGGTATGCAAATTATCTATATAAATTAGACAGTTCATACTATCTACATATAGAGAGAGTTTTGAAAATCAATTCAAATTGTTTGTATGTACCTCATTTCATAGCATTCCAATCCGCTTCAGACGAGGCAGCAATCGTGGCCATAGCCTGCCACGTCATCAACCACAACCATAAGAAACCAAAACACAAACACAAACACAAACAGAGCAAAATTCCTGAGGCACCAAAGAAACCCATAAACCCAGAAAAACCCATCAAAATAATTCAAAATCCAAATTGGGGAAAAGAGAAAAATCATGAAAAACAAACTTTGGATTGTGGCTCACGGCGGCTCCGGTATGTTTCCAAGCTCCACGCACAGCTCCGGCGACCTCTGTGGCGGTGAGCTTCAGTGTGTGTGGTGTCGTGGAGGTTTGGGCAAGCAAAGGACGACACAACCCCAGAGGAGGAAGCAGAGGGCACGGCGAGAACTCTTTCTGCTCCGGCGATCTATGTGGCGGTGTTAGAGGTTCGGCGTGAAGGAAGTAGAGGAAGCATTGGTTTTCTTTCTTTGTTCTCTGCTTGGAGTCTGTTTGGAGAGGTTGTGGTTTTTTTTCTTCAGGCTGTGGTTTTCTTTCTTCGTTTGGAGAGGGATGTAAGTGAGTCCACGTGGCAGGAGCTTATTGGCTGGCGTAAAACACTGGTTTTACGCCACAACCTGATAGAACGTTTTCTCTTTTTGAAAAGTAGAAAGAAATTAACATTTCAAATGGAAATACAATTTTCCTTGTGGTTTCAAATGGAAATAATTATGAGACTCTATCATTCTTAATGGTGCAGGTAAACAGAATGCTTAAGCCAGAAAATTGGCAGGCAACTTTTGATAGTGATGGCAAGGTTTATGGATTCCAAAAGGCACTCAAGTTAATTTGTTTGGGGGTATGTTGTTTCATCTTTAGCTTATTTCCATTGTTTGTAGTGTGTTTTTTTAGAGGAAATTGTTCATATCATGTTTTAATTGTAATTTCTTTTGGATTACTCCTTTCAGAATTGTATGCATTTTTGTATCTCTTATTGTAAATTGGAACTAGCAATAAGGCATAGTGCTGGATTACAGGGCATCAGCAGGCTCAAAGGCTAGGATCTATTTTTAATTACCATCCTCAATGGACTTTATTCTGACTGAGTTTCAGTGTCTTTAGAATTAAATGTCAGTTTGTATTTTTCTCTACTAAGGATGGCCTAATTGAAGAAGTTTTTAGTTACTCATAATTCTAACCGATCTTCGTTTGCTGCATGATAGGGTGTGGATCCATCTATAAGGCCAGAAGTTTGGGAATTTCTACTTGGTTGTTATGCACCAAGCAGCACTGCTAAGTATCGAAGGCAACTGCGGACAGCCCGGAGGTCTAAGCTCTCTTTCTTTTAATATCTATGCTGGTAAGTTTTCATTTTAACTGCCATCCCCTTTGGCAACCATGCTTCATATAAAAATAATTGATTATTTTGGGTAAATTAAATATATTCATGCTTAAATTCTTATAGAACTCCTCCTTCAAGTCAATGAGCTCTAGCTGAAATGGCAACTCCTTTTCTTGTAAAAGCAAGGTGGAGGATGAGATTGTGGGTTTAAGACCCACTGGGTGTGCCTTACCAACAAAAAAAATGGTACTCCACCTTCATGCATGCGGATCAGCTTGATCTCCTGAAATCTTTGAATTATCTGCATTTTCCATCTTGCAGTTTAGTCTTATTTTGTTATGCTTCTATGTCAAACTTTTGATGCCTAGAAATTTATTGTTGCAAGAATTATTCATCAGTAGTTCAAATCATTTTGTTTATCTTTGGTCCTTCCCCGTTGGATGGTGTGGTCTGTTTGTCAAGAAAGTGATAGGAGCTGTTAAGCTTGTCATTGTGTATCACGGGTAGCCTAGCAGTTATACCAGCTGTACAAAAGGGGGCTAGTTGGTAGTATGCCAGTTGAACAAAGGGTGGTTAGATGGTCCATTGTGTAACTGCTGCCTTGTTAGTGATTGTGTAACAGAGTGCTCTGCTACAAGAAGCAGAATCGAGGCATGTAACAGAATTAATAAAAGAAGCATTGTCATTTCTTACTTCCTTCACTCTCTCTCTCTCTCTCTCTCTCTCTCTCTCTCTTAAACTTCTTGGAGGCCTAGTTCCCGCAAAAGAACTACCAAAGGTTGCTATTAGAAAGTCCCTTTGATAATTATCAACTAGGTAACTTTGTTCTCTTCACATCACTGTCAATATGAAATATGCATTGGGGCTGAATTGTAAATTTAATCCGCTGGTTTCCTTCCCCCCCACCCCCTTCCCTCCTCAAACACTTGTCTACGATTGGAATAATAATTGTACAGATACATCATATGAATGCCAAAGGGAAAGCTCTAGTAATTCAGCTGACAATTGTCAGCGCAAGGGGAAGCACAGATAGTGGAGCATTTGACTCGTCGTTTTATATACCTACCTCTGGTCCATGCAACTGCAGTTCCCCAAAAATAGGGAGAGAAGCAGATGGATCACAGTATGTACCCGAAGATTGTTTTGATTTTCCTCATTTACCTGTCACTGATTTGTTTGAAAAGAGTGGTGAAAATATAAAATCATGCGAATTGCATGACAACACACTTTCTACAGAACATAAACTGAGATTTGAAGATGACAGAATGCACAGTTTTCAAATTAATAACGATGTAGATCTAATTATAGAATCAAATGGCTCACCATCCGGAAATGTCTCGCTTCTCAGTGACTTCAAAATTGAAATGGTCTGCCCTGATGCCCATGAATCAATAGTGGTGTCCAATAATCTTCTGACCAAAACAGAAATGATAAATCGATTGAGAATATCAGATGTACCAGAAACAGCAATGATAAATTCAACATCTCAACGTGTGCAAGCCAGTGAAGACAGGGTATCCGAATGGCTTTGGACTCTGCACCGAATAGGTAACTCATGCTATTCACCCCCCCCCCCCCCCCCCCCCCCCCTTCTCAACTTGAAGAGAAGGCTGTTTAGTTCTGTTTATGTCAGAGTTAGATATATTCTTCTTCTTTAGCTACACGTTTGAGCTGAATAAACTCTGCTCTTCTACAGTTGTTGATGTCCTAAGAACAGATAGTCATCTTGAATTCTATGAATATACAAGAAACTTAGCTAGGATGTCAGATATCATAGCTGTTTATGCATGGGTTGATCCTGCAACTGGTTATTGTCAAGGTTGTGGCCTTTTCTGTGTAGTTTATATGATCATTGTTTTTGTAAGAGCTAATTTATGTCTTTTAGTATCCAATGTTATTTTAAGCATGGAGTGATGGAGTAATTTATTTATTTTTTCCTTGAAACCTGGTTTTAGGTATGAGTGACCTGCTGTCTCCTTTTGTTGTTCTCTTTGAGGATAATGCTGATGCTTTTGGTGCTTTGAGATGCTTTTAAGGAGAATGGTATTACTAAATTTGGCAAAGATGTTGAGGTAGATTATTTTACTTTCTTTTACTGACATATGCTTTTCACATCTCTCCGGCGTGAATATTTTCAGATGGAAGGTCCAACTGGAGTGATGAAGCAGTTGCAATCATTGTGGCATATCTTAGAACTCACAGATAGGGAAATGTTTGCGCACCTGACCCATATAGGTGCCGAAAGCCTACATTTTGCGTTCCGAATGCTGCTGGTACTCTTTCGTCGGGAATTATCTTTTAATGAGGCTCTTTCTATGTGGGAGGTATGTACTCTTTAGTTGTTCTCTTTGACTAGATGCAGTAAGAAGTGTAAATTTATGGTAGTTGTCATATCATAATAAATCTAGGAAACAGCCAATAAGCTCCAGCTCAAATGGCACTTCCCTCGAAAAAATAGAATGAAAGGTTAGGTTGTGGGTTCAATGCCCATTGTTTGTGTCACTTACCAATAAAGAAATGAATATATTAAAATAGATCTTTTATTTACTCTTACTCCCGCGTAACCCCTCAAATTCTCACCATTAAAAAAAAAATTAAATAAATGAAATCAGATAAGATTTTGTAGAAATCTAGAAGACAAACTATATATCCAATTTCCATCCTTTTTGTTGGTCTCTCTTTCAAATCTCATATAAAAGCATTAGTACCCACACTGTCATATGCCAGATTTTGGCATATTTTACCATCAAAGCACAAGAAACATGCTTTATCCGAGCTTCCAATTGTAAATTTTTTTACAATACTGCTACAGTACCATCTTATATGTAAGATGGTACTGTAGCAGGCTTGTATAAATTTTTTACTAATTTATTCTCTCTCCTTCATTAGCTGTCTCCCACTTTGTCTCTCCGTCTCCCACATTTCTCTGGTACTCTCTCTGTAGCAGTGTAGCCTTAGTCCCACTTTGACTCTCCGTCTCCCTCATGTCTATCTCTCTCTCATTTTTGTAGTTCTCTTTTTGTAGCGGTGTAGCCTTAATCCTCACTCGTGTGTCTAAGATCGGTGTGGTGGCGAGGCGGGTGGCGCGGTTGACATTGGTGTGGCGGCATGGAGGTTAGTGCGGTGGAGATCGGCGTGGAGATTGATGTGGAGACCGGCATGGAGATTGGCATAGAGACTAGCGCCGAGAGTGTTTTTTATTTTTTATTTTTTGTGTGGTTGTTGTGGCATGTGTCTTGGTTTGGCTGTAGTGTGGTTTCTAGGTTTGGTAGTGGCATGGTGTCCAGTTTCTTGTGGTTGTTGTGGAGGTTTCTTGGTGGTTCTTACTGTACACCCATCTGGATATGGGGTGGTGGGTTTTGATTTGGGTTTGATTCTGTCCTTTGATTCTCACCATGGCTGTGACTAGTGTTTGGTGGGTTTTTTAGTGGTGGCTTTGTAGGTTTTGTGGGTGGAGGTGGTGGTGGATTTTATTGGTTTTGTTCCCGGTGGTAGGGTGGGTTTTTTTCACGGTGGTGGTGGTGGTGGATTTCTTGTGGCAGATGTGGTGGTGATGGGTGGTTGAAAGAGAGAGATAGTGAGGAAAAGATAATCAGAGTGCTGGGGGAGATGAGAGAGAGGGATTATATTATTTTATTTTATTAGATAGTATATATTATTTTAATGGATTGAATAGGAAAATAAAAGTTAGGATGTAAGGTTTGTTGTAAAATGGTATGGTATAATAGATAAAGTAACTTTTAAGATAGTAAAATGAAATTTTTTGAAGAAACCGAATGTGAATGCTCTAAACACGGAAAAAGAAAGTGACACACATATGCTTTGACCCTATACCCCAACACGCTTTTTGATCAGTGAATTTGGACGCTTTCGCCTTCTTCTTATGATTGTTTTTGTAGACAGAGCTTATTCCTCACCTCTGCCACCACCATTTCCTCTCCAACAGAAGAGTCCTTCAGCTACCACTTCCCCAACAACATTTCCAGTGTTTCATCCTCCTATGATAGAACCAATCTGTAATTGCCAATGCTTTCCAGAATAGGACTTTGGGTAACAAACTGAACTTCCATTTGGGTAGGTAACATAGAGAGAGAAAGAAAGATGCATTTATTTCTGTCGAAGATGATCACTCACTGGTTCAAGCATCATTACTCGCTTGAACTCGAAAGAATGAAAAGGAAATGGTCTCAGCATAACAGAAAAAGAACTGTGAGTCTTACAACAAAACCCAATTCAGAGATTGGTCGTGGGCCCTGTATGGTGTGGAAGGAGATATTGATTGCTCTCTCTAGCATTTTCTGCTCTAGAGGTAAATTTGATATTGGATTTTCCTTGTGTTTGGACTTTGGATTGAGGTTTTTTCATGTGTGTCTTTGATTTCTTATGTTTACTACTGCTCTTTTTTGTTAACTGAGCTCATTCTCCACCTCTACCTGTAGATGTCTCATGTTGTGGTTGAATGATTCAAGCTTGATAAATAGCTAATTTTTTAGCATGATGTGTTTGAAGATGAGTTATAGATATATGAGATTTGAAGAGAGACAAGAGAGGGGATGGCATAGAGATATAGTTTGTGTGATTTTTACAAAACTCTAAAGTTTTCGTCTTATTTTTTTTTAATGTATTTTTTTGTTTTGAAGTGATGTAAAGAGTTTTTTTATTTTTTATTTTTTTATAATGTTTTAAAAAGGTCTAACCGAGGGTATTTCACGCTGCTAGATAATAAAGTGATAATGTCAAAATAAACCTAGCCACAAGTCAAGATTACAATAATTTCCTTGACTATGTATATGAGGTAACTTGTATGGCATAAACACAACACAAGGAAAAAAAGGGGAAAAAAATTCAATGTTCAAGAGAGAGAATGTTAATGACAAAGCCCCGGGAAAAAAAAAATCAAGGTTGTCATTATCGAGTTCCATTCGTTGATGATTCTAAAGAAAAGAAGATGGTTCCATTCGTAGATGCCTTGATGGCTTAAACAAAACCTAGGAGGATAATGGTTGTACGCAATTTTTTTTAAATTTTTTTTAAATTTTGATATGTTGCAGCACACTATTTATAAAGGATTATTTGAATTTTATTTGTTGAAGCTGTCATGTAGATTAGAGAATGACTATTAGTTAAGGATTTTTTTATTAAGGAATAACTATTTTTTATTTTAAATAATAATTATTTATCAAGGAAAAAAAAAGATTCTTTGTAATAAAAACGCAACTATACAAGGGTTGGTTATTCATAAAGTATAGTTATTGTTATTTCATTAGAGGTTCTATTATACCAAACGGTGCTAATTGTGTTTACAAAGAGCTTTCTTAACCTCTCAGTTACCCTCGCTCCCTCACAGTATATAATAAACGGTAATGTAAGGAAACAAAAGATAATAACTTGATAATTATTAAGATAAACTTTACCTACCCACCCCCACACTAGAATGACACAATAATTATAATCTCCCATAGAAATATACCAACAGTAAATCCCATTATCATTATAAACATAGTGCTACATTATTAAATAAGAAACCAGTAGTTTATCCAAAAATAAATAAATAAACCAAATATTTTCCTTTTATTTTCAATATTTTTTTTTCTTGTGAGGAAATAGTAATACTTATTAGAACACATAAACACGAAAGTAATGTATAGAGATTTTTAAACAGGCTTATAATACATTACATAACCAGAGTATCACTACAAAAGAACCTAACCTTTGTAGCAGTAGCCTATATATATAAATGGGCATAACCTTTTATCTTCAATATAAATAGGCCCTATATATATTAGAACATCAACAGACTTGGATCCTATTCAAGTCCTTTATTTTTTTGATGGACAAGTCCTTTATTCTTTATGCAGATACTTATTTTGTCACCCCATTTATATTGGTATTAGGTCTATAAGCACTGATGCAACATTATCTTTCATCTTTTTTCCAACGTGAGTGTAGTCATCCCCTTCCTTGTAAATGACATCTAATACTTGTGTAAGATTAAGACAACGCATAAGTAGAGGGGTGGGAACAACAGTAGGTCTTATACACTCCTCATTAATGTCCTTTCATGCATTAGCAACTTGCCAGTTGAATTCATCATGGACTACTTGCTCTAAGACACCATGTTGCTTCATGTAGCATTCGACTGCTGAGGGAGCATGCCCTCTCTCTTGTTCAAACTACATACAAAGTTTTTCAAAAGGGTAAGTAGAAAGTTGGAAACACATATGAAACAGACCTCTCACACTAGCTTGTGAAACTTGATAAGAATTTTTGATCGCATACCTTATGTGACTCCATGTCATCCATGAGTCTACCAATTATGGATAAAGCTGTAATAATCTTGGGGTTGCTGAAGGTCCATTCAAATGCCTCTTTTGTAACGATTTCACCTGTGCCAACGAAAGAGATAGTTGTAAGCATAGGTAAACCAGAGCTTTTAAGTGCAACATGCATATACTCCTCCATTGTTGGGATGTAATTTTGGTAGAACCATTTGGCTTCATCAAAGTAGGCCCGAACCAGACGTTTCATCTTAGGTTTAAACAACATGAATGAAATAACTACGTAGCATGAAAAAGTAGACAAAAAAACATGAAAAGTTAAGTTGCTTGATGCTTATAGCATCTTTTGCATAGCTAACACGGTATGATCTTTCTTTCTTGGCCAACTTATTTTCAATTGCTTCGAATACATCAAAGAGTGCACGACAACATATTTGCATGTATTCTGGATGTTCATGATCTATGTAGCTAATATCTCACCTGAAATTATCATGTACCAATTACAAAAGTTAGATTGACATTATACATCATAGTCTTAACATATATATTAATTAATTCAATTTATGAACCTCTCAATTGCTTCTGTGAAGGGTTTGAGTTCTTTTATTTGAACTTTTATTTTGAACTAAATTGTTTATTTTCCTTCATTTTCAAGTCATTTTTGTTTAGCTACTCCGTGCATTGCATGAGTTAGTGACTAATATTATATATAGATATAGCAAAATTCTTTCAATTCCTTTCTCTCTTTGATTGTATTGTTACTTTTATTTCATTAGTCAGTAGTCACAATATCAAAGTTTCAATAATAATAATAATAATAATAATAATAATTGATAGGGGTAAAGCTCCCACCAGACGCCGGCAGCCTGCGCATGCTGACGGCTCGACCTATGATGACGGGTATACATGACGGACGCCGGATATTGACGACTCGACTCTTAGGGGGGGACGGGGAGAGGGTCGACGGATGCCGTCATCAGGCACTGAAGCCTATCTTGTCACGTACGCTCCCCTGGAAAAGTGAATCTTGTCATATACGCTACTATTCGGCCAGATATCTTACGCAGCACGATTCCCTCCCCCAAAAGGGATGTCTTGTCCAACACACTTGGCCGCCTAAGGAGTATCTTGCGCTCCACGCTACTCAGGGGCAATTCCGGTACAGTGATACCTTCTCCGGTACAGTGATACCTTCTCCAGTACGCCTCGGCTAAAGGCCTCTACTACTACTATAAATACCGCCACACCCTCCAAATCGAGGTACGCATACTAGGACCCGACTCTGGCACCCTGGAGTTGTGAGCAATACTAACTTAACCATCGGAGGGTCGTTGGCCGGTACCACGCCGGTACTTCCCTTTGAGGTTCTTCTTATCTGTGCAGGTTCGTTCGGAGTACGCGCAGGCCCTGTAGCTCACTGGTTTGATTCTTGACATCATCAGTTGGCACCGTCTGTGGGAACCACGAGTGTGTAGATTCTGTTATGTGCTTCTCGGACAAAGAGTTGCATGGTACTCACGCATTCAAGGACGACCACCATGAACGACCAAGGCAACGAACAACGTACCACGGCCCTCGAAAGACAAGTCCAGACTCTGGCGGCCGCGGTGGAACGCCTCACGAAACGCAACAACGACTTGGAAGAATAGCTGCTGCGGAGGAATGCGACGGGTGACAACTAGGGAGAAAATCAGGAGGAGAGCAGTGCCGACGAGAGGAACCACGAAGGCCCTAAGGGAAGCCATGCTTTGAGCCGACCTGAAGGACAGGAGACAAACCGTCTGTCGGCAGGCGGGCATGCCCAGTCCAACATGGCCGCGGAAATGCAGATGATGAAGGAACGCATGGACTTCATGATGAACGCCCTCAAAGGACGAGTATCCAGCGACCTCGACGACCTCGTCCACCGCACGGACTCCCCATTTACAACACCTGTCATTATGTTCCCTACGCCGCCGAAATTCCGCATGCCCCAGGTGGAAAGCTACGACGGGTCCAAGGATCCGCTGGACCACTTGGAGTCCTTCAAGACGTTGATGCATCTACACGGCGCACCGGACGAAATCATGTGCCGGGCCTTCCCAGCAACGCTAAAAGGCTCTGCGAGGACTTAGTTCGGCAGATTGGCGCCCGGTTCTAACGGCACCTTCAGGGAGCTGAGCGCTCAGTTTGCCTCGCAGTTCATCGGGGGACACCGGCACAAAAGATCCACCGCGTGCCTGATGAACATTAAGCAGCGGGAGGATGAGACGCTGAGATCCTATATAGCCCGTTTTAACAGAGAAGCGCTGTCGATTGACGAAGCGGATGACAGGATACAAGTGGCCGCATTCACAAACGGGCTGCGGAAGGGTAAATTCTTGTTCTCTTTATACAAAAATGACCCGAAGACGATGTCGGATGTGTTTTACAGGGCAACAAAGTACATGAATGCGAAAGATGCATTACTGGCTCGCGAAGAGAAGCCCCCTAGGAAGAGGGAAAGGCAGGAGGACACCCGACAAGATAAGGGACGGAAGGCGCCTCGGACAGGAGAAGTCCGAGACAATAGACGCCCAAAGCCCCCTGCCGGGAAATTCACAAGCTACACCCCATTGACGGCTCCAGTCGACCAGGTCCTGATGCAGATCAAGGACGACGGATCCTTGACGTTTCCGGGAAAGTTGAAATCGAAGCCGGACAGAAGGCCCAAGGACAAATATTGCCGCTTCCACCGAGACCACGGGCACGATACCGCCGACTGCTACGATTTGAAGCAGCAGATTGAAGCCCTGATTAGGCAAGGGAAGCTGCAGAGGTTCGTCAGCAGAGAAAAGGCAGAAACACCTCGACAGGAACAGGTCCCCCACCGGGACAATGAGCGCCCCAGACCGCCTATAGGGGACATCAGGATGATTGTGGGTGGTACATCGGCCGCCAGTTCAACAAAGAAGGCTCTGAAATCCCACCTCAGGGCGGTTTAGAATGTTCAGGCTGCAAGCTCTGTCCAGAAGAAGCCGCGAATCAACAGCCCCACTATGGAATTTACAGAAGAGGATGCCCAGCACCTCCATCATCCGCACGACGATGCCCTTGTCGTCAACATCCGGATAGGAGACTACAACACATACCGGGTCCTAATCGACAACGGAAGCTCCGCAGATATCCTCTACTATCCCGCGTTCGAGCAGATGCGGATCGACAAAGAACGCTTGGTCCCTACCAAGGCACCACTCACAGGTTTCGGGGGGACAAGATTATACCCCCTCGGCTCGATCACATTGCCCGTCACCGTCGGGGAGTACCCTCGGCAGGTCACTAGGGACGTCACCTTCTTAGTCGTTGATTGCTCCTCAGCATACAACGCAATCATAGGACGGCCCACCCTCAACACCTGGAAGGCTGCAACCTCGACCTATGCCTTAAAGGTCAAGTTCCCAACAGAGCACAGGGTAGGAGAGCTATGGGGAGACCAAGTGGCAGCACGAGAATGCTACGTCGCAATGGTAGAAATGAATAGCCAGCTACAAACAATGAACATAGAGCAGAGAACGGGGGCAGAACCTGTGGAGGAGCTGGAAGAAGTAATCCTCGACGAATCCAAGCCTAACAAAACCACCAGGATCGGTGCCCTCAACAGCCCGGCGACTCGCCAGGCGCTCGTGACTTTCCTCAAGGAAAACCAAGATGTATTCGCCTGGAGCCATGAAGACATGCCGGGAATCGACCCTTCAGTCATGGTACATAGGCTGAACGTAGCAACCTCCTTCCGGCCCGTCAGATAGAAGAAGCGAGTGTTCGCTCCGGAGCGAGACCGCGCAGTGGCAGAGGAGGTCGGCAAGTTACGGGAAGCAGGGTTCATCCGGGAAGTATACTACCCCGACTGGTTGGCCAATGTCGTAATAGTCAAGAAGGCCAGCGGGAAGTAGCGGATGTGTGTGGACTTCACGGACCTGAATAAGGCATGCCCGAAAAACAGCTACCCCCTCCCTCGAGTCGACACTCTGGTAGACTCTACGGCCCGGCACCAGCTGCTGAGCTTCATGGATGCCTTCTCAGGGTATAACCAGATCCGGATGGATGAAGCATATCAGGAAAAAACCTCGTTCGTCACCAGCCAAGGACTCTTTTGCTACAAGGTGATGCCGTTCGGACTGAAAAATGCAGGTGCCACATACCAGAGGCTCATGAACAAAATGTTTGCCAACCAGATAGGGAGGAACGTTCAAGTATACGTTGACAACATGCTGGTAAAAAGCCAGAAGGAGGAGGATCATCTAAGCGATCTCGAGGAAACATTCGGAACCCTCCATTCCTACAAGATGAAGCTCAACCCGTTGAAATGTGCATTCGGAGTGACGGCAGGCAAATTCCTCGGCTACATGGTCTCTCAGAGGGGCATCGAGGCCAACCCAGACAAGATCAGGGTAATAATGGAGATGGCCCCCCCGAAGAATGTAAAAGAAGTTCAAAGTTTGAACGGGAAGGTGGCAGCCCTGAACAGATTCGTATCAAGGGCAACGGATAAATGCCTTCCTTTCTTCCGCACATTGAAGAAAACGTTCGAGTGGACAGACGAATGTCAGAAGGCGTTCGAAGAAAAAGGCTTATCTTTCCTTCCCTCCATTGCTGAGTCCTTCACAGCTAGGGGAAGAACTCTTCCTCTACCTAGCCGTCTCCCCAGCGGCCGTCAGCGCGGCCTTGATTAGAAAAGAGGACGGGGTCCAGAAACCCGTATACTACGCTAGCCAGGCGTTCCAAGGAGCAGAAGGAAGGTACCCGCCCATGGAGAAACTCGCCTTTGCCCTAGTCACCGCGGCTCTAAAGCTTAAACCCTACTTCCAAGCTCACACAATAGTCGTCCTAACCGACAAGCCCTTGCGATGAGCAATGCACAACCCAGAAGCCACTGGCCGCTTGGCCCTATGGGCGATCGAGTTGACTGAGTTTGATATTGGGTACAGCCCGCGCACCGCCATCAAGGGACAGGCAGTAGCTGATTTTATTGCGGAGTTCACCAGCAGGGAAGACGAGGGGGCAGATGTAGGTCCCCCATGGAGAGCATGTACTTACGGATCGTCAACAAGACAAGCTGGAGGTGTTGGTGTCGTACTTCACTCCCCCGAGGGAGATCAAATCGAATGTATGATCCGGCTGGACTTTCCCATCACCAATAATGAGGCGGCATACGAAGCCTTGATAGTTGGGTTGGACCTCGTCAAAGCAGCAGGTGGAGCCCGAGTGATAATCTCCTGCGACTCACAGGTCGTCGTCAACCAAGTCAATGGAGACTACGAGTGCAGAGGTGACAGAATGAAGAAATACCTCCATCATGCAAAGAGAAGGGTAGACGAACTCAAGGCAAAGATAGTCCAAGTCCCCAGAGAAGAAAATGAGCAAGCCGACCGCCTCGCCAAAGCTGCTTCGTCGGAGCAGGGGAGCAGCACTGACGGTGTGCTCTATTTTGTGCAGGTTTCTCCACTAATAGACTCTGTCGAAATGCAAGAAATAGGCTCTCAGAGCAACTAGACCACGCCATTGGTCTCTTACCTGAAAGATGGCGTCTTGCCCGACGGAAGAGAAGCCGCTGGAAGGTTGAAAGTCCGAGCGTCAAGGTTCATATTGATAGAGGAAGTCCTATACAAAAGGGGCTTCTCTCGCCCATACCTAAGGTGCCTGGGTCCCGAGGAAGCGAACTACGTCATGCGGGAAGTTCACGAAGGAATATGCAGAAACCATTCAGGTTCAAGATCGCTAGCGCACAAGCTGATTCGGGCCGGGTACTACTGGCCCACGATGCAAAAAGACGCCCAAGCCTACGTCAAAGCCTACGACAAGTGCCAGAGATTCGGCAACGTCGTCAGGCAACCGCCCGTGGAGCTTACACCCGTGACGGCCCCATGGCCGTTCGCTCAATGGGGACTAGATATTATGGGCCCATTCCCAACGGCCATACGACAGCTGAAGTTCCTGGTAGTAGGCATAGACTACTTCACGAAGTGGGTAGAAGCTGAAACTCTGGCCACCATTACGGAGAAGAACGTGCGAAGTTTCGTCTGGAAATCTATTATATGCAGGTTTGGGATCCCTAGGGTCCTAGTCTCTGACAACGGCAAGCAATTCGACAACGGCCCATTCCGAGAGTTCTGCTCGCAGCTGGGGATAAAAAATCAATACTCCTCCCCAGCCCACCCCCAGGCCAACGGTCAGGTAGAAGTGACGAACCGGTCCTTGCTGAAAATTATCAAGACCCGACTCGAGGGGGCAAAGGGGATATGGCTCGAGGAACTACCCAGCGTATTATGGGCATATAGGACAACGGCAAGGACCCCTACAGGAGAAACGACATTTCGGTTAACTTATGGAAGCGAAGCAGTCATCCCGGCTGAAGTAGGACTCACAACCTACAGGGTGAACGCCTACGATGAAAGCAGGAACGACGAGGCCTTGCACCTGCAGCTGGATTTAGTCGACGAAGTCAGAACAGCCGCGGAGCAAAGGCTCGCTAGGTACCAGGATAGAATGGCTAGGTACTATAATTCCCGAGTCAGACACAGGGACTTCAGGGTCAGAGATCTCGTTCTAAGAAGAGTCATGGGCACCGCCAGGGACCCTGCCCAAGGAAAGCTCGGCCCCAACTGGGAGGGACCATACCGAATCACGTCATGGAAGAGAAAGGGCACCTACCACCTGGAAACACCGGAAGGTCAGAAATTGCCCCACCCATGGAATGCCGACCACTTGCGAAAGTATTACCAGTAAGAAGAATGGCAACCCCATACTTGTAATCTGTTTTGATGTATTTGGAAATTCAAAGGGCATGTTTTCCCCTTTTGTAAAAGTTATACAAGATTCAGAAGTTCATCCAAAATCCCTTCTACATTTTGTAAAGTGTTAAAAAACTGTGACGAACCGAAGCTAACGGCTTACGTCCTACAAAGAATCTACATGGCATAAAAGCGTCAAACACAAAAGCTGACGGCTTAGAAACCAACGTCCTACAAAGAACCTACAAGGTTAAAAGCCAAAAGTCTAAGTCTAATGGACGACGACATCAATGGCGACGGCTCAAAGCCAACTACATTATCCCAGGAGGATAAAATCCAAAGCCTAAGTCTAATGGACGACGGCATCAATGGCGACGGCTCAAAGCCAACTACATTATCCCAGGAGGATAAAAGCCAAAGCCTAAGTCTAATGGACGACAGCATCAATGGCGACGGCTCAAAGCCAACTACATTATCCCACGAGGATAAAGGCCAAAATCCTAAGTCTAATGGACGACGGCATCAATGGCGACGGCTCAGAGCCAACTACATTATCCCATGAGGATAAAAGCCAAAGCCTAAGTTTGATGGACGACGGCATCAATGGCGACGGCTCAAAGCCAAGTACATTATCCCACGAGGATAAAAGCCAAAGCCTAAGGCTCTGTTCGGTTGGAGGAGTGGAAAAGTGAGAGGATGGAAAATTGTGAGAGGATGGAAAAGTGGGAGGATGGAAAATATTTAGTTTTCCTCTTGTGTGTTCGGTTGGGAGAGTGGAAAAGTGCGAGAATGGAAAACTCTTGTGTTCGGTTGGAGAGAAAAAGGAAAGGATGGAAAATGTAATTTATATCAATTGACTATTATACCCTTGTTACATAATATGTAAGAAACATATTTATTTTTAATCATTAAATAATATAAAATTTATCACATCATATATATAAAGTTGAAAAAAAAAAAACATCATTGTTCAGTAACGTTGAAAAAAAAAAAAAAAAAAAAAGACCAACGTAGAACAACGTTGTTCACTGAAAAAAAATATATATATATGTTCAGTGAACAACGTTGTGAACAACGTTTTTTTTTTCACTGAACAAAGTTGTTTAGTGAAAAAAAAAGAAAAAAAAAAGAAAGAAAGAACAACGTTGTTCAGTGAAAAAAAAGAAAAAAGAAAAAAGAAAGAACAACGTTGTTCAGTAAAAAAAAAAAAAAAAAATCATGTCAACGTTGAAAGAAAAAGAAAAAAAAAAGAAGAAAAAAAAGATGTTGAAAAAAATAGGTAGAAAAAGGGTATTTTTGTAAAAGTGCTGCTATAGAACTTTTCTCTCCAGATTTTCCTTCCGATTTGGAAGGAAAAAAAAAGTGGGCCCGGAGAGAAAACTTTCTCTCAAGTTTTCCATCCTCCCTATTTTCCTTCCCCAAACGAACAGTGGAAAACAGCATTTTTCACCCTGTTTTCCATCCTCTATTTTCCATCCTCCCTGTTTTCCTTCCAAACGAACGCACCCTAAGTCTAATGGATGACGGCATCAATGGCGACGACTCAAAGCCAAGTACATTATCCCACAGGATAAAGGCCATAAACCAAAGTCTAATGGACGACGGCATTAATGGCGACGGCTCAAAGCCAACTACATTATCCCACGAGGATGAAAGCCAAAATCCTAAGTCTAATAAACGACGGAATCTAGGGCGACGGTCCAAAACCGACTACATCGTTCTTGGTTATATACAATGCCTAAAAAAGCCAGAGTATAAGGGCCAACGTTCTAAAAAGCATGCGAACCAAAAGCTTATAAAGATGACGGTTCCACAAAGTTCTTTGTATGAAGGACTCATGCATGAAGTTTGAATAAAAGTCGACGGCTTATTATGTTGACGGCTTATTAAGTCGACGGCTTATTATGTTAACGGTTTAACAAAGCATAAACAACATGTAAAAGGAACCATGCAAGCAAGCAATGTACACAAGAACAAAATTTGAAACAGGATATAGATTTAACAGAAATGCCTCTAAGGGCAACATTGTTCTCGACGGTTCAGAAATTGACCGTTCTACAAAAATTGCAAAAAATTATCTCCACAAAAAATTATTACAAGTCTAATGAACGGGAGAATCAACTATTTTTATTTCGTCTTCTGCTCGACTTCGGCCTGAACGGCTGTCTCGGCCTCGTCATCAGGGATCCCGTCGCCTTTATCATTTTGGCCTTCATTGAGGAGGTGACCCGTACTCTCTGAAGCAGCCTGGAGGACGGACGTCTGTGCCTGGGCCTCGTCTATGGACATTCGAGAGAGATCCAGCTCAGGATACGTGGCTTTCACCTGACGGACGGCGTCATCAAAACCGTCCGCAAATCTGCCGCCCAGCTCCGTCAGGTAGGTTTCAGAGTCTCGGTACTCTCTGATAGCGTCATCCCTGGCCTGACGGAGCTGGTCCTTCATGGACAGGATCTCCTGCTCTTTGTCAGCGAGGACCTTTTGCAGCAACTCCGTCTGCTTTTCAAATTCTGACCTTTCCTCCTTAAAGACGGAGAGCTTTTTCTCGATCCTCACCCTCCAGGCCTTGTATTGTTCGAGCTCGTCCTCCGTCTCGGCCGCCTTAGCCCGGACACGGTCTAGAGTCGTCTCCTCACGAACGCAACGGTCCATGAGCCCCTTCATCATGACGACGGCCTGAGACGGGACGGTGTTAGATTCAAGCAACGATAAAGAAATATATTTGAAATGAAGTACACGGGTAGTGTGTTTACCTGGGCAAGATTGAACAGGCCCGTCTCACCCATCGCTTCCGTCGCGTGGTTTCCAAGGTCATCGTAGTCTTCTGCCGTCAGTATCGAGGACAGCTTATCTAGAGCATACTTGGAGTCCTCACGCAGAAGGACGGGTGGCTTCTTCGGATCAGAGGCTGGGCCAGCCGTCATCAAGCCTTTCCCCTTGCCGTGTTTGACGGGGACCTTCTTCCCCTCCGCCTCTAAGCCGACGACGGTCTCGGGGGTGGCTTTGGCCTTCTTGGGGAGACGGTCCCCCTCCTGGTCCGGTTTCCTTTTAGCGATGGGCATCTTGGGCGCGCCCGTCCCAGCCGTTTGGCCTTCTTTCTTCTTGGCAGCTGCTTGCTGCTTGATGAAGGCCCTTCTCTTCGCTTCGTCCATTTCTGCGAAACAAGACGGCACACGAGTTAAAAAAGGGATGAGAGAAAAATGGCTAAGTATAAAGTTCAGGTGAACGGACGTACGCTTTCTAACTTGTTTCTCGTACTTCTCGGCTTCTGTGGACGGTTCAGGTCTGTCGCAGTGCCAACAGATGGTCTTCAAGCTTACCAAATTGGCCCAAGACCTCTCTTTCAAGTCAGACCTCTGAAAAATTTTCTCCAAAAAGCTCCAGTCTTCAATTGACACTTGTGGACGGTCTTGAGCTGAAGAAAGTAGACGGTTAGGAATTGACGGTGCATAAACAAAAGGAGAAAGAAAAAGCAAACGGACGAATACCAGACGGGGATAAGACACCCTATGTTGTGTCGACGGGCATGAACTCGGTCTCGCCAGGACGACCCATCCACTCATCCCCGTCCATAAAAAAGTACCTAGACTTCCAGTCCCTATTGGAATCTGGAGTATCACACACCAACCTTAATAATGGACCCCTCGCCACAAAACTGTACATCCCCCTGGATTTTTGTATCTCCACTAGACAGTAGCAGTGGAAGAATTCCTTCACCGTCAACCTTTTCTTCCCTTTTGACATGGACCCGTACAACACCTCTACCCCAATAAAAACCCTCCAAGCGTTTGGGGAAATTTGGTTGACGGACAGTCCTAGGTAATGAAGGAGGTGACGGTGTAGTTGGGTCAGTGGAAACCTCAACCCTGCCTTGAGCATTTGCTCATAGACCCCGACACCCCTGACACCACGGTAGTAACATTTCTCTCCTGGGTGGGGCAGACGGAGAGGTATATTGGCAGGTATTTGGTATTTGCTCCTAAGTGTTTTAAAGTGTGACTCTTTAATTGTGGAGAAAAAATCGTTCACCGTCCACAGAGAAAGCATGATGAACTTCCTCATCCCATCACTACCCACGACGGATTGGACTTGAGGTTCATCTCCCTCTAGACCGTCACTAAGGTTGCTCTCCGCCCTATCACTACTTGTAGAGAAAGAGGTGGTAGACGAGCTCCCCTCACTCGAGGAAGTTGTAGCTGCAGGATCCTTTGGACCCTACGGATTGACTTCATCGTCGCCCGCTCCGTTGCGGACAAACGACTGGTTACTGAACGAGCTAGACATGTCACCTACATGTGACGGAAAACCCTAAGTTCAACTGCCCTAAAGACACTGACGGTGGCAAAAATGAACAAACAGTAATAAGTACTTACCGGCTGTTGGCGCTGCTGAAAGGTATGACCGACGGTCGCGAGAATGTGACGGGCACAAGAGTTGACGGGTCAGGTGCTTTTCTGCTGGGTGAACGGATGCGCTCTGATCGTTTATTTTCAGTGAAATGTGAAAAATGAGAGAAAAGAAGGAAGACTTTTATATGGGGGATATTGCGGGAGACGAAGGGACGCCTCGTTCCGAGCACACGGTCCACGGGTTGACGACACGTGTCTTGCATTTATTACCCGACATTAATTACTGATGACAGCCTGTCTATTCGACTCTTGTGTGGTTTGAAACCGTCATCCCATTAGCCCGTCCTCTAAAGGTTCACGGGCTGATGGGCTGCGGGGGCACCTGATAGGGGTAAAGCTCCCACCAAACGCCGGCAGCCTGCGCATGCCGACGGCTCGACCTATGATGACGGGTATACATGACGAACGCCGGATATTGACGACCCGACTTTTAGGGGGGGACGGGGAAAGGGTCGACGGATGCCGTCATCAGGCACTGAAGCCTATCTTGTCATGTACGCTCCCCTGGGAAAGTGAATCTTGTCATATACGCTACTATTCGGCCAGATATCTTACGCAGCACGATTCCCTCCCCCAAAAAGGATGTCTTGTCCAACACACTTGGCCGCCTAAGGAGTATCTTGCGCTCCACGCTACTCAGGGGCAATTCCGGTACAGTGATACCTTCTCCAATACGCCTCGGCTAAAGGCCTCTACTACTACTATAAATACCGCCACACCCTCCAAAATCGAGGTACGCATACTAGGACCCAACTCTGGCACCCTGGAGTTGTGAGCAATACTAACTTAACTATCGGAGGGTCGTTGGCCGGTACCACGCCAGTATTTCCCTTTGAAGTTCTTCTTATCTGTGCAGGTTCGTTCGGAGTACGCGCAGGCCCTGTAGCTCACTGGTTTGATTCTTAACATCATCAATAATAATAATAATAATAATCAGTTTTTGTAAGGGATTAATAAATCAAATTTTAAAATAATATACATATGACAAAATGTCCAAATATTGATGCAAAGCATGGGTTACCAAAAAAAAAAAATCAAATCAAATCACGTTATGATTTAGAACAAATTAATGACAAATCTAATCTTGATACAAAGATTAAGCCCAAATCAGATACAATCTTAATTTTCAATAAAATATATATTTATACTTATTTAATATCAGACCGAATCCATTCAGGTTATAAAAAGCCCATTTAGTCCCAAGCAACTTTTTCGGCCCAAATCATTTAATCCATTGCACCTGCCCAGTCCACCAACCACTTAGGTACGGTGGATGAACAAATCCTAAGCATTGCAACACAAACAAAAAAGATCCGTACTATCTATAGTTTCGTAGTTTAACTGATACATTTTTTTTTTTTTTAATAAAGATTTGTAAGGTTCAAATCCTAAGCATGGCAACACAAACAAAAAAGATCCACACTATCTATAGTTTTGTAGTTTAACTGATATATATATATATATATATATATATATTTTAATAAAAATTTGTAAGGTTCAAATCCTCTCACTTCAATGTAGTGGTCAATTTACCAAAGTAAAAAAAAAAAAAATCTCCACATCTTGATGTGTATAGTCTTTTGTGTGGAGTAAAGTTTCTTTATTAACTCGGAAAAGACAGAAAAGAAAAAGAGACCCAGCACTAGGAACAATTGATGCTAAATAATATTGAATTGAATAGTTAACCAAAAATATATATATATATATATATATTGAATTGAATTGCACATGTTAAAAAGATTTTCCCAAGTAATAGTGTTGTAAACTTTGAGAGGTACACTTGTTATCGGATCTCATTACATATGCTTTGAATCTATTATAGGTTGAAAGATTGAAGTATGAAGTGGTGGAAAAATGATTGAAGCGAATTTAATTACATTCTCTCTGTGACCAAGTAAATCGGATCTCATTACATCCGATTGCGACCAAATAGCTCAATACCTTTTTTTAATCAATGTGTCTGACTGAAGCTACAAATAATTTAATAATATATCCTCCTTAAAAAATAAAAGAAACTTCCTAGTTCTTACCTACTGGGAAGACTAGGAACCGCAATTTTGTGTCGGAAAGTATTCCGATGAGAATAATATTTATAGAATTCGATATGAGGAGTTCGGTTTAATTTAGGCAGTAAACAAAAGTCCTACGATTGTTTCTTTGATCATTTAAATGACAGCAAAACAACTCATGTTATTGGGTCCCCCCAAAAAAAAACTCATGTTATTGGGTATCATTTTAGCTACACTATTTAATGTTTAGTACAATAATAAAAGATTATTGGGTTCCATCTCAGATATTATAAGAACATGATTCTCAAAAAAATAAAAAAAATAAAAAAAGAAAAAAATAAAAAAAAAAACTGAGAAGGAGAAATGTTATAGGAAAAAAGTTATGCATTTCCTATAACATTCAGTCAAGGAAAAATGTTATGCATTTCTTTTATTTTAATTTTAAATGGCTTCTTCAATTTTCAAGAGTAAGTCTTGAGGATATCATTTCTTCAACATTTTGAAAAGGATAAGAAATGTAACAACATTCTTCATCTCCTCTGTTTAAGCAGTCTTAAAACAGGGGAATATTTTTTTTATCCTCAGAGGGGGAGTGCTTCGTCTCACCATGAGTGAGCCTTTCTTTTCACTTTTTTTCTCCTAATCTAATAGCACACGGAGATTGGAGTACTAGAGCCACAAAGCCTTGGCTGTGTCACAAGTAACAACGCCATGGATTCTGAAATAGTGGACCACATTCAACGGATGCAACTTACGACGAATGAAGATGAAACCATTACAATATGTCCATTGGGGAGAAAGGAGATCTTGGAAGAATACTCCTTGAGTTTAATCGGTAAGTTTCTTACAACTAAACCGATTGATATTAGAGCAGCAAAGAATTTACTGAGATCTATGTGGAAGCTGGGGGAAGACTTGAAGATGGTGGAATTGGGTGACGGTCTACTACAGTTCAAATTTAAAATGGAGTGCCAACTGAATTGGGTTTGGAACAACGGGCCTTGGTGTTTTGGTAACCAAATCCTTGCTTTGCGGAGATGGGAAAAAGGTATGACTGCCCGTTCTGTGACCTTCACCCACATGCCGATTTGGGTCCAAGTTTGGGGGCTGCCATTTGATTTAATCACTGAAGAAGCTGCGCAGGATATCGGGCAAAGGCTGGGCAAGGTCATTGAGGTGGATTGTAAAGCTCTCAAGACGGACCAAGCCCGTTTCCTCCGAATCAAGGTAGAGGTGCACATGGAGTAGACCCACACGTAAAAAACAATGCCATATGGAAAAAAAATCCCAAGACAAAAACTAAACACCAATACCTCACAAGACACCTCAGTGGGGACCAATCCAGTGGGAAAAAAGAGACAAGCAACCCAAGTACGCCTAGATCATGTTCAAGGTGACAAAGCAAAGACCAAACGGCTCAAGGTGGTGGCCGACCAAACACAACCTAATGTCCAAACGGTAGAGGCTGCGGCACAACCCCGCCGGTCACAATGATCATTATAGGGTGAAACTGCCGGTGGCTTGGGAACTGCCGGGCAGTTGAAGTTCTTGTCGAATTGGTAAGAAGAAAAGCTCCCACAATTTTGTTTCTCATGGAAACAAAACTAAATGTTCGAGAGATGGAACCAATAAAGACCGAGTTGGGTTTTCAATCTATGCTGGCGGTGTCTAGCGAAGGAAGACAGGGAGGTTTGGCATTGCTTTAGAAAACAGAGGTGGTCGTTGATACAAACACATACTCCCCTCACCACATTGATGCAAAGGTCATCCCTTACTCGGGCCAACCGTGGAGACTGATAGGTATTTATGGCAAATGCCGAGAAGCAACAGAAATCAAAGACATGGAGGCTGCTTCGTCATCTTCGTAGTCGGTCAACACTTCCCTGGGTGTGCCTGGGAGATTATAATGAGATTTTGAGCTCTAAGGAGAAAATGGAGGACTAACAAAGCCACTGCCTCCCATGCTTGAATTTCGTAGTGCCCTACTTTTTTGTGGATTGATTGACCTTGGATATAGTGGGTACAAGTATACTTGGTGAAATGGGTGAGATGAGGAAGCATTCGTGGAGGAAAGGTTGGATAGAGTGTGTGCAACGGTCAAGTGGTCGGAGATACACCCAAGGGCAAAGGTGATCCATTTGTCATGATCTAGTACTATTGGATACAACACCAGCCTCTATTCCTACTACCCGACGTCGACACAAACTACACAGGTTTGAAGAGAGGTGGGCGTCTCACCCGGAGTGTGAGCAAGTGATCCGAAACTCATGGACCCAGTCTCTAGCCTCAGGTAGCCACATGAATCGCTTGTTTGAAAAGATTAAGCAATGCCGAGTAGACTTGGTTGCCTGGAGTCGGATTGCTTTTGGTAATACAAGACATAAGTTCAATGAAAAATAGCAGGAACTGGAGGACTTGGTTGAGCATGGATATGGGCAGAACTTTCACCGCATAACCGAGTAGAAGAGGGACATTAACACCCTGTTGCACCATGAAGAAGTGTACTGGAGGCAGCGCTCCAGATCATTATGGCTCAAGGCAGTGGATAAAAATACTCATTTCTTCCATCGTAGGGCAAGCCAGAGACACATGAAAAATATGATAAAAGGGTTAAAGGACAGGTTCGGGGTATGGCAGTCGGACCCGAGCAGAGTTAGTGGCATTGCAAAGGAATACTATACTGAACTTTTCACTACATCTCACCCTAGGAGCATCGAAAGGGTTTTGGAGGCAGTAGATAAGGTAGTCACGGAGGATATGGCAAACTCACTGACCCAACCATACTCTGAGGAAGAGGTACGAGTGGCTCAGTTCAACATGCACCCATCAAAAGCATTGGGACCGGATGGTATGTCTCCCTTCTTTTTTCAAAAATACTGGCATATTGTCGGACCAGATGTAACTCTTGCGGTACTATCTGTTCTACACTCTGGTAGGCCATTAAAGAAAATGAATTTCACACATATTGTGCTCATTCCCAAAAAGAATGACCCACAGTCTATCACGGAGTTCCGTCCCATTAGCCTGAGTAATGTTGTATCACGGATTATATCCAAAGTTCTAGCTAATTGGATAAAATCTATTTTACCCAATGTTAATTTCGATGCCCAAAGTGCTTTTATCCCTGATAGACTCATTACAAATAATACTACTGTGGCATTTGAGATACTTCATCGGATGAGGAATAGAAGGAAAGGGAGGACGGGCCATATGGCAGTCAAGCTAGACATAAGCAAGGCATATGATAGAATGGAGTGGGAATTCCTACAGCAAATCATGATGAAGATTGGGCTGCCTGAAAAATGGATAAACTTGGCAATGGAAATGGTACAAACAACCTCATATTCCATACTCATCAATGGGGAACCAAAGGGCTTCATCACATCAACCTGAGGCATTAGACAAGGTGACACCTTATCTCCATATCTTTTCCTGCTTTGTGCTGAGGGGCTGTTCTCTTTGATCTGGAAAGCAACAGATACAAATCGACTGAAGGGCATCTATTCTTGCCAAGGTAGGGTATGTATTTCTCACATTCTTTTTGCCGACAACAGCCTATTGTTCTGTGAAGCAAAGGTTAGGGAATGCCGCCAACTACTTGATTTACTTACACAGTATGAGGAAGCCTTGGGGCAAACCATAAATAGGTCAAAAACCACACTCTTTTTCAGCCAAAATACAAGCCATAAGGAAAAGGAGGAGATCAGAAACTTGATGGGGGGCACAAGTCATGAATAACTGTGAAAAATATCTTGGTTTGCCCATGGTTGGGGGTAAATCAAAGGTTGGCACCTTTAAGGAGATCCAAGAGAGGATAACAAAAAAGGTGATGGGGTGGAAGGAAAAAACTATATCGAAGGCGGGTAGGGAGACTTTGATCAAGTCAATGGCCCAAACAATCCCCACTTACTCCATGAGCATCTTCTTATTTCCTAGAATGGTGTGTGATGGTATCAACTCAATCTTGGCTAAATATTGGTGGGGACAAACTAGGGGTGAAAAGAAGATCCATTGGATAAATTGAAAAAAAAAAAAAAGGGAAATTGAGGAAGTGTGGTTTGGAGAGTATGGGTCGGTTCCTTTTGAACCTTTTGCATAAGCCCAGCCCATGCATGCTACCAAGTGAGCAAGGGACACTGGTAGCACCTCAAGCTTATGAAGGAGGTTTTATATCCAAAATTTTCACCCCAAAACAGCTTTTATGCTCTGGGTGACTGTGGCTTAAAGTTTCTGCCATAACCCACTTTTACCTTTAAAACATAGTTGGCTCTCATTGTCCAACTCCATCTGCTAGCCCTCACTTAGGTGAGTCTCCCAATGGTTTGAAATATCTAACCAAAGGCAACCAATTAGAACAAACCCCCTTTATTTCCAAAATTATGTAAAAAGCATACCAAACTCTTCCCTAAACAAAAAGCAACCCAAGCCAAAACACTAAATTAGTATCATAAGGGATAAAAGCCTCTTCCACTACTCAAAAACCAGTCATTACCAACACCCCAAACTCTATATAAAATTCTCTCCTCAAATCAAAACAAAACCAAGCACGTTCTACTTGGGGACTTGAAACTTCAGAGCAAAAGCCTATTAAGCCAGTCAATAATCATACAATTCCGAACCTTAGGGGTGGAAATATGGGCACAGGGGAACCTTCCCTCTCTTTCTCACATCCTCTCTCAATTTCCTCTTCTCGGTGACTGTGGGTCGAAATTTCAGACCTGTTGAACCACGTTTTCCCCATAGAGCTGAAACTTGAGAGCAAAAACCCACTAAGCCAGGAAACATTCTCACAATTCTGAACCTTAGGGGTGGAAATATGGGTACAGAGGAACCTTCCTTCTCTTCCTCACAACCTCTCTCGTTTTCCTCTTCTCGGTGACTATGTGTCGAAGTTTCAAATTTGTTATGTTTTTATACTTTTTCTACACTTTTGTTATTAGCATTTTGATTCTCTCTTGTCAAAGCGCCATTAGCCTTTTATTCACTATACATTTGGAATTTTGGGCTTGATTCTCCACAATAAACACTTCTAAAGAACCCAAGGGGAGATTTGGGCCGTTCTCGCATTTTCGGCACTTGTCGCAAAAACGTCCCCAACATTTTTGGCGACTCCACTAAGGAGTCAAGTAGCTAAAACAAGAGAAGTCATGTATCTGAAGATGCAAAACCAGCAAAAAGATGATGTTCCTCACACCAACTTGTCGTTCTATGAGAAGCCATATGATACTTTGTAGCGCAAGAAGAGCATGGTGAAGTTGAGTTGAAATAAGTTCGATCCTTAGCTCATTGAGCTGCTGGAGATGCTCCAAATCATGTGACGAAATCGCTCCAACCTCTAGAAGCCACCTAAGAAGTGAAGGATGGAAGGAGAATCAACATTCTTATTCGAGGAAAAAAAAAAATCTTCTTCCACTTATCTATATTATTTTAGCTATCGTTCTTATGGATAAATCATCATATATCTCTTGCTTTACATGATATTTGTGAAAAATTTTGTTGTAGCTTGAAAATGCAAAAAATGGTGAGCCACAAGTCCAACCGCGAAGGGAATGACGGTTCTGACCAATAATCAATAATCAATTTCAAAACCAAGAAACCCAACGACAAAGGCTAAAAGCTCATCCTCAACATCTTCTTAACACATGTGTCACTTATTGTTGAGTTGTATTGTTGCTGAGTTAGCGCCAAGCATATGAGGGCTGCTGCAGGTGATTAACTTATTTTGGCACAACAATAATTGTTGCTATGTGCGACCCTTCACAGCTAAGTATTTTTGGTGTCACCGCTATATGAAGTCTTCACCAAATAGTTAAAGGTCATAGCTAAATGGCCTACCGCAAGGCGCTAGATATTCCATACACCAAGCCTTGAGGTAGCAACATACCATACATCAAATTGTATTGTTGCCGAGTTAGTGCCAAGCACGTGGGGCTGCCACGGGTGATTGACTCATTTTGGTGCAACAATAATTGTTGCTGTGTGCGACCCTTTGAAGCTGAATATTTTTGGTGTCACCGCTAAATGAAGTCTTTACTAAATAGCTAAAGGCCATAGCTAAATAACCCACCGCAAGCCGCTAGATATTCCATACACCAAGCCTTGAGGTAGCGACATACCATATATCAAGTCTTTAAGTAGCAACATTTCATAAGCCAAGTTTTGAAGTCATCCGAGTGATATACTATCGTTAAAGCACGCTTAAGCTAAGACTCTCAAGCATTCTTTTTACTAATTCATTTTTTTATACATATCGTTTGAACCATTTTAATCCTTTAAATTTTTAATCAAAATATTTTCTATATGTCATGTATGCTACTTTGCTTAGCCATGACTATCGTTGACTAATATAAATCATAACTATACTAGGGGACAAGGCGAAAACCTTCTCGAAGCATCCAACAAAAAAGGAAAGCCGGACTTGATTTCCTCTCGTCGAAACCATGAAACGTTCACGCACTCTAAGCCATGACAAGCTCACACATCCTAAATCATGGTCAATCGGCACACGCTAAGTCATTGCATGTTCATATATCTTAAGTCGTGACAAGTGCATGCATTCGAAGCCAAGCCAACACTTTAATCATTCTTGAATTCAAGATTATGCTTGAAGAGGGAAGCGTCAATGTTGCCATCCTCAAGAAAATTTCTCTTACCACGCACCTTTGAAGAATACTTTGCTAGAGCTTGCTTTAAACATTGATGTCAAACAGCTCAAAAATCGCAAGTTGGTTGCTAAAAATCCATTTCAAAGATTTTCGAGTGGAATCTTAGTACAATGTGAAAACTTGGAATAAGCAGCATAGAGGCTAACGATAGAAATTTTTGTGCTAGAGATGCTACAACCCTACACCGACGTCTCTAATGCTTGGCCCATCATTATCTCAAAGTTAGAAGTCAAGCAAGCAAAGTATGGAGCCACTATTTGCAGTACCATGTATCTTCGACAAAGTGGCTAACCAAAGCACGAGAAAAAAAAAATTGTTGTGCTGGGAATGAAGCAACCCTATATCGACATCTCCAATGTTTAGCCGATCATCGTTCCAAAATTAGAAGCCAAGTTAGCAAAGTATGGAGTTGTTATCTGCGCCACAACATATCTTCAACAAAGAAAAATCATGTTTTGCCCTCTATATAGCAAATGGAAGGACCCTTATTTTTAGAATTATCTTCGAGTAGTATTGAGAATACTAAGGGAGGAAGAAATGCTACTAAATAACTCTTGGCGATGGCATACCATTCGTTTGACATTACCAAATTCACTAAAAGTTGCCACACTTCCAAATGCACTCCAAGCTTGTACGCACACACCTTATAAGCATTCGAGACATTGGCACCTCATAGCCTTTTATACTTGGGGGCTTGATCTCATTGGACCTATCCATCCACCCTTGAATGGGTATATTCAAGTCTTTGTTGCACTTAGTAATTCACTAAGTGGGTGGAAGAAATTCCACTCAAAGAAAAGTAATGGAAGTAGCCATAACCAACTCCATCAAAGAGCATATCATTCATCACTTCGGCATCTCGCACAAGATCGTAAGTGACAATAATATATCTCATTCAAACTAATTTTCGGAGGCAAGCCCTATGAAACTTTAGAAAACCGACGAATTATCATATTATCAAAGCATGGTGAGACCCCTACATGTAAAGGTGTAATGCCTTCAATAAGTTAGGAAAAGCCAATACTTTCTCCAAATGGAAAACCTTGCAAAGCAGTGAGAAAACCTACAAATTACTCTTACGGCAAAAACTCTACATGCGAGGGTAAAAAAAAAATACTCTCAATAAGGTAGGAAAGCCAAACACATACTCTCTCAATGGTAAACCCTATCAAATGGTTGGGAAGTTAATTGCAGATTTCATTGTGGCAAGAGCCCTACTTGCGAGGATGCAACACCCTCAACAAGGTAGGGAAAACCATCATTATCTTAACGGCAAGCCTTACTAAATAGTAAGGAAGCCAACATAATATCTTATATTTCAAGTGCGATGATCCACTACATGTGAGGACATAACCATCCCTTGAGAATATGGGAAAGTCGACACAACGGATCACTACCTCATTGCCACATGGTAATTAGCTATACGCGAGGATAAAACTCCTCCTCAAGAAAATGGCAAAATTGTGCATTCTATAAGTCTCTATATGCAAGAACATGATATTTTCAAAAAGCTATAGCAATATAAGCTTTGTTCATGCTGCTGTCTATGAGAATGCAATCAACCTCTATAAAACGGTGACAAACAAGTGCACCATAAGCCGCAATGCGCGAAAACGCAACCCATACATAAGGGCTTCTTGAAACTAACGAAGCAGCGACCTAACATATATCGAGTTTAAGTTGGATACCAAGCGGTGAGTCAAGTTTCAATATATATGAGCTGCTATCTGTGAAAGCAAATTTGCTCATTAAAAGATAGCTAAAAAAAAATGGCGCACAAACAGCAAGACGTGCACATAGCCAAAACTTGTCCGCAAAGGCATGAGAACCAAGCAACATATCTACTAACTTGCCCAAGCAAAGGCAAAGCCATATTCACAGGCTTCCCAATTCAAGCACAAGTCATTCTCAAGAAACTAGTGCATATAATCTAGCAAAATTATGCTACTCAATCACAAGGTGCACATGACATTTCCAAGCAAGCTCTCCTCAACATACTCAAATGCTCAGAGCCATACATGGGCTGTTTTCACAACAAAAATGTGCTCATAGCCTATCTAGGAAAGGTACAAAGTCATTCTCAAGGTATAAATTACAAACCATATAAATCCTTGAGGTACAAATCAATTTTTCATTTCAAAATAAAAAATATACATCCAAATATCATATATGTTTACATTGTACAAAATGCGAATTGTGCCTACTAACAATGACGATATAAACTCTAAGTGGCAGCAATACAAGTTGAATAGGAGCTGCTCTATACACATAAGTGAGCTGTCCACAAAAGCAAAATACAAGAGAACATGTTTCAAAGGCAGCAGCCCATTACAACCAACTCAAGTTCTCAAGGTTTCAGCAAATTCAAGGAATAAAATAAATGAAAAGAAAGGGGAACTCGAAGAAGATCAAGTCTAGCACCAATATCTGAAGCCATCGTGTTCGGAACACTCGCTTGCAATTAATCTCTTTGTGACGTTTCTGCCTTTTCACAAAATCCTGTTTCCAAGAGACGCAAGTTGAACTTCCAAGCCTCACTTGAACCATGTATTGACGATGCAATAAAGATAGTAGAGAAGAAACTCTACAATTGGCCTACCATCAATCAAGTTCTTGGCAACACTCTTTCACTTGAACAGTCGCTCCTCGACTAAAGGAACAAGTTGAGTCCTATGCATTTTCCTTACCACAATCGCCATCTAGTCATTCAAGAGGAGAGCCTCATGTTTGTTGCTATTATCCTCACCAAGCTTGACCAAGGAAGTCTTGCGATCCCCTTGAGCAGAATTGAAAGAGACCTGGTCATGCGCACAGACAGCGAAACAATAAGCTCATAAAATGCCCAATGCAAACAATGAGAAGACAAGAAAGGGCTTAACCTTACCAATCCAGTACCACTTATTACAGGTCTCTTGTTGCAATTGGTGAGAGTTGTATCCTATAAGAGACGCTAAACAACTCATCAACAAGTATAAAGTGACAACTCATGACTCCACATCTTTATTCACGTTTGCCACAAGAATGCAATACTGAGGGCTGCTAACACATACGGCAGCTATGTCGCCAAGTGATATCTTTGCTCCTTTCCATGTCAAATGAGCTGCCCCAAGGAGGCCAACAAAATCGCTCATGGCTACAACTTCATCGAAACTAATCTTGGCAAACACAATCTCGCCAAATTGACCAACAAGCAAGTAAATCAAAACTTACAAGATAACCTCTCATTAATCATCATTTCCTCACATGTACCGAGCCTAGCATTGGCTACACTCCTTTGAATTTACAGCCAAGAAAGCTACTTATACTACTTTCAACGCAATAGCCAACTCAAGATTAAACACAACTGCAAAACAAATTGACCTTCATGTTTTGTAACTATCAGAATCAATCGAGAGTCGACTTCGATATGAAATTCGACTTTAACTACTGCAAGAACTCAACCTCATAGATCTTTCTCTGGTAGTGGGTTTGTGATTTCCCAAAGATCTATCCTACACAAGCAATAAGCAATGACACGATGTATTCAACATATTGCCAAATATATCCAAGAAAGTAGCACAAAAAAAAAAAAAAAAAAAAAAAAAGCAAGCTCACCAAGGGAGGCGTGACATCCAATTTATCAAGATTGTGCAAGGAATGGTTTCAACACCTTATCGCTGCATTTGACGCCATTCTCCTGCAACAAAAATTTATGCTCCTCATCTGCGAAGGATCCTCTCACTTCACCAACAGATATCTCTTCCATTTTGGCTATACGTGTGGAAGATTGAAGGTGCTCAATAGATTGTCTTCGCTAGCATCTAAAGGCCGACAACACACCACGCTGGGAACTACAGCTTTAGCCTTGCACCACGCAAATCTACTCATGGTGATAGCAAAGATGATGGAACCGGCCACCACAATTGATATTAGGAATTTTATTCCTAAATATGATGTTCTTACAAAAAGTGGTGTGACAAAGGAATCCAGATAGTGCTTTTGCTGAAGCGAAATTAAAGAAAACAGAGATGGCGTTTTGGCTTGCATCTGAAGAGGGAAGTGAAACTTTTGGCCTAAAAGCTAAGCAAGTGGGATGGAGCAAAGCTCTACTTGTAGGTGCGTGAAGGAAAGAAAGTTTGAAAAGTCAAAGGCCATATATAGATCACAAAGAAGAGAAGCTTCACGTCAGGTGCCTTACCGAAATGATAAATAAGGAATTGATTAAATAACCAAAATAGCATGAAAGCTACCAAGGAAGCAATGCAACAATCACCATGGTGGTCATGAAATTCATCCAAAAAAAAAAATATATATATATATATATATATATAAAACTACATGCAGGCACAAAAGACAAGGAGTATTCCTGGTTTAACCTATCATTTAGTTATAGTTTACAACTCAACTTTCTTCAACTTCATGACCACGATGATTTGACAAATATGGGCTTCTTCCATCCAAGATTCTTCTACAAGTGGGCTTCACAACCCACGACATTTCTTCAAATGGGCTTCTTCGACCCATATTTTTCTCAACAAAAAAATGGAGCATTTGGGTATGCTAATTCCCAAACCCACAACATTTACAAGCAATGGAAAACATCAACTACTCACACTCCATGCCGCAATCACCACGCGTACTCGAGAGGCTAATGTTGATACCCATTTTCGCGACGTATTTTCTATAAGCCCGATTCAACCAAGCCCGACTTCATTGTGGGCTCGATTCATGTATTATATTTTATTTTATTCTTTTAAGCATGGCCCAAGCCCATGTGACTCATGGGAAAAATTGAGGAAGTGTAGTTTGGAGAGTATAGGTCGGTTCCTTTTGGACCTTTTACATGAGCCCAACCCATGTGTGCTACCAAGTGGGCAAGGGACACTGGTAGCACCTCAAGCTTATGGAGAAGATCTTGTATCCAAAATTTCCACTCTAAAACAGCTTTTATGCTCTAGGTGACTGTGGCCTAAAGTTTCTGCCATAACCCACTTTTACCTTTAAAACATAGTTGGCTCTCATTGTCCAACTCCATCTGCTAGCCCTCACTTAGGTGAGTCTCCCAATGGTCTGAAATATCTGACCAAAGGCAACCAATTAGAGCAAACCCCCTTTATTTCCAAAATTATGTAAAAAAACATACCAAACTCTTCCCTAAACAAAAGCAACCCAGGCCAAAACACCAAATTAGTATCATAGGGGATAAAAACCTCTTCCCCTACTCAAAAACCAGTCATTACCAACACCCCAAACGTTATATAAAATTCGCTCTTCAGCTCAAAACAAAACTAAGCACGTTCTACTTGGGGACCTAAAATTTCAGAGCAAAAGCCTATTCAGCCAGTCAACAATCACACAATTTCGAACCTTAGGGGTGGAAATATGGGTATAGGGAAACCTTCCTTCTCTTCCTCATAACCTCTCTCAATTTCCTCTTCTCAATGACTAGAGTCAAAGTTTCAGACCTGTTGAACCACGTTTTCCCTATAGAGCTGAAACTTGAAAGCAAAAATCCACTAAGCCAGGAAACATTCTCACAATTCTAAATCTTAGGAGTGGAAATATGAGTATAGAGGAACCTTCCCTCTCTTCCTCACAACCTCTCTCGTTTTCATCTTTTCGGTGATTGTGGGTCGAAATTTCAGACCTGTTATGTTCTTATACTTTTTATACACTTTTGTTATTAGCATTTTGATTCTCTCTTGTCAAAGCACCAATAGCCTTTTTTCATTAAACATTTGGAATTTTGGGCTTGATTCTCCACCATAAACACTTCTAAAGAACCCAAGAGGAGATTTGGGCTGTTTTCGCATTTTCCGCCCTTGTCGTAAAAACGTCCCCGACACAATGTTAGCAAAGCAAGCTTGGTGTCTTGTTACCAGCACACACTCCCTCTTCTTTAGGGTGTACAAAGCAAGATATTTCCCTAGGTGTTCTTTCATGGAGGCAGAGTTAGGACACAATCCCTCATTTGTATGGCGTAGCTTACTTGCTGCAAGAGAATTTATTCGGGAAGGGTCTACGTGGAAGATAGGAAATGGGCAGAGTGTTGAAGTTAGTGACAAAACTTGGCTACCCCAGCCTCCTTTGTTTAAACCAAGTGCAAATACTAAAATGAAAGTGGGGGACCTCATCGATCAACAGACCATGCAATGGAACCGCTCTCTGATACAAGCCACCTTCATGCAACCTACACAAACAGCCATACTTCGCACCCAACTCAGCAATATACGGGCCCGAGATAAACTATGCTGGAAAGAAAATAAAACGCAACACTTCACGATCAAAACAGCCTACCAGGTGGCACTCCGTATGCACCGCGAGACAGGGGCTGAACACTCAAGCGTGAGGGACGATAAGAGGTTTTGGAGTAGGATCTAGAAGTTGAACGTACCACCAAAAGTCCGGAATTTCGTTTGGAGAGCATACACAGACATACTACCTACCCAAGCTAACCTTTATCGAAGAAAAATTCCAATTGACCCGTTGTGCTCTATCTGTGGATATACCGATGAAACGGTGGAGCATGCTATCTGGGAATGCCCCCTAGCCAGTAACGTGTGGGCGGTGGCTCGGGGTAGACTTCAGAAGTGTGTGGCGTCGGCGCAATGTTTCTTCCTCTTAGCCTGAGACCTGGAAAAGAAGCTCACGGGAACGCAGTCGGAAACTTCGGCGACGCTGGCATGGGCCATTTGGAATGCCAGGAACAAGTATTGTTTTGAAGACAAACAGTCCCACCTAACGGACATCCTACAGGGTTCTATGTCTCTGGTGCAGGACTTCCAATGCCTAAATGGGTCCACGGCAGAACCGGATTAAGCACATGGGAGGCCAACGTTTTTCAACCGGAGGGGACAATACCATCCAGTTTACGTATACATGTTTTTATTTTTCTTATGCAGTGGCTCATACCATGAGGTTTTTGTTTTTGGGCCTCGGTTACTGTATACTTATTGGGTGTCAAAGCCCATTTTTTCAATACAATAAAACTCCTATCTTCACAGTCAAAAAAAAAAAAAAAAAAAAAAAAAAAAGAAGATCTGGCAAAAAGTAAGAAAGAGAAAAATAAATTCTATACAATGTATGAAAGCGTCTTCCCCAAAAATTCTCCCCTCTAACACGATACTAAAAAAACAAAATGCTAGGACTACAAAAAAATCAAAATTTTTGTCACAATTATCCATGTGACAGGTTGAGTGATGGAAAGTGATAAAAAATCATCATAGTATGTCTTTTAAAATAGTTATGCCAAAAGTTGTAACTTTTTATGTAATTCTAAAATTAGTAAATTACTCTACTTTTAAACCAATAGTTTCTTTCTATAATGTACTATCTTACCAATAACCCTTCCCAAGGTAAATTAGAGAGAATTCAGAAATTCTCAACTGTCCAACCTATTGAAATATATTCAATTTCTTTTATGTTCAAGAGGACTTTATTATTTCTAAAAAAAAAAAAAAGCAAGCTTATTATTTGTGCATTTGGCATTATATTATAAAGAGGTTTTTTGCTTAATTTATATACTATTTGCGAATCTCACACAATTTTTTGTCTCAACTTTATCACAAATAATCTAACTTTCACAATATTAGAACAACTTATTTAGAGGGGTGTGTATGTTCATGAGAGGGGGGGGGGGGGGGGGGGAATGGTGTGATAAACCTAGATTTTAGAGAAGTGAGATAAAGAGTTAAGCTAAGAGGAAAAAAGGATATGAATATTGCTAGAAGAGCTTTTCCTTTTTTTTTTTTTTTTAATAAGTGTTGTAGTATGTTTCATAAAAGAAAAAAGAAAAAAGAAAAAGGTGTTGTAGTATGTGTATTGTGTAGTTTTGATAGCATAGTGCAGTGCTGTTTCAAAGTATGAGGGAGCAAGTTTGTGTTTGGGATTAGAGTTTAAAGTAAGCTTATTTTATTATTTAGCTTATTTTCGTTTTTATTCATGAGTCACACTGCACTTTTTTATATTATTCATGAATCTCACTATACTATTTTAACTAGTTTTTACTTTTATCTACAATATTTTCAATAAAATGTTTTTAATTTCAGCTAAATAAGTTATTCTTAGTCAGATTTTAAGTCTAAACCAATGCCCAAAAAAAAAAAAAAAAAACTCAAATACGGAGCTCATTCATGAACAATCCTACGCATGGCAAACTGGCAACACAAACAAAAGAGCCACCCAATATTCAAGAGTACTTTCAAGTATTTTCATGATTAAATCCTCCCACCCTATTGTAATTTTCAACTTATTAAAAAAAAGAAAAATAAAAGAGCCCCACATCTTGAGTTCTTGACGTGTATTGTCTTTCATGTGGACAAAAATGAACCAGCAGCACTAGGGACCATTGATGCCAAGTAATATTGAATTTTGAATTGCAAATGTCAAAGAATCCCAAAGTAATAATGATGTAAACTTTGAAAGGTTTACTTTGTTATCGGATCTCATTACATCTTTGACTCTATCGTAGGTTGAAGAATGAAGCGGTGGAAAATATATGATTGAATTACATCCGCTCGATCTGTGACTGTGACCCTATTCCCCAAGTAATCGGATCTCATTACATCCGAATCTGATTGCCACCAAATAGCTCAACACCTTTTTTTTTAATCAATGTGTATGAAAGTGATATATTGACATGACAAATAATTTAAAAATTAAAAAAGAACCATCACTTTCTTTAGTGAAACTTCTTGTCTAGTAGGAACAGAAATTTTGTGTCGGAAAAGTCCATTCGGATGACAATAATAGGATATAGGCTCCGATATGAGAAGTTCGGTTTATTTGAGGCAGTACACAAAAAGTCCTAATATGGTTTCTCGGATCATTTAAATCTTCTTAGAAATGCAAATGACAACAAAACAACGCACGTTATTGCATACTTAATATTGTAGACTTGTAGTACAATAATAAAAGATAAAAGATTATTGGGTAACATTCACTTTGTGGTCCGTTGTTGACTCGAAATGTCAATGACGAAAGTTCTGTAATTTCATCTTATCTTTTTTATTATTATTATTATTATTATATTTTTTTTTAAGTTAAATGAAAAGACATTTGTCTTTGTATAACTTTAAACTTTAACACCCAGGGAAAAGGAATATACACCATTCTTAAATTTATTCGCATGGACAGGTTGAGGCTCGGATGTTGCAAGATTCCTTCTTATCTGCATTGTGTCTATATCGTGGGTAGGATAGACGGTAAATAGGCCACAATTTAAATGGTCCATTTAAATTGAGAGAGAGGGGAGGGATTAGAATCGAGTAAAGTAGATAAAAATTGGCTTAAAATTAGTTTATTTTCAATCAACTATGTTAGGTTCTAAGAATTAGGAACTAATATATTAGAACTTTAATTTGTAATGTTGGCAAATCATGATCAAAACATTCTTTAAGTTGTGTTAGACTTGCTCAAAGTATGGCTTTTTATGTAAAGTTGGAATCAAGTTGACTGCAGAATTACTGTACACTTTTTGCCTGACTCGATCGATCGAAAATCGTGAAGAACGTTTTTCTGCAGAATTTTTCCAACTCAGCCCTAGCCCATTTAATGTATAGGGTTTTATGTTTTGCCCTAAATATATAAGGGAAAACCCTAGCCACGTTTTTAGAGTTCTGAATGCTGTATTTGTGAATCTAATTGTTAGATCTAGAGGTGTTTACCTTCACATTCACTTAGGGTTTTCAAACTCAAGATTCATGTCAAAAGGTTGGTAAATCATACAATTGTAGAACAAAAGAGCTTCAAGATATACAAGCAGGTGTTGCTTTGGCTTTACTGAAGAATTCAAGGAAAGAAGGAGTACGTGGATCTCGGAGCTGTCACATGGTCGTGGTAGCAAGTTTCCTACAGGCAGGTAGCAACAGGATGTTAGTGGTCTAAGTCGCTATTGTGTAAACTTCGATTCTTTCATAGTGAATTCGTTTTACCTTGAGGATAGCTAGGTTAAATCCTCCACAGGTTTTTTTACCGGTTTGGTTTTCCTGGATCATCATATCATGTGTTCTTTATTATTCCGCACTTTTACATGATTTGATATATTTGTGTTAACCTAGATCTGTTTAAATTACCAAAGTTAATCACTTGACTAATTATCTAGATTAATATGTTTGGGTTTAAGGGGTCTAAACGAACTCACAAGTGGTATCAGAGCGGGTAGCTTTTGTTTTTGATCCTTTGATCTTTGAGCTGATCCTTGACCCCTGTTGTCATGGAACACGAACACTCTCTTATTGTTCCACCTCATTTTGATGGGAACAATTATGCTTATTGGAAAGTAAGGATGAAAGCATTCCTGAAATCCATTGATGAGAGAGTCTGGAACTTCGTTGAGTACGGATGGGAGAAGCCCACTGCTCCTGTAAGTGAGTGGCAAACTTCTCAAAAGGAGGCAGCTGCTTTTAATAGCAAAGCTATGAATGCTATTTTCAATGTTGTCTCTATGGAGGAATTTAAGAAAATCTCTAATGTTGAGGTTGCTCATACTGCTTGGAATATCCTCCAGACTGTGCATGAAGGCACAAAGGCAGTTAAAATAAATAAATTGCAGCAATTAACTACTAGATTTGAAAGCATTAGAATGAATGATGATGAATTTTTTGATAAATTCTATGCTAAACTGAATGATATTGTTAATTCTGCATATAATTTGGGTGAAATCTATGATCAACCTAAAATTGTTAGGAAGATTCTTAGATCTTTGACTGAGGACTTTAGACCCAAAGTGACTGCCATCACTGAAAGCAAGGATGTGGATTCCATCCCTGTTGATGAACTTATAGGATCTCTTCAGTCCTATAAGTTGGACCTACCCAAGACAAACAAATCCAAATCAATGGCTCTTAAGTCTGTTGATGATGTTGAGGATGATGGATTTAATGATGAACTCTCTACTACAGAGATTGCCTATCTTGCCAAGAACTTTAGAAACTTTCCTAGGAACAATAACAGAAGGGCAAGAGGCAAGAACACTGCTGAACCTAGAAATTTTAGGAGGAATGATCCCACTAAAGTTAATAACACTGGAAAATCTAAAGAGAAAGTAGGTCAACCTTCTAATAATTATTTGGGTCAACAATGTTATGGATGTCAAAGGTATGATCATATGAAATCTAAATGTCCCACATACTTGAAGTCTAAGGGTAAGGCTATAGCTGTAACCCTTAGTGATGATGAAGTTTCTGACAATGAATCCGCTAGTGATGAGGGTGGAAACTTCATTGCTTTCACTGCTACTACTGTAGTTAATGAAAGCATGTCTGTTGAAGAAAACCCTTTTGATGGAGAACTCTCTGAAGATGCAAATTTACAAGAAGCCTATAATAAACTTTGCAAAGTTGCTGCAAAGGATGCCATGAATGTTGATTTAGGCTTGAAGAAAATTGCATCTCTTGAACTTGATAAGAAAAAATTTGCTTGTGAAATTGTTTGATGCAAATGAACTTTTGAATAATGTAAAAACTGAAAACATGTTTTTACTTAAATTATCTGTTGCTAGAGAACAAAATAATAGGTCTGCAAGCTCCAAACTTGATTACATGTTGAGTGTTCAAAAGTCTCCTTCTGACAAGACTGGCTTAGGTTTTGTGAAAAGCATCTCTGTGCCTGAATCTCATTCCACAAATTTTGTTCCCTCTTCTGAACCTCCTAAAAGTGAGATTGTCAAACCCTTGGTGAGTGAACCTGTTAAATCTGTAGATGTTACTCCACTTAGGAAATTTAGGGTTGATCTCCAAGAGTCTCATTCTAGAGCTTCTACTTCTACTAAAGACAAGTTGCATGATAAGCCTGCATGGGTTTGTCATTTTTGTGAAAAGTCTGGACACATTCGTCCAAATTGTTTTAAGTTGCAAGCTGTAAAGCGAGCAAATAAACTTAAAGTACATGTGCCTCAAGCACAAGATCCTATGGTACTTATTGGTGAATTGGTAAAGGCGTTAAACCTTTATTCCAATCCTGGAGTTGCTCAGAATTCTAATGTGAATCATAACTCCAATACAAGAGTTGTATCTAAAAAGTTTTAGATGCAAAAGACTCGACCTAATTGAGTCTATCTGACATGGTCCTTGTGCTTCATTGCTCTATCTTTTGTGACCTTTGTTTCTAGGATTTGCATTGCATAACATTCATGCATTTCATTCTAGAATGTTTATTCCCTTTATATAAAAAAAAAATTGCAAATTGTGTTTTTGCTATATTTTCCTTGAATTTGAAAACAAGGTTGGTCAATCAAATTTTACATAACATATGTATGTACCTTGTTTAGCTTTGATGCACTATTATCATTGCACTTTACTAGCTAAAGTTTTGTAATGCATGTTGTGTGGGAAGATGCTATATTTGTTGATCACATGATCTTGATCTTGAAGTCTTATGTCTTTGATTGACGGACTTGATCTTATTGAGAAAGGCATAAATAACCATCTCACCACTGTTTATTAGCTAATCATAAACACCTTAGTGCATATCATAAGATTTTGTGCTCGAGAAAGTGTAGCACATGCACAAAAAGAACATAAGGTGTAGCCTCTAAATAAAATTGGTGTGTACATTATTGGGCTATAATAATTTCACAATTCAAATAAAATTGGTGTATACATTATCCCGGCTATTATTAAGTTTCTAATCAATTAAATTGAATATTAATTTTGAGGCAAATCAAGAAACTTACATGATTGCAAGCTTTTATTCTAGGAGATGTGAGAGTTATATGATGTAACTCTTTAAGTAATAGTCTCTTTCAAATTCATGTGATGGATTTTGTAGAAATTGTGATTGATTATTATGTGCATATCACCTCACATGTCTCTCAAGCTTATGCTAGTTGCACACACTACACAAGTTATTCTTTACTAAACTGTGTACATGTATTCGTGTGTTTTTGGTCTGACCAACCAAGTTTGAAAATTTCTTGAAATTAATGCAGAACATGTTTGCTTATTTAAATGGTTGAGGGATATTAAGAGAAAATCTTGCTTTGAGAGATCTGGGTTAAAAACATGGGTTTTTAGAAAACATTTCGTCTCATACTCATGCATTCTATTCATAAAATCTAATGCTTTGAGGAGTTTCAGCACTGAAATTGCTTGGTTTTTGAAAAATCTGTTTTTCCAGATTTTCGATCGATCGAAAGTATTTTTCAACCGATCGAAAATGTTTTTAAAATCTCAGAAAAGTCTCTGGTTGTTTCGATCGGTCCTCGATTGATATTGGATCAATCGAAGGATTTTCGACCGATCGAATGTAATTTTCGATCGATCGAAAATCGGACTGAGTGTTTTTTTAAAAAATGATTTTTCTCACGTGATTCTTCACTTTTTCAAAAACTTTTCAACTCCTTTTTCACTCTACCAACCGGTCAAGCCTACTTTTGCTGATTTTTGTCGTTTTCCTCCGTTCTTTTTGCATCAATCCTCTCTCCCAAGGCCGGTAAGACTCTTTTGCCCTTTCTTTTGTTTTTATTTTCAAGTTTCATGCATTTTTTGGTTATTTTCTGGATTTAGAGTTTTGGTGATTTTGGAATTGTTTTTGTGTGTTTCTCTCTCAAATTAATTATGGGTTTTTGTGGGGACACTATATACAAGCACTACAAGTGGTTTAATTTGATTACTTTGGTGTTTTGTGGTCAATTTGAAAATCTAGGGCTTGAAATTGATGAATTTGGGGATTTTGTTCTAATAGATATAAATTGATGAAATTGACTTGTTAGATTGATTAATTTGATCATTATATTGAGTTATATACCTGTTGTGTTGATCAATTTATCAATTAATTGAGTTTTAAAAAATTGGGTTTTTCAAAATTGGGTATTTTTAATTTAAAACTCATGCTCAAGTCAATTTTGTTAATTTGGATTATATTTAAACTTGTCACTGCATTAGTTCATGCATCATTTGTATATTTTGTTCATGCATCATATAGATTGGTTTTCTATATTTTTTGCTGTGCTAACTTGCAGTCTGCCCTTAGTTTTTGTTTTTGCTCTTCTCTTTTTGTGTCTCTCTTTTCTTTCCTTAGCACCATGCCTAGGAAAACTAGAGTCCATAGGACTTCTGACCCTTCACCTTCATTTGATAGTGATCGATTTCCTAGTGAGAAGAACCAAGAGACCTATGAGACCCTTAATCTTAGGCGTCATATTTGGGCTGAGCGTAGGGTTATTCTAGATGAGGTTGATCCTGAGGTGAGTCGTAACTTTGAGCGTCAGGGTTGGTTATCTTTACTAGATTTTGAGCATCCTCCTCCTGCTACCTTGATTAGAGAGTTCTACTCGAACCTCTCTATCCACATCTATGATACCAACACCTTAGTTAAGGTTTGGTTACGAGGTGTGGAGTATCGTATTACCCCTTCGGTAGTGTCTGATGCTCTTAGGGTGCCTATTGTTGATCATCCCGTCTTTCCTTATGAGGAGTCTCTGCCTCTTGATGATGTTATGTCATACATCACTGGGTCTTCTATCCAGTGGGGTTCTGATCCTCAGATTACATCTGCTGAGCTTTCCGAGCTTCATTATCTCTTCTTCAAGATAGCGTGTCATTCCTTGTGGCCCATTTCTCATCTCCATACCATCCCTCTTGAGCGATGTGTGTTTTTGTATGCGCTTGCTACTGATGCCCCTATCAGTTTTCCTCATTTGTTCCTTCGTTCTTTGAACGAGGTACATAGGTCTAGTTCTACGGCTCATACTTTATTCTTTCCTGTTTTTATTCATAGGATTCTCCTTCACCTAGGTTTAGGTGATTTTCCCGCTTCTGAGCCCATACACGTTATTGATCCTATAGGTGCTACCTTTTTGAGGCAAAGGGCTGCTCAACTTCGAGCTAGCTCTAAGCGTCCTAGGGTAGAGCTTTCCGGTATCACTCCACCTCCTTCTTCTTCTACAGATGCTCCTGCAACTGCGACGTCTGCTGATCCTACTGCTGCTGCTGATGATGCTCCTCCACCTTCTCCTTCGGATGTTTCTGATATTCATCGGACTCTGGACACTGTCATGACCGTTTAGGCGGCTCATGGTCAGCTTCTGATGGATGTCCTTGATGAGCTTTGAGCTTTGAGAGCGGATTTGGCGAGTTTTCGTCGTTCTCCTCCGCTGTCTCCTTTTGATGATGATTGACTGCCCTTTGGCAATTCGTTACAAAAAGAAAGAGTGCATTCTATTGAGGAGTTCATGCCTTGTAGAGGAGATTTTTTGTCTTAGGGGGAGTTGAGTTTTTGTACCTTACTGTGACACTGTTGAGCTTGTGGAGTTATTAGATTGTATCTAGGTGCTTCACTGTGTATTTACTTTTTTGGCTCATAATAGTGGAGATTTTTTTTTTTTTTTTGGATACATTTTTATGTATTTGTTTCTTGTTTCATTATGCTACTTTGCTTATTGATTTATATTTATGATGTTCTTCATGATATATGTCTTTATTTTGTGCCATGTGAAATCAAGAAGTTATTTTTTATATTCCTTATATTTTTCACACATGCGTTTATGTATTTGTTAAGTGTTACAGGAATATACATGTTGATTCAGTCGTGCTGCTGTCTACTTTGCAACTGTTAGATAGTAGTTAGGTTGAATTTGTTTGGTGGCTTTTAATTTTGTAATGGGCTGTTTCAATTTGTAAACTTTGAGCTTTTTGTTAAGTTTGTGTTTTGTCACGGATTGCCAAAGGGGGAGTTTGTTAGGTTCTAAGAATTAGGAACTAATGTATTAGAACTTCAATTTGTAATGTTGGCAAACCATGATCAAAATATTCTTTAAGTTGTGTGTTAGACTTGCTCAAAGTATGGCTCTTTATGTAAAGTTGGAATCGAGTTGACTGCAGAATTACTGTGCACTTTTTGCCTGACTCGATCGATCGAGAATTAGACTCGATAGATCGAAAATTGTGCAGAACATTTTTCTGCAGAACTTTTCCAACTCAGCCCTAGCCCATTTAATGTATAGGGTTTTATGTTTTGCCCTAAGTATATAAGGGAAAACCCTAGCCACGTTTTTAGAGTTCTGAATGCTGTGTTTGTGAATCTAATTGTTAGATCTAGAGGTGTTTACCTTCACATACACTTAGGGTTTCCAAACTCAAGATTCATGTCAAGAGGTTGGTAAATCATACAGTTGCAGAACAAAAGAACTTCAAGATATACAAGCAGGTGTTGTTTGGGCTTTGCTGAAGAATTCAAGGAAAGAAGGAGTCCATGGATCTCGGAGCTGTCACATGGTCGTGGTAATAAGTTTCCTACAAGCAGGTAGCAATAGGATGTTAGTGGTTTAAGTCGCTATTGTGTAAATTTCGATTCTTTCATAGTGAATTCTTTTTACCTTGAGGATAGTTAGGTTAAATCCTACCCAGGTTTTTTTACCGGTTTGGTTTTCCTGGGTCATCATATCATGTGTTCTTTATTATTCCGCACTTTTACATGATTTGATATATTTGTGTTAACCTAGATCTGTTTAAATTACCTAAGTTAATCACTTGACTAATTCTCTAGGTTAATCTGTTTGGGTTTAAGGGGTCTAAACGAACTCACAAACTATACTCTTTTCGAAACAGGCCTTAACCTTTCAGTACTTTTGACCACTTTGACCAGCTCAAGTACATATAACTTCAAATATAATTTTGATTAGAAAAATACATAAAAATGAAAACATAAATACATATAAATTTGATACAGAATTAAGTTGCTAAAAATATAAACTTAACAAAAATGTACACTTGTTATCAAATTTCATTTCTGTCGCTTTGATTCTATAGGGATCTCAATACATGCAAAGAAAATATTTGGCATAAACAATTTCATTTGAATTGCAAATTTCCTTTTAGTGTTTGTAAATAAACTATATTTTTCATACAGGCAAAAAGGACAGACTGTTATTTTTCAAATTTGTCAAATTCTCTGTCTAAATTTTGTGAGCCATTCATGTAATTAAATTAAATTTTAGGAAAAATAAAACATTTTACTTTCTTTTTGAAATTCCATATAGTCGTAATTTTGAGAGAGAGAGAGAGAGAGAGAGAGAGAGAGAGAGAGAGAGAGAGAGAGAGAAGAAAAGGCAAGTTGCTAAATTTATCAAAAATCTTATAATTAGTTCTTAGTTTGGGTTGTTTCTTCTTAGATTTTAAAAAGAAACCCTTCTCTTTATTTTTTGCTGGGGAGCATGGGAGGGGATGCCTAGAGCCATCCAAAAAGGCCAAGCATATATAAGAATTGAGAGTTACCCCTTGTCTCATCAAGAAAAAACACGAGAGAACTCTCTCAGTCAAGCAAAAATGTTATGCATTTCCTCTATTTTAAATGGCTTCTTCAATTTTCAAAGTGTAAATCTCGAGGATATCATTTCTTCAACTGTTTGAAAGAAGATGTACCAAAAAGTGAGAGACCAAGAAAGAGAAAAGAATTCTATAAAATGTTAAAATATTTTCTCTGAAAATTCTAAGACTACAAAAAAAATTACAACTATCCAGATTTATGAGTGATGGAGAAAAGGTGGTGGGTTAATGTGAATATGATAGGCAACTAGTCACAATTTATTATGTAGAATAGTTAGGCAACTAGTCATGGTCTGTTTTGTCTACCTTGAAAAAAATATTAAATACATTGACTTGAAAATCCCATAAATTTGGATTCAACAAAAATAATTTTGTCCCCCCAAATATAATTCTTAACCTCTTAAATAAAAATAAAAACTCAAATAACAACAATAAAAATTAGCCCAAACAATGAATAAAATATTCAACAAAAGTTCTATTCAAAAATAAAAAATCAAAAAAATCATTCAAATTTGTAACTCATTTAACATATTTCTTAAAAATAATCTCAAATTTCATCTTTCCTAAAAAAATGATGCCAAGAAAGATATTGTGACTGTAAATTCTCATCGGCAACACCAGAAGCTCTACTCTCCTCGGTTGCTTGGCTCAGAGTTTCTGCATGTATCTTCTCTCTCTCTCTCTCTCTCTCTCTCATAATTTCAAACTTTTTCTCACTTTATTATTATCATTTCTACATTCTTATCAATTCCCATTTTATTTCTCATCAGTCTTTTTTTGCTTTTTTATTTTGTTAGTAAAAGAAAATTGTAATACTTCATGTATTTGAGTCTCTTATTATTAGATGGGTCCAGTTAATGTATGCCCTTAGGGCATACATTAACAAATCAGTTTTTGGAAAAATTTTATCGAGAATTGATATAATTGTCAAAACTTTTTCAATTCTCAATAAAACTTTTTTCCAAAAATGGTATATTATTGTGTGCCCTTAGAGCACACGTTAGTAAAATCCTTATTATATTTTATATAATTTAAGTTTCTTAGTTACTACTCTAAAAAAAAAAAAAAAAAAAATACTAAAGTCGCTAGTGTCTGTGTTTAATTTGTGTAACTTGTTTTAGAATATTAAGGTCTCACAATTTTGTGTAATGTGTGTATGCGGTATTAGTATCTCTCTGAACTTGAAAAATTAGAGTTAAGAGATACTAAATTATAACAAAAAATTACATATAAATATCAAAATGTGCACACCAAACAGTTAAAAAACAAACAAACTTTTGAGGGGGGAGATTTAAACCCCCTCCTTATAAATATCAAAATATGCTAATTATGTTACAAAATTAGTGGATGGTAACAAATATTTTGCTATGGTGCAAAAACAAAATAACTGAAAATACCGTACGAAACTTATCAATAATGAACAATCCTTTGCATGGGCAGCACAAACAGAAAAGACCCCAGACTTTGATGTGTATTTTATTTATATTTAAAAACCAAAGAAAAAAAAATTAATACAATATCTTCTTAAAAAAAATGATTTCTTTAGTGAACACCTACCTTGTAGGAATTAAAATCCACGTTTACCAAAAAAAAGAAAAAGAAAAAGGAATTGAAATGCAAAATCTTGAGATTGTTTCTCGGATTTAATCCCCTCCGAAATGCAAAATCTAGCCTCTTTTCTTTTCTAGCCAAATAGCTCACGAAGTCTGTCACAGTGTTTGCTTTGTCTCTCCTCTTTTTTGTTCTTATGTTTTGAAGACTTTTAACTTGGTCCATGAGTTTTTCAACAAATTTTCATTTTGGTCTTTGCCATCATCTATAGAAACTACTTAGGTGATTGCTGGTTTGTAGATCTAGTACACTTAGGTGACTTATTAAATAAAAATAAAATATGTAATTGATAGGCAAAACATGATTAGGCATCTTGTTAGAGAGCCCTAATTGAACATGGATATGAATTTCAATAAAACCATACAAATGGGAGATTTAGACTATGATTCTTCTTATAAAAAGGGAAAATACAATCTCAATGAAACAATACTAATATATAGAAAATAGGCAAAAATGCAAAACTGACCTTCTAACTTTCACTCTTTTTCATTTCAGTCCTCTAACTTTCAGTTTTGTCAATTCAGTCATCTATCTTTCAATTTTTGTTAATACAGGATTCCGTTAAATCTCAGTTGTGGCTGTTGTTAATGTCACTGAGTTTTCCCCTTTATTTTATTTTATTTTATTTTTTTAATTTGGAATTAAGGTGTGTGATCTGTGGCCTCGACTCAATTTTCGTCAGGCTGATGTTCCTAAATGCGAACACCGACAGGACCTTGAACAGGACCGAGGTCCCCTTGTCGTGTGCGAACACATTGCTCTTCTTGGATGGGCAATCGGTGCAAGGTATTATGGGCTCTCAGGCCAGCATGACGAGCAGGGTCACGTTGCTCGAGTCGTCCTGGATTCCGTCGACGAGTATGTTCAGCCCGTAGAGACCCGCGACGCGTGCATTGGCTATCGCGGAGGTTGTTGGCAGCGACGAACTCGGCCGCTCCTGCCGTGTTGTCGATTGCCTCGCGTGCGACATTGAGGCCGAGTTTCGTGAGGGTGAGTTCGCATTGAGCTAAGGCTTGTGGGTGTAAGATGACTCGGGTTAAGTACTCTTTTCAGACCCCCGGTAAAGCCAAGAGGCAGTGGTGTACGGGTAATTGGACCTCGCCGACTATGTGGAGCCAGTGGCAGAGTAAGAGATCGTAGTTTCAGAGTACGCACCGGGAACACCTTGGTAAGCAACCCGGAGCTACGACCCATGCATCAGAGCCAGCGACAGGTCTATAATAGTTACAGCTTCGCTGGCGGCCTCTTGTTGTTATTGTTGTTGTTCAAGGTCCTGTCGGCGTTCGCGTTTAGGAACATCAGCCTGACGAAGATTGAGTCGAGGCCACAGATCACACACCTTAATTCTGAAATTTAAAAAAAAAAAAAAAAAAAAAAAAGGGAAAACTCAGTGACATTAACAGCAGCCATAACTGGGATTTAACGAAATCCTGCATTGACAAAAGTTGAAAGATAGAGGATTGAATTGACAAAACTAAAAGTTAGATGATTGAAATGAAAAAGAGTGAAAGTTAGAAAGTCAGTTTTGCAGTTTTGCCTAGAAAATATATGACTTCATGTAAAACATAAACACACGATCATTTTATTAGATAGGAAAATGTTTACCTTTAAATTGATTTGAAAAAAAGACTTCTCCAACTCACTACAAGGTGATTGATAAAACTATTCACGTGTATTTTTAATTTATCATGTAATTTGTTTAAATAATACACATGAATGATTTTATAAACGGCCAAGTGAGGAGATAGAGAAAATTTCTTTAAGCCGATTTAGAGGAAATCTTTATTTCACTAGATAACAATGTTACTAAAAATACCCAAACGCACAAAATCTCCCAACAACAACATAATGGTATCAGCCCTGAACTAGAAGAAGCTGAATAGGAAAACGGGGAGCAATAAGACACCATAAATAGCCCAAGTGAAAAACTTGAGGTTCAACGGCAAGGGAATTGAAATTGTGAGGAAGAACGCAGTGGCCGCAAAGAAGACTGCAACTTTCTCTACCACTTGAGTTGTGTCTAGAAACTTGGAGTTGATAAGTTTGGCAACAAAAACAACAGAGAAAGTGAGTACCAAAGCGAGAAAAAGTAAATGGAAAGATGTAGGAAGTTGGGATGGAGTTTTCACGAAATGGAGTGCTATTCCATGGAGTGCATCTCCTATTCTTATAAGAACAAGGTTGAGGGTGAGGTTATTTGGGGTGTTGTCACTGCAATTATTGAATAACTAGTAAGTTGCCTGTGCAAAGCACGAATAATGTTGTAATGTTTTATGTAAAATGGCTTTGGAGAATGCTATACATATATTATTTAGCATAATTATTATAGAATTTTGTTTCTAATGAGTTCATCATAAGAAGCAACGATTATAAATTGCACACATATCCATTATAATTAATGAGAAATAAGAAAACAACTTCGGAGGAATATTGTAGAATAAAAGTTGATATAGAATATGTCTTTCTTTTTCTTCTTAATTCGAAAACAAAAATACACATCTCAAACACTCACAATTAATCACAATCTTTACAAAATCCACAAGTCCACAATGTCTGACCTTAACATAATAGTCAATCTATGAAGCTTGCTAGTAAAACTAAATTCAAACTAAACCTTAGTCTCTAGCCATGTTTTTTATTCCAAAGTTGGGTATCATTTGTTGTGTAGTGTTTTATCATGAATTGTAGAAGGGTAACAAGACATATATTTACAATCTCTAAGAAATTAAAGAAATCAGCATTAAAAAAAGGTACCACCGTCCTCCACATTTCAATGCTTGATCAAATCCTATTAAAGCTCAAAATTAATAAATTTTTCTAGGACTACAGTTTGTGCCAAATTCAAATTTGGCAACACTATGTCATTTTTTGTAAGTCTCCCAAACTAATATGAATTTGACCTTTTGCAATATGTAGTTATTTAACAATAAAACTTTCAAATTTTCGTCATACATAGAGCATTTTGTACTTCAACATAGCAACTTGCCAAATATAAGCATGTACATGCCTTAAAACTAAATGTTATTATTAATAACAAAAGCAAATTCTTTTTTTTTTTTTTTTTTTTTTTTTGGGGAATGAAAGGCATATCCCAAAAAAATGACAAAGAATCAACATTGATAAAGGGCTAAGTTAAAATCAAAGAAGAAAGAACGCTTAATTGAAATAGGCATGAAAAATTAAATTTATATTGTGTGAATATCTTGCAAGAAAATATAGTTAAACCAAGAATTCCACATACGGCGTTCAAGCCCTGTAGCAAAACCAGACATCGCTTTGTCCATAGAAAAGCATAAACCTCTACACACCTTCTACAATCGTTACTTCTATTTAAACCCATATGCTTTCAGTTACATCTTATGGACAATGAAGCCTTACTCGATCAAGAACCAAAAGTCCCTCAAACATCCCCACTTCTATTAGTCAAGAATCCAAGTACCATACTCTTCATTTGGCTTTTCAAGAAATGCTTCAACCTTAAAAAAATATTGACATGTCTATAAGTATTAAAAGATATAAATGCAATATTTTATGCCAATAATGCATGCTCAAAAATGTCCATAAGGACATGAAAAATTCAATATATCAATAATTATTTTTTCGTAGATAATCATCTTGATTTTCATCTATCTGATTTGAACCAAATTGGTTTATGCATTTGGTATAGAATGATAGATTATTAGAATTTTAAATTGAAATCTTCAAGACATGACAATTTCACTCTTACCAATATATAATAATAGTTTAATAAAGAGAATATTAGAGCATTCTCATCTGGTCCTTTAAAACCGGATGAAATGCAAAGTATGTAAGGATTTTCATTAAAAAAAATAAAAGAAAAAAGGAGCCTTACATAACCGGTCTCGCATTCCTGTAGCAAATTTTAAACATTGTTATAGTATCATGTATTTTTAGATGATACTATATAGCCTATGCATTCTTTCTTTTCCTTTTTTTATTCTCTTTCTTACTCAATATCTCTCTCAAACACACATAATCCTTTTTTATTCTTTTTCTGTCACTCAAACATGCATGACCTGTGTTAGGTGTAAAAATTTATTTTAATATGGTGTATTGTAAAATAAAGAATGTGATGTAAGGTCTGTTGTAAAAGTAGTAATGTAATATAAATCGAGTGGCCTTTTGGTGAGACAATGCTTTTCTTTTCTTTCTTTTTTGCATAAGCGGTTGGGAATGCTCTTAACAGAGTATGAACTAAGACAATATATAGCAATTATCAATATCATGAAGACCTGACATGTGCATTGAATTTTAAAAAGTAAAAAGAAAAATGAAATAAAAAAGAAAAGAAAAGGAGAAAGTACCTTGTATATGATAATTTCTATCACATATTTGAAATATTTGTACCAGATTTAGCAAGCATGGTCACTACAGCTAAATATAATAGCTTCTATAAAAGTATAATAAAAGCCAAAAAGTAATAGCAAGGAGTAGAGGTGACAATTTTTATCCAAACCCATGAATCCACCCAAAACTCACTTAATTTGGATAAGTCTTGACCCAACCCAATTAAATATTTGGGTTAAATGGATAAGCCCCAAATGGATAATTCAATTAAATGAGTTTTGATGGTTAAACCACTAGGTACCCAATTATCCATTTAAAATTTAAAGTTTAATACTTAAAAAAACAAAAAACCCTAACAAACAGAAAACATCCCAGCAGCTACCCAACCGCCTCTTCCACTATCTAATGGTAAAAATTTTCTCCTCCATTTTCTAGGCATTTTCTTAGCTACCAAACTAGACAAAATCTAAACATCTTTCCCTCTTCCTCTATCTAAAGCTTGTCTTTCTTAGTAACTCAGATAACAAAAAGCTTTTCTTCAATGGCACCCAGGAAATGACGTGTTGCTGAGGAAGAAGAGAAAGAGAAACCGAAGTCCGAGTTGGCAGTGCAGGTGACTCGAAGCGCGGCTCGGAGAGGTGCCAGTATTAACTCAGATAACTCAGTGGCTGAGTTGCAGAAGACCAAGTTGCAGAACACCGAGTTACCGACGGTGAAGAAGGTTGAGAAGGACGTAGAGCTCAAGGTGGTGGAGGAAGAAGTTGAGGAAGGGACAAAAACCATTGTGATTGAGTTTTTCTTCAGGTTTTCTGCTCTTTTTTTTTTTTTGTTTTCTTTGGGTACTTTGTCTCTGTTTGGTTGCAGAGAAAAGTGAAATAGAAAAATAGTGTCTTGATATGGTTTTCTCGCTGTTTTCGTTTGAAAGGTTAGGTTTTTTACTTTTTCGTGCTTTGCATATTATGTCTAATGTTTCTTGTTTGGTTGCCGAGAAAAGTGCAAGAAGAAAATTTTCTGCTTTATTTTTTTTTTCTTTGAGTACTTTGTCTCTGTTTGGTTGCAAAGAAAAGTGAAATAGAAAAATAGTGTCTTGATATGGTTTTCTTGATGTTTTCGTTGGAAAGGTTAGGTTTTACTTTTTAGTGCTTTGCATATTATGTCTAATGTTTCTTGTTTGATTGCCGAGAAAAGTGCAAGAAGAAAATTAGTTTCTTGTTGAATGGCTGAATATAAATTTTATAATGGGTTAAATGGGTGGGTTACTAATTAAATGGGTTAGGTTGATAATGGATAATTAATTTATATATAAATAGGTCATAAATGGATAAATGGGTCAATATACACCCAATCCATTTATGACCTAACCCGCCCATTTGCCACCCCTAGCAAGGAGAATCCTCTTTAAAATTTAAACTAATAAAAGCAACTATAACACTCAAATCATGTTCTTGTGTTTTTATTTTCGGAACATATGAGGTGGTCAATTTAATATGCAAAGCATAGTGTCCTTAACTTTAGTATGCAATAGGAAATGCAAATCATACGTAATATTGTTCAAAGAGCTTTGTTGAAATAATGCCTTTGAGTGGAATCTTGTAAAATGTTTGGATTCCTTTAAGAACCTCCTCGAGCCCATGCTTCTTAAGACAACAGAACTAGATTAATGAAATTAAAGATTAATTTTCCTCAAGTCTGAAACGTAAATTACAGTCTATTCACATAAGTGGGCATCAACTTCTAGGAAAGTTGACACTCCTAAAATTGAATTTATATAAGCTGATCATTTTTTAAATTCTTACCAAAACTTGTATTTGGCCAAATGCAAACCAATTTGTGTGGTTTCCAACAATATTTTGACAATATTTGTATAATCTATGAAGACCAATAATTTCATACATATAGTGTTGTTTTAGTCTATTGTAAGACATTTCTAGGCAACAACCATACATTACCCATTTCCCAACATTATCCACTACTTGTCTAAGCTACATATAATCATAAATTAAAATTAGAAAATAAAAGGAAAGAAAAATGTGTTGAGAATAAATTAAAATATTAATTCAAAGATTTAAGTGGAACCTTTACCTTACCCTATTGAGACCTACAGGAAGGTCAACAGCAATCAAGGCCATCAAAGGCATGCGGTTCATGGGATCAGCAATTGACTCAGGACCCTTTATTCCATGATTGATCTCTCCTTTCCTTTTTGTAGTCTACAAACCAACCAATTTACTGTTAAATCTTTTGAATTCTACTAATATCACTCCCACATACACAATAAAAATGTTGTAGAATGGGTGTCATTTAACATGACTTTCATAGCTGCAGACTTTTTTTTGTCTTTTTTTATTTATTTATTATGTTTTCTTTTCTTTTTTCTTTTTTTGGTCTAGTGACAAAATTCTCAAGTTAAGCAATCCATACACAATACAGAAAGGATAGCAAAACCAAAAGAGAGTCAATTTGAAGCAATTTACAATGTTACCTCTAGCACAGAGCATACTTACAGTGTATTGCTGCAATTTACAATATGAGCACATGAAAAATAGCTCACTGCTTCTACATTAATTGTTGTCTACAACAAAACACTCAGCTATTTTATCAAACAACTTGCATGCATGTAACAAAAATGTTGTTGCATGAGTCCAAACCAAAATAATAAAGCAAAACTTAAAGAGATCAAAATAACAAAGCAAAGATTTCAAGGAGTTTCTAGAGATTATATACCCATCTTTTATTGGAAGGATTAACTTACGATTCAATTTAGGATCCGAAGCATAGCTCTGAGAAAGAGATATAACACTTGAAGCAAATTGGCATCAATGGAGGAAGAAAGAGCAGAGGTATCTAATAGGATTTTGGTTATTCTCCAAAGAAGTGTTACACTGATTCATTTTCCTCGGTGTCCAGCAAGTTGTAAAGGCTGTAGATAGATATAGATAATGATTTCAAAAGAAACACGTTAGTGTGCATTAAATATAAAGGGGGAACTGAAGAGTTAAAAAAGAGAAAGAGATGAACTGCTTTTGCTAAGGCGATTAATTAAGTAACCTGCATTGTTTCTATTTCTAAATGCATGTAAAAATTAACTTTTTAAGAGGAGGTGAGGTGGAAGGTTAAATGCAATAATTACCCTAATATAGATCTAATAGAACGCCACATGGCAGAACCTCATGCACTCCCACATGAGGTCTTTGCTTTTATATATATTGATTGCACCAAGGGTACAAAAAACAAACAATTAAGCTACAAATAGCAATACAACCAAAAGTACAACACCACAGGTCAAATACAGCCAAAAGTACAACACCACAGGTTCACAATGCACAAGCAAGTGATCTAAACACCACTACTTTTACACATACAACACAATCCTCCAAGATTATGCCTCTCTCCTAATATTAACAAGGCTATCACATGTAAAGCATTTACCCCAAGTTGCTGTCCACATAAAGATCTTGCTATTCAGAGGGCTAAGGAAGCATATCTCAAGCAAAAATCTAGAAACAAATGGTTGAACTTTGGGGATCAAAACAATAGGGTTTTTCATTGCTTAATTAAAGCTAGCTAGGCAAGCATCAAATTCCATTAAATGTTTACAAGATCCGGATGGAAATCGATTTGAGGAACCTGCTGAGATTACAAAATTGGTGCTCAAAATTTTATCAAAATTTGTTTGGGTAATCTAATGCTACCAATGAGGCCTACATGCCATGTAATGAAAAGCTACCAATATGCATTTAAAAGCACTAATAATTGATGGCAACAACAAGAAACCTTCATATTCACTTACCATCTCCTTTTAGAGCAGGGCGATCAGCTTGTTTGGCAAAGCAACAGGCTGGAATAGCAAAAGATGTTGAAAGGTGATTCGGCTACCACAAAACTGTATCTACAAGAAAAGAAAAAGTGAGAAAGAACAAGAAGAATAAAAATAGAGTATAAAGACAACTCATTGCATGGACCAAATCCTATAAAATATTGTTTTTGGATTAAAAGACATTAACACAAACCACCCTTCATTTTTATTCATTTCATTCCCCATCACACAACGTATATATTTACAAAAGGATGAATCCAACTAAATATCAATTTCTGCCTTTACACTATCGTTGCCATGCCGATTATTTTACCCATTTGCTACACGTAGAATTTCTAACACTGATAAACCCACTCACACACACACACACAAACATCAAAAACACAAAAAACAAAAAATTCATGCTTTTACCCAATTTTCAAACCCTAACAATCCACCGTTTTCTACACTCCAAACCCTAAACTTCTACACACCCAACAGATCCACAATAATAATCCATCGAACAAAGAAACCCTAACGCACTGTTTGGTTAGTAGGAAATGGAAACAAAAAGTCATCATTTCGCAGATCTAATACACGATTCTCTTTGGCATCCCTTAAAAGTTTGCATTTTCAGAGTATCCAAACAGATTCAAGACTCACAAACAAAAAAAAAACTTGGTCAACAAAATCAAAGATTTGAGAAAAGCAAAACAGGGATAGCAACATCGGCATTCGGATCGAGAATAGGACGAAGTGAGTGACAGACCTGTTTGGATTTGGACAAAAGGCAGGACGAGAAGGCCATGATCGGAGTAGACTCTCAGCGGCGTCGTTTTGAGCTGTTTCTTCTTGTTCGAGCTGTTTTGGTTGATCGATGGGTGTGTTTGTGTGAGCTGAGCCTTTGTGGTTGTTGTTGTTGTTGTTGTTTTTTTTTTTTTTTTTTTTTTATATATATATATATACTAAATGTTTAAGCCGCATTAACCAATCGCAGCTCCGTTGAAGCTGCGTTTAGACATATTGAAAAAATAAATAAATAAAAATAAAAATCTGCTTATGGGTCTTGAAAACGCGGCCCAGCTAAGCTAAATGCAGCTACATCCCTTTCAAAGGTGGCTTTAGAGCTGCTCTGTAGCCGGATTTAGTGAACGCGGCTTCAAGTTCAGGGATGGAGCTGCGTTTTTTACAAACATAGCTCAAATTATCCTTTATAGCTGCATTTTATAAAAACGTAGTAAAAAAATGCAGCTTAAAAACGCGTTTTTTGGAGTAATGGTGATTCCAATTCTGTGGTTTGTGAAGCTTGTGGCAGTGTTGGTGGTGAATGTGATGATATAGGCAGGAGTGGGGACCTAGATCCTAAGATAGAACGAAGAAATGCTTTGAAACGATGGACAACATCCATGTTGATGTGTAGGTTTCGCTGTTCTATGTTCTGCCTAGCAACAACTGGAACTGGAGTTGGTGATTCCAGGTCTATGGTTTGTGACAGTTGTGACTGTGCTGGTGGTGAGTGTGATGATCTAGGCAGAAGTTGAGACATAGATTCTAAGATAGATAGAAGAAATGCTTTAAAACTATGGACAATGTCCATATTGATATGTATTTAGATTTGCAATGACTACGTGCAAAAACATGACACATATTTATAGTTGTAGTGAGGAAAGAAAACAGTGTATGAATCGTAAGAAAGCATATCCAAAAGGCCATCGGGTTGAAAGTTGGATTTTTTTTGTTTTTGTTTTTGTTTGGGAGATAAAATCAGATGGCTAGAATACTTTCATTCATCTATATGTTCAAGCACGCCCTACAAGAGATCCGAGGATTTAAAATCGGATTTTTTTTTTTTGGATAAAAGTTGGATCCTTAATCTATAACGTTGTATTTAGATCCGACAATTTTAAAATTAAAGAATTTCAAGATCAATATCGTTTCTATAATTTGTTCAATATAAACTTTAAAACACAAGGAATGATTGATTTGACTTTTAAGGAATATAAACATTTGTGTTATACATTTTGTAAGATATTTCTATGAATTAGCATATCCGAAATCAAAACAGAGTTTATATGTATTTTGTTGGGAGGTGCACCATATCTAGAAGTCCAGCCCATATAAAAATCCTATTTCAATTAGAAATAGGTGAAAAGTGGTCTACAAGGTTTAAGACTCCTAATTCAAGTATTATTAGGAGTAATGTTATGAAAACCATTTTGGTGCCCGTTCTGGTTTATCTATTGGAATGGAATATTTCGGTACCGGCCTATTTTGGGTACCGTTTCGGGATTTACCATTTTATAAATATACATATATATATATATAGAGAAATTAATAAAAAAAAGATTTATTATTCATTTCTATTATTAAACCAAATGTTATAAATTAATGAATTTAATGTAGTTTTTTAAAAGAAAATCACAATAATAAAGTGACTTTTTTTAGAAGATATAAAGTGATTAAGTTAATTAATAAAAAAAAAAATCAAGTTTGGGGCTTTTTTGGTAAATAAACAAACATAGTGGGATACTAATAAACCATGAAGCTTCCTAGAAGCTTCCTTTCAACTTAAACTCCACTCACCATCTGTCAGATGTATCATTGGTTCTAGACTCCTATTCCTCATTTCAAAATCTTATCACTTATATTTCATTCCTCACTTTTTATGTCTTAGAAAGTTTATAGACACAGTAGTAGTGCAGATTGCAAAACTGAAGAAGACCAATTTCAAAGTAATGCAGATTGTAGAAGTGAAGAAGACCAATTTCAAACGGGTTACTGCAGCCAAAACTTGAGCTTTTGTTCTCTTCTTCTTCTTCTTCTTCTTCTTCTTCTTCTTCTTATCTTCTTTTTTTTTTTTTTTTTTTCTCTGAAATGATTTGGTAGCAAGTCTGATTTGGAATTCACGTTTATGGTGAAGGAATAAAAAAAAAAAAAAGGCTAACTTCATTCCGGCCTAAACTTAAATTTCTGCCGGAATTCACCGAAATATTTCGAAATGGCTGAAATTGACTGGAATGACCCGGAATTTAATCCAAGGTGGAATAGGGTGGCCGGTTTGCATATCGGAATGGTATTTTGACTATTTTCAGGCCATTTCGGTTGGAACGGAACGAAATTAATAACAATGATTAGGAGTGTCAGGTGGCTTGAATGCTTTATATAAAGCTTGTACGTGTATTTCACAGTGAGAGATTCAGAGAGACTGAAGAGTGAAATATAGTTTTGAAGCCGACTAAAGGAAAAAGATTAGTGCTTTGTGCGGCATTGAGGGAAAAAAGAAAATGTGAATTTTCTTTTGCTCAAGACACACAAGGAAAATAAATTAGGGGTTTTCATTAGGACAATTATTTCGGTGCTACAATTACAGAGAGTTAAAGTATTCAGAGTGGAAGATCTTGTTACCGGATTTTGTAGTGAGGTTGTAATTGTTTCTAGAGGTATTATTATATTTTCCCAATTTATTGTGAACTTAGGTTTTGGGTATAACTTGAGTGTTGCAATCTCTATTTTATTATAGTGGATTGATCGGATTTGCCCTGTAGTTTTTCCCTTTACACTAGAGGGTTTTTCATGTAATTTCTTGGTGTTCTTATTGGTTAATTTTTTTATTGCTTCCGTATATTTATATTTTCTTTGTTTTTTGGATTATATTTAATTTAATTCACATATAGATGGAGATTTATCCCAACAAGTGATATCAGAACTTTGGTTGTTGGACATGATTGTCTTGTGATGAATTAAATGAAAAATATGAATATGAATATGATCACTATGATTAAACTCACGGCGTCAAATTATTCAATTTGGAAGCCGATGATGGAGGATGTCCTTTATTGTAAGGATTTGCAAGCCCTTATTGAGGGTGATAGTGCTAAGCCAAGCAAGATGTCTGATAAAGACTGGGAGAAGTTAAATAATAAAACCATTGGATGTATTAGACAATGCATCGATGTAAGTATGTTTCATCATGTATCTCAAGAGACTAATGCAAGAGCTCTTTGGGAAAAATTGAAGGGTCTCTATGAAAGAAAGACTACTCAAAATAAAGCTTTTGTGGCTAGAAAGCTTGTGAATTTGAAGCTTAAGGAAGGAAAATCCGTTGCCGAGCATTTAAGTGAGTTATAAGACTTGGTAAATCAGATGGTTATAATGAAGCTGATAATTGATGATGAGCTTTAAGCTTTATTGCTTCTGAATTCCTTACTTGACAGTTGGGAGATTTTGGTGGTGTTACTTAGTAACTTTGTTCCAAATGGTGTGCTACAACTTGCAATGGTCAAGTATAGCTTGTTCAATGAAGAAACAAGAAGAAAAGACATTGGCAAGGATAATGCATTGGCTTTTGTCACAGAGAACAGGGGGAAGAGTAAGACTAAAAATTCTAAAGGGCATAGCAAATCTAGAAGTTAGTCAGAATCAAAAAGAAAATTCAAGTGTTTTTACTGTGACAAAGAAGGTCACATAAGAAGAAATGGCAAGGCTTGGAAAAATAAACAGATAGATGAGAAAATTCATAATAAGACATAAGAACAGAATACCACTGCTGTCTCAACAATTGAAGATATGGTGATCTGTCTAGGAGATGATGAATGCTGCAATGTTTCACATCCTTATGTTGAATGGGTGATTGACTTAGCGTCTTCTTGCCATGTCACTCTAAGAAAGGAGCTCTTTACTTCATACAAAGTAGGAGACTTTGGAAGAGTGAAGATGGGCAATATAGTATGTTTAAGAAAGGAGCTCTTTACCTTAAGAAGTACATTTGTTAACTAACAAGTGGTATAATTGAAGCCACAAGACTACTAAAGTAAAAAATGAATCTACAGATCTCGATACCTATCAAAATATCTAGAATTAATGAATCTCGATACCAAGCTCGATACCTCTCGATCTATCTAGCTTTAGGAAAACTGAATATTAAGTTTTATTTTCAACCCATGATGTCTTGGCTACCTAGGAATTCATGCACTAGGGTTCCAGAGTGTATAAAAGACATATTTTATAATCGTCATCATAGAGACAGAGAGACACACTCATAATAGAAGTGGCTGCGACATATTATGCACTTAGGGTTGTGCCAATCTACTTCCGGTTCATACAAGCGTGGGTTAAAGAGTTATGCAAACTACAATAATCAAAAGGGTTTCTGTGGAGTACGTTAGTCATGAGTAGGGAGATTCATGCAAATAAGAAGTTTTCTAAATGATCAAGTTTCAATTGGGAATTGGAGCTGAGACTGGTATAACTCAGTAGATTATATTGTAAGTAATTATTTTAGGACAGGCCTATAAGGTAAGATTATGTGTGCTTATAACCATTTTTCTTGTTAGTGGATTCTCCGAAGTGGAGACCTGAAATTCACCCAATTCGGTTTTACTTGCATGGGTTTTCTCCATCGTGATCAAATCATTGTGTCAAACTTATTTTTTGTTGCACTCTAATTTAGTTTAGTGATTTGATTGTTCCTTAATCTGATTTGCATATAATTTGACTAATTAATCAATTTTAGTAATGAAATTAATTAACTGGGATTAATTTATAGCCTAACAAATTGAAGATAAAGCTAGAACCCTAATATCATCTATTAGGAGACCCACATTAGATAAGGATTGAGAATTTGTCTATAGCAATATGAATAAGCCAAGACAATCCCCTTCCAGACTTCCACCGCACGGCCTTGAAACCCAAGGTCTTTCCCAAATTGTAAAGCCTGCATCAATGTATCCATCCAAATTCTTGTCAAATCTTTATGTGTTGGGTTATATAGACCCGATTGTTGATTTTACAATGAAAATCAAGTTATTCAAATTAGTCTGGCTATGCTAATCTATTAAGTGTGCATGTAACAGTTGGAACATATATGACATATCAAACATGGTATCACCAATCTCATAAAATAAATCACAAAGAGAAACAACATTATGTGATAAAGTGGAAAACTTGAGAAAAACTATTCAAGGGAAAAACCATTCGGGAAAAACCTTGCCCAAAAAGATAATCACTATATTAAGAGAAATTTTATAATTTAGTATAAAACCTTTATTCCTAGACTCAATAACTCGAAAATGAACTTATAGCAAAAATCTTTTACTGCTTTAGAACTTCTAAATTCTTCAATATATGGATGTCTTCACAGATGACACATTTGTGTTCAAAATGTTAGAAACCCACATTTAGGTATAGAATGCATTTAGTTAGTTAGTTGGTTGGTTAGTTACAACCTCAAGCATGTTAATCACATTTAACACATGTTGGAATTATTAATGCACATGGGGAACAATAGAACCATTAGGATAATGCCATGTGGACCAATAGGATAGTTTTATGGTTCTATAAATACCTAACTGTAATCATATTTCTATCATTGAAGAATAAACCAATTAATTAGTTAGTGCATTTCCTTTCTCTCTCTCTTAATATTTCTCTATAGAGGTTGACTACCTCGAATTAAGTCAATTTCCCTACAACTCGCATACATTCCCCTACAATTTTCATCCAATCTCATTAGGAATCACTAGGTTACTAACATTAAATCGGAACCAACGGCCGATTCCATTGACTTCCTGAAACATTACTCCACAATTGCAGCACTAGGATAACATTGTGACTTCAGCCTTAATTACTAATCTTGAAGAAAACCGTCTTCAGATCTACTTCTTGATTTCTGGAATGATGGTGAAATAAACAGAAAAAGGTAACAATATTTCTTGATCTATCGACATACATTCTCAATTGGTCAAGGATGGTATCAACTATGTAATAGCTATGTGTCAAGAATTCATAAACTCTTCTTTCTTTAAGTTGAACTTGGTTTCATCTTAGACTTGAAAATATACCTCATAACTCAACAAAAGTTACAATATGTAATGGTTTGACAACACTAGACCAATTGGACCTAAGATCATGGAAAAGGTACAACACGCCGAAAGGATTTGGCCATCAATGTCCTGGATTATAACCCCACATCCTCCAAAGTTTGCTCTCTTCACATGAGTGGCATGAATATTGAATACTCAACTTCACATCTCCATGCCAAGGTGGTTCAAGATGAGGTGTTTGGCACTAATGGCCCATAATCTCCTTGTGCCCAAACATCCATAAAATTAGGGCTATAAATGAGCCGAGTTTTTTGAGTAGTGCATGTTTAAGCTTGGCTCGTCAGAAAAAATAAAAAGCTTGAGCTTGTGACAAGCCTAAAAATAGTATTTGAGCTTGAACTCGTAGGAAAGCCAAAAAGCTTGAGCTTGGCTTGGCTTGGCTTGATTAATTAGTCAAGCCAAATTCAAGCTTAATATCAAGCTCAAACTCGAGCTTAAGTAAAGTCTTTGAGCATGAGATTTAAAAAAATTACATTATTAAATGCTTAAATCTCTAAATTTAAGAAAGAAAAAAAAAATAGTTTACTTATTTTATTATGCATCTAGTCCTACTTATAATTAGCCATTATTCAAATTAATAATTTACATAATTAAATTCATTCATTCATCGTTCCTTGTCTACAGCTTCAGCAATTGTTCAAAATACAATTTTTACATTCACATTAGATGGTGAAGGACTAGAAAAATACCCATTTGTAACTATTATGAGTGAGAAAATACTAACATGTTTCATAACTTTACTTTAGATAATTGATAAAGAATGATCATATGCCTTTGGATCGTGGGTTGTTAAATTAAATGATTAAATTTATCATTTCCTAACAATTTAATCTTTTTGAAGATTTGATAATTTATCATGAAATCAAAACATAAAATTATGGGTTCAAACCTTGTCCTCATCTTACCTCTTATTTTAAAAAAATGGTCACTTAATAAGGGTAGTTTAGACTCACACGTGAAGGAAAAATATTAAATTAAATGATTAAACTTGATCCATATATAAGTGTGGCCACTAATGTTGATGCGGAGCTTTGTGAAATATTTAGCAATCTACCATTTTTTGAAACTCGATTTTGTAGAAATTGAGTTTTCCATGGTACTCGAGTTCATGGAACAATCCAATGGTTTAGTGCAAAACAGTTTCTCACAACTCCCTCGCATGATATTCAGTTCCTCTCAATCTCCGTCTCTCACTTCCCTCTTAGTGTCTAGCGTCTTCTTCTTCCTATCGTCTCTCTCTTTCATCAACTACAGAGGTTTCTGTCTTCCCAATTCAAATCAAAGTACGACCCTTCCATGGCTGTTGTTGGCCAAATATACGATATATTTGTTTAATTTTATTATTTTTCAGGTTAATGAATGTGAATTACTCTCTACTCATGTCTTTCTTCTTTTGTTCTCTTCTTCTCCCGTATGTCTTCTACGTTTTATTTTTGTGTTTGCTTTTATCATTACTAAAATTTCGAAGCTTGAATTTTTACCATTAATTGGCTTAAATTTTTAAATTTAAAATTGATATTTGATATGAGTTTTAATTAGTTTGTGGGCTTGGGTGATGTAAGTGCTAGTTAAAGCTCTGTTTGCCTCTATGGCAAAATACCCAGAAAGGTTTTCAATGAAAAATGGATTTTAATCAGACTGTTTAAAGAAGAAAAAAGTAATTTATGATGTAATTTATGGTGTGGAGAGGCATATGTGTTTGTAAGAATTAAGAGGGAAAGGAAATGAAATTCCTTTTAAAATATACTCAAGAAAACCGAGTCTTGAATTCTTTGATATTTTCTTTGTTTTATGGGAAATTAATCAATATTTTTTTTTGGGACATTGTAGACAAAAAATTCAAAAAGGAGGGCTAAAATTAGAGAAAGTGGATGTTTGTAAGATGTGACAAATTAAATGGGATTAGGCTTTTTGTTTGTTATTAATCTTTGCATTTGGAGTTTTTGGAACTTGGAAGGAGCTATGGTTATTGTACAGTGAAGAAATTAGTATTAAATTAAAAAGACTTTACCCTTGTGGTGTTCATTCATTTTTTCAGTTGTAAATATTCTTACCTATTTTTTGGTTGATGAAAAGTTCATGGGAAATATGAGATAATGAATATGGGGCAATTTGGTCTTGCAACTGTCATGTCATGAGCTCCCTAAATGGTGGGTTGCGAAGTGTGCAGAAGATAATAGATTAGGGGGGATAAGTGTGTATTCACTTCATTTAGGGGAGTTAGAATAATATGAAGTATAATTTAAAGGGGTTTAGTATAATTTCCTCCAATTTTTTTAGACCATAAGCTTATAATTTTAATTTTTTTTTAATGTGATGTAGTAAGTTTTGGAGTTTGAATCTTAGAACTCACCTCTTTTTTCTTTTTCTTTTTGGTTGAGAACTTAGGTCTAAGTGTGGAACAATTTTAATTTAATTTAATTTTTTTGAATTAGTGTTTCTAAGTTGTACTGCCTCTTGGAACCCAAATAACCCAATTTTCTAGAGCATAAGTAATAAATAAATAAAATAAAATAAAATTTGAATGTGATGTGTAAGTTTTGGAGTTGGAAGTAAGTCTAAAGTTTGTAACAATTTTAATTTTTTTTTTATTAGGTTAGCAAATATGTGTGTGTTTGTTTCTCAAAAAAATAATTGGTAATAATCACACATTGCTTAAAAGAGTGTATATTAGGTGTAGTATAACTTGTCTCAACCTTCCTTAAAAGTTACCATGACTTTTGAGTAGGGGTGTCAATTCAGGTTTACGTGTTGGGTTTGTGTCGTGTCGAGGTTGGGGTATTCGACTAAATGACTCAACCCTAACCCGACCCATTTAATAATCGTGTCATAATCCTTCAACCCTAACCTGACCTGTTAATAAGGCAAGTTAACCTGACCTAACTCATTTGAAACACTTAATAAACAAGTAGGGTTGGGTTGACATAAATATAACACAACCCATTTTAACCTGCATAACATTATTGTGGGGACAGAGTCTCGACACTGTGTATTGGGCCTCTTAGAGCTTGGAACCCCAAAATCATGTATTGGGCCTCAAAGGGTTAAAGGCCCAAAACCACGCACTGGGCCTCTAGCTATATCTGAGGATGAGGTAAAGTCCGAGGAGAAGATAGATGAATATGTAGAACCCCAGAGTAGAATTTGTCACATTTGGCGTAACTTAAGGCAGTCCGAAGAGAGATCCACACGTAACCCTAGCCATGGAGATCAGCACCAGGACTGAAGGGGTGGAGATTCCCAAAAATACCTAAGGAAAGACTGCTGTCATCGCATTAAATATGCCGCACCTATTCTCCTGACCGTATGTATGTGGAGAAGACCCCTGAATAGTGTAACCTTGGTCACTGCAACTCAGAGAAGGCCAAAGAAAGTGCATGATGGGACGTGCACTCAAGTAAAGGCTTAGATAAATGACAAGTGTAGGGTGAGGATGATGGGAAAAGAACTATATAATGTGTAGGAATCCCTCCTTAGTGGGGGGAGAAAGGAGACCAAGTGTAATCTGTATCTAAACTAGGAACAGCAAGTGTAGAAATTGATCTTCTCGGATCCTTATTGAGAACGAGTTTATTGAATTCAAATTTGTTGTCTTTCCTCTCTGGTGACCTTGACTTATTGTATTGACTGTTTAAATCAATCTAACCCAGTTTTCGTATCCCACTCTCTAAAAATTCATTGTTTAAGGACCATTTGGGCTGGTCTGCTAAATTCGTGTCCTTACAATTATATATAACATCCATCTAGAAATAATTTTTTTTACATCCCAAAAGTAATGCATACACTTCAATTTTTTATCCCACATTCTTGTAATCTTTAAAAGCAAAACCCATCATATCTAGTTTATAAACTATCTCAATAAGCTCACTTGCTAGATCTAGTTAATAAACTATCTCAATAAACTTACTTGCTAGATATGCAGATGGTGTCCAGCACTAATACAAACACACAAAAAAAAAAAAAAAAAAAAAAAAAAAAAAACACAGCACAAGACAAAAGCTACAACCGTGGTCTTAATCAACAATTAATATATCTCATATATTAATAACGACACATGAGTTCAAAGTTTATAGAACAAAAAAATTATGCAGAAAAAATAAACTTATTAGAGAGAGAGAGAGAGAGAGAGAGCAATAACTGGTTTGAGATTTTGAGTTTGAGAATTGGGCGTGAAACTATAAGATAGTAAAGTGAGTAGTACGACTGAAATTAAAAAAAAAAAAAAGATATTTATAAGAAGGTTTAGAGATTTAGGGTTTTTAGGGTTTAGAAATCTAGGGTTTGTAACGTTTCAATTTCCAATTATATTCCTTGTAAGTTTTTGTAATTACTCACATTTCTTTTTAAATTTAAAATATATGTGGGATATAAAAGGTAATCGACAAATCTAAAATACAATATATATTTATTTGTTATACAAATTAAACGAGTTATGTTAAGTGGGTCATTTTGGATTGACACAAATAAATTGGTGTGTCAAATGTGTCTATTATGGGTTATGCGAGTTAACCCGCTTATGACACGTTTCTTATCGTGTCTCTTTCGGGTTGGCCTGTTTATGACTCAAACCCATTAAGGCCCAACCCTAACCCAGAAAAACCTGTGTCAAGTTTGTGTCGTGTTCGCTGGCTGGGTCGAGCATTGACAGCCTTACTTTTGAGTGGAGGTTGTGGTATACTTTTGTGTTAAAACCATTTTCCCTCTCCCGTGTGTGTGTGTGTATTTGTTTGTTTCTCAAAAAAAAATTAAAAAAAAAAAACTTGTATGAGACAAGTGTTGATAAAAAAAATAAATATGTTTTTAAAGAACTAGAGCAAAATACTCTATTTCAAATCATTTATAAATTTATTTATTTTCCCGAATTCTACTATTAGTTGAAGGAGTGTTTTTAAGTACATGTGATTGGTGCCCATAACCTTATACTTCAACTCATTGGCGTTTCAAGGTGTGTCTATGACATCCAAAGTTTGAATCTTCTTCTCACATTGTAACTATTATACATTAAAAAAAAAAAAAAGTACATGGATTGGTTTGAATTTTTAAAGGTAGCTTACTTATTTTAAAAAGAACACGTGATTAGTAATTTTAAAGGTAGCTTATCTTGTTTCATAAAAAAAAAAAAAGGTAGCTTATCTTTAAAAAAGGTGGCCATGAAATATTTATGGTTTAAAGATTATATAATTTATTTATTTGCTCACATTTTACTATTTTAGAAAACAAGGGGTATTAAGTACACGTAATTGGTCTTTTCAGGAGCTCGTAAAAGTTAATCGAGCTCAACCCTGACCGAAGTGTCCGAGTAAAAATCACTACCTCCAAATTTAAGGCTCTCTTTCGCACTGAGTTTAAAGGTATTAGATGATTGTTTCAATTGCATTTCTTTCTTTTCAATTGCAGGTTGATTGTTTGCAAAATGAAACTAAAAGATTAGCTTTTTGTTTGTTTTGATTTTTGCCATTTTTTGTTTTGTTTTTCTTTTACGATATTACAAATTTTATTATATCATGTCTTAAGTAATTTATTTAATATATTATTAACGTAACACCAATTATATATATATATATATATATATTTTACATCATCCAATTTATGTTAGTTGGTAAGCCATTTATAACAAAAATTGCAATCCTTTTCTTATTGATATTTTTAGGTGTTTGGGAGAACAAGAGTCCTGTATTGTTTTGTTTTGGGTTCTTTTTATCTAGGGACAACCCCACTAAAAAAAAAACTAAGTAGTATATACTAATTTATTTAAATTTGAAACTTTTTGTTAAAAAGAAAAAAAATCTGAAAGCTCGAAAATGTGTGTAAACACACGAGCTGTTTAGACCCTCAAATTAAAATTACGGCTTGGTTGATTTTACTCTAACTTAAACCAAGTGCGGAATAAGAGTAAATGAAGAGCAATAAAACGATAACTACTCTAGTGCATAAACATAAATAATAAACAATAAAAGTAAAGCACAAGGGTAAGGGAAGAGAGATACAACTACAAGATAACACTGCGATGTGTTATCGAAGAGGAAACCGAAGAACTCAGCGAAAAACCTCTCCACCGCCCTCCAAGCAGTAAATCGATCCACTAGAGAATAAAGTTGGGGTACACGAATAACAAAAAGACCCTCCAAGCCTAGTCTACCCAATGTACTTGAGCCTTCGAAACTCCTACTACCAACAAATTTAAAGAAGCCTTGTCTTCTCTAGCTCTCCGGATCACGCAATACGCCTGAATGCATCTGTCAAGCCTCATTGGCTTCTTTTGGCAAATCCCCAAAGCTTCCCAAACTCTCTTCTCAAGGTATGGCAATGGGAGAGGGAACGAGAAGAGGCTAGAATGATTTCTCACTAAAAATGAGTAGCGCTCTCTCAAAAGATGGGTGTGTATGTTGTAGAAAACCTATCTAGGGTTTTTATCTCTGAATTGCCTCCTTTCAATTTCTGTAGGTAATGAGGGTATATATAGTATGGGTGAAGGGTAAGAAAGTCACACTTAAAAATCCTCTAGGCAGAACGTTTCGCGAGAATCTCGCGAGAATGTCTTACCTGCGAGACACTCGCGAAATCCTCCAGGCTGGCATGACTCTTCAGCTTCCAACATGTGCTTCTCACGTGGCTATTTCACGAGTAAGCTTCTAACGAGACACTCAAATCCACTGATTCTTCATTTTATGCTTGATTCTTCACTAACTTAATACTAAACCCAATACAATAAAATCCCACAAAATACAAGGAACAAAATTAAAGCAATTACAACACTTTTTGTCATGTAATAAAGTCAACATAAAACATAGTTGTAAATCACAACTTTAAAAAATCATACATGACCCCGTCCAAAAAAAAAAAAAAAAAAGTGAGCCTCAAAATTTAAAGTTAACCCAAAAAACTAAAAAATTAAAATATTCAAATCCATATTTGTGATTAGCAAAGCAACCAAAAAATAAAATCCATTGTTACTAATAAAATATAAACATATCCCAGATAAGAAAATCTTTGCTAAGAAAAAAGCAAATAACTTGTGCATTCTAAAAGCATTCTCATCAAAGGTGTTAAAAATGCTAAATGCTATTTTTTAGCATTTTTAACACCTCAAATCATAAAAAACCCATCTTTATCAAGGGTGTCTAATTTTAAAAAATTTAGCAACTTGCTACAGTGAGGTTTTATTACTAACACCTCACTTTAGCAAGATGCTACTATTTTTTATTATTTTCTTTCTTTCCTTTTCACTCTCTCTCTCTCTCCCTCTCTCTCTCTCTCTCTCTCTCTCTCTCTCTCTCAAGCGAGCCCTCCATAGCTCGCCAAAACATGCCTCAATTCTCCAGAACCACATTCTCTTTCCTCCTCATCATCATCGTCGTTATCTCCATCCCCACTGTTCGATTTGAATACAGTTCCTCCATCATCTGATTACCCTCCAAAGACACCACCATTGCCGCCGATCTCTGCGCTAACAGCAAGAATCGACCTATACCTGAACCCATATCCTGCTCCGTCAAGTGTTTTTGGGCCATTCCAATATGCGGTGTCGACGGCATGACTTACTAGTGTGGCTGCGCCGACGCACTTTGCGCCAGTGTCAAGGTCGCCAGGTTGGGGTTCTGTGAGATCGGTGGGCTTCTGGGTTCTCTGTGCTTTTCGGACTTTTCTGATAGCTAAATTGATTGATTTGGTGAGCCATTTTTTTTCATTTCTTTTATTCTAGATGAATTGAGAATATGTGTGTAGAGATTGACTAATTTCGGTGGATGTGGTTCGTGATTTTGTGATTTGATTGGTGTGTTGTAAAATGGTATAGTATAATAGATAAAGTAACTTTTAAGATGGTAAAGTGAAATTTTTTGAAGAAACTGGATGTGAATGCTTTAAACACGGAAAAAAGAAAGCAACACACGTATTCTTTGACCCTATACCCCAACACACTTTTTGATCAGCAAGTTTGGACGCTTTCGCCTTCTTCTTCTCTCTTGAGTTTTCTTCTCTCATGATTGTTTTTATTGACCGAGCTTATTCCTTACCTCTGCCACCACCATTTCCTCTCCCGCAGAAGAGTCCTTTGACTACCACTTCCCTAACAACATTTCCAATCTTTCATCCTCCTATGATAGAACCAATCTGTAATTGCCGATGCTTTCCAGAATAGGAATTTGGGTAACAAATTGAACTTCCATTTGGGTAGGTAACATAGAGAGAGAAAGAAAGATGCATCTATTTCTGTCAAAGATGATCACTCACTGGTTCAAGCATCATTACTTGGTAAAGCTTGAACTTGAAAGAATGAAAAGGAAATGGTCTCAGCATAACAAAAAAAGAAGCTGTGAGTCTTACAATCAAACCCAGTTCAGAGATTGGTTATGGGCCCTGTATGGTGTGGAAGGAGATATTGATTGCTCTCTCTAGCATTTTCTGCTCTAGAGGTAAATTTGATATTGGATTTTCCTTGTGTTTGGACTTTGGATTGAGGTTTTTTCATGTGTGTCTTTGATTGCTTATGTTTACTATTGCTCTTTTTTGTTAACCAAGCTCATTCTCCACCTCTACCCATAGATGTCTCGAGTTGTGGTTGAATGATACAAGCTTGATAAATAGCTAATTTTTTAGCATGATGTGTTTGAAGATGAGTTATAGATATGTGAGATTTGAAGAGAGACAAGAGAGGAGATGGCATAAACATATAGTTTGTGTGATTTTTACAAAACTCTAAAGTTTCGATCTTTTTTTTAATGTATTTTTTGTTTTGAGGTGGTTTAAATAGTTTTTTTTTTTTTTATAATGGTTTAAAGAGGTCTAACCGAGGGTATTTCACGCTGTTAGATAATAAAGTGATAAGTCAAAATAAACCTAGCCACAAAAGGGTTTATAGTTTACTATAATTTCTATAAAGTAATTAAAACAAAATATTTAAATGTAAACAAAATCAATCCAGTGATATTCAATAGAAAATAAAAGTCAAGATTACCGTGATGTCCTTGACTATTTATATGAGGTAACTTGTATTGCATAAACACAACACAAGGAAAAAAAGGGGAAAATAATTTAATGTTCAAGAGAGAGAGAGATTGTTAATGACAAAGCCGCGGGGAAAAACAATCAAGGTTTTCATTATCAAGTTCCATTCGTTGATGATTCTAAAGAAAAGAAGATGGTTCCATTCGTAGATGCCTTGATGGCATAAACAAAACTCAGGAGGATAATGGTTGTACATGATTATTATTATTATTATTTTTTTTTTTGATATGTTGCAGCACACTATTTAAAAAGGATTATTTGAATTTTATTTATTGAAGTTGTTATGTAGATTAGAGAATAACTATTAGTTAAGGATTTTTTAATAAGGAATAATTATTTTTTATTTTAAATAATAATTATTTATCAGAAAAAAAAAAAAGGATTCTTTGTAATAAAAACGCAACTATACAAGGGTTGGTTATTCATAAAGTATAGTTATTGTTATTTCATTAGAGGTTCTATTATACCAAACGGTGCTAATTGTGTTTACAAAAAGCTTCCTTAACCTCTCAGTTACCCTCGCTTCCTCATAGTATATAATAAACGGTAGTGTAGGGAAGCAAAAGATAATAACTTGATAATTATTAACATAAACTTTACGAACCCACCCCCACACTGGAATGGCACAATAATTATAATCTCCCACAGAAATATGCCAACAGTAAATCCCATCATCATTATAAACATAGTGCTACATTAATAAATAAGAAACCAGTAGTTTATCCAACAAAAAAAAGAAAAAGAAAAAACAAACCGAAGATTGTCCCTTTATCTTCAATATAAATGGGCCCTATATATATTAGAACATCAACAGACTTTGATCCTATTCAAGTCCTTTATTTTATTTATTTATTTATTGTTGGATAGGTCCTTTATTTTTTATGCAATACTTATTTTGTCAACCCATTTATATTGGTATTGGGTCTATAAACACTGATGCAACACGATCTTTCATCTCTTTTCCAACGTGAGTGTATGAATCCCCTTCCTTGTAAATGATATCTAATGATCGTGTAAGATTAAGACAACGCATAAGTAGAGGCATGGGAACATCAGTAGGTCTTATAAACTCCTCATTAGTGTCCTTCCATGCATTAGCAACTTGCCTATTGAATTCATCATAGACTACTTGCTCTGAGACACCATGTTGCTTCATGTAGCATTCGACTGCTGAGGGAGCATGCCCTCTCTCTTGCTCAAACTACATACAAAGTTTTTCAAAAGGGTAAGTAGAAAGTTGGAAACACATATGAAATAGACCTCTCACACTAGCTTGTGAAACTTGATAAGATTTTTTGATCGCATACCTTATGTGACTTCATGTCATCCATGAGTCTACCAATTACGGATGAAGCTGTAATAATCTTGGGGTTGCTGAAGGCCCAATCAAATGCCTCTTTTGTAACGATGTCACCCATGCCAACGAAAGAGATAGTTGCGAGCATAGGTAAACCAGAGCTTTTAAGTGCAACATGCATATACTCCTCCATTGTTGGGATGTAATTTTGGTAGAGCCATTTGGCTTCATCAAAGTAGGCCCGAACCAAATGTTTCATCTAAGGTTTAAACAACATGAATGAAATAAGTACGTAGCATGAAAAAGTAGACAAAAAAACATGAAAAGTTAAGTTGCTTGACGCTTACAGCATCTTTTGCATAGCTAACACGGTATGATCTTTCTTCTTTGGCCAACTCATTTTCAATTGCTTCAAATACATCAAAGAGTGCACGACAACATATTTGCATGTATTCTGGAAGTTGGCCTATGCAACTAATATCCCACCTGAAAATATCATGTACCAATTACAAAAGTTAGATTGACATTATACATCATAGTCTTAACATATATATTAATTAATTCAATTTATAAACCTCTCAATTGCTTCTGTGAAGGGTTCGAGTTCTTCAAAAGTGCCATAAGCATCATATATATCGTCTAGAATAGATGTCATGGAAATAGCTTTGGTTAGTATTTTTCTTGCAAGTGAATATTGGGGCTCAAAGTAGACCGAGACTATCCAAAAGTAGCATTCGACAATCCTATCTCTTGCAAAAGGTAGCTTCGTTGCAAAATCTAAATCTTTCCACCACCTACAATTTGAATATAATAATTAATATTAATTGATTGTAAGTAACCAAATATTTATAGCAAAATGCTAGGGTTGCTATAAATTTTACTACAAAAAACTAATAAATTGTTGTATCAAGAATACGATTACTACTATATACCACTTCAACAATCTAATAAATGAATTTTAAATTAATACTTTGGATAAATTACAATTTACACACACACCTATGTTTTGGCTGAAATTTAAGTTGTTTATCTGTGTTTTGAAATTTGACACTTTACCCACCTAAGATTAATTCAGTTAGATTTTCTTAACAACTTCTTTTAGAAACATGGCTAAATATGTGATTTTGCTTCACTTTTATGTTTCTTTCCTCCAAAACCACAAAAAACATAAAAATACAAGATCAAATAATATAAAAAAAAAATCTCGTGGAACACTTACATTATGGGATTTCAAACCATAAGTAAGCAACTTAAATTTTTAATCAAACCTCAATTGGGTAAAGTGTCAAATTTTAAACCACAAGTAAGTAATTTAAATTTCAACCAAACTACAAGTAGGTAAATTGTAATTTCACCTATTTTTTATTATTATTTGTAATACGTTATTTTGCAAGGTTTATATAGTAAAATCTGTAGTATTCTCTTCATTATTTCCAAAAATATTCGTCCTTTGTCTTTTTGGATCATGGTTTTAGAACTATTTACCTTGAGATATAACTAAGTTCCTCTTTGTGCAATGACTGCACTAGATTGAAATCTAATATTGAAAGCTTGAGCAAAACTTTGCTATGTGAAGCATCTTGTTCATAGAAAGAAATATATCGCCGAGCCTCTAGCCGTGGTATGCCCTTGTGCAAGGGCTGCTTTAGGGCACAAGTTATTTGTGCTGCTAACGGATTGCCTATAAGGGATGCTGTGGACTTAAGGTGAGTGGTAGTGAACTCAAGGGCCTCATCAAGAATGTCTTCTCCATGCATCCTCAGATGTGTAGCTTCATAGAAGGCTAGCATGCCTTCAATGTTACCGGTCAAGCTTTCCTTGAATCGACCATCTTTGTCTTTGAACTTTTTGAAAACATCTGTTTAGCAAAAACCAAACTTGTTTTATAGAAAAAACGTCGCTAACTTACTATTACATGAAGAAATTAATCATACTCAGGTCTTACCACATGAAACCTTAAATCCTTCTTGGCGTAGCAGTCGAAAACTGAGGGAAACTTTGTAGAGATCATTAACATCAATTTTGTCGTTGAAAGTCGTGTATAGATGTTCTAGAGCTTCTTGGATTTCTCTTTCAAAGTGGTAAGCGATGCCGAGACGCTGGAGTGCATCAATTAAGCCCAGCTGTTGCGAAAGATGACCTGTGGCAAAGAGCTCATTTCTCACCTCATCTTTCAGCTCTTCAACTTCACGTACTTTACGGAAATGAATATCCTACACCATGAGTTGCATGAACAAAAAATTATATTGTAACAAAAAATGCTAAAAATATTATAAATTTTACTACGTAATTTTCATAAACTGGGGTAGCAAATAATCTTGTTACCTTGTCCTCAGAAGTATAGTTGATGAAACGGTCACCCCAAATGCTTGGATGAAAATTTGCTGTCCGGCGAACAACCTCTGATTTGGCATTTTGGGGTGGAGCCCCTGCTGCCCCAGAGACTTGGATAGACATATTTTTTCTAAGTTCAAGGAGGAGTCTAAGTTTTGAATGGTATGATGGGATTTGTTCTCTGTGAACTTCTTGAGCGCGATGTAGAAAGCCTTCAAGGCCACGGTATTTATAAAGCGAGGGAGAGAAAGCAGGTACGTGAGTGAGCTTTACGAAATAGATTAGAAAAGTCAATAAAGTCAGCGGCGACCCCACCTTATGGTTAGGATGTTACCAGGAACAACCTGAAATTTTTTTTCTTTTTTACATAATAATTTAAAATTTTATATTTATTTATCTTTAAAAAAATTGTTGGGAACACTCTGAATTTTTTTAATGTTGATAAAATTAAATTTTGGTTCATAATTTGAGCAACTTAACAATATATTAAAGTCTTTTAAGAAAAAAGAACAACATACTTTTATATTTTTTTAAACCTATTGCTTTACTTTTTAGTTTTTGCTTTAAGTAAAAGGCTATAACCAGTAGAAAATAATAACCGGCCCCCAATTCTTTTTAAGATCTCTACTTAGTCCAAAAATAACTCAAAATCCCCAAATAAAATACTAGTTAGCTCTCTCAATTGTTCAAATAATTTGTTGTCAATCCAAATACCCAATAGACAATAATCCACACCCTCAAAATATCGTCTTTTACCACTCATTTTTAAACAAAAATTTACTTTTTTTTTTTCCATCATTCTGAATCTCAAGAAGCCACCTACGAGATTCTCAAAGAAAATAGAAGTAATCCCTACTATTTTTCTTCTAGTGATACAAGCCAACACTGCCTCATATTTCTTTACTATCATTGTTGATAGCTCTAAACACATTAACTCTCTTCTCAACAAAGGTAGAAATCAAAATAAACTCATTTCATCTATAAAAAAAAAAAAATATCCATATTTGTTTTCAGTTTCAGCTTCTTCTTATGTCTCAGTATTTTAGGTTTGTTTGTTTCTTCAACATCATATGGACATTTAGATTTACGCTTTTTATATATATGATAATGGTCATTTAGTTTTATGAATATGCTTTGTTTATTAAGTTGTTCAATTGGTTGTATTGCTATATGATAATATATTATATCTCTTTCCATATCATAATTTTTTTTCTAATTTGAAATTAGGAGCAGAATAATTCATTAAAAATAAGAAAATTTTCAATATTATGGATAATGATGGGTTGATGGTGCTTAAAATAATAGTATGCAAATTTTTGTATATGTGTGATGGAATGGCCACTGATATGTATGGTAAAATAAACTGTCTTTTGTACTTCCATTAATATTTAAGAATATGATAATATATCAAAGTTGATAATTTTTATTTATAAATTTATGAATTATGATTTTTCTATCAATATTACAATTTGGCCCCCCCAAGTATTTCTGGCTACGCCCCTGTCCTGTTCAGCAGCACTAACAACAACCACAAGTGAACTCTACAAGCTTTATGTTGTAAAATTTTATGCATTTGCGTATCTTTTAATTGTTGTTGTTGTTGTTGTTGTTGTCGTCGTCGTCATCGTCAATATATAAAATTTTCTTTTTATTAGATTGTATAATTTATGCTTATTGAGAAACATCCTGAAAAAAATTTTCGGAGTCGCCACTGAGTAAAGTACAACTTTTTTATGCACATCCCTTAAGGCCCAAAGTTCAGCTAGGAAACTCGACCGTGAAATTTTGTATATATAATTCATTTAAATAACCTCATATGATTGAACGATCATTTTGCCATTCCAAACAAGGCAACAATTGCATTCACATCTATGAAACAACCTTGTCCAAAAAAAAAAAAAAAAAAAAGATAAACAATATAATAACAAAAAATATGTGTGGTATATATTATCTGAAAGTAAAAAAGAAAATGAAAAAAAAGTTACTCCAATAAATAGGTACCAAAAAAAAGGACAAATCACTTTTTTTCATTGTGCGTATTCCTCTCGCGCGTCGTTATCCAACACCACAATCCTCCAAAACCACATGATCCAACCGTTCGTTGCAGAAAAACGTGGGCGGCTAAGATCAACCCCACAATGCTTAACCTCATTGGCTAAATGTCAAATCAATGCTTCCTACCCTATCTCACTTTTCCACGCGTCCACATCTAACTGACCCACTTAAAATAATAATTAAAAATATAATATACATATATAGCATCTTTTTAAATCAAACCTCCCCCAGTGCCTCATATGATTGAAATAACCTCATATGAGGTTATTCCTAGAAAGCACGTGGCCACGTGCTGGGAAGGGTGTTAATTATTCTTCAGGCAGGGCAGGGCAGCGCAGGGCCGGATTCTATAGATAATGCAATTGAAGCAATTATTTAAGGCCCTCAAATAAAAGAAAGCTTTTATTTGTAAAAAAAAATTATATATATAATATATTTATCTATATATTTTAATTAAAAAAAGTATAAGTACTCTTTTGATCAATAAAATGTATTAAAAATGTCCTATTGTATCCTAAAATACTAAAAACCAAAAAGGAAAAAAAGAACAAAAATAGTCAAACTTCAGCTAATAAAATTAAATTTTTAGAGACAAATTTATGAACTCATTCTTGAAATATGCTAAAATCAAAATTAATACCAGACAAACTCATTAATAATACAACGTAATTGTCTTGAAATATGCTAAAATAAAGATTAAAATTTTCAAAAACAAAAGAAAAATCTCTCCAATCTATCTCTCTGCCTCTCCATCTATATTCTTACCTTTTTTTTTTTCATCTTCATCTTGATTCTTGATTTTTTTTTCCTTAAACTCAGTCAATCAGTCTAGCTTGAATTTTTCTTACCAGAGGTAATCTTCTTCAGCTTTTCCCCTCTTTGTCTTTTCGAAAACAAAGACACAGAGTCTTCTATTTATTTAACTTAAATTATATATTTTTTTTAGTTTCTTTCATTGATGGGAGTCCAATCATGGGACACATATTTTTTGCTAGGACCCCTTTCTACTTATGACACGTTTTTTGCTTTAAAACTTAGCCATAGGATGATAGTACAGGCCCTGTTGGCCTGCTCACATGAGTCACATTTGCACTGCATAGGCTGCACAATGTGCAACTTATGGTCAACGTTTACGCCCCGTTAATAGGGTTGTGTTGTCCCCTTTTAGGACTAGAACCTCATTTTCATCCCTTTTCTTAATGAAGGCTCCTTTGGAACCTAAAGGTGCACTCCCTTGCTAAGGAGTTTCCTTTTTAGATCCTCAATAGTATTCCCTTGCTAAGAAGCTATCAAATGTGTACTGTCCCATTTTTTGGGACCGTTCTTTGCTAAGGACTAGTTGCAGTATGATTGTCCTTTGCTAAGAACTAAACACAATACTGAGCTTTAAATCACAACTTGTCATAAGTTTTCAAAACACATTCAATATGCTCACAAAAATAATTCATTCATAATTCTAAAAAATATAAAGATATATTCATGCATACAAGTTTAAATAAATTCAGGTTGTCTCACAAGTTTTTCATAAAACGTATAGTCAATGTGCACATCAAACATTTATAAAATATTAATTTACATATAGAATATCAACATATTTATTTGATATAAAATAGTTTAATAATTAACACTGTTTTGGAAAAACTACTAAAATTAGTAAACACCACTTACTCAAAGGATGATAAGAAGGTAAATATCAACCATAAATCAACATTTTCCCTTTCACGTGGTGACAAACTTGAATTGACAAGGTCCAAGCCTATTATTCTATTAGGTACAATTTCAACGCCTGTGGAGTACCCTTTCCAGACATACAGCCAAGTTAACCATTCCTAATCTAATATAATAACAATTATAGGAGCCCTTTTCTATTAATATAATGATAGTCTAGGTTCATGACAATTGCTTGCTATTGAATATTCAAACTTCTTAAATTTAGAGCATGAGAAAATCATACCTGTAGGTTTCCATGCACAGTTGCGTAGAAGAAAAGAAAACCTTAATTCTATGCTGCGGTTGAAACAAAAGGAACCTTCTTATGTATACACACGTTTAACATAAGAGGTAAAAGGCTAGGAATTTTAAAAGCTTATTAAGGCCCATATATTTACTTATGCCACCTCACTTGGGCTTCAAATACCATAGTATTTGTCATATTTTTAATATCTTAGGCCCAAATTAATTAAATCCATTTAATTATAGGCCTCCTTTTTAATTTAAGTATAAGAATTAATTTGGCATCAAAATTATGGGGTGTTACACAGTCAGTCCAGCTTGAATTTTTTTTCTACCAGAGGTAATCTTTTTCAACTCTTCCCCTCTCTGTCTTTCTGAAAATGAAGACTCAGAGTCTTCTATTTATTTAACTTAAATTATATATTTTTTTAGTTTATTTCATTGATGGGAGTCCCATCATGGGACACATATTTTTTTCTAGGACCCTTTTCTGCTTATGACACATTTTTTGCTTTAAAACTTAGCCATAGGATAATAGTACAGGCTCTGCCGGCCTGCTCACATGAGTCACATCTGCACTGCATAGGCTGCACAGTGTGCTATTTGTAGTCAACATTTACGCCCCGTTGACAGGGTTGTGATGTCCCCTTTTAGGACTAGAACCTCCTTTTCATCTCTTTTCTTAACGAAGGCTCCTTTGGAACCTAGAGGTGCACTCCCTTGCATAGTTTTCAGAACCGGATCGAACTGGGAGGTCGGACCGTGAAAACCGAGAACCGGGATGAAAACGATTTTTAAAGTTTAAAAAATCGGATTTTTAGTTAATTCCGTGAACTCCAAAAACCGGGGCTGGACCGCAAGAACCGTGCGATCCAACCCCAATTTTTTTTTTTTTTTTTATAAAAACAACTTAACACAATTTTATTAAATATATGCTTGAAAATCATTAAGTTCCCCTCACATATATAGATATATTAGTCAATTTTGCTAGTTTTATAAATTTAATATCTATATTTGGCTTTAATTAATTATGATGTTATCATGGTTCGACCCCGGTTCGACCTCAGTTCGACCTCAAAAACCTTGAACCTCTCTTTTTTACGGTTCAATGAACGGTCCGGGTCTGAAAACCTTGCTCCCTTGCTAAGGAGCTTCCTTTTTGGATCCTCAATAGTATACTCCCTTGCTAAAGAGCTATCAAATGTGCACTGTCCTCTTTTCTGGGATCGTCTCTTGCTAAGGACTAGTTGCAATATAATTGTCCCTTGCTAAGGACTAAATATAATACTGAGCTTTTAATCACAACTTGCCATAGGTTTTCAAAACACATTCAATATGCTCACAAAAATAACCCATTCATAATTCTCAAAAATCTAAAGATATATTCATGCATACAAGTTTAAATAAATTCAGGTTGTCCCACAAGTTTTTCATAAAATATATAGTCAATGTGCACATCAAACATTTATAAAATATCAATTTATATATAGAATATCAACATATTTATTTGATATAAAATAGTTTAATAATCAATACTGTTTTGGGAAAACAACCAAAATTAGTAAATACTACTTACCTCTTATTTGCAAAAATAGGAAACCAACCTCCCTTGAATCACAACAAATCAATAGAATTAAAATCTAGCAAAACCAAAGATAGGTCCATCAATACACAATTTCCCACTTAAAATCAGTTTTCACACTTAAATAGTTTAACCTATCATCATTAAGGCCTACGCAAGTGTCTAGTTTCTTTGAAATACATTTCAGCTTTGTTAGTGGGCTTGGCTATTGCATTCGTGGCCACCACTACTTAGGATTGCAGTTATTAAATCAATAAATGGGAGCATTGAAATGCCCCGTTTGATGCCTGAACTTGTCAATCAGGTTTCAAAATTTTCACAACTATTCTAATTATAGTGTCTGCCTATATCTGTCACCATAAATCCCTTGATGCCACAAAACATAAGATATTGCTAGTCAATTTTCTGAACAATGGCAATGCGTGGATGGCAAATTGGTTAACTTAAATAATATATAATTTTTTATTCCTACGTTACAGGGGCTAACAAGATATTCTAAGCTTGAAAAGCATTGCTGCCTTCTACAATAATTTAGAGCTGATTACACGTCACTAGAAGGATGATAAGAAGGTAAATATCAACCATAAAGCAACATTTTTCCTTTCACGTGGTGACAAACTTGAATTGACAAGGTCCAAGCCTATTACTTTATTAGGTACAATTTCAAAACCTATGGAGTACCCTTTTCTGACATACAACCACATTAACCATTCCTAATCTAATATAATAACAATTATAGGAGTCATTTTCATATTAATATAATGATAGTCTAGGTTCATGACAATTGCTTGCTATTGAATATTCAAACTTCATAAATTTAGAGCATGAGAAAATCATACCTACAAGTTTCCACACACAGTTGCTTAGAAGAAAAGAAAACCTTAATCCTGTGTTGCGACTGAAACAAAAGAAACCTTCTTATGTATGTACACGTTTAACTTAAGAGGTAAAAGGCTAGGGTTTTTAAAAACTTATCAAGGCTTATATATTTATTTATGCCACCTCACTTGGACTTCATATACCATAGTATTTATCATATTTTTATTATCTTCGGCCGAAATCAATTAAATCCATTTAATTATAGGCCTCTTTTTTAATTTATGTATAAGAATTAAATTGGCATCAAAATTATGGGGTGTTACACAATCAGTCCAACTTAAATTTTTTCTACCAGAGGTAATCTTCTTCATCTCCTCTCCTCTCTGTCTTTCTGAAAATGAAGAGTTAGAGTCTTCTATTTATTTAACTTAAATTATATTTTTTTTTTAGTTTATTTCATTGACTTGTTAAGGAATTGAAACTAAACACTCTCTTTATTTTCACTTGTTGCCGAGTTTCACTGGTTTGGGTTTCTCTCTTTATTTTGTTAAGGAATTGGAACTAAACACTCTCTAGTCATAGTCACCGCCCAGGACGTTTTACTAAACTTTTAAAATTTTTAGAAGGTGTTTGATGAAGTAATTTGAAAATTATTGTTTATTATTTTTTGAAATATATGTAAGTGAAAAAGTGTGAGAAAATACGTAAAATGCTGTTTAAAAACTAAAAATTACTGTTTAAAAACACAAACCAAACAGGACCTTAATATTTTTTTGCAAAGTACAAGTTGTACACGTTTATGGCTGGGAAGCATTCGACCTTTTTCTATGCTATGAGTTGTCACGTCAGTTTGCAGGTATTATCAGAAGTCAGAACCCTATGTGAATTGCAAGCTCTAGTTACACGTTTACAATAAGACTATAGTTACATGTTTATATAAGAGCATTCACGCCAGCTCATGTAAATTTATCATCTATTTTACATTTAAAAAAAACTACTTTTCTATTTTACACTGTCATTTTTACAAAACACCCACTTTATCTATTATACACATTTTTTTTATTAAAATAATATTTTCCCTCACTTTTTTTATTATTTCCCACCTACCCTAATCTAACCCTTCCTTTTCTTCTAAAAACCACCCCTTCTTCTTCGCTCCATCCTATCTCTTTCTCCGTCGCTCTTTCTTCTCCTCCTTCTTCTCCTTCTTTTTTTTTTTTTGCTTTTTTTTTCCATCCATTTAGAAAGTCATTAATTTGTTACATGTAGATTATTGTCTTAATTTAATAAAATTATAAGTTTAGGATAATATATTTTGTATTAAAATTAATTTGTTATGTGATAAATAATTTTTTATTCCAAAAAATTAATAATTTTTCTATTATAGATCTGTAAACACAAATTTTCTCAATTGCAAAAATCAAACAATTGAAAAGAAATATGGTTTGCAAATATAAATTTGTATTGATAAATAATGAGTACAATCTCTATTTCAATTTTTTTACAAAAGAATACCCTCTGATTCTGTCTTCTTTGAACCTGATTCGAACAAGAGATCTTTTTGAATTTGTCTAGAAGATGGATCGAATGGTCTTCACAACAAATCTCTAGCTTTGAGCTTGTTAGAGATTTATTGTTCTTCAAGTCTTCGAATGTGAAAGCTTTTAGGTTGAAGTTCTTCGGGCTTTAGAGGCTTGATCCGTTGAGCTTCAAAAATTTGGGTTTGTTGAAGTTTATGAAGGCTTTTTAGTTTAATTCCAATAGAACTTCAAAGAACTCAAACAAGAGACCTTCTTGACTTTGGTTGGAAAATGGATTGAACGATCTTCACAACAAATCTCTAGCTTTGAGCTTGTTAGAGATTTGTTGTCCTTCAAGTTCTTTAAGCCCTTTGAATGTTCTTCAAGTTCTTCAAAGATGCTTCAAGTTCTTCAAAGATTCTTGAGACAGAATTTCTCCAGAGCTTGGACCTCTTGAAAACTTCCTCCTCAAAAATGAGAGGGGATGTCCTCTATTTATAGTGATTTTAGAGGATAAGCTCCACTTCAAATTGATATACTTGAAAGTATGTAGTAGACTTTTGATTGGCCTAAATTCTTCTTAGAGATAATTATTTCTATTCATCTATTTTGATAAATATCATATTTTGATAAAGATAATAATCAATAAAGATAAATAATTATCTCAAAGATAATTATCTATCAATTTTGAATAGAAAAATTATCTTTATTTTATTTATTTATAAAGATAATTATCCATAAATTTTGAATAGGAAATTTATCTTTATCTTGTGGGCCAAATGACAGGTGGCAAATTTCAATATGTCAATGTAATATCAATTTGGATGATACATGTCATCATTTGATTTAATTGATTTAATGTCATTAATTTAGAATTTGCCACTAAATTTTGATGTGGCATTTTATAATTGGCTTAAAATTTTGCCTCCTACAAGATCATTTTTTATTTTAATTATAAATGATTACTAAAAGATTAAGTGATATTAAAAAGAAATATTAATGAAACTTAATTATAAAAATTTAATTAGTAATTTTGTATCTCAAAGAGAATAATAAATAAATACTGAATATAAAAAAAATTAAAAGTTAAATAAATATTATCTAATTAATATTTAAATAATTAAAAAAAAGCTCTGCTTAAAGTTTTCACCTAAGCTCCAAATTTGTTAAGCCGGCCCCACATTTGACCTGTACTCCCTGGAGCACAATCACCAATATCCTATCACCACCATTTGTGAAAGTCTTACCCCCACAAGCCTCAAATGTGAGTTTGCAAGTCAACACTTGGACTTCAAACTTTGCATTTCCAGATAATAAATAATAGAGCTAATCCCAAAATCCAAATCAAAAGGATAGAAATTCCAACTCTTTGCTCCTCTATAAGTCTAACCCAAAATGAAACTAAACAGAATAATATTATCTACCAACTAATCTAAGAAATCCCTACTTGGACATTAATACTCCAACCACTTATCTACCAACTAATCTAAGAAATCCCTACTTGGACATTAATACTCCAACCAAAAATGGACCGTATTTTGGTCGGTAGATAGTGAGCGAGGGAGAGGTGAGCAGCCAAAAAGGGCCTAGTCAATGCTTTTACATAACCATTCTGGGTTTCTTTTGAAAAAGTCATTCTCCGAAAGTTTAATGGATGAGCTGCAACTGATTTTTTATAATATCAAAGGTGCCTAATTTTTGAAGTTATTACTTCATGCGGTGGAAAGTTAAGTTTCAGTTTCAATTCAGGATTTACAAATACTCAGGAAGATCTCAACAAAAATATAAAATTTAGTAATCGGCAGTACAAAGGTTTAGTTTAAGCATGAAGCACTGTTGAACATTAATACTCCCTATAATTTAGGGATTGCACTTAAAATGATAGTACCTCAGACAAAAATGGTTCAAGAGAAGTGACAACATTGACAAAAATGGTACATTTCTGAGCAAGAATTTAAGATATATTATGCCAGTTCTAGTTAAGACACTGATAATTGTCGGGATCCCCAAAGAAGCAAGTTTCCTCAGCTAGCTTTGGGCTTGAGAATTGCCTATGCTATAAAATAACTGGGGCTAAGCTGGTCTGTGTAAAATTGAGAGTGGGACCCGCGAGCTACCAATGCAATGTGTCAGTTCGTTTAGACCCCTTATACCCAACAGATTAACCTAGAGAATTAGCCAAGTGATTAACTTAGGTAATTTAAACAAATCTAGGTTAACACAAATAAATCAAAAACAATAAAGCAGCGGAAAATAAAGAACACAAAGATCTGATGACCCAGGAAAACCAAACCGGTAAAAAACCTGGGGAGGATTTAACCTAGATATCCTCAAGGTAAAATAGCAAATCCACTAATAAGAATTGAAGTTTACACAATAGCGACTTAGACCACTAACATCCTATTGCTACCCAATGTAGGAAACTTACTACCACGACCACGTGACAGCTCCGAGATCCACAGACTCCTTCTTTCTTTAATCTTTGCAAAACACAAACACCCACGTTTGTGACTTTGAGATCTCACTCAAAGGTTTAGCAACACAAACTCTCCTGTTTGTGACTCCAAGACCACCCTTGAAGGTTTAGATCATCAGCACCTTTGATGACTAGAGAAGGCAACAACTTCAGCAATACCGGATCTTGAGATTCTTCAAGGAACAACACCGGTAGAAGTTATAAGAGAGGTTTTAGGAACAAAACCCTAAAATACAAAAGAGGCACACTCTTCTCTCTCTAAAAAGCCTTCTAAAAAACGTGCTTAGGGTTTCCTTTATATAGTGGGAGAAGTAGATTTGAAACCCTAATCCTTAATGGGCTAGAACTGCTATTTGGGCCAACTTAAAATTCTGCAGATACGACTTTCGATCGATCGAGCCTGTTTTTCGATCGGTCGAATCAGGCAAATTCTGAAATCTTCTTTCTGCAGCTTGTATGTTCTTGTGTGCTCACGATTTGCCAATTGTTCTAAACTTTTAGAACCTAACACAATGAAACACCAAGAAAGACTAGGACAACCAGCAACATACTTTTATAGTTATAAAAAGAACCTAAAAATAAAGAAATAAATGCCCTAAACTTAAAATAATGAAAATTACACAAAAATATCAAAATTAATAAATTACAAAAATTAAATAATAGATACAGTCCTACAGCAAATTGAAATTGGAAATTAAAAATTTTCCATCTTAAACAAGTATACATGCAACACCACATTTATACTTGTAATCTATGTGTAGATACCACATACATACTTTCATCTTGAGAAAATACTCTCTTATACTCATTATACATCCATAACTTTATACAATATTCATAATTAATGCACTGATTACATATATGTATAAAAATGTATAATGAGTATAAAAATAATGTATAAGAATATGAGGGTCATGGTAAATAATGTGTACTAAAATTTTCAAGCAATCCTTAGAAATTTTTTTTTTTCGATGAGAATAAAAAAAAAAAATGTGTGAGAGGCATCTATTTTTTACTAAAGAAATAGAGCATTACGTGAATTGAAAAAGAAATAGATGTCTTATTGTCTCAAATAAAGAAATAGAGCATTACGTAAATTGAATAGACTGTCCTCATCAATTTGCACCTATAAGGATTAATTCTGTCCTCTATAAACACCAAGAAAGACCAGGACAACCAGCAACATAGGCAAACTAGAACCATGCACGAAAAGGTTAATTTATAGAGGACAAAATTACCTGATATATTGTAATAAAATATGTATAAAAAATGGAGATTATGTTTGGGGAACAAAATGGAGAGACCTGGAAAACCATTAGAGGAACAAGCAATAACTACTAATAAAGAAAAAAAATACCCAAGCTCAATATCATATACATAATTTAAATTCCAATCTATTGTCTCTGTAAGTTCGTTTAGACCCCTGTAAAACTAGATTGTTTAACCTAATTAATTAACCAAGTGAATACCTAGGTTTATTATTCAGATCTAGGTTAAAACAATAACAATCATATCAAGTAAAGCAGCGAAAAAATAAAGAACACAAAGATATGATGACCCAGGAAAACCAAACCAGTAAAAAACCTGGGGAGGATTTAATCTAGCTATCCTCAAGGTAAAATAGCAAATCCACTAGAACGAATCGAAGTTTACACAATAGCGACTTAGACCACTAACATCCTATTGCTACTTGCCTGTAGGAAACTTACTACCACGATCACGTGACAGCTCCGAGATCCACGGACTCCTTCTTTCTTTAATCTTTGCAAAACACAAACACCCACGTTTGTGACTTTGAGATCCCACTCAAAGGTTTAGCAACACAAACTCTCCTTTCTGTGACTCCAAGACCACCCTTGAAGGTTTAGATCATCAGCACCTTTGATGACAAGAGAAGGCAGCAACTTCAACAATACCGGATCTTGAAATTCTTCAAGGAACAACACCGGTAGAAGTAATAAGAGAGGTTTTCGGAACAAAACCTAAATACAAAATAGGCACCCTCTTTTCTCTCTAAAAAGTTTTGTAAAAAACGTGCTTAGGGTTTCCTTTATATAGTGGGAGAAGTATATCTGAAACCCTAATCCTTAATGGGCTAGAACTGCTGTTTGGGCCAACTTAAAATTCTGCAGATACGACTTTCGATCAGTCGAGCTTGTTTTTCGATCGATCGAACTAGGCAATTTCTGAATTCTTCTTTCTGCAGCTTACTTGTTCTTGTGTGCTCACGATTTGCCAATTGTTCTAAACTTTTGGAACCTAACAATCTCCCCCTTTGGCAATTCGTGACAAAACTTTTATACAAAATGAAATGTTAAAATACAATAACAACCCAATACAATAAAATACCCAATTACATCACAAATCCCAATCTAAGACTCATAACCTAGAAGTTACCAAGAAAAGGTAGAAGGTCTTGATCAGAATGAACCTGTCTTTCCTGAAACACTCAACAAACACATCACCGCATGTGTGGAAAGAAAGACATAGAAACAATAATATGAAACAGAATATAAAATTCTAACTCTCCCCCTAAGTTAGATACATCAAAAAGTTTTTATATTCTCCCCCTTTTAAAAAAATTGCATCTCCCCCTAAACAAGACAAACAGGCTTCCCAACATTTCATCTATTTCTCCCCCTTTTTGTCACATATTGACAAAGTAAACTCAAACAAAGAGTAGAGTGACAGTAAACATAAGAGAGAAAGAAAAAAAAAAAAAAAACCAAGAGAACATAAAACAGTTTAGCTCTATAGAAAATAGAGAAAACTCCCCCTATGAAGAGCAACAACTCCTCTTATGAACAACAAAGTCAAAAAAAAAAAAACTTTTCTCTCCCTATAAAAATAGGAAAAACAAAACAAGTTTGGGAAAAACAGTTTTGGAGAAAATTTAGGAGGTAGGGATAAATAAAAACACATAAACCTAAAAAAAATGAGTTGAGGATACACATGAAGAAAAATATTCTCTCTTTTAATAAATGCAAACTTGACACTATGTGACCCATAAACAGTTGCATGAGTAGAGAAAATATTTGCACATTGATTATCCATCATATCTCTTAAGAAAAATATTTTCTGTAGTTCACACATCAAGAAAAATAGCATATACTAAAATGTACAAAGGACTCAAAAATTAATCAATCAATTTTTAAATCAAGTTGAGTACTCAATTTAGCAAAGTGTATGCATGTTATGTGTGAAAACAACGAGAGATATGACTGGGAAACTGCAAGATGGACACAGAAAAACAATGCAACTCATGTGAATCCTAAACATAAATGATGCATAAAAAATTTGGTCAAAACTGAAAATTTTTCAGTTTCGATCGATCGAATACCAATCGAGTTAGACAAATTTAAACCAAAATTTTATTGCAATTTCGATCGGTCGAAAAACACCTTCGATCGATCGAAATTCTGGAAAACTCAAATTTTTGAAAAACAGAGCAATTTAATGCAGTAACTCCTCAAAGCACAATATTTCATGAATGAAATGCATGAGTATGAGATTAAAAATTTTTCAAAAAACATATGAATTCAACCCAGATCTCTCAAAACTCAAATTTTGCATCAAAATCAAGGAACATATAATCTTGGATGGCCACAACAAAATCACACACAATAACATGAACAAAGTTTAGCAAAGAGTAACTTAGGTAGTGTGTGCAACTAGCAAAAGCTTAAGAAACATGTGAGGTGATATGTGAATAGAAATCAATCACAATTTCTACAAAATTCATCACATAAATTTGAAAGAGACTATCACCTAAAGAGTTACGTCATATAACTCTCACATTTCCTAGAATAAAAGCTTGCAATCATATAAGTTTCTTGATTTGCCTCATAATGTACACACCAATTTTATTTAATTTGAATTAATTATAGCCCAATAATGTACACACCAATTTTAACATTTAATCCGAGGCTACACCTTATGTTCTTTTTGTGTATGTACTACACTTTCTCGAGCACAAAATTTTACGATATGTACTAAGGTGTTCATGATTGGCTAGTAAATAGTGGTGAGATGATTATTTATACCTTTTTCAATAAGTTCAAGTCCGACAATTAAAGGCATGTGACTTCAAGATTAAGACAAAGTGATCAAAAATTATAAACATCTTCTCACATAACATGCACTACAAAACTCAAACTAGTAAAGTACAATAAAATAAGCTCAACCAAGCTAAACAAAGTACATAAACATGTTATGTAAAGATAATATGGCCAACCTTAATTATAAATCCAAGATATATAATACAAAACACATAAAAATATTTTTGGTTAAAAAAAATGTTATGACCAAAACTAAAAGCACACATTAAGCTAAAAGATTAAAAATGCAAATGCAATGCATGACAGTGCTTAACTAAGCTATAGAGGGTACATAAACAAGAAATATCAATTTCTTAATTAACCCTTGAGTACATGTACAAACTAGTACATACTCAAACAAAAAAAAAAAAAAAAAAAAAGCTTAGCACTTATAGAACACATGCTATTCAAGTTTCTTCACAATATCAAGCATGTTCTAAATCAAGAGAGAGATATCATAATTCATGTAATCCTCAAGATAAATAAAACTAGACACAAAATAAATATTTTTGTCTTTTTAAAAATTTTCAATGTTTTTGGATTTTTTTTTAGTAAAAAACAACCTAAAAAAAACAAAACAACCAAAAACAAAAACAAAACATGTCCACAAATAATTGAAAGAATTAAAACAGGGACAAGTCAGCAACACTCACCTTAAAGAATCTTTTCTCACCCATATAGCACGAGTCTTCGACTTTGTAGGTGAAAATCCATGTGAAGCAGAGTGTATTTGAGGGATCACACCAATCTTTTGAGAAAGACTAAAATCCTGCAATTTCCTTTCACAAGCCAACAAGCTTAAATTTTTCAAAAGCATATGAAATAATTTATTTGGACTTATGGCAGGAGAAATATCATCACATATCTTAGATTGAAATACAAAATTTTTAAATTTCAATTTATGACAATTAGGATGGATGTGACCAGAGACACCACAAAAGTGACAAACAGAAACAAATTTAGGAACATCAGTATTCCTAACAGCAAATCTAGTATCAGATTTTGGTTTTTGCCTCAATAAAGAACAATTTGGTCTAATATGACCAACAACACCACAAAGGTGACAAGTAGGCAAAAAAACAGATTTCTTATGCTCTCTAACAGTAGGTTTAGACTTAGGTTTAGAAACTTCAGCGTCAACATCAGAACTTTTACCTTTATCTAACCTAGCAAAATAAGCATTTTCTTTATTATTCCTCTTGAAAGGAGGGATATAAACTTTTTCAGTTTTAGGCTTAAGAGAAACAAAAATACTTCTATTATCAACAGCAAGCTTGGTACTAGTCAAATTTTCAATCTTAGCTTAAGATTCAACTAACTCTTGTTCCAAATTTTTCATCTTCTCATCTTGAGAGGAAATTTGATTTCTCAAAAATTCATTCTTTTTATTAGATTCATCTAATCTCATAATCAATTCCCCTTTTTCAAGATTAGCCAATTTTAACTCTTCCTTGAATTTCTTAGCTATTTTCATATATTTCAATAATTTTTTACGAAGAGTTTTACAGGCATCAAAAATATCAATAGAAACAACAGTGTCTTTATTCAAATCATCACAAACATGAGCAAAAAGACACTTTAAATTATCCATGATAACAGGGATCAAGGATTAGCTCTTAGATCAAAAGATCTAAAACAAAAGAGCTACCCGCTCTGATACCACTTGTAAGTTCGTTTAGACCCCTGTAAAACTAGATTGTTTAACCTAATTAATTAACCAAGTGAATACTTAGGTTTATTATTCAGATCTAGGTTAAAACAATAACAATCATATCAAGTAAAGCAGCATAAAAATAATAAACACAAAGATATGATAACCCAGGAAAACCAAACCGGTAAAAAACCTAGGGATGATTTAACCTAGCTATCCTCAAGGTAAAATAGCAAATCCACTAGAAAGAATCGAAGTTTACACAATAGCGACTTAGACCACTAACATCCTATTGCTACCTGCCTGTAGGAAAGTTACTACCACGACCACGTGACAGCTCCGAGATCCATGGACTCCTTCTTTCTTTAATCTTTGCAAAACACAAACACCCACGTTTGTGACTTTGAGATCCCACTCAAAGGTTTAGCAACACAAACTCTCCTGTTTGTAACTCCAAGACCACCCTTAAAGGTTTAGATCATCAGCACCTTTGATGACTAGAGAAGGCAGCAACTTCAACAATACCGGATCTTGAGATTCTTTAAGGAACAACACCGGTAGAAGTAATAAAAGAGGTTTTAGGAACAAAAACTTAAATACAAAATATGCACACTCTTTTCTCTCTAAAAAGCCTTGTAAAAAATGTGCTTAGGGTTTCCTTTATATAATGGGAGAAGTATATCTGAAACCCTAATCCTTAATGGGCTAGAACTGCTGTTTGGGCCAACTTAAAATTCTACAGATACGACTTTCGATCGGTCGAGCCTGTTTTTCGATTGATTGAACCAGGCAATTTCTGAATTCTTCTTTCTGCAGCTTACTTGTTCTTGTGTGCTCACGATTTGCCAATTGTTCTAAACTTTTAGAACCTAACAGTCTCAAATACTAATAAAGTAATAACAAACTCTTCATAAAGACATACAACCAAACTAAAACTTGTTGCAATGAAATCTATCTCCCCTCTACATCATCACTAGTCTAAGGCATAGTACATTTTAACCTGAAATAAAGAGCATAAACAATGTAAAGGTCAAATAAATTAGATGACAAAAATGCTTACTAAATAATTTTAACATCCAAGTACGATTTTCAAATTTGTATTGGACAATAATCACCTACCAAATCTTGCCGTCAATACAGCTATTTGCTGACTTTGTTCCTCTAACTGACTCTGTAACTGTGCCACTTGTTTCTGTGTTTCAGCATGTTTTTGATCCGACTCACCCTGTTTCAGCAACGCATTGGACAACTCTTGCTTGTAGTTTTCTAACTCTATATTCATGCTTGGCTCATATCGCAAATGAGAAGAAGGGGTTGGGGTAGGAATCACAAATTTCCCCATCCCTCTTACAAAGCCTCGCCTTGTCCCTAGCACCTCTGTAAAAAATTCCTCCTCAGTGCTTTGATTCTCTTCATCAGCTACTTTTTCTTTCATTAGATTCTGCACACGTGACATAAAATTTTACTAAATAATTTATGCAATTAATTCAAAATTTACCCTATAAATTATCTATATGAAATCAAACTGGAATATAAATCAAATCAAACTGGAATATTAATTAGATTTTTTTCTTCATTGAAAGTTCTCGCAAAAGAACCATCTTTCTTTGTGCGGGTCATCTTATAAAAATCCACTTTTCCAATCTCTTTACCACTTTGTTTTTTTAGCACATAATAAAGATAAAATTAACATATATACACTAGCATTATTATAAAATAATAAAGAATTAAATTGTTGCAACCTCTTCATAATAAGCAATAAATGATTTGGATCCACAAGTGTGACCAATTTTGTTCTTTCCTCTGTTCTCCTTATTCCGTTTTGATTTACCCTAACAAGTATTAGATAAAAAACAAAAAAGATAACAATTAAAACGAAGAGAATTAACAATCATAACAAAGAATATATCAAAATATACTTGTGTTGAAATTTATTAACATTTTAGTATTAACAAGATTTACCTTCCATTTGTCTGTTTCATATAAATCACACAAAGCATCCCAATTGTCCTGTGTCAAATCTAGTGGAACATTGGCCCTCACTTCCTCCTTAATAAATTTCAAGTACTCCTTGTAATAGTTACTACGACAATTATTATAGGTACTTGACAATGAAATCTCCATACACATCTTATCCTCAACGCAATTTAGGTCCAACATGAAATCAGCCTAGAACATAATAATTAAAAAAACAATTATCATTCATATTTTTACACAAATTTTAAATACCATAGCCTCTATAGTAACAACTTACCACCAAACGATTCTTCAACGTTTGTCGGTGTTCTTCCGAGGCCTTAGACCAAGATTCATAACTAAGGTTTGCATGCTCGCGAACGACAAATCCCACCCTTCTTGTAAACACACTAGCATTTTTGCCCACAGGTCCTTTGGCCCCAGGAGGGATGGTTATCAGAATGAGTCCATTTTCCCTCAGTTTTTTAAACTTGGTGCATAGATTTCTACCTCTTTTCCGTTTGTTGGCCATAGTAGCTGTTAGGAAAAATAAGATAGCATAGTCAGTAACATTTTGGCAAAGTAACTTTTTTTTTTTGATAAGTAGTAACATTTTGGCAAAGTAACTTATTCAAAGTCTATACAATAACAAAGACAACTACATGAAATTTATAACTTCCACTCACCAGATGCAATAAGGGCTCCTTGCTCACTTGAAATGCGAGTTGAGTCAACCATCTCATGTGGTGGCCCATCAAGTGGAGGACACATTCTTCTTAGGGGGGCCAAAAACTAATATATATTGAGAGAGAGAGAGAGAGAGAGAGAGAGAGACAACAAATCATATAATTGACACAGAAAAATAATCATTGTAAAGAAAATAAAGTAAAAGAATTTAAAGCAAATGAAAAACCATTAACAAAAACGAAATATCACTTATCTAAAAAACAAATCATTCATAGTGAACTTAAAGCAAAAAAATTTAAATGGATACACAAACAGATTGTTAAAAAAAAAAAAAACCAGAGGCATTCTAATCAATTCATTATTTCTATGAAAGTTTGGAACAATACACTAAATCACTTTAGCCCTAAATCTTGAAATTTCAAAACAAGTTTAGAACTATTTTTAGCTACATTATTGACAAGCATCCAAATCTAGGAACATAGTATATTGTATGCCAATCAAACAGTTGACCAATGGGATGAGAGACACTACCTTTTCAAAAACAGACTGTTAAGTACATCCAACAATTTTTTTTTTCATTCTTTTATAATAAAAGTTTGGGTCTTAATTAATACATTATTTATTAAAGACATACTTATTAATTTAATGACAAATGCTAAGAACAAAACCAGAAATAAAGAGAAAGGAAAATGCCTAAACAGCGGCAGTGGATCTACAAGTTTAGCGGGTATGTGAGAAAAAATGAGAGAGATGATGAGTGATATATAATCGGCGGTAATGACTGAGAAAGACATGGGGATCATGCTCATCATGGGACTTCAAAATCCGTTATGTTAGGTGTTTTTTTTATTCCCATTTTCCCTCCAAATACACACAATCTTGACTCATTTTCCCTCCACATATACAAATAATCCTTTCTCTCAAACATCTCTAAACTGTAGATGAAAGCAAAAAAAAAAAAAATATATATATATATATATATATTTATATATAAAAGGAAAAAAGACAGAAGCACATACAAAAAAAAAAGATTTTAATACCCATTTTCCGAAATACCAAAAAAAAAAAAAAAATTTGATACCCATTTTCCCTCCAAATATAATTTTTGGTCCATCCCTAACCCATTTTTCCTCCAAATACAAACAATCCTTTCTGTCAAATATTTCTAAACTGCAGTCAAAAGCAAAAAAATAAAAATAAAAAAAAATAAAAAACAGAAGCCATCTGGATGCGTTGAGGAGCAAAATGAGAAGGGATTATGCACAAATCCGCCTCTTGTCCTTGCTGTTTGCAATTCAAGGAAGAAAATCTCGTACCGAACTAGCCAGTACATCCGGTATTCGCCGTTCCGGTGCCTTGGCCGGTACAGAAACACTGAGGTTTCGTACCGGTTCAAATACCGGGCATATCGGGTTCGTTTCGGCCATTCCGGGATAAATATCGGATTTCGGCTGATTAGTGGATACTGGACCGGTACCTTTTCTCACACCCAACTTCTGTCTCTCTTTGCTTCCTCTTTATCACACCGGTGACGATGAAATACCGATTGGTGGTGAGGAGAGGCGTCAGTGATTCATGCACTGGAAATCGGGTTGAAGGGAAGAACAAAATATACTAGACTGATGCTAAAGGAGTTAGACTGGTGTGAATCGAGTGATGAGAGAGAGAAAGAGAGAGAGAGAGAGAGAGAGAGAGAGAGAGAGAGAGAGAGAGAGAGAGAGAGAGAGAGAGAGAGACCTGTAACTAATGGAGAAGAAATGAAGTATTGAGATACAACAAGAGCCGGTGGGGAAGAAATGAAGTAAAAGTGAAGAATGAAGACAAAATTAATTTGAAAGAGGAAGAGGTAATGTGTGGTTGTAAAGAGGTATTGTGTGAAGCTATGATGTGTTGGAACTTGAAAATAAGAATGATAGGTTGGCAGGCAACTAGTTTCAGGTGTGCAACAGTAGAAAAAAATAAATGAAAGAATAAAATAAATGTGGGATAGTTGGTAGGCAACTAGTTTCAGGCATGCAACAGTAGAAAAATATAAATGAAAGAATAAAATAAATGTGGGACAAGGTAAGAGTAAACTAAAATAAGAAAAGTGTTGGACTTTTTTCTTTCTTTTCTATAAAAGGCCAAAGAATTGGCTTGGGTTATTATTATGCATGGTATTGGAAGAAATAAACATGAAATTATATTAATAGGTCCATTAATAATTAAAAAATTAGACATTTAGACTTGCAAAAAATTATTTTTCAAATATGTCTAGTATGTTCTATTAAAATTATTATTTTTATATGTTGATAAAAATAACTTTCATTACATTTAATATATATAGTGCGGTAAATCCAAAACGGTACGCCGGTGTTGACCGATACTCGAAATATATCATACCGCTGGCCAAATCGATACAGCTTCCGATACAGTATTGACTTCTTTAATTTGCATGGCTCTAAGTAGTAAAAATAAAAAGAATATAAAAAGAGATGAGTTTTACAAACTTGGGCAGCAAAATGAAGAAAAAGAAAGGTGGAGAATGAACATAAACTAAAATGCTTGACTCTGGAAATTTACAGACATGGGAAGCAAAGATGAGACGTGGAAACTCAAATATTTCCTTTAGAAGATACACTATAATACTTCCCAGCTGTATTACTAGCCTATAGCTACTATTACTAGCCTATATAGCTACTAGTTATTTCATTTAGTCAGAACTTAGGATTTATATAGCAACTATTTTTTTCTTTGACATAAAAAGTCACAACTTGAGAATTGAGATGATGATGGGACATTTCAAAGACACTGCCTTGGATTGAGATCCGTTGAGCCGTTGATTTAATCTAACGGTTATAAAATTGAGCTACGACAACGATCCGTGTGCTCAGCTCTTTGCCAATTCAATTTGCTCTCTCCTCACCACTTCTTGCCTAAACTTCTCATCAGATCCAAAAATTCAAAATATTTCTCTCTTCCACCAAATCTTTGTCTATGGTTGAAGCTCCATGGCTATAGCTAGCAGCCACCAAATCCCTCACCACCATCAGTGATGCTTGTCGCTATGGCATTCCCCTCGTCTCACTCTCTCTCTGTCTCTCTCATTTGGGTTTCTCTGTTTTCTCCTTCTCTCAAGCCCAGCCATGGCCTAGCTTCTGCTTCCACTCACACCTATCACCGTTGGTGGTGCTTCCCATCAGCGTCACAACCACTAGTGGCCGCGAGTCCAGCTCTCTTATTCTTTATTTTCTTTCTCTTTTATTTTTTTTTTCAATTTTTATTTGCCTTTTAGACATGACCGAAACCCCTTTGACACTTATTTTGTTTCATTTTTTATTAGTTTGATGAATGGCATTTTGTTTCAGGTTTGATTAGCTTGATGAATGAGTTTTCTTGTTTGGATTTCTAGTATTAGCAATAACTGTTATTATTGAAATTTTTAAAGCTGGTTTTTGGGTGGGCATTGAAGATGTTTGTTGAAATGCTTCATAGAGTTTTAGTTTATCTCTTTGTATTCTGCCTTCTTTCTTTTTAGATTTTTATGCTAAAACTGTGATGCTATGTATATGGAAATTGGATTTTTTTTTTTTTAGCTTGATTAATGGGTTTTCTTGTTGAGTGTAAAGCTTGATGGTTTTGCTTGAGTTTGAAAATTGGGGCTTTGCAATATGGCCGAATCTATTGTGATTGAATGAAAATGGGTTTTCTAGTAATTGTTGTGTGTATGGGTCTATTGGCTTTGGCATTTTGGCAATGTTGATACTAAATTCTATGATTTTTTCTTCTGATCCTGATTTCTTTGCCTAAGAGTATCCATTTTTTATTCCTTAGTTTCTGTTAGATTCTAAGAATTAGGAACTAATATATTAGAACTTCAATTTGTATGTTGGCAAACCATGATTAAAACAATGTTTAGTCTTGTGTTAGACTTGCGCAAAGTATGGGTCTTAATGTAAAGTTGGAATCGAGTTGTTTTGCAGAATTACTGTTAACTTTCTGTATAACTCGATCGATCGAAAATTAGGCTCGATAGATCGAAAATTGAGCAGATCGTTTTTCTGCAGAATTTTCCAACTCAGCCCTAGTCCATTTAATGTATAGGGTTTTATGTTTTGCCCTAAGTATATAAAGGAAAACCCTAGCCACGTTTTTAGAGTTTTGTTTTGCTGTGTTTGTGAATCTCATTATGAGATCTAGAGGTGTTTACCTTCACATACACTTAGGGTTTACAAACTTGAGATTCATGTCAAGAGTTGTGTAAATCAATACAGTTGCAGAATCAAAAGAGCATAAAGATACACAAGCAAGTGCGCTTGTGGATTTGCTGAAGAATTCAAGAAAGAAGGAGTCTGTGGATCTCAGAGCTATCATGGGGTCGTGGTAGTAAGTTTCCTACACTTGGGTAGCAATAGGATGTTAGTGGTCTAAGTCTTATTGTGTAAACTTCGATTCTTTCATAGTGGATTCAGTTTACCTTGAGGATAGCTAGGTCAAATCCTCCCCAGGTTTTTACCGGTGTGGTTTCCTGGGTCATCATATCTTTGTGTTATTTAATTTCCGCTGCTTTGTTGTTTTTGTTTATTTTGTGTTAACCTAGATTTAATTAAATTACCTAAGTTAATCACTTGGCTAATTCACTAGGTTAATCTGTTTGGGTTTAAGGGGTCTAAACGAACTGACAGTTTCTTTCAGTGAAACAAAACTATGATTCTTAGCTTGATGATAATTTCTTAGTTTGAAGTTTGTCACAATGGATCAGTTTTTTTTCTCATTCCCTATGTTACTACTATGGTTTGAGTTGTGAAATGCACTGAAGATGTTTGAGAAAATATATGTTAGAAGTTTGAAGTGATGTTAATCTATTTTATATGTATGTTGTGTAGTCTTGAGGGAGATTCATCATATTGAGAAATGCAAGCGACTCTTTAAATTGGCTAATTCATTCAAGAGATTCATCTTGTGTAATGGAAAATTTTTTTTTTTGAAGTTTCGAACGGACTTGTCTAGGCTATGGCATCATTATTTTTGCCTTCCATTGTTGCCATTGTATAATTGAATTGCTGAGCAAGTTGTACCTTCATGTAGTGGCTATTTTTTCTGTGTTGATGAATAAATGTAATGTAAACAAATTTGTTTTGCAAATACCATATTGTGACAGAGTTCTATTATTAGCTTTTTAGGTCTTAATGCATTCTCCTTCTCAAAAAAAAAAAAAAAAAAAAAAAAGGTCTTAATGCATTCCAATTTTTTATCTAGTCTAAATAGAGTCATTCTTGCTGGGAAGACCCACAGTTCTCTGTGTTTGAATATGCTTGGAACAAAGTACTAAAAATTGAGGATGACTTAAAAACACAAAGTATATAAATTATATACAGTCTTATTTCTGCTCTTCACCAAAAAGCCAATCTATATGATGGAATTTCTTGGAAATACTATTGGTAATCTAATTCTGTCAGATTACAACAACTTCATGCTCAATATGTTCTCTTGAAATCAGGAATTACACAACAAGAGTCTTCAAGGATGCTCAGCATATTTTAAAATCAATGGATCCAGATGGAAGTAAGCTAGGAAAAAAAAAAAAAAAAAAGAAGCTTGATCCAAAAAATAAACTAAATTGTATTAAATTATATTCTTCAATTACAAGGCCATAATAACACGATACATAGACAATTTTTTTCCACCATCATATTACCTAATTCCCACCTAATAACCAAAAAAAAAAAAAAAAAAAAAAAGAGTCTTGCATGCTTCAAGGGCATATGCTTCAAAAATCTTAAGCATTGTGACCTTGCTCAATTGTAATAAAAAATCACATGCACTCATTTAGTTCCACACTTGGTTGTTTACTGTCTCTTGCTTCTTGACTTTGTGTACACTCCATTTGAAGTTTGCAATTTTCAATAGGCCCTACAGATATAATTATAGCTAAGTTAAACATAAAATATAAAACACTTTCTCAATGATAACGTTTAATATTAGTGAAGGTTTATGAAACATATCATTAATTTTTTTTCAACCAATCATTGGCAAGTATCTACCAAACATATAATAACAATAAGCATAAGAAAAAGTAGAATATCTCCCTGTTTGGAGCATCTTAAAAATCAAATTATTATTGGAAATCCGTCAACAACAAATAGAATGCATCTTGAAGTTAAGCACTAGCAGCTAAGGATTCTTCGAAATTTTATTTAAATACAAGACAAGAAAAAGGAAAGGGAGATAGTTAAAACCATTGCACTATTCATAAGCTCAAGTGTGCAACCTCAGGTGGAAAATCTGCTACTGATCGTGTGAAAAAAAAAAAAAAATCTGCAGTACCCTATTGTAGGAATGTGAGAATACCACATGAGAGAACAATTAGTACCTAAATATAAATAATTACTACTAAGAGAAAATTACCGTGAAACAAATCATATTTTGTTATCATTTCTAGTAAATTTTTGGCTATTCCAATGCTATTACAACCAACTAAGAGCACTGAAAATTCAGCAAAAAAACCCAAGAGCACTAAAATGTTTCAATGTCTGCTCCCATCTAAAAGCATGAAGGACTAAAGTAAAGACTCACCTATTAGATATTTGCTCAAACAGCTTAGGGCAACTAGGTGACCACTGAATGAAGTTAACAAATAAATGGTTTTTCATTTTTGTGCTATTTTGAATACAAAATCATAGCTTTTATGAGAATAATTTATCTACTATCTGCCTGATATAAGTTTTCAAAGATAACACACTAACTTGAAAATTCAAATTCCATACACATTACATCATAGTTTTAGAATAAAAATCCAAAAAGAAAGAAGGTGGAATACATAGAGATAAACTAAAACTCTATGAAGCATTTCAACAAATATCTTCAATGCCCACCCAAAAACCAGCTTTAAAAATGCCAATAATAACAGTTATTGCTAATACCAGAAATCCAAACAAGAAAACTCATTCATCAAGCTAATCAAAACTGAAACAAAATTCCATTCATCAAACTAATAAAAAATGAAACAAAATGAGTGTCAAAGGGGTTTCGGTCATGTCTAAAAGGCAAATAAAAATTGAAAAAAAAAATAAAAGAGAAAGAAATTAAAGGATAAGAGAGCTGGACCCGCAACCACCAGTGGTTGTGACGCTGATGAGAGGCACTGCCAACGGCAATAGGTGTGAGTGGAAGCAGAAGCTCAACCACGGCTGGGCTTGAGAGAAGGAGAAAACAAAGAAACCCAAACGAGAGAGACAGAGAGAGAGTGAGACGAAGAGAATGCCATAGCGGCAAGCATCACCGGTGGTGATAAGGGATTTGGAGGCTGCTAGCTATAGCCATGGAGATTCAGCCATAGACAAAGGTTTGGTGAAAGAGAGAAATATTTTGACTTTTTGGATCTGGTGAGAAGCTTAGGCAAGAAGCGGTAAGGAGAGAGCAAATTGAATTGGCAAAGAGCTGAGCACACGAATCGCTGACGTGGCTCAATTTTATAACCGTTAGATTAAATCAACAGCTCATGTTAAAAGAATTGCACCCCATGCAATACCCTATTGCACGGGATCTCAATCCCACTGCCTCTATTGAATGCAATGACGGAAGTTAAAGTTTTTTTTTTTGGTTTCCTACAGTATCCTCAAAACTTTCAACTAGGGACTAATCACTGTTCGTGCTGGGTGAGCCCACGAAGGGGTAAATCGCTAGCCCAGAAAATTCTTTTCAAAGTACAGGTAGCAGGACTCGAACTAGGGAGAACACCCAATTGAGCCAAATACAAACACCTTAAAATCGAGAGCCCAACCAACTCGGCCAACCCTTAGTTGTAAGTTAAAGTTACCTGCTCACTTTTTTGCTGAATTTTTTTTTTTTTTTGGCTGAATAGCTTGCTGCTCCCTTGTACACTTTCTTATCCACCCTACCATTAGTTTGGTCCTTTTTTACGTGCTTGACCCAATGTATCTCATGAAACCTCTTTATTAATTTATTTTAAATAAAATAATTTTATATTTTGCTTGTGTTTACATATTTTCTTTTTTTATTACTTTTTTTTTTACTGAAAAGTTAGATTTTAATACTTTAAATACGGTACATCAAAATAATATCAAATGTCTAAATAGATTTATAATTTTAATAATAATAAAAACTAAATATACTAAAAAAGGTTAGTATTTTTAATATAAATGTATAATGAATTTTTAAAAAATAACATTTTAACTAAAACTTAAGAATCAAAAATATTAAAGATATTTTAAAATTTATAAAAAATTTTAATAAATTGGGTGGTCTTTGACTTTTACCAAAATGTATATATATAAATTTATAAAATAGTAAAACTCGAAAATGGTATGCAATGATATATCGCAATAGCCCATACCAAAATATTTTATTTTAATAGACAAATAGAAATAAATGAAACAATATTCATAATATTAATACTAACTACTACGAAGTTGTGCTGTAAAAAAACTTTTAATAAAATCTGGGAAGGTGTGATGAAAAATCTAAGTTGCGTGTCTGAGTTAATGTGTAGATAAAGATGAAAAGATGTGATGAAGGACAAAAATAAAGGTGTCAGACAGAAATGAAGATGTGTGCGCTGAGAAAAAAACAAAAGATAAAAAAATGATAAGAAAGTAAAATATAATAAACGGTTGGAAACAGAGATGGTTTGATTTTGTGCAGTTTGCCTAGACTTCGTTTGCCAGTTTGCTACATTAGAGCATTTCCATCGACAATGCTAAAAAATTTAGCATTTACCATTATAAAAACTAATTTTATAATATATAACACATCATTTTACAATATCACTTCCATCAAAACTTCTATTTTTTTTAACATTTTATTTAAATATTATTTCTTTATTTTTTTATTCATTTTTTTATTTTTCCTCTTTCTCTCTCCTCTATCTCTCTGTTTCTCAACCCAATTATTCTCAACTCCGCCGGCCACCGCATCCACCCACCCATACCCCAACCACCACATCCACCCACCATTGCCGCCACCAGCCACCAGCCACCAGCAATCGGACTAAATCACCACCAACCACAGCAAGAAAAGAAGGAAAAAAACCCACAAACCAAATCAACCAAATCGGACCACTACTCCTTCGATCCACGCTCCGACTTGTGCTCCATGGTTGACCACCAAGCTTCATCTAAACATCAACGCCACCAAACCCAGACTGATTACCCTCTCCATAATAATCCAACAAAGTCTCACCATCTCCATAGTAATCCAACAAAGATATAACAAAAAGAAACAAAACCTAGAATGATTATCGGAGTCCGATGAACGCCGAGCCAGAGCTTAACGAAACCCATTGGCGGCCTGGAATGCCACTTCATCATCTCGGCATGGATTTTCGCCTCTGACATCTTCAACAAATCGGAAGGCCGGAGATCGAAGTCACCAGAGTCAAATCACAAACCCATATTTGAAGAAATTTCTCACCGGAGTCTCAGATTCTAGCTTAGTGAGAAGCAGAGAGAGAGAGAGAGAGAGAGAAAAAAAAGATAGAGACAGTGAGAGTGAGAAAGGAGTTTGAGTTTAAGTCTAAGGAGAGAGAGAATTAAAAGAATTAAAAAATGATAGCATTGTGCTACAATGCGCTTTCATTTTTGAGAGTGCACTGTAGCAATATTGCAAAATTTTTAGTATATGCAATCTTTGATGGAGCATGTTTTTGGGTTAGAAATGCTAAAAAAAGCATCTTTTACAATATGCAGTGCTTGATGAGAATGCTCTTACAAGAATTAGTTAATATTTTAATTAAAATAATAGTAGTTTAATTGATTTCATTAGATTAATTTTAAAATATAAAGTTTTATAAATATAACTATTTTCTTTAAATAAATTATTAATCAATGTCCTAAAGGCATTCGTTAGCATTTCTCTTAAAAGTAATAGATTATGAAGAATATATATATATATATATATATATATGTAAGTAATATGTTTTTAAAAGTAAATAGTTTTATATATTTTGAAATCCGAAACGTCCTGAAACGGTACATCGAAATTGACCGGTATTGAAATATGTCATTCCATTGGACAAACCGAAATGGAATCCAAAACAGTATTCATAATGTTGATGAGAACATAATCATACAGGTACACAATACATGTCCATCACACATCATCCTTCGATTTGAAATCTAACCGTTGTTTTGAAGAGTGTAATGAAAGATTAATTCTAGTAAATTATGGTTACAATCAAACGGTTGGATTTAGAGAAAGGCACGGTCAAAATTTAGTTAAAGTTAGTCAAACTTGTTTAAACTTAATAGATGGTCCCGAGACCGCTGAACTTGGTGAAATTTATATTTGAAAATTGGTCATTGGGATTGAAGAGTATGGTGACATATTGGTGTTAGTGAAATTTGACAACAATTAGATGATCAAATTGAGAGAACATTGTCATACAAGTACACAACACATGTCTATCACGCGTCATTTTTAGATTTGAAATCTAACCGTTGGATTCGAAGAGTGTAATGAAAGGTTAATTCTAGTAATTTATGGTCACAATTAAACGGTTGGATTTAGAGAAAGGTGCAGTCAAATATTAGTTAAAGTTGCTCAAACCCGGTCAAACTTAATAAATGGTCTCGAGACCACTGAACTTGGCGAAATTCATATTCGAATCTTGATCATTGGGATTGAAGAGTATGATGACATATTGGTGGTGTTGGTGAAATTTGAGAACAATTAGATGATTAGATTGAGAGAACATAGTCATATAGATACACAACACATGTCCATCACGTACCATCCTTAGATTTGAAATCTAATTGTTGGATTCAAATAGTGTAATGAAAGGTTAATTCTAGTAAATTATCCTCACAATCTAACGGTTGGAATTAGAGAAATGCGCGGTCAAAGTTTAGTTAATGTTTGTCAAACCCAATCAAACTTAATTGATGGTCCCGAGACTACTGGACTTGGTAAAATTCATATTGAAATCTTGACTATTGGGATATGGTCACATATTGGTGTTGGTGAAATTTGAGAACAATTAGATGGTCAGATTGAGAGAACATAGCCATACAGGTACACAACACATATCCATCACATGCCATCTTTAGATTTGAAATCTAACCGTTGGATTCGAAAAGTGTAATAAAAATTTAATTCTAGTAAATTATGGTTACAATCAAACGATTGGATTTAAAGAAAGGCGCGGTCAAAGTTTAGTTATAGTTGGTCAAACCCGATCAAACTTAATAGATGGTCTTGAGACCACTGAATTTGGTGAAATTCATATTCAAATCTTGATCATTGGAATTGAAGAGTATGATGACATATTGGCGTTGGTGAAATTTGAGAACAATTGGATGGCCAGATTGAGAGAACAGAGCCATATAGGTACACAACATATGTTTATAACACGCCATCCTTGGATTTGAAATCTAACTGTTGGATTCGAAGAGTGTAATGAAAGGTTATTTCTAGTAAATTATGGTCAAAATAGGCAATCGTCAACAAAAGGAATGTGACCTACTAACCTCGTCAACTTTGCGCCCGTATGCCCATATTAGCTTCTATCCATAATTTTTTTTGGCACACACATCTCGTTCTTGTACAACTAGATTTACATTTGCCTTGTCTGAGCTACGAGATTGATAATTGCTGATGCCTTTAGTTCTTCTAAAACATCATGTATGTCCTTAGTTGGACCGGGTTTATGCAGCCTCACATTGGCCTGGCCCCAGCCCACACAATAACCCAATTGTTTTCTTTTATTTTATTTTTATGGGAAATAACCCAATGGTTTTTTTTTAATGGAAATAACCCAATTGTTGGGACAAAGCGTTTCAACTTTTCTCTATAATTTTTTTCCCTTTTTTCTGGATAAGGGATTCAAAGTTTCAAACTTCTATTTTTTTTTTTAAATGTATTGTGTCATTTTTTCACTTCTTTTCTCTCTCCCCACCCTTTTTTTTCCTTCCTGTTAATCTTTTGTTCACTATTGGCCATTGGGCAGCGCCCAACTTGCGTTGATTCTTTGGTTGAGCCTCGGGAAAAAAAAAAATAAAGAAGGTTGGCCTGCCATTTAAGTGCTTGTTGGTAAATATAATCATGGTTTTTCTTGAACGATGATGAGGTCAACATTTTCAAGCACTAAGCCTTTTTATGACATTTGAAGCAAAATAGACAAGATCAAAGTCATCATTTACTTCGACAAAAAATTTAGAATTCTGGTGAATTTCTTTTTATATTGACCTTATTCTACTTAAACTTTCATGAGCTATTTTGGGTCAAGTGCTCACTTATTCAAATGGTCAAGTAATTATCTTGTCCTTATGTAGTTCATAATAGCCACTTTAGTATAATAACTAAATGTAAATATATAAGGAACAACTATATAAAAATGTTGTCAAGAGACTTTTGTTCCCAACACTTTTCAATATTTCCAACTTAAATATTAAGGGTTCAAGTCTCTCTCTTCCTCCCTTATTATTGCAAATGCATAGCTACTAAATTATTAAAATAATAATAATGATATAAAAATGCAATTAATTATGGTGTATATATACACCATAATTAATATATATACGTGCAATCAAAACATTATGATTAACATTTTCTAGCTTTATCGAAGAAGTCTGTCCAGCAAAAGAGCAATTGTAATCTCTCTCTCTCTCTCTCTCTCTCTCTCTCTCTCTCTCTCTCTCTCTCTCTCTCTCTCTCTCTCTATATATATATATATATATATAGGTAAAACTCAGTGAAAGTTCAATTATAATTTATAAATAGAATCCAATTTTGTGTCATGTGTCTAAATTTATGTGGGGACTACACTAAAATTATTTATTTAAGTTTGTGTCATGTGCCCACTTAAGTTTTTTAATTTTTGTGTCAAGTGTGTTAATGAATGCAAAATACTAAGAATCTAATATTAATGAACTATAAAATAAATGATAAATAAATAAACTAGTCACATATACTCAATAAAAATTACCACACAACAAAGATCACTACACATTCTATTTAAATAAAAATTATAAAAAAAATGATCATAAGTAGGATTAAATTTATGTGAGAATTTTAATATATGACTAATTACGTTTACTTTAAAAAAATTTGACTAATTATTTATATTTTTATGATAAAAGTTGTGTTTAATTTTAAATGTATCTATATATATGCAAGTGTTACATGCTATTTTTTTAAAATAATTTGACTAATTATTTATATTTTTATAATAAAAATTGTGTTTAATTTTAAATGCATCTATGCGTTAGCATGGATTTCATGCTAGTGTGTGTGTGTGTGTGTGTGTGTGTGTGTGTGTGTGTGTGTATACAGTTGGCGTAAATGCACTTTTAGTCCTTACATTTTGAATTTTTCCCATTTTGGTCCTTACATTTTCATTTTACCACTTTTAATCTCTAAATCAATTAACGCGTGACATTTAAGTTCTTACCGTCACCCAACAAACGGAAAAAGCTAACATGGATGATGGCACATTAAAATAATAATTAAAAAAAAATCTACTTTGGCATTAAAAAATGCCACATCAGCATCTAAATTAAAAAAAAATTAATTTATTAATTTTGACTAAATAAAAAAAATAACAAACAGAATTAAAAACAAAAAATCACATGAATTGAGATTAAGAGTGCCTTGAACAAGAAAAATAATAACACAAATCCAGATTTAAGAACATGAATTGACATTTTCTCTTTTTTTAGTCTCTAAACCAATTAACGCGTGACATTTAAGTCTTTATCGTCACCCAACAAACGGAAAAAGCTGACATGGCTGACAGCACATTAAAATAATAATTAAAAAAAATTTATTTTGGCATTAAAAAATGCCACATCAGCATCTAAATTAAAAAAATTAATTTATTATTTTTGACTAAATAAAAAAAATTACAAACAGAATTAAAAACAAAAAATCACATGAATTGAGATTAAGAGTTCCTTGAACAAGAACAATAAAAACACAAATCCAGATTTAAGAACATGAATTGACATTTTCTCCTTTTTTTTTCTTAGAAAACAAACCCAAGATAAAGCAAGAACACAAACACGAATCTAGTAAAAACATAAACACAAAAACAAATGCAGACAAATCCAGTAAGAATACAAACACAAACCCAGCAAGAATACAAACACAAACCCATCAATCCATCTTCAGTAAAACTAGCAATAACCCAATTTGCTTACCTCCATCTACACAAACTCCTAGTGCAAACAAGCTCAAATAAAAAAAAGCCAATAACAAAAGCCAAATCCTAAACCAAAGATATGGGTAATCAATTCTAGTGGAAGCAAAATCGTGAGGTCGAAGTGTTGAACCAGAGAAGCCAAACACAAAACCCACCACCAAAACTAGATCCGAAACCACCAAATCATAGATCTGAATGACCAAACCCAAATCCTAGATCCAAAACTCGTCAGCAAAACCTAACGATCTGAAACCTCTAAACCCAAACCTCCATCAATCAGCGACCTCCATCTGAGAGGCCCACTGAAAAAGGAAAATTTAAGGAAAGTGGAAGAGTTTGGTTTCTCAGAAAATCTTCAAATAAATTGAGTAAATCCGCTTATGGGTCAAGAAATTTGAAGAATTTTAGTTCTGGGTTGAGAAGATCTCCAAGGTTGAATAGTTGCGCAAAAGTGTTTCGGAGTCTTAGACGGTATCTGAGGTTAATCAGCAAAATATGGTTGATGCACGCGTAGATTGTGAGGAGAAAGTTTCAATGAAAGCAAGCAAATTTGATGTTGGGTTGAGTAGTTGTGGGAATATGAATTATGGGTCAAGGGAGGCTTCAAAATTGAATGGTAGTGATGAGGGTGCTGTAGGGCTTAGACGATCTCATAGGGTTTCTAATCAACGAAATTTTGTTGATGAACATGTGGAAGAGAGTTGCAGTGGTAAATCTTTGGATGAAGTGGGTTTAACAGACGATGGAAAGTCTTTGGATGAAGTGGATTTAATAGATGATGAAAAAGCTGACAAGGGTGTGTTCTTCCTGGATTTGTGTTTGTGTTCTTGCTTAATCTTGTGTTTGTTTTCTTAAAAAAAAAGAAAAGAGAAAAGAGAAAATGTCAAATAGAGGAAAATTTTCTTCTTATTCTTAAATCTGGGTTTATGCTCTTATTGTTCTTGTTCAAGAATCTGAGATCTCCATTCATATGATTTTTTGTTTTTAATTTTTTTTATTTAGTTAAAATTAATAAATTATTATTTTTTATTTAGATGCTGATGTGGCATTTTTTAATGCCAAAATAGAATTTTTTTAATCATTATTTTAATGTGCCGTTAGCCATGTTAGCTTTTTTTGTTAGTTGGGTGACGGTAAGAACTTAAATGTCACGCATTAATTGGTTTAGTAACTAAAAGTGGTAAAATGAAAATTTATGGACCAAAATGGAAAAAAAGCCAAAATGTAGGGACTAAAAGTGCATTTACGCCTATAAAGTTTAGAAAAAATTTAATTAGAATTTGAAATTAGAATTCAATTTTATGCCGTGTGTCTAAATTTATATGGGGATCACATTGTAATTATCCACTTAAGTCTATGCTATGTGTCCACTTAAATTTTTTAATCTTTATGCCAAGTGAGTTAAAGAGTGCAAAAAAAACTAAGAATTTAATATTTTTAATGAACTAAGAAAAAAGAAAAACCAATCACATATACTCAATAAAAATCACCACATGTTCTATCTTATTAAAAATTAGAAGAAAATTATATAAGTAATATTAAATTTAGGTAAGAATTTTAATATATGACTAATTACATTTACTTTTAAACAAATAATTTGACAAATAATTTATATTTTATGATAAAAACTGTGTTTAATTTTAAATGTATCTATAAGTATGCATGTGTTACATACTATTTTTTTTTTTTTTGTGTTTAATTTTAAATGTATCAATGCATTTGCATGAGTTACATACTAGTTTTAATAATTGACCCTTCGATAAGAATTTACTTCTAATATAATGAATAGTAACATACAAATAAAATAATTGGTCAAAAGGAAGCACATACAATTGTTCAAAGTTGGAGTGAAGTTTGATTTCCAACTTTGAATATATATTAATTATGAATACACCAGATATTTGCCCGCCAGCCAAGCTTAGAAGGATTTGTGATATATATGTATATATATTAGGGAATGAGGCATTATGCCAAATTTTTTATCACCATTTTTTTCTCTAGTAATCTACGGATATGTGAACCTATCATAGATCTAAGACCTAACCTATGGATTGTTCAGCATTACAACATACATTTGATGAAAGAAAATTCAGAAAAGTGGAGTAGAGATTACTATGTGTCTATTTGAGAAAAACTTATCTTTATTTTTTTATTTTATTTTATTCAGAAAGTCAAAGTGTATTAAAGTATATCTCTACCTTGAAAAATGTGAGAAAAAGTGGGAAAAAAAAGTGAAAAAAGTGGAAAAATATGAAATTTAAAAAAAAAATGTGTACATAAAAGTTAAAAGTTAAAAATTAAAGTTAAAAGTTAGGGCACGTTTGATATACTGTAATAATTATCACATGGGAATAGGAATAAATATTATAAAGAATACATTAAGTTGAAATGTAATAAGTATTACTATTCATTAGTTTGGTGACCATTTAGAGATAGAATCTTGAATATGCATCTACAATTTAGTATATTATATAAAGAAGGTGTAATTAAATCATTTTTAAGTCAAATTTCCTAAAATACACTTATTTTAAGGTGTTCAAAATAGAGCTAATAATTAACAAGAAGGAAAATTTATTTTCTTTCCTTTTGAAGAAGTGGCAACTAATGGTTTTTTAGGGAATTTTTAAAAAAAGTTATTACATAAGGTGAATGAATAGATATTAGGTACTTTTGATAAGGAATAGTTATTCCTCATTTTGAAGAATAGCTATTCGTAAGGAATAACTATTTATTATAATAAAAACATAACCAAACAACCGAATAGTTATATTATAATCTACCATATGTGCCCTTAATGTTAAACTCACCCTATATATCGTGACTCGTAATATATTGATAAATACATACATTCGGTAGCATAGTAATAAGCGAACTAAGACTAAGAGCAAATATCACTAAGCTTAAGGGAGATTTAATAATTTTTCTCTAATGATAATGTTGTTGAGGTAATCTAAGAACATTATTTATTTTATTCTTGAATTATTATTATACTTATTTTTAAGTTCCAAACTTTTTTTTTTAAATAATAACTAACATTGTTTCCAAAGTTTTAGTTAATTTAATGAATCAATCAAAATCAGGTATCACTTGCTTCACGACACTAACTGCCGCATGCAGTTTTGGTGTTGGCGTGTGAGTGTATTTCCTTATCTCATCCCCCTTCTCCTATATATGTGTGTGTGTGTGTGTGTGTGTGTGTGTTTCTCAAAAAAAAAAAAAAATACTCAGTGTTGTTGAGTCGTCCCACATTGGCAAGGTGTGATATTGAGAAAGGATTTATCACTTATTCCATGACACTAACTGCTGCATGCAGTTTTGGTGTTGGCGTGTGAATGTATTCCCTTATCTTATCCCCTTTCCCCTATATGTGTGTGTGTGTGTGTGTTTCTCAAAAAAAAAAAAAAAATCATGTATCACAAAAATGGTATTACTAGCTAGTATTTTATATTCATTTTTTTGATAAAATTGATCGAAGCTGTAGACCAAGATGTACAAGAAAGTTTGTAGATTTGTTACCAAAAAAAGTTAATATCATTTTATCACGTGTTATATTTTTATTAATTTCAAGTATTGACGATTTTCCTCTTTTATATATACTTTTTATTACTATACATTGTTACACTTTCGTTTTTTTCCAATTTTCCACTAATATTTTTAATATAATTATCTTAAATTATTTATTTTACATTCAAATGTTACATTTATCTCCCAAAAAAAAAAAAAAAAATCAAATCAAATGCAGCATCTATTGATTTCTTTCACTTTTAGAAATTGTAATCATTTCTTTCTATAAACTATAAGTGATAGACAATTTTAGGAATGTTGCAAATTATAGTGAACTTTTACTGTGTCTTTAACTTTTATCTTCTATAAAATAAGTGTTTGGAATTTTGGATAAGCTAAAATTTTAAATTGAGATAAAAATGACTTTAACCAAATATAAGCTGTTTTTAACAAAAATTAAGCCTATTGTAAAATTTGTAATATATGTCTTTTATTTTGAATTAGACACTTTTTTTTAACTAAAATAATTAGACAGCAACTTACCTTAAAAAAAACATTTACAACAATTAATTTTAAAATACCACAATTTAGAAAAAGAAAATAACAAAATATTTTGTTTGGCGTAAAAAATAGGAGTTTGTTAACATTTTTTAGATGCTATCATGCATTTTTTTGAGAGGTGCTATGTCCACAACATTTTTACAATATTTTTACAACAAACTATAGTTTAAAACTATCGTTATTTATTTACGTATTTGTTAAATGTAAAACCTAAAATTTTTTAATTTTTTGTAAGAAATAATGAGATTATGTATGTTAATCTCCCTTGATTTTATTGATTTATTTTATGATCAACTTTCCTCTTTTATGTTTTTTTATTTACATTTAATTTACAATTTCATTTTTTCATTTTTTTCTCTTATAAATTTATACAATTGTCTTAAAATCATTTATTGCATTGATTTCTTTTATTTATAAAAATTGTTTTTTTTTCCCTATTGAACTAGTTTAATATAGATCAGTATCAATTTTATGTCATATAACTGTACATATATGGTACGTGACGTGTATTTATTGACCATAATTGCCATCACAATCTCACAATAATATGGCTGGCTTTTCCTTCTCTACGGGACTCAAAATAAGTAATGTCAGTGGGTTCCAGTTAGCTCAACTAGTAAAGTTTCTGATGGTTGTATAAGAGATCTGGGGTTCAATCCCTGCTTACATCAAAAACTGATTAGTGTCTTGATCTGATGATAAAGAGTCATCATCAAGAGCGGAAGCCATAGGCTGAAACTCTTTTTTTTTTTTAAAAAGAATAAGTAATGTCACGATATTTTTTGTATTTAAGAAAAGATAGTTTTTTTTCTCCTCTATAAATGGCAGTCAATTATTCTCATTTTTTTTTGAGTAAATTGCAAATTACACCCCTAAAGTTTAGAAGTGATTGAATTTTACACTATAAAGTTTTAGAATTTAAATTTTATCACCTGAAGTTTGGAGTGCTTTGATTTTACACCTTGATATTTCAGAATTTGGATTTTACTCTCTATAGTTTAGAGGTGTTTGGGTTTTACACTCCCAAATTCTGAAACTTTAGGATGTAAAATACAAACTCTCCAAAATTTTAGGGAATAAAATCCAAACACTCCTAAACTATAAGGGGTTAAAATCCAAATTTTGAAATGTCAGGGTATAAAATCCAAACATCACCAAACTTCAGGGCGTAAAATCTAAATTCAGAAACTTTAGGGTGTAAAGTCCAATCACTTCCAAACTTTAAGGGTGTAATTTGCAATTTACCCTTTTTTTAATAGTATTCTCACACAAAATTACAAGAGACCACTTTCCGGATTTGCAATATTATACCACTTTTCTTTCTTTGGTTTGAATCATGCAATTTTATTTTATTTTTGTTTAAAAAGAGTTAAAATACCAATTTATCATAAATCTAAAATATTACACAACAATTATTTTGAGACACGAATATCTCTTTTGGATTCAAATCCTCTAGATTTCTTAGGGTACTTTACCAATAGATTTTCTTAAATCCTAATCATTTTTTTATGATTTAAGAGTTTAGATTCTGTCATGTCAACATTCTACTAATAGTACTCTTAAAATAATATAATAATGTTGCAAACAAAATAATTAAGATTATTGTTAGACTATTAAATCATTAAAGAATGGTTAAGATTTAAAGAAATCTATTTGATAGAGTACCCTAGAAAAATCTAGAAGATTTGAATCCACATCTTTAATATTTTATTTGATGTAAAAAATGAAACTAGGAAGTACACAAGTTTTTAAATGCTATTTTGCATTTAAAAGTGCAATGGCAATTGAATATACATTTAATAACCATTGTACTAACTGGTTCTTTTTTTTTTAATTTGTTTACAAAATATGATAGAATTTTAACTTCTTCCATGATGATTGGTCTTTAATATTAGACTAAGACACTTATTGGTTTTTGGTGTAAGCAGATTTTGACCCATAGATTTCGACAACAAAACTTTTTACCAATTGAGTTAATTGTTAATATATATATATATTAAGAAAAATATATTATATTCAAGCTAACATAGAGAGCAAATCCAATTAGATTGAAGTATAATTTTGTGCTATGTGTTTAATATTGATGCAAGTATTTACCAGTCACCACTCGTCGCAAAAATCAAAGCGTCCAATTTTATTACCCTTTGTTTGGAAATTCATAAAGGAATGTAGTAAAATGGAATGAGTAAAACACAAATAAATGGATTGAATATAATGAATTTAAGTAATGAAAATGAATAAAATGGAATTAAGTAATCTTATTTAGAAGTTTTAAACTATGAGAATAGAATTGAATGGAAGGTAATTAGTAATCTTGTTTGAGAGTAACATAGGAAGAAATGAATAAAATTATTTAATTATAGTATTACTATTGGACTCCTGTTTTAAAATAAAAGGCTAAATATATAAGAGTATATATTTTGGGAGTTTTAATGAAAATTTCATTAAACTTTAAACCTCATTCCATTCCTTTCGGTTCTTCCTAATTTTGGAAGAATGAAAATTTGAGGTTTTGAGAGAATAAAGAGGAATTAGTGTTCCCACCTACCTATTCCATTCACTCCCATTTAAACTTCCAAATGAATGTGTGACTTTCCATTCTTTCCATTAAAACTCCAAAACAAGAGAAATGAGTGAATATTCTAAACTTATTCTTTTTATTTATTTATATTTCATTCCTTCCCTTCTCCAAACAACTTGTTAATAAATACAGAAGATTTTATTAACCAATAGTAATGCAGAGGTAAGCTTTCCCTCTACATAGATAACATTAGCAAACTCAAAGAGCCAATTCTATTTAAATCATGTTTGAAACAATTTTCAATCCATTTATAATTAATCTAGATTTTCTTTAAAAAAGGAAAAATTATTAGTAGTTCAAAAAAAAAAAAAAAAAATTCAATGGGAAAATGTAGTCATGATCTTCATATCTTATTTGAAAAATATAAATATGTAATAATTTTATTTAATCACAATAACAAAAATAAATTAAGTAATGAACATTTTTTTATAGGTTATGAAGAATTAATAATTAAGATAAAAATGATCATTAATAGCATTAAACTTAGGTAGAAATTTTTATATGCATTTAATTATGTTTATTTTTTGTCCCTAAATTTTAATATGCATTTAATTAAACTTAAATCATCAATAAGTTCATTTTTCATTCCTAAACTATTGAAAAATTTGTCTATCCTTCCTAAACTATTGAAAATGCTTTATTTTTAACTTTAAAAAAAGATTTGTTTTCATCCCTAAGTTATTGATAAAAGTTCTTTTTTCGTCCATATTTTGTCCCTAAACTATTGAAAAACTATTTACAAAGTTTAGGGATAAAAAACAAACATTTGGTAAAGTTTAAGGACCAAAATAATATCTTACCCTTAAAAATACATCTATGCATATACATGTGTTACAAATTAGTATTATATTTAAATAAATATGCATTTTCTTTTAGCAAAAAAATTTAAATAAGCATGCTCCCAAATCACAATCGATTGATTCTTTTTTTTTTTTTTTGGAAAATAAAGGTCTCAAACCAATTGGAATATTTAAGTTTTTCCCCCATTTTCCCAAAGTCACTTCTCCTTGTTCAATTTAGAAGTTTTAGTATTTATTAATCAAAATTACGCAAAAATTTTCTAAAGCATTTTTTTCCTTGCGGGGAAGGAAATAACATATGAAATGAGGACAAAAAAGTTGAAAAACAAACATTGAAAAAAATTAATAAACGCTAAAATTTTATTTTTGAAAAAAAAAACAATATATATATATATATATATATTTATATTTCTAATACTTCAAGGGTGAATGCTATATGATAGTATATTCTGATAACAAGAGATTATTCTTTTATTTGAATCAAGGTGGAAATATAGTTTAATTTTTTAACACTTTGAGAGAGGTCAAAGTACTTTTAAATACAAATATGTTTTTTTTTTAGAAAGATTAAGTGTATAATATACATCTTTAAAAAAAAAAAATAAAGAGCATACTATACAAATCTTGATCGAGATTTCAAAAACTATTGGAAGCTTATAGTATATAATGTTTTAAATAACACTTTGCTCGCTTAGGGTTTCTATATTTTCACTATTTTTCTTTCCTCTTTTATCATTTAACAGCTATGTGTTATATGTTAACCTACCTATGGTATCTAAAAAAAAATTGTTATTACTCTGATGAGAACTAATTTTAAATTTTTTTCTTCACATCATATTGTGGAATGGAGTCTTCTCTATTTGTTGAAAATAAGAGGTAACTCTATTTTTTTATTGTTAAAAAGAAAAGAGAGAGAGAGAGAGAGAGAGAGAGAGAGACTTGGAGGGTGCTAGTATTATTTGTTCAATATATTTTATCATGTAACAAAAAAAAAAAAAAAAAGCAAATAATTAATTTCATCTATTTTTTTATTCATATTTTTAGCAAGTGTTTCTAGAAACAAAAACAGAGAACCAAAAAAAAAAAAAAAAAAGGAAAAGAGATTGAGACCAAAATTAATTTATACTGGAATAAAAGAGATAAATTCTTTTTTTTTTCTTCTAGAAAACACTTTATCATATATATATATATATATATATATATATAATTTTTTTTTCTTGTGTAATAAGAAAAACTTTATCTTTCAAAATCTATTTTTATTTTTCATATTTTTAGCAAGTGTTTCTAGAAACCAAAAAGAGAAACTAAAAAAAAAAAAAAAGAAAAGAAAGAGAGAGAGAGAGAGAGAGAGAGAGAGAGAGAGTAAAACAAATAGCAGGCGAAAGGAAACGGCCTCTCCTCTGTGTGTAAATGCTTAATGGTGAGGAAGGAAGAAGCAGCTCCTCTTATTATTACCATTATTCCTCTTCTTCTCACACCTACGTACCTCTCTCTCTCTCTCTCTCTCTCTCTCTCAAATTTCTCTCTCGGAGATCTCTCTTAGTTAGGTAAAAATCTCTCTCTCTCTCTCGATATTTCTTTATATGAATTTGCGGTTCTATCGTCGACGATCCGATCACCCTCCGATCATTCGATTCCGCCATTTCCACCTTCATTTCTCCGATTTCTGAATTCTCAATCAAATTCAAAAGCAACATTCTTCGTGTTTTGGTCTCACTGATTCGTTGCTGTTTCCATTTCTTTTTGTATCATCCAACTGTGTAGTGGTTGGTGAAGGTTTTAGAGAAAGAGAGAGGAAGGAGAGAGAGAGAGAGAGAGAGAGTTAGGGTTTAGGGGAGGGGGAGGGGGGGGGGAGTTGTGTGTGTGTGTGTGCGTGTGTGATGTATTGGGGTGAGGGAGAGGAAGAGAGGCAATGGAGTTGTGGAAAACCCGGTTCGGTGAATTTGCAGAAAATGAGTTCAATCGTCGAGCCTTGTCTATCTCTATCTCGATTATTGAATCAAAAACTGTGTAGTGGTGAATAGTTATGTGCATTGTTGGATCAACTTGATTTTAGAAGCAGAGTTGTGGAAGGAATTAGTTGATGAATGATAGCATAGATAAAGAACCTTTTTTTTTTGGTCGGCTTGATTGGTTATGTGAGTTATTAACTACGTAAATTACAATGTACAATGATGCTATAGCGACTGTGTCTATTTTATTTTAAGAACATAGGGATCTTTCTGAAGAAGAGTACTTTTTGATAGGTAAGACATCATTAAAAAATACTATAACATGGAAAAAAACATGAGGTAGCCACAAAAATACAAAAGGGAATCTAAAAACATCGGGAGTGACTCACTAGATGTGAGTCCCCAAACTTGTGACTAATCAAACAAAGTCCCTATAAAAGACTCAAGAAGTTGCTCCCTCGAGCATTCCATATCCTCTAGAGTACGCTTGCTTCTCTCCTTCCAAATAAATCACATTAAGCGCAATGGTGTCAAATTCCAAATATCGGAGGTATGCTTTCCCAATGAATTCCCCCACCCAAGCAAAAGATCCTCCACTCTCTCAGGAATCACCCATGCACCCCCAAAAGATTTGAAAACAAAATTTCATAACCGTTGAGCCTCCCCACAATGAAGCAAAAGGTGGTCCATTGATTTCCCATCGCATCTGCACATGCAATACCAATCCACTAAATAAAAGCATCTCTAAAGAAGAGTACGGGAAAATAACACTACCTGCCAAAACCTGTTGCTAGGCAATCCAGAAGCAGTTGCCTTTGACAGGCTAAGCATTTTATGCTCATGGGATGCTATAGCAAATTATTAGGAGTATCTACTTTTTTTTTGGTTGTGGTTGCTTTGTATGCATTATAGAATCGACCATGTTTATAGTAATTTTGATTTTTTAGTGGCTAGTTGTGCATTATTGGATGAACTATGCTTATAGTAGTGTCGATTTTTAGTAGCAAGTTGTGGTTGGAATCAGAGAAGAAAATGATAGCATAGTGTAAAGGAACTTAAGTCAAAGACTATTGATTGAAACATAAGTGGTAAGACCAGCTTGAATGGTTTGTGTTATTAATTAACTGCACAAATTAACTTTGTAATGTTGTGAAGCCAAATAGGTCCACCCAAAAAAGGTGAAAAAATGTCGAAGAAATTGAGTAGCAGAAAATCCAATTAAAGTACTGGAAAGCGAAAATACTTCATAGGATTTCTGCTTTATTGAAAGAGAAAACATTCTATCAGGCTGTGGCATAAAAAACAGTGTTTTACGCCAGCCAATAGAATCCTGCCACGTGGACAATAGTAAGTTTTCGCTTAAATCCTCCTCCAAACAGCCCCTACAGAGAACGAAGAAAGAAAACCACAGCTCCCTCAGACAAAAGCTCACTGCCACAGCCCTCAGACTGGAGCTCAAACCTCCACCACACCACACACCGGAGCTCACCGCCACAGAGTTCGCCGGAGCTGTGCGTGGAGCTTGAAAACAAAACGGAGCCGCCGTGAGCCATGATCCAAAGGTTTGTTTTTCATGATTATCCCTTTTCTCCAATTTGGATTTCGAACACAGCCTGACTGAATGTCTTCTGGAGAGAAAAATAGCAAAAACAGTTTTAGAGAGAGAGAGAGAGAGAGAGAGAGACAGAGAGACAGAAAGATAGCATCTTTCTTTGTTGGTATAATCGATCTGAGAAAACAGAAACTAAAAGCTTTTTGGGCGAGCAGAGAGGCAGCTGGTTTTTCTTTTGATCCAACAGCCTCTTTTCTCTCTCTCTCTCTCTCTCTCTCTCTCTCTCTCTCTCACCTGGATTTTTCAACTTCCAGTTCACTTTCACATACATTGTGTACCCAAATGATGGGAATTTTTTTGGTTTTGTGTGAAGATTTTTGTGGGTTTTGGTGATATATATCTTGGATAGTGAGGAGTAGAAAGTGGGGTTGTGATAAGAGAGGGTTCTGTTGTAGTTTTGATTAGAAATTCTAATCTGGGTTCTGGGTTTTTCTTCTTCTTAGTAAAGTATGGACCTGAATGATAAACCCAAAAGGCTGTACAAAGTTTGGAAGGGAAGTAATGTGAGTTTCTCTGCCTCTCTCTATGTCTATGTCAATTGGTTTTGCTCTTCATGTTATGCTAATTTTCAGTTCATTAACTGAATTGGGTTTCTTAAATTTTCTTTTCACTTTTGAATGACTATAATAAAATTGTGATAACTTCACCAATTGTATTTTCTTTGTATTGGGGTCCACTGTTGTTCATTGTTAGGTTGGTGATTATTTGATTTTAGATATGTCTATTGCTATTTTTTTGATTGAGATGATTGATCCTCTATTATCAATAACTGGAAATTGTACGTTTGCACTAGTTAGGAAGCTCTACTACTGTGGTTAGAGGCAACAAAAATGAAAGAATTAAAGCTGATTGTGGGAGTTTTCTTTTGCGGGTCTATTCAGTTAGTTTAGTATTCTTTTGGATTTTATATCGTCATACCACACTACTAAAAGTGTGAGGAAAAGAGGTTAAATTTTCAATTGAAGCCAACTAAAATGTTCTCTAAGATGGGTGAGGTTTGGAAAGAAGGTTATGTCTAAAAAAACAAATATATTATAAACTTATTTTCTCATCACTTTCTCTTTTTGAAAGAACTAAACTATAATATAATTCAATTCATTTCCTCATTTTATTTTCTCTTGTAGAATGCAAACCAAATGGGAATTTAGAAATGTATTTCATTGTCTTTAGTTTCTCTCAAATTTCTTTTTATAAATAAATAATGAAACATAATATAATTTTTTTTTTCTGTTCTTTTACTAACTTGACTTTTTTACTGTAAAATTTGAACCATATGGAGTGGAAATGAGTTTTCGATTTTGGTTCAAGTCAACTCAGCGACTTCACTTTAGTTTCATGTTAATGAGGCTAGTGTTTCTTTTTCTGTTTTTATTTTCTTCCTTTCCCCTTTTTAGGGGGAAAGAGGGTTGCTTATCTAATTTGTCTAGTTTCTTATATTAGGGGTAAATTACGCTTTACTACCGTAAACTATATCCTAGAGGATTATAAAGAACAAGTCCACAGAACAGTTTTCGGGCATTCCATACGTGATGACCTTGCTCAACTGCCTTCTTTCTTTTTGGTATATGATATATGCTTCTTGTTTCATCAACCGGGTTCTTTTTAATTTTTATTGTTTCTTTTCTTTATTCGTTACTTTTTTTTTTTTTACCCCTATGCTCCTCTGTTTTTGTCATGGATTATGAGTGTCTTTAATTACTATTATTATGATGATTAATGATGGGGATTTTATAGTTAATTCATGTTAATGTCATGGCCATCCAGGCATTTAGGGGCCTTTGTGTTGGTTGGTTGGACTTGGGAGTCTAGGCTAGCGATTAAACAGGATGACAATTTTGGTTCCACATTTCTTGCTTTAGGAAAATGAAATTTAATGCTTGGTTGATTAATGTTAATTTCTTCTGTACTATGCATGGTACTGTTATAATATTTGTTTCTTTAGTAACTAAAATTTCAATTGGTGTGTCATTCATAAGAAATTTTAGACCTTTCCCAAAATTATCTCTATTTTTTTTTCAAAGAAACATTCTCTCGATCTGCTTGTTCCTTCAATTTTAAATTGTAAAGAAATAAAATAACAAAAAATCAAAAATATGAACCATAAAATCTTTTGAAATTCTCCTAATTTTTTTTTTGAATTAATTGTGCTGCCAATTGTCCAAAATGATTTTCTTGTTTCATATTTTCAGAGCTGTCTAGTTCAATTGTCTTATAATTACTGATTTTACACATGAAATAAATGTTGAGCAGGTATGGCCTACCCTTCGTGTCAAAAAACAATCTTTTAAGCAAGTGGCTCACTACAAGACAGTGAAATGCTTACCGTGCTAATGGCAAGTTTTTAGGGAAGTGTTGGTTTTAAAAAACTTAAGTTCCTGTTTTTAGACTGTTTAATGTTTGCTAAATAAATATTCTTGGCAATATTTTTGGGCGACAATTTGATTTCATTGCTGTAATATATTGGTAAAACAAATACAAAACTTTTGAATTCGACATCAATTTGACTGATAATGCTTTGAGCAACACTCTTCTCACCAATCTACTGTTATTGGCAGAGGGTACAAATAGAATGTAATTCAAATGTTATTTTCGGCCCTTTAGTCTTGATAAAATAGGTATGCGTGAGTGAAAACTTAATCCTAATTATAATATTTGTATCAATTAGATATATTTGCTTTAATAACTATGTTGGGTAATGCCTAGAAAGTGATGAAGAAAACACAAGACCTTGATGGAGAACTCTTGTCCCAACTGAGAGATGAACCAGTTGATGCGAGTTGAGGACAAGACAAATGCTGGATATTCCTGCCATTGACAACTTCCAGTACAAGGAGAAATGTTTTTAAAAAATTGATACTATCAACTTGGCTAAACCTCTTAGCCACCAACTGAGCTTTGATATGTTCCAAGGAGCCATCTTGTTTCAATTTTGCTGTGTGAACCCATACACACCCAATGACATTCATGTCAGGGTGATGTGCCAGTGCCATGAGGTCTAGATTTGCATTTATGGCAGCAACTTTTTTCATCCATTGCAGCAATCCATCTAGGCTGACATTTGGCAAAGATGATGGATTTTGGTACAATAGGTATATTATGAGTAACCCTTGCTACATGAAAATTAAGGTACCTTGGAGTTGTCATAGTAGGAAGTGTGTCAACTGTTGGTGAGCGACTTGGTATAATATTTGTGGCAGGTGGTGAGAATCCTGAAATAAGGGAGGCATAAGGCAATAGTTTTGTTGATTGAGGTTGCCTCCCAATCTGTGAATGTAATGAGCCCCCCATCAATTTTATTATTCCTATATATATTTCTTTCAAATTTGATTCTTACAGGTGCTGTTCCATCAAGGTTACTTACACTACAAAAAACGGGGCTTTTAGGCCTTTTTTTTTTGGGCCGCGTTTATGGACTGAAGCCGTGTTTTTAAAAACGCGGCTTCAGTTCGTTCAATGGGCCGCGTTTTTTTAAACGTGGCCCAGAATAAAGCCTAAGGCCGCGTTTTTCTAAACGCGGCCCAAAATTAGAGTTTGAGGCGGCGTTTTTAGACGCGGCCTCAAGCTTTTTTCTGAAGCCGTGTTAATAGAATGTGGCTTCAGAATGGAATTTTGCCGCGTTTGTTAAAACGCGGCCTCAATTTTGCCTAAAGCTGCGTGTTAGACACGCGGCTTTAGGCTTTGTATATATATAGTTTTGACCGGGTTGAGCAAATTTTTTGCTCAACCCTAGCCCTCATCATGTTGAGATCAGACTACCCATTTTTTCTGAAGCCGAGTATCCCACACACATCGGAGCTTGGAGATCGGATCGGAGATGGAATCCTCCATCTCCGATCGGATCGGAGATGGAAGCTTCGATCTCCGATCCGATCGGAGATGGAAGCCTCCATCTCCGATCCGATTAGAGATGGAGGATTCCATCTCCAATCGGTTTGGACATGGAAGCTTCCATCTCCGATCGGTTCGGAGATGGAGGATTCCATCTCCGATCCGATCGGAGATGGAGGATCGGAGATGGAGGCTTCCATCTCCGATCCGATCGGAGATCGAGGCTTCCATCTCGGATCCGATCGGAGATGGAGGCTTGGTTTGTTGGTGCTGGGTTTGTTCCGATTTGTTGGTGCTGGTTTGTGTTCTTATGCAAATATCAATTTTACTGTACGTGTTTATTTTCTTGTTTTTGTTCAAATACTGGGTTTGTGTTCTTGTTGATGCTGGGTTTGTTCAATTTTTGTTCCGATTTGTTAATGTTATTGTTCAATTTTACTGTGTTTATGTTCTTGTTCTTGTTCAAATACTGGGTTTGTGTTCTTGTTGGTGCTGGGTTTGTTCAATTTTTGTTCCGATTTGTTTATGTTCTTATTCAATTTTACTGTGTTCATGTTCAAATATTCAAATATTTTACTGTGTTTATGTTCTTGTTCAAATATAACGTGTTCATGTTTATGTTCTTGTTCAAATTTTACTGAGTTTTAATTTTTTGCTGGGTTTGTGTTCTTGGCATGAATTCTAATTCTGGGTTTGCTTTTTGATGTGTTTGTTTGTTTCAAATTTATTTCCTTTTCATTTATTAGTTTTTTTTTCTCAGAAAAATATTGCATTTATATTTATTGCTTGTTCAGAATTATTTTTTTTTTAATATTTTTGGCAGTAGCCGCGTTTTAAACGCTGACTAAGGTAGAATCTATAGCCGCATTTTAAACGCGGCCATAGGCCTTGGTCTTAGGCTGTGTTTAGAACGCAGCCATAGACCTTGGTCTTAGGCCGCGTTTAAAACGCGGCCATAGACCCCGGAGGCCTATAGTTGCGGGGTTTAGGCCGCATTTAAAAATGCGGCCTAAAAAAGCGCGACCATAGCCTATAGCCGCGTTTTTTGGACCTTAGGCCGCGTTTTATAAAGTCTTTTTTTTTTTTTTGTAGTGTTAATGTGGTTATTGAATTCTCCACTGTCAAACAAGTTGATGTACAAACAAGTTGTGTCCAAGAGAATGGATTGGGAAGCAAATATTTTTTGGTTATATAATGTTTAAATTGTGGTGGATAGACATAGAACCATCTTCTTTTTTTGTATATCCAACGTAGGGTCATCTTTTTTGTATATTGAACTATGACAGGTTTTATTCTAGATGAATGTATTCTCAATTAGAAATTTCCCAAAAGAGTTGTGACAAATTTTATTTCAAGATGTATGGTCAATCTTATGATCTTTTATGAATTGAATTGTGATAGGTTTTATTTCAGGTGAATGTATTTTCAATTAGAAACTTAAAAAAAAAAAAAAAATTTAATTGATAGGGAATTTTATTTTAGATGTCTTTGTAATCCTATAATCCTCTTTTTGTATTCTAAATCATGATAGGTTTTATTCTAAATTAAATTGCGATAGGTTTCATTTTAATTTTTATTTTAAATTGAGTTGTTATTATGTCAAATTTTAGTTTGTATGGTACAGAAGTATTAGTTGGCTTGTATTATTTGGAAATTCATGACTTGTCTATTAATTTAAACAAGTATCCATGTACTTTTGATTCTATAAAAGAATTGTTAAAATGTCTTTTATTTTGCTTATCTGCAATTTTGCATATCCACATGTATGCATTGCATTTGCAATTAATTGTATCTGTATGAAAACCAATTTAGTAAAAACTAAGTACAATTCACATTCACCAATAATTGAAAGTTTACTGCCCAGTACTATTATCTCTTCAAGTATAGCCCAACAAAAACAAATCCATGTATAAGTCCAGGTACGGTTAAAGCTTAAAAAAAATGGTCTTAACTTCTACCCTAAAGCGAATTCATGCATGTATCCAGGTGCAATTGAATGCATGTAAAGTCTAACGGTATACAGGTTGAATGCATGCTCTCCTTCTGCAATTACTCTAATGTACACCACAGTCATTCCCATCTCCAAGCTACTTCGTATGATACTTTAGGATTTGATGCTGACGTTACAGAGATACTAATATAGGCCAAGCTGCTAGAAAGAAATGCAATGAACGTGAGAAAAAAATAAATTAAGGCAAAAAAATATAGATTAGTTGAAATTGAAACCATTTAACAACATAAAATACTAGTTATTAAGCAGATATATCTAATTGATACAAATATTATAATTAGGAATAAGTTTTCACTCATGTAATTAGAAATGATCTCTTGGCAATATGCTCACAAGCATTCTCCTAAGAATGCTTAACCATCAAACTTGACAGGTTATCTTCAAACTTGTAAACTGCATGCAACATTTGAAAGTCCACAAAATAATATAAAACTACTTGGTAAAAAATTTTCTAATGTAAGAGATAAAATGATCACAAATTTGCAATAGGATCAACAGTAGATGCAGGAATTATAAATGAATTTCTAAAAAACAATGCCTTCAAAAATTCAAAGTAGGCCCATTATTTTGCTGACCATTACCAAATTTAAACTAAGCAATGCGTACAAGATAAGCATGGTTACCACTATGAGATTTTGTACCAAAGCCACTCAAGCCATGGGACCTGAAATGATATATTGTCTTCAGAATTTTGACTCTCTTTTGGTATTGAGTAAAACAAGATTCATCACCACCAAAACAAATCTGAATCAATAGGCCTGGTGACTGATACATCTCGCTGAAGCAAACACTATTTGTTGACAAATAATCTAGCTGTAAGCATTAAACATTCATATTGCAAAAGCATGCAAATGATTCCAGCAAAATTTGAAAACCAAACTATTGTAAGATCCTCCAGCAACTTTTTATCGAAGCAAATGTCGAATGGCAGCAAGAGCATCAGCATTGTGCTCAAGTAAGGTCCTCTCAGCCACCTTTGGGTCTAACTGTTCTCAATATTGAAAGAAATATATTGTAAGCCTTTTAATTTTGGAAGCCAAAATACATACATGTTAAGAGAGCATTAATTAAAATAGGAGGCACTAACCTCTAGCTCATTTGCAATTATGTCAACGCCAGCTGCCTTGATCTTAACAACAGCAAGTTCTTTTTCCCTGCAACAAAGAAAATAGCATCTTTGCTTGAAATGCAACCATATGTAATAGATAAAACAAAAGAAGTGAAATAATATTTTAATTAGAACTTCATGCCACAAGTCTAGACTAATAAAGTCAAAAAATAAAATTTCTTGAGTAAAACTGTATCAAGTAGCAACTGCAAGTTTAAAAATAAATAACATTTAATTTAAATTCATATATCATAATACCAATAAGCCCAAGATCTCAGGATGTTACTTTACAAGCTATTATAACATGGAAAACACATAATGGATGTAGATAAATATCCCACCCCAGAAAAGAAAAAAAAAAAAAGTCCTGCATTAGAATGGGAAAACTATGTTTTGATTGTATCAAAATGAGATGGCCAAAGATAAGTTCATCCATTTAAATTGTAGACTGCAGTATGTGAACACAAGTTATTTATGCAGTTATGCCATCAGAGATGGAGGTCTCAAATGAAAATGGCTATGTCAAGACTTAAAAGTTTATCTAATCTTACCATCTGGGAATTGGCTTGAGCATACGCTTGGGCTTATGAGAAGAGTCAAATATTGCACTCTTGTTTGGCCCAGATGTAACAATAGTCAAACTTATAAGTTTACCTCGTTAATTGACATGTTCTTTTTTACCACTTCTATGAATGATAATTTTTTGTCTTCCACTACATTTTTTTGTTCCATCAACTTGAATCAACTCACTCCTTTTTCATTGGTGCATTGATTGTTCTCCTTTGAACATGACAAAACCATCTTAAACGTCATTAATTTATAAATATATACACACACACACTGGTATGCACTAAAACACAACAATATAATGCAAGTTTAAATAGTTAACCCCTACCAACTGTTGCCACTTTATTTTAAGATGGTTAACAATGTAACAGTGCCCCCACCTCTTCTCTTGCTTTTTACATGAAGTTATTTAATAAAAATTTGATATATAATCATTAAAGCAAATCAAACTAAATTGACATCAAGAATACCTTGACCATGTTACAAGTTCGATGTATATTAAGTGTTTCAGAAATGTTTAATGCGTAATCTTGTAATGAAAGGCATTGGGATCAAAGAACTCTACTTGCATAGTAAGCATAAAAATGAGCATGTGGCGCAAAGCAAAGACTCCAAAAGTACTCAGAGAAGAAAGTCCATAAACATAAAAGAAAGGATTCACTTTCATCCACGCATGATAACTTATGAGCTACTCGAGATATCTAAACCATCATGTATTCAAAACACAGTTCAAGAGCAACAAAAAAAAAAAAAAAAAAAAAAAAATTCACAGAACCCGCTTAACGTCTGTCATGAAATTACATGTGGGGTTGACCTTGATTAATCCAATAAGGATTCAAAATCGACCCCCCAAAAGTTTTGGGACTAAAGCTTAGTTTTAGTTGCCGTTTTGTAATTAAGGTTTATTGATTGAAAGGTATGCAAATTATCTATATAAATTAGACAGTTCATACTATCTACATATAGAGAGAGTTTTGAAAATCAATTCAAATTGTTTGTATGTAACTCATTTTCATAGCATTCCAATCCGCTTCAGACGAGGCAGCAATCGAGGCCATAGCCTGCCACGTCATCAACCACAACCATAAGAAACCAAAACACAAACACAAACACAAACAGAGCAAAATTCTTAAGGCACCAAAGAAACCCATAAACCCAAAAAAACCCATCAAAATAATTCAAAATCCAAATTGGGGAAAAGAGAAAAATCATGAAAAACAAACTTTGGATTGTGGCTCACGGCGGCTCCGGTATGTTTCCAAGCTCTACACACAGCTCCGGCGACCTCTGTGGCGGTGAGCTTCAGTGTGTGTGGTGTCGTGGAGGTTTGGGCAAGCAAAGGACGGCACAACCCCAGAGGAGGAAGCAGAGGGCACGGTGAGAACTCTTTCTGCTCCGGCGATTTGTGTGGCGGTGTTAGAGGTTCGGCGTGAAGGAAGCAGAGGAAGCATTGGTTTTCTTTCTTCGTTCTTTGCTTGGAGTCTGTTTGGAGAGGTTGTGGATTTTTTTCTTCAGGCTGTGGTTTTCTTTCTTCGTTTGGAGAGGGATGTAAGTGAGTCCACGTGGCAGGAGCTTATTGGCTGGCGTAAAACACTGGTTTTACACCACAACCTGATAGAACGTTTTCTCTTTTTGAAAAGTAGAAAGAAATTAACATTTCAAATGGAAATACAATTTTCCTTGTGGTTTCAAATGGAAATAATTATGAGACTCTATCATTCTTAATGGTGCAGGTAAACAGAATGCTTAAGCCAGAAAATTGGCAGGCAACTTTTGATAGTGATGGCAAGGTTTATGGATTCCAAAAGGCACTCAAGTTAATTTGTTTGCGGGTATGTTGTTTCATCTTTAGCTTATTTCCATTATTTGTAGTGTGTTTTTTTTAGAGGAAATTGTTCATATTATGTTTTAATTGTAATTTCTTTTGGATTACTCCTTTCAGAATTGTATGCATTTTTGTATCTCTTATTGTAAATTGGAACTAGCAATGGGGCATAGTGCTGGATTACAGGGCATCAGCAGGCTCAAAGGCTAGGATCTATTTTTAATTACCATCCTCAATGGACTTTATTCTGACTGAGTTTCAGTGTCTTTAGAATTAAATGTCAGTTTGTATTTTTCTCTACTAAGGATGGTCTAATTGAAGAAGTTTTTAGTTACTCATAATTCTAACCCATCTTTGTTTGCTGCATGATAGGGTGTGGATCCATCTATAAGGCCAGAAGTTTGGGAATTTCTACTTGGTTGTTATGCACCAAGCAGCACTGCTAAGTATCGAAGGCAACTGCAGACAGCCCGGAGGTCTAAGCTCTCTTTCTTTTAATATCTATGCTGGTAAGTTTTCATTTTAACTGCCATCCCCTTTGGCAACCATGCTTCATATAAAAATAATTGATTATTTTGGGTAAATTAAATATATATTCACGCTTAAATTCTTATAGTACTCCTCCTTCAAGTCAATGAGCTCTAGCTGAAATGGCAACTCCTTTTCTTGTAAAAGCAAGGTGGAGGATGAGATTGTGGGTTTAAGACCCACTGGGTGTGCGTTACCAACAAAAAAAATGGTACTCCACCTTCATGCATGCGGATCAACTTGATCTCCTGAAATCTTTGAATTATCTGCATTTTCCATCTTGCAGTTTAGTCTTATTTTGTTATGCTTCTATGTCAAACTTTTGATGCCTAGAAATTTATTGTTGCAAGAATTATTCATCAGTAGTTCAAATCATTTTGTTTATCTTTGGTCCTTCCCCATTGGATGGTGTGGTCTGTTTGTCAAGAAAGTGACAGGAGCTGTTAAGCTTGTCATTGTGTATCACGGGTAGCCTAGCAGTTATACCAGCTGTACAAAAGGGGGCTAGTTGGTAGTATGCCAGTTGAACAAAGGGTGGTTAGATGGTCCATTGTGTAACTGCTGCCTTGTTAGTGATTGTGTAACAGAGTGCTCTGCTTTAAGTAGCAGAATCGAGGCATGTAACAGAATTAATAAAAGAAGCATTGTCATTTCTTACTTCCTTCACTCTCTCTCTCTCTCTCTCTTAAACTTCTTGGAGGCCTAGTTCCCTCAAAAGAACTACCGAAGGTTGCTATTAGAAAGTCCCTTTGATAATTATCAACTAGGTAACTTTGTTCTCTTCACATCACTGTCAATATGAAATATGCACTGGGGCTGAATTGTAAATTTAATCCGTTGGTTTCCTTCCCCCCCACCCCCTTCCCTCCTCAAACACTTGTCTACGATTGGAATAATAATTGTACAGATACATCATATGAATGCCAAAGGGAAAGCTCTAGTAATTCAGCTGACAATTGTCAGCGCAAGGGGAAGCACAGATAGTGGAGCATTTGACTAGTCGTATTATATACCTACCTCTGGTCCATGCAACTGCGATTCCCCAAAAATAGGGAGAGAAGCAGATGGATCACAGTATGTACCTGAAGATTGTTTTGATTTTCCTCATTTATCTGTCACTGATTTGTTTGAAAAGAGTGGTGAAAATATAAAATCATGCGAATTGCATGACAACTCACTTTCTACAGAACATAAACTGAGATTTGAAGATGACAGAATGCACAGTTTTCAAATTAATAACAATGTAGATCTAATTATAGAATCAAATGGCTCACCAACCGGAAATGTCTCGCTTCTCAGTGACTTCAAAATTGAAATGGTCTGTCCTGATGCCCATGAATCAATAGTGGTGTCCAATAATCTGCTGACCAAAACAGAAATGATAAATCGATTGAGAATATCAGATGTACCAGAAACAGCAATGATAAATTCAACATCTCAACGTGTGCAAGCCAGTGAAGACAGGGTATCCGAATGGCTTTGGACTCTGCACCAAATAGGTAACTCATGCTATTCACCCCCCCCCCCCCCCCCCCCCCCCCCCCCCCCTCAACTTGAAGAGAAGGCTGTTTAGTTCTGTTTATGTCAGAGTTAGATATATTCTTCTTCTTTAGCTACACGTTTGAGCTGAATAAACTCTGCTCTTCTACAGTTGTTGGTGTCCTAACTCCTAAGAACAGATAGTCATCTTGAATTCTATGAATATACAAGAAACTTAGCTAGGATGTCAGATATCATAGCTGTTTATGCATGGGTTGATCCTGCAACTGGTTATTGTCAAGGTTGTGGCCTTTTCTGTGTAGTGTATATGATCATTGTTTTTGTAAGAGCTAATTTATGTCTTTTAGTATTTAATGTTATTTTAAGCATGGAGTAATTTATTTATTTTTTCCTTGAAACCTGGTTTTAGGTATGAGTGACCTGCTGTCTCCTTTTGTTGTTCTCTTTGAGGATAATGCTGATGCTTTTTGGTTTGAGATAAGGAGAATGGTATTACTAAATTTGGCAAAGATGTTGAGGTAGATTATTTTACTTTCTTTTACTGACATATGCTTTTCACATCTCTCCGGCGTGAATATTTTCAGATGGAAGGTCCAACTGGAGTGATGAAGCAGTTGCAATCATTGTGGCATATCTTAGAACTCACAGATAGGGAAATGTTTGCGCACCTGACCCATATAGGTGCCGAAAGCCTACATTTTGCGTTCCGAATGCTGCTGGTACTCTTTCGTCGGGAATTATCTTTTAATGAGGCTCTTTCTATGTGGGAGGTTTGTACTCTTTAGTTGTTCTCTTTGACTAGATGCAGTAAGAAGTGTAAATTTATGGTAGTTGTCATATCATAATAAATCTAGGAAACAGCCAATAAACTCTAGCTCAAATGGCACTTCCCTCGAAAAAACAGGATGGAAGGTTAGGTTGTGGGTTCAATGCCCATTGTTTCCATCACTTACCAATAAAGAAATGAATATATTAAAATAGATCTTTTATTTACTCTTCCTCCCGCGTAACCCCTCAAATTCTCACCATTAAAAAAAAAATTAAATAAATGAAATCAGATGAGATTTTGTAGAAATCTAGAAGACAAACTATATATCTAATTTCCATCCTTTTTGTTGGTCTCTCTTTCAAATCTCATATAAAAGGATTAGTACCCACACTGTCATATGCCATATTTTGGCATATTTTACCATCAAAGCACAAGAAACATGCTTTATCCGGGCTTCCAATTGTAAATTTTTTTACAATACTACTACAGTACCATCTTATATGTAAGATGGTACTGTAGCAGGCTTGTATAAATTTTTTACTAATTTATTCTCTCTCCTTCATTAGCTGTCTCCCACTTTGTCTCTCCGTCTCCCACATTTCTTTGGTACTCTCTCTGTAGCAGTGTAGCCTTAGTCCCACTTTGACTCTCCGTCTCCCTCATGTCTATCTCTCTCTCATTTTTGTAGTTCTCTTTTTGTAGTGGTGTAGCCTCAATCCTCACTCGTGTGTCTAAGATCGGTGTGGTGGCGAGGCGGGTGGCGCGGTTGACATTGGTGTGGCGGCATGGAGGTTAGTGCGGTGGAGATCGGCGTGGAGATTGATGTGGAGACCGGCATGGAGATCGGCATAGAGACTAGCGCCGAGAGTGTTTTTTTTTTTTTTTTTTTTTTTTTTTTTTGTGGTTGTTGTGGCATGTGTCTTGGTTTGGCTATAGTGTGGTTTCTAGGTTTGGTGGTGGCATGGTGGCCAGTTTCTTGTGGTTGTTGTGGAGGTTTCTTGGTGGTTCTTACTGTACACCCATCTGGATATAGGGTGGTGGGTTTTGATTTGGGTTTGATTCTGTCCTTTGATTCTCACCATGGTTGTGACTAGTGTTTGGTGGGTTTTTTAGTGGTGGCTTTGTGGGTTTTGTGGGTGGAGGTGGTGGTGGATTTTATTGGTTTTGTTCCCGGTGGTAGGGTGGGTTTTTTTCACGGTGGTGGTGGTGGTGGATTTCTTGTGGCAGATGTGGTGGTGATGGGTGGTTGAAAGAGAGAGATAGTGAGGAAAAGATAATCAGAGTGCTGGGGGAGATGAGAGAGAGGGATTATATTATATTATTTTATTAGATAGTATATATTATTTTAATGGATTGAATAGGAAAATAAAAGTTAGGATGTAAGGTTTGTTGTAAAATGGTATGGTATAATAGATAAAGTAACTTTTAAGATGGTAAAATGAAATTTTTTGAAGAAACCGAATGCGAATGCTCTAAACACGGAAAAAGAAAGTGACACACATATGCTTTGACCCTATACCCCAACACGCTTTTCGATCAGTGAATTTGGACGCTTTCACCTTCTTCTTCTCTCTTGAGTTTTCTTCTCTTATGATTGTTTTTGTAGACAGAGCTTATTCCTCACCTCTGCCACCACCATTTCCTCTCCAACAGAAGAGTCCTTCAGCTGCCACTTCCCCAACAACATTTCCAGTGTTTCATCCTCCTATGATAGAACCAGTCTGTAATTGCCGATGCTTTCCAGAATAGGACTTTGGGTAACAAACTGAACTTCCATTTGGGTAGGTAACATAGAGAGAGAAAGAAAGATGCATTTATTTCTGTCGAAGATGATCACTCACTGGTTCAAGCATCATTACTCGCTTGAACTCAAAAGAATGAAAAGGAAATGGTCTCAGCATAACAGAAAAAGAACTGTGAGTCTTACAACAAAAACCAATTCAGAGATTGGTCGTGGGCCCTGTATGGTGTGGAAGGAGATATTGATTGCTCTCTCTAGCATTTTCTGCTCTAGAGGTAAATTTGATATTGGATTTTCCTTGTGTTTGGACTTTGGATTGAGGTTTATTCATGTGTGTCTTTGATTTCTTATGTTTACTACTGCTCTTTTTTGTTAACCGAGCTCATTCTCCACCTCTACCTGTAGATGCCTCATGTTGTGGTTGAATGATTCAAGCTTGATAAATAGCTAATTTTTTAGCATGATGTGTTTGAAGATGAGTTATAGATATATGAGATTTGAAGAGAGACAAGAGAGGGGATGGCATAGAGATATAGTTTGTGTGATTTTTACAAAACTCTAAAGTTTTTGTCTTTTTTTTTTTTAATGTATTTTTTTGTTTTGAAGTGGTGTAAAGAGTTTTTTTATTTTTTATTTTTTTATAATGTTTTAAAAAGGTCTAACCGAGGGTATTTCACACTGCTAGATAATAAAGTGATAATGTCAAAATAAACCTAGCCACAAGTCAAGATTACGATAATTTCCTTGACTATGTATATGAGGTAGCTTGTATGGCATAAACACAACACAAGGAAAAAAAGGGGAAAAAAATTCAATGTTCAAGAGAGAGAATGTTAATGACAAAGCCCCGGGAAAAAAAAATCAAGGTTGTCATTATCGAGTTCCATTCGTTGATGATTCTAAAGAAAAGAAGATGGTTCCATTCGTAGATGCCTTGATGGCTTAAACAAAACCTAGGAGGATAATGGTTGTACGCAATTTTTTTTTTTAATTTTGATATGTTGCAGCACACTATTTTTAAAGATTTATTTGAATTTTATTTGTTGAAGTTGTTATGTAGATTAGAGAATGACTATTAGTTAAGGATTTTTTTATTAAGGAATAACTATTTTTTATTTTAAATAATAATTATTTATCAAGGAAAAAAAAAAGATTCTTTGTAATAGAAACGCAACTATACAAGGGTTGGTTATTCATAAAATATAGTTATTGTTATTTCATTAGAGGTTCTATTATACCAAATGGTGCTAATTGTGTTTACAAAGAGCTTTCTTAACCTCTCAGTTACCCTCGCTCCCTCACGGTATATAATAAACGGTAATGTAAGGAAACAAAAGATAATAACTTGATAATTATTAAGAGAAACTTTACCTACCCACCCCCACACTAGAATGACACAATAATTATAATCTCCCATAGAAATATACCAACAGTAAATCTCATTATCATTATAAACATAGTGCTACATTATTAAATAAGAAACCAGTAGTTTATCCAAAAATAAATAAATAAACCAAAGATTTTCCTTTTATCTTCAATATTTGTTTTTCTTGTGAGGAAACAGTAATACTTATTAGAACACATAAACACGAAAGTAATGTATAGAGATTTTTAAACAGGCTTATAATACATTACATAACCAGAGTATCACTACAAAAGAACCTAACTTTTGTAGCAGTAGCCTATATATATAAACGGGCATAACCTTTTATCTTCAATATAAATAGGCCCTATATATATTAGAACATCAACAGGCTTGGATCCTATTCAAGTCCTTTATTTTTTTGATGGACAAGTCCTTTATTCTTTATGCAGATACTTATTTCGTCACCCTATTTATATTGGTATTGGGTCTATAAGCACTGATGCAACATTATCTTTCATCTTTTTTCCAACGTGAGTGTAGTCATCCCCTTCCTTGTAAATGACATCTAATACTTGTGTAAGATTAAGACAACGCATAAGTAGAGGGGTGGGAACAACAGTAGGTCTTATACACTCCTCATTAATGTCCTTCCATGCATTAGCAACTTGCCGGTTGAATTCATCATGGACTACTTGCTTTGAGACACCATGTTGCTTCATGTAGCATTCGACTGCTGAGGGAGCATGCCCTCTCTCTTGTTCAAACTACATACAAAGTTTTTCAAAAGGGTAAGTAGAAAGTTGGAAACACATATGAAACAGACCTCTCACACTAGCTTGTGAAACTTGATAAGAACTTTTGATCGCATACCTTATGTGACTCCATGTCATCCATGAGTCTACCAATTACGGATAAAGCTATAATAATCTTGGGGTTGCTGAAGGTCCATTCAAATGCCTCTTTTGTAACGATTTCACCCGTGCCAACGAAAGAGATAGTTGTAAGCATAGGTAAACCAGAGCTTTTAAGTGCAACATGCATATACTCCTCCATTGTTGGGATGTAATTTTGGTAGAACCATTTGGCTTCATCAAAGTAGGCCCGAACCAGACGTTTCATCTTAGGTTTAAACAACATGAATGAAATAACTACGTAGCATGAAAAAGTAGACAAAAAAACTTGAAAAGCTAAGTTGCTTGATGCTTATAGCATCTTTTGCATAGCTAACACGGTATGATCTTTCTTTCTTGGCCAACTTATTTTTAATTGCTTCAAATACATCAAAGAGTGCACGACAACATATTTGCATGTATTCTGGATGTTCATGATCTATGTAGCTAATATCTCACTTGAAATTATCATGTACCTATTACAAAAGTTAGATTGACATTATACATCATAGTCTTAACATATATATTAATTAATTCAATTTATGAACCTCTTAATTGCTTCTGTGAAGGGTTTGAGTTCTTTTATTTGAACTTTTATTTTGAACTAAATTGTTTATTTTCCTTCATTTTCAAGTCATTTTTGTTTAGCTACTCCGTGCATTGCATGAGTTAGTGACTAATATTATATATAGATATAGCAAAATTCTTTCAATTCCTTTCTCTCTTTGATTGTATTGTTACTTTTATTTCATTAGTCAGTAGTCACAATATCAAAGTTTCAATAATAATAATAATAATAATAATAATAATAATAATAATAATCAGTTTTTGTAAGGGATTAATAAATCAGATTTTAAAATAATATACATATGACAAAATGTCCAAATATTGATGCAAAGCATGGGTTACCAAATGTAAGTTCGTTTAGACCCCTTAAATCCAACAGATTAACCTAGAGAATTAGCCAAGTGATTAACTTAGGTAATTTAAACAGAACTAGGTTAACACAAATAATCAAAAACAATAAAGCAGCGTAAAATAAAGAACACAAAGATCTGATGACCCAGGAAAACCAAACCGGTAAAAAACCTGGGAAGGATTTAACCTAGCTATCCTCAAGGTAAAACCGAATTCACTATGAAAGAATTGAAGTTTACACAATAAGACTTAGACCACTAACATCCTATTGCTACCCAAGTGTAGGAAACTTACTACCACGACCCCATGATAGCTCCTAGACCACGGACTCCTTCTTTCTTGAATTCTTCAGCAATCCACAAGTGCACCTGCTTGTATATCTTTAAAGCTCTTTGATTCTGCAACTATTTGATTCACCAAGCTTTTGACATAAATCTTGAGTTTGGAAACCCTAAGTGTATGTGAAGGCAAACACCTCTAGATCTCACAATGAGATTCACAAACACAGAAAAACAGAATATTGAAAACGTGGCTAGGGTTTTCCCTTATATACTTAGGGCAAAACATAAAACCCTATACATTAAATGGACTAGTGCTGAGTTGGAAAATTCTGCAGAAAAACAATCTGCACGACTTTCGATCGATCGAGTCTAATTTTCGATCGATCGAGTCCGGCAGAAAGTGCACAGTGAATTCTGCATAAAACTCGATTCTAACTTTACATGAAGAGCCATACTTTGAGCAAGTCTAACATACAATTTAAAGAATGTTTTGATCATGGTTTGCCAACATTACAAATTGAAGTTCTAATACATTAGTTCCTAATTCTTAGAACCTAACACCAAAAAAAAAAAAAAAAAACAAATCAAATCACGTCATGATTTAGAACAAATTAATGACAAATCTAATCTTGATACAAAGATTAAGCCCAAATCAGATACAATCTTAATTTTCAATAAAATATATATTTATACTTATTTAATATCAGACCCAATCCATTCAGGTTATAAAAAGCCCATTTAGTCCCAAGCAACTTTTTCGGCCCAAATCATTTAATCCATTGCACCAGCCCAGTCCACCAACCACTTAGGTACAGTGGATGAACAAATCCTAAGCATTGCAACACAAACAAAAAAGATCCGTACTATCTATAGTTTTGTAGTTTAACTTATACATTTTATTTTTTTTAATAAAGATTTGTAAGGTTCAAATCCTAAGCATGGCAACACAAACAAAAAAGATCTACACTATCTATAGTTTTGTAGTTTAACTGATATATTTTATTTTTTTTAATAAAAATTTGTAAGGTTCAAATCCTCTCACTTCAATGTAGTGGTCAATTTACCAAAGAAAAAAAAAATCTCCACATCTTGATGTGTATAGTCTTTCGTGTGGAGTAAAGTTTCTTTATTAACTCGGAAAAGACAGAAAAGAAAAAGAGACCCAGCACTAGGGACAATTGATGCTAAATAATATTGAATTGAATAGTTAACCAAAAAAAAAAAAAAATATTGAATTGAATTGCACATGTCAAAAAGATTTTCCCAAGTAATAGTGTTGTAAACTTTGAGAGGTACACTTGTTATCGGATCTCATTACATATGCTTTGAATCTATTATAGGTTGAAAGATTGAAGTATGAAGTGGTGGAAAAATGTTTGAAGCGAATTTAATTACATTCTCTCTGTGACCAAGTAAATCGGATCTCATTACATCCGATTGCGACCAAATAGCTCATACCTTTTTTTAATCAATTTGTCTAATTGAAGCTACAAATCTATATATATAATAATAGGTAAAGCAGAGAGAAAATCCAATTAGATTTCAAATTGGAATTAAATTAGAGTCTAATTTTACGCCATGTGTCCTATCTAATTTAAGTTTTTAAATTTTTATGCCAAGTGAATTAATTCAATGTAAAAATTAGATTTCAATTAGAGTTTAATTTTGTGCCATGTGTCTTATCTAATCTAAGTTTTTTAATCTTTATGCCAAATAAGTTAATTTAGTGTAAAAAACGAGAAGTTTAATATAAGTAAACTATAAAAAATATAATTTTTGAATGATTTTATATTTATGAGCCTTTTTTTGTATAACTAAAAACAATTCAAGTTTATAAGTCATATATATATATATATATATATATATATATATACACACAAAGTTAAGAGAAATCCCAATTAAATTCTAAATTGGAGTCTAATTTTGCGCCATATGTTTCATCTAATTTTTAAATCTATATGTCAAGTGAATTATTAGATGTAAAAATTAAAAAGTCTAAATTCAATTAGATTCTAATTTGAATTTTAATTAGAGTTCAATTTTGAGCATGTGTTCCATCAATTTTTTTAATTTTTGTAGCAAGTAAATTATTGAATGCAAAAAAAAAAAAAAAAAAAGAGTTTAGATCTAATTAGATTCTAAATTATATATATATATATATATATATATATAATTGTGATAGTTTTTAAATGTATCCGTGCATATGCACGAGATTACACACTAGTAATTTAATAGGTAATGCTAACGAGTGCCCTTAGGGCACTCGTTAAGAATTACTGAAATTCCATTGTATTAATTACAAACTACATAAATCTATGCAATAAAATAGCATATGTCAGTTTGCTTGGAAGAAAACAAACATTTTAGAGTAAACCCGAAATACCCTTCAGCTTCCAATTTTCTCTATTTAATGTTCCAGTCACATGCGATCCCACCCAACCCAAAAAGTCCATCCACACGTGAGATGAATAAAAAAGCAGACTAAAAAAATACCAGTTAATTTTTCCCTCCATTTCACCTTCTTCTTTTTTCTTTTTTCTTTTCTTTTACTTTTTCCCTCCAACAACTGAAAAAATACTTGTTAATTTTTCCCACCATTTCACCTTTTTTTCTTTTCTTTTACTTTTTCCCTCCAACTTACTATTTCACCTTTTTATCTCCCACCATTCTGTAGTCATTTTTTTTTTTTTTATCATCACTCTTCTTTTTACTCCCTTTTAAAAACGTACTTAGAAAAATATTGACACACACTAATTAAAGAAAAATATTGACACACTGAAGCAAATTAAGAGAGGGGAGGGCTCAAAGAACTTAATCAGAATTAAGAAGGTACTTTCAATTATTCATTTATTTATATTAAAAAAATGATTTTGCTTTATTTATTTATTTATTTATTTATTCTTGTTATATTATTATTATAGTTCAAATGGACGAGGATTTAAGTTCAAATAGGACTCAAACTCGAGTCACTCAACTATGCATTTCAAGGAATTATTTTGACTTGAATGAGCTTCCTAAAGAAGGTACTATTATTTTATTTGAAAAAAGACTATTTATTTTTATTTTTTTTATATTCAAATGTGGTGTTGATTTTTTTTTTTTTTTGAATTCGTGTGACAATATAGCACAAATGGATGAGGATTTTATTGCAAATGAAACTCATCAAAGTGATTCAAGAATTGAGTTGGATTAGTCTCAAACTTCAAATAGTGAAAAAAATAGTGACATTTGTGGAGAGAAAGCTCTTGAAGAATATAATTTTGAGCCTTTTGTTGGTCAATGTTTTCTTAGTGAAGAAGAGGCTTTTATTTTCTATACAACTTATGCAAGACAACATGGTTTTTCTATTCGGAAGGGTCGGTTTGTCACAAAAAATAAAGAAATAGTAAGGCGGGATTTCTTTTGTCATCGAGCAGGTGAACCACTATTAAAAATTGTGGATCCATCAAAGGAGCAAAGAAATAGAGAGTCTTTAAAATGTAGATGCAAAGCTCATCTAAGGATTGCCTTATGAAAGTCATTTGATATTTTTCCACAAGAATGGCATGTCATTAAGTTTATTATAGATCACAATCATGAATTGTTGACTCCTTCGAAGGTGCGGTTTCTTCCTAGTAATTGAACTATTACTAAAGAAGATAAAGACCGCATTCAATTGTTGAAAGAAGCTAATCTTTCAATTAGGCAAATAATGCGTATTATGGAACTTGAGAAAAAAGTGGAACATGGACATCTTCCATTTTTAAAAAAAGATATTCGTAACCTTTTTGAGAAAATGAGAAGGGAGCATGCAACGAGTGATGCCATGAGCCTCTTACAATATTGCAAAGATGCAAAAGAGGAGAATTCAAAGTTTCAATATGCTTTTAAAATAGACGATGAGAGAAAGTTGGAGCATATTTTTTGGGCACCTTATCCTTGTATTGATTGGTACCAAAAATATGGTGATGTAGTTGTTTTTGACACTACTTATAAGGTGAATGCTTATGATATGCCTTTCGGTGTCTTTGTGGGTGTCAATAACCATGGAAAGACAATTCTCTTTGGTTGTGCACTTCTTCGCAACGAAACAACTAGTACTTTTTGATGGTTAATGCAGGTAAATTTTCAATCTTGTAAAGATTCACAATTGTTTTTTAATTTGGATAGTATTTGAATTTTTTTGCGTTGTAATAATTTTATGTTTGATTGGCAGACTTTTGTATCATTGATGAAGAAGCCCCCTAAGTCTGTTTTGACTGATCAAGATCCAGGATCACAGAGGCAATTTCAAAAGAATTGCCACTCACAAAACATGCCTTTTGTATATGGCATATTACCTCTAAATTTAGTGGTTGGTTTACATCAATTCTTCGTAATCAATATTCGAGTTGGTGCATAGATTTCTACAAGTTATATAAGTTGGACTCATATGAAGAATTTGAGCACCAATGGCTACAAGTTATTGCAAAATATGACATGTGTATGAATAAGCATGTGATTGGATTATACCAAATTAAGCACTTTTGGGTACCATGTTACCTTCGTGGATATTTTTTTGGAGGAATGACAACAACGGGAAGATCTGAAAGCATAAATGCCTTTATCAAACGATTTGTTAGTTCCCACATAAGCTTGATCCAATTTGTTAAACAAGTAAGTCATTATTTACCCTCATAATTTATTTTATTTATGTTTATATTTGTAAATGTTAGTATTTTTTATATTATTTTTTTAAGTCTTGGTGTGTCATTTAAATGCTTATAATTTGTTGTCATTTTTAAATTTTAGATTGACCTTGCCATTGAAGATGTTGAACAAATAAAATCACATGATACAATGTTGGAAACGTTTAGGAGTTCTTCTTTAAGAAGCCTTTCACCTTTAGAAGACCAAGCCCATAGTGTGTTGACACCTTATGCTTTCAAATTATTTCAAGCGGAGTTTGGGAGTGCTACACTATATTCCGTGCTTCAAGAAAATGGTAGTGAATTTGTGTTGCAATATTACAAAAACAAAACTAGTCAAAAACACAAAGTTTTGTGGGATAGTGAAATGACTAATTGTAGTTGCAAACATTTTGAATTTTGGGGCATACTTTGTCGCCACGTACTTAGGATATTTCTTCACAAAGATTGCCACCAAATTCCACATATGTATCTATTACCACGTTGGAGTTGCAAAGCATCACTAAAAGGAAAAGAATTGTTAGTTTTGAATGATGAAGATTTAGTGGACAAAGAAACCAATATCAATGGTGATGTTAATGATGTGATTGATGAAGACTATTTTATTTCTTGTCCTCCAATGTCGAAGACAAAAGGTCGTCCAAAGCAAAAACGAATGAAAGGTGGAAGAGAGCTGGGAAAGGAAAAGATGTCTTGTAGACTTTGTAAGCATATTGGCCATAACATCTCTACATGTCCGGAGAAGAATAGTAGTACTTTCTCAAATTGTGCAAACAAGAAAAAGAAAACAACATCAACAGATATTGGATTGAATCCGGTATTTTGTTTGAAATGTTAGGTGAAAGCTTTTTGAAATTGTAAAAGAAAAATTATGACATGTATTTTGTTAATGTTGTCATTTTGACAACATGTTTTTGAGAAGATTTGATGGAATTTACTTATTGAACTTTTGCTTTTGCTTGATCGTTGGTTTAATTGTTAAGTATATGTTGCTTTTTAATTATTAAGGATATGTTATTTTGGTATGATACTTTTATTGTCCCATTTGATTTTAAAATTTTTGTTCATTTTTATCTCTATTTAGATCACTCCCACTCACAGGATGTTGTTTATGAAACTTTCGGACTAATAGTAATGAATTGGTGGTACGTTAACTATTTTTGTATTCTCAAAATGAAAATTCTCCTAATTATTAAAAAAAAAAAGACTAGAAAGATAAAAATGATGAAAAATTTAGAGCCACGTTAATGAAAAATGGAAGGAAAAAGAATATATATATATATATATATATATATAATCAGTAATTGTATATATAATAGGGTTTTTATTAATATATTAGTGATTTCAATTAAGTTTGGGGATTAAATTCAATATCTACATATTTGCTTGTGGTCCACGGACCATGACCACCGGCGTGTGTCAATATTTTTTCTAATTACATTTTTAGGAGTAAGTAAAAAGAACAGTGATGATAAAAAAAAAATGACTACAAAAAAGTGGGGGATGAAAAGGTGAAGTAGTGGATTGGAGGGAAAAAAGAAGAAGGTGAAATGGAGGGAAAAATTAATTGGTATTTTTTTAGTCTGCTTTTTTATTCATCTCACGTGTGGATGGACTTTTTGGGTTGGGTGGGACCGCATGTGACTGGAACATTAAATGGAGAAAATTGGAAGTTGAAGGGTATTTTGAGTTTACTCTAAGATATTTGTTTTCTTCCAAGCAAACTGACACATACTATTTTATTGCATAAATTTATGTAACTTGTCATTAATACAATGGCATTTCAGTAATTCTTAACGATGGCCCTAAAGACACTCGTTAACATTACCCTTTAATAATACATCCTCCTACAAAAATAAAAGAAACTTCCTAGTTCTTACCTAGTAGGAAGACTAGGAACCGTAATTTTGTGTCTGGAAAGTATTCGGATGAGAATAATAGCTATAGAATTCGACATGAGGAGTTCGGTTTAATTTAGGCAGTAAACAAAAGTCCTACGATTGTTTCTTGGATCATTTAATCTGCTCCGAAATGTTAATTTAGGCAAAACAACTCATGTTATTGGGTCCCAAAAAAAAAAAAAAAACTCATGTTATAGGGTATCATTTTAGCTACACTATTTAATGTTTAGTACAATAATAAAAGATTATTAGGTTCCATCTCAGATATTATAAGAACATGATTCTCAAAAAAAAAAAAAAAAAATTATAATAACCTTCACTTTGAGGTCAGTTGTAGACTAAGAATTGAGAGATACCCCTTATCTTATCTTATCAAAAAAAAAAAAAAAAAAAAAAAAAAAAAAAAACACCGAGAGAACTCCTTCAGTCAAGGAAAAATGTTATGCATTTCTTTTATTTTAATTTTAAATGGCTTCTTCAATTTTCAAGAGTAAGTCTTGAGGATATCATTTCTTCAACATTTTGAAAAGGAGAAGAAATGTAACAACATTCTTCATCTCCTCTGTTTAAGCAGTCTTAAAACAGGGGAATATTTTTTTTATCCTCAGAGGGGGAGTGCTTCGTCTCACCGTGAGTGAGCCTTTCTTTTCACTTTTTTTCTCCTAATCTAATAGCACACGGAGATTGGAGTACTAGAGCCACAAAGCCTTGGCTGTGTCACAAGTAACAACGCCGTGGATTCTGAAATAGTGGACCACATTCAACGGATGCAACTTACGACGAATGAAGATGAAACCATTACAATATGTCCATTGGGGAGAAAGGAGATCTTGGAAGAATACTCCTTGAGTTTAATCGGTAAGTTTCTTACAACTAAACCGATTGATATTAGAGCAGCAAAGAATTTACTGAGATCTATGTGGAAGCTGGGGGAAGACTTGAAGATGGTGGAATTGGGTGACGGTCTACTACAGTTCAAATTTAAAATGGAGTGCCAACTGAATTGGGTTTGGAACAACGGGCCTTGGTGTTTTGGTAACCAAATCCTTGCTTTGCGGAGATGGGAAAAAGGTATGACTGCCCGTTCTATGACCTTCACCCACATGCCGATTTGGGTCCAAGTTTGGGGGTTGCCATTTGATTTAATCACTGAAGAAGCTGCGCAGGATATCGGGCAAAGGCTGGGCAGGGTCATTGAGGTGGATTGTAAAGCTCTCAAGACGGACCAAGCCCGTTTCCTCCGAATCAAGGTAGAGGTGCACATGGAGTAGACCCACACGAAAAAAACAATGCCATGTGGAAAAAAAATCCCAAGACAAAAACTAAACACCAATACCTCACAAGACACCTCAGTGGGGACCAATCCAGTAGGAAAAAAGAGACAAGCAACCCAAGTACGCCTAGATGATGTTCAAGGTGACAAAGCAAAGACCAAACGGCTTAAGGTGGTGGCCGACCAAACGCAACCTAATGTCCAAACGGTAGAGGCTGCGGCACAACCCTGCCGGTCACAATGATCATTATAGGGTGGAACTGTCGGTGGCTTGGGAACCGCTGGGCAGTTGAAGTTCTTGCCGAATTGGTGAGAAGAAAAGCTCCCACAATTTTGTTTCTCATGGAAACAAAACTGAATGTTCGAGAGATGGAACCAATAAAGACCGAGTTGGGTTTTCAATCTATGTTGGTGGTGTCTAGCGAAGGAAGACGGGGAGGTTTGGCATTGCTTTAGAAAACAGAGGTGGTCGTTGATACAAACACATACTCCCCTCACCACATTGATGCAAAGGTCATCCCTTACTCGGGCCAACCGTGGAGACTGATTGGTATTTATGGCAAATGCCGAGGAGCAACAGAAATCAAAGACATGGAGGCTGCTTCGTCATCTTCGTAGTCGGTCAACACTTCCCTCTGTGTGCCTGGGAAATTATAATGAGATTCTGAGCTCTAAGGAGAAAAATGAAGAACTAACAAAGCCACTGCCTCCCATGCTTGAATTTTGTAGTGCCCTACTTTTTTGTGGATTGATTAACCTTGGATATAGTGGGTACAGGTATACTTGGTGAAATGGGCAAGATGAGGAAGCATTTGTGGAGGAAAGTTTGGATAGAGAGTGTGCAATGGTCAAGTGGTCAAAGATACACCCAAGGGTGAAGGTGATCCATTTGTCATGATCTAGTACTGTACAACACCAGCCTTTATTCCTACTACCCGACGTCGACACAAACTACACAGGTTTGAAGAGAGGTAGGCGTCTCACCCGGAGTGCGAGCAAGTGATCCAAAATTCATGGACCCATTCTCTAGCCTCGGGTAGCCACATGAATCTCCTGTTTGAAAAGATTAAGCAATGCCGAGCAAACTTGGTTGTCTGGAGTCAGATTGCTTTTGGTAACACAAGACATAGGCTCAATGAAAAATAGCAGGAATTGGAGGACTTGGTTGAGCATGGATATGGGCAGAACTTACACCGCATAACCGAGTTGAAGAGGGACATTAACACCCTATTACACCATGAAGAAGTGTACTAGAGGCAGCGCTCCAGATCACTATAGCTCAAGGCAAGGGATAAAAATACTTGTTTCTTCTATCGTAGGGCAAGCAAGAGACACATGAAAAATATGATAGAAGGGTTAGAGGACAAGTTCGGGGTATGGCAGTCAGACCCAAGCAGAGTTAAAGGCATTGCAGAGGAATACTATACTGAACTTTTCACTACATCTCACCCTAGGAGCATGGAAAGGGTTTTGGAGGCAGTAGATAAGGTAGTCACGGAGGATATGGCAAACTCACTGACCCTACCATACACTGAGGAAAAGGTACGAGTGGCTCAGTTCAGCATGCACCCATCAAAAGCACTGGGACTGGATGGTATGTCTCCCTTCTTTTTTCAAAACTACTGGCATATTGTCGGATCAGATGTAACTCTTGCAGTACTATCTGTTCTACACTCTGGTAGGCCATTAAAGAAAATGAATTTCACACATATTGTGCTCATTCCCAAAAAGAATGACCTACAGTCTATCACGGAGTTCCGTCCCATTAGCTTGAGTAATGTTGTATCACGAATTATATCCAAAGTTCTAGCTAATAGGATAAAATCTATTTTACCCAATGTTAATTCCGATGCCCAAAGTGCTTTTATCCCTGATAGACTCATTACAAATAATACTACTGTGGCATTTGAGATGCTTCATCGGATGAGGAATAGGAGGAAAGGGAGGACGGGCCATATGATAGTCAAGCTAGACATAAGCAAGGCATATGATAGAGTGGAGTGGGAATTCCTACGGCAAATCATGATGAAGATTGGGATGCCTGAAAAATGGATAAACTTGGCAATGGAAACAGTACAAACAGCCTCATATTCCATACTCATCAATGGGAAACTAAAGGACTTCATCACACCAATCTGAGGCATTAGACAAGGTGACCCTTATCTCCATATCTCTTCTTGCTTTATGCTGAGGGGCTGTCCTCTTTGATCTAGAAAGCAGCAGATACAAATCGACTGAAGGGCATTTATTCTTGTCGAGGTGGGGTATGTATTTTTCACATTCTCTTTCCTAACAATAGCCTATTGTTCTGTGAAGCAAAGGTTGGGGAACGTCGCCAGTTACTTGATATACTTACACAGTATGAGGAAGCCTCGGGGCAAACCATAAATAGGTCAAAAACCACACTCTTTTTCAGCCAAAATACAAGCCACAGGGAAAAGGAGGAGATCAGAAACTTAATAGGGGTACAAGTCATGAATAACTGTGAAAAATATCTTGGTTTGCCCATGGTTGGGGGTAAATCAAACGTTGGCACCTTTAAGGAGATCCAAGAGAGGATAACAAAAAAGGTGATGGAGTGGAAGGAAGAAACTATATCGAAGGCAGGTAGGGAGACTTTGATCAAGTCAGTGGCCCAAGCAATCCCCACTTACTTCATGAGCATCTTCCAATTTCCTAGAAGGGTGTGTGATGGTATCAATTCAATCTTCGCTAAATATTGGTGGGGACAAACTAGGGGTGAAAAGAAGATCCATTGGATAAATTGAAAAACATTGTGCACACCAAAAAAGAAGGGAGGTATGGGATTTAGAGATATTCATGCTTTCAATCTTGCTATGTGTTGATACCCATTTTTGCGATACAATTTCTACAAGCCCAATTCAACCAAGCCCGACTTCATTTTGGGCTCAATTCATGTATTATATTATATTTTATTCTTTTAAGCATGGCCCAAGCTTATGTGACTTATGGGGGAAATTGAGGAAGTATGGTTTGGAGGGTATGGGTCGGTTCCTTTTAAACCTTTTGCATGAGCCCAGCCCATGCGTGCTACCAAGTGGGCAAGGGACATTGGTAGCACCTTAAACTTATGGGGGAGGTCTTGTATCCAAAATTTCCACTCCAAAACAGTTTTTATGCTCTGGGTGACTGTAGCCTAAAGTTTCTACCATAACCCACTTTTACCTTTAAAACATAGTTGGCTCTCATTGTCCAACTCCATCTGCTAGCCCTTACTTAGGTGAGTCTCCCAATGGTCTTAAATATAACCCCCTTTATTTCCAAAATTATATAAAAAGCATACCAAACTCTTCGCTAAACAAAAAGCAACCCAAGTCAAAACACCAAATTAGTATCATAAGGGATAAAAGCCAAAACCTGTCATTACCAACACCCCAAACTCTATATAAAATTCTCTCCTCAAATCGAAACAAAACCAAGCACGTTCTACTTGGGGACCTAAAACTTCAGAGCAAAAGCTCATTCAGCCAGTCAATAATCACACAATTCCGAACCTTAGGGGTGGAAATATGAGTACAGGGGAACCTTCCCTTCTTTCTCACAACCTCTCTCAATTTCCTCTACTCGGTGACTGTGGGTCAAAGTTTCAGACCTGTTGAATCACGTTTTCCCATAAAGCTGAAACTTGAGAGCAAAAATCCACTAATCCAGGAAACATTCTCACAATTCTGAACCTTAAGGGTGGAAATATGGGTACAGAAGAACCTTCCCTCTCTTCCTCACAACCTCTCTCATTTTCCTCTTCTCGGTGACTATGCTCCAAATCATGTGACGAAATCGCTCCAACCTCCAGAAGCCACCTAAGAAGTGAAGGATGGAAGGAGAATCAACGTTCTTATTCAAGGAAAAAAAAAAAAATCTTCTTCCACTTATCTATATTATTTTAGCTATCGTTCTTATGGATAAATCATCCTATATCTCTTGCTTTACATGATATTTGTAAAAAGTTTTGTTGTACCTTGAAAATGCAAAAAATGGTGAGCCTCAAGTCCAACCGCGAAGGGAATGACGGTTCCGACCAATAATCAATTTCAAAAACAAGAACCCCAATGACAAAGGCTAAAAGCTCATCCTCAACATCTTCTCAACACATGTGTCGCTTATTGTTGAGTTGTATTGTTGCTGAGTTAGCGCCAAGCATATGGGGGCTACTGCGGGTGATTAACTCATTTTGGCACAACAATAATTGCTGCTGTGTGCAAACCTTTACAGCTAAGTATTTTTGGTGTCACCGCTATATGAAGTTTTCACCAAATAGCTAAAGGTCATAGCTAAATGGCCTACTGCAAGGCACTAGATATTCCATACACCAAGCCTTGAGGTAGTAACATACCATACATCAAGTTGTATTGTTGCCGAGTTAGTGCCAAGCATATGGGGCTGCCGCGGGTGATTGACTCAATTTGGTGCAACAATAATTGTTGATGTGTGCGACCCTTTGAAGCTGAATATTTTTGATGTCACCGCTAAATGAATTCTTTACTAAATAGCTAAAGGCCATAGCTAAGTGACCCACCGCAAGCCGCTAGATATTCCATACACCAAGCCTTGAGATAGCGACATACCATATATCAAGTCTTTAAGTAGCGACATTTCATAAGCCAAGTTTTGAAGTCATCTAAGCAATATACTATCGTTAAAGCACGCTTAAGCTAAGACTCTCAAGTACTCTCTTTGCTAATTCATTTTTTTATACATATCGTTTAAACCATTTTAATCCTTTAAATTTTTAATTAAAATATTTTCTATAAGTCGTGTATACTACTTTGCTTAACCATGACTATCGTTTACTAATATAAATCATAACTACAATAGGGGACAAGGCAAAAACCTTTTCGGAGCATCCAGCAAAGAAGGAAAGCCAGACTTGATTTCCTCTCATCGAAGCCATGAAACGTTCATGCACTCTAAGCCATGACAAGCTCACACATCCAAAATCATGGTCGATCGGCGCACGCTAAGCCATGGCATGTTCATATATCTTAAGTCGTGACAAGCGCATGCATTCGACGCCAAGCCAACACTTTAATCATTCTTGAATACAAGATTATGCTTGAAGAGGGAAGCGTCAATGTTGCCATCCTCAAGAAAATTGCTCTTACCACGCACCTTTGAAGATTACTTTGCTAGAGCTCACTCTAAACATTGATGTCAAACAACTCAAAAATCGCAAGTTGGTTGCTAAAAATCCATTTCAAAGATTTTCGAGTGAAATCTTAGTACAATGTGGAAACTTGGAATAAGCGCATAGAGGCTAACGATAGAAATTTTCGTGCTAGAGATGCTACAACCCTACACCAACATCTCTAATGCTTGGCCCATCATTATCTCATAGTTAGAAGTCAAGCAAGCAAAATATGGAGCCGCTGTTTGTGGTACCATGTATCTTCGACAAAGTGGCTAACCAAAGCACAAGAAAAAAAAAATTGTTGTGCCGGGAATGAAGCAACCCTATATCGACATCTCCGATGTTTAGCCGATCATCGTTCCAAAATTAGAAGCCAAGTTAGCGAAGTATGGAGTTGTTATCTGTGGCACAACATATCTTCGATAAAGAAAAATCATGTTCTGCCTTCTATATAGCAAATGGAAGGACCCTAATTTTCAGAACTTATCTTCGAGTAGTATTGAGAATACTAAGGGAGGAAGAAATGCTACCAAATAACTCTTGGCAATGGCATACCATTGGTTTGACATTACCAAATTCACTAAAAGTCGCCGCACTTCCAAATGCACTCTAAGCTTGTACGCACACACCTTATAAGCATTCAAGACATGAGCACCTAATAGCCTTTTATACTTGGGGGCTTGATCTCATCGGACCTATCCATCCACCCTTGAATGGGTACATTCAAGTCTTTGCTGCACTAAGTAATTCACTAAGTGGGTGGAAGAAATTCCACTCAAAGAAAAGTAATGGGAGTAGCCATAACCAACTCCATCAAAGAGCATATCATTCATCACTTCAGCATCTCGCACAAGATCATAAGCGACAATAATATATCTCATTCATACTAATTTTCGGAGGCAAGCCCTATGAAACATTAGGAAACCGACGAATTATCATATTATCCAAGCATGGTGAGACCCCTACATGTAAATTTGCAATGCCTTCAATAAGTTGGGGAAAGCCAATATTTCTCCAAATGGCAAACCTTGCAAAGCAGTGAGAAAACCTACAAATTACTCTTACGGCAAAACCTCTACATGCGAGGGTTAAAAAAAAATATTCTCAATAAAGTAGGAAAGCCAAACACATACTCTCTCAATGGTAAGCCCTATTAAATGGTTGGGAAGTTAATGAGAGATTTTACTATGGCAAGACCCCTACTTGCGAGGATGCAACACCCTCAACAAGGTAGGGGAAACCACTATTATCTTAACGGCAAGCCTTATGAAATAGTAAGGAAGCCAACATAATATCTTATATTTCAAGTGCGATGATCCACTACATGTAAGGACATAACCATCCCTTGAGAATATGGGAAAGTCGACACAACGAATCATTACCTCATTGTCACATGGTAATTAGCTATACGCGAGGATAAAACTCCTCCTCAAGAAAATGGCAAAATTGTGCATTCTATAAGTCTCTATATGCAAGAACGTGATATTTTCAAAAAGTTATAGCAATATAAGCTTTATTCATGCTGTTGCCTATGAGAACGCAATCAACCTCTATAAAACGGTGACAAACAAGTGCACCATAAGCCGCAATGCGCGAAAACGCAGCCCATACGAGGGAGCTTCTTGAAACTAACGAAGTAGCGACCTAACATATGTCGAGTTTAAGTTGGATACCAAGCGGTGAGTCAAGTTTCAATATATATGAGCTGCTGTTTGTGAGAACAAATTTGCTCATTAAAAGATAGCAAAAAAAAAAAAAAATTGCGCACAAACAGCAAGACGTGCGCTTAGCCAAAACTTGTCCGCAAAGGCATGAGAACCAAGTAACATATCTACTAACTTGCCCAAGCAAAGGCAAAGCCATATTCACAGGCTACCCAATTCAAGTACAAGTCATTCTCAAGAAACTAGTGCATATAATCTAGCAAAATTATGCTACTTAATCACAAGATGCACATAACATTTCCAAGCAAGCTCTCCTCAACATACTTAAATGCTCAGAGCCATATATGGGCTTTTTTCACAACAAAAACGTGTTCATAGCCTATCAAGGAAAGGTACAAAGTCATTATCAAGGTATAAATTACAAACCATATAAATCCTTGAGGTACAAATCAATTTTTCATTTCAAAATACAAAATATACATCCAAATATCATATATGTTTACATTGTACAAAATGCGAATTGTGCCTACTAACCACGACGATATAAACTCTAAGTGGCAGCAATACAAGTTGAATAAGAGCTGCCTTATACACATAAGTGAGCTGTCCACAAAAGCAAAATACAAGAGAACATGTTTCAAAGGCAGCAGCCCATTACAACCAACTCGAGTTCTCAAGGTTTCAGCAAATTCAAGGAATAAAATAAATGAAAAGAAAGGGGAACTCGAAGAAGATCAAGACTAGCACCAATATCTGAAGCCATCGTGTTCGGAACACTCGCTTGCAATTGATCTCTTTGTGACGTTTCCGCCTTTTCACAAAATCCAGTTTCCAAGAGACGCAAGTTGAACTTCCAAGCCTCACTTGAACCATGTATTGACGATACAATAAAGATAGTAGAGAAGAAACTCTACAATTGGCCTACCATCAATCAAGTTCTTAGCAACACTCTTTCACTTGAACAGTCGCTCCTCGACTAAAGGAACAAGTCGAGTCCTATGCATTTTCCTTACCACAATCGCCATCTAGTCATTCAAGAGGAGAGCTCCATGTTTGTTGCTATTATCCTCACTAAGCTTGACCAAGGAAGCCTTGCAATCCCTTTGAGCGGAATTGAAAAAGACCTGGTCATGCGCACAAACAGCGGGACAATAAGCTCATAAAATGCCCAATACAATGAGAAGACAAGAAAAGGCTTAACCTTACCAATCCAGTACCACTTATTACAGGTCTTTTGTTGCAATTAGTGAGAGTTGTATCCTATAAGAGGCACTAAACAACTCATCAACAAGTATAAAGCGACAACTCATGACTCCACATCTTTATTCACATTTGCCACAAGAATGCAATACTGAGTGCTGCTAGCACATACAGCAGCTATGTCGCCAAGTGATATCTTTGCTCCTTTCCATGTCAAATGAGTTGCCCCAAGGAGGCCAGCAAAATCGCTCATGGCTACAACTTCATTGAAACTAATCTTGGCAAACACAATCTCGCCAAATTGACCAACAAGCAAGTAACTCAAAACTTACAAGATAACCTCTCATTAATCATCATTTCCTCACATGGACCGAGCCTAGCATTGGCTACACTCCTTTGAATTTACAGCCAAGAAAGCTACTTATACTACTTTCAACGCAATAGCTAACTCAAGATCAAGCACAACCGCAACACAAATTGACCTTCATGTTTTGCAACTATCAGAATCAATGGAGAGTCGACTTCGATATGAAATTCGACTTTAACTACTGCAAGAACTCAACCTCATAGATCTTTCTCTGGCGGTGGGTTTGTGATTTCCCAAAGAAGATCTATCCTACACAAGCAATAAGCAATGACATGATGTATTCAACATATTGCCAAATATATCCAAGAGAGTAGCAAAAAAAAAAAAAAGCAAGCTCGCCAAGGGAGGCGTCACATCCAATTTATCAAGATTGTGCAAGGAATGGTTTCAACACCTTATCGCTGCATTTGACGCCATTCTCCTGCTACAAAATATTATGCTCCTCATCCGCGAAGGATCCTCTCACTTCACGAACAAATATCTCTTCCATTTTGGCTATACGTGTGGAAGATTGAAGGTGCTCAATAGATTGTCTTCGCTAGCATCTAAAGGCCGACAACACACCACGCTGGGAGCTATAGCTTTAGCCTTGCACCACGCAAATCTGCTCATGGTGATAGCAAAGATGATGGAACCGGCCACCACAATTGATATTAGGAATTTTATTCCTAAATATGATGTTCTTACAAAAAGTGGTGTGACAAAGGAATCCGGATAGTGCTTTTACTGAAGCGAAATTAAAGAAAATAGAGGTGGCGTTTTGGCTTGCATCTGAAGAGGAAAGTGAAACTTTTGGCCTAAAAGCTAAGCAAGTGGTATGGAGCAAAGCTCTACATGTAGGTGCGTGAAGGAAAGAAGTTTGAAAAGTCAAAGGCCATATATAGATCACAAAGAAGAGAAGCTTCACGTTAGGTGTCTTACCGAAATGATAAATAAGGAATTGATTAAATCACCAAAATAGCATGAAAGCTACCAAGGAAGCAATGCTACAATCACCATGGTGGTCATGAAATTCATCCAAAAAATAAAAAAAAATATATAAAACTACATGCGGGCACAATAGACAAGGAGCATTCTGGGTTTAACCTATCATTTATTTACAGTTTACAACTCAACTTTCTTCGACTTCATGACCACGATGATTTGACAAATATGGGCTTCTTCCATCCAAGATTCTTCTACAAGTGGGCTTCACAACCCACGACATTTCTTCAAATGGGCTTCTTCGACCCATATTTTTCTCAACAAAAAAATGGAGCATTTGGGTATGCTAATTCTCAAACCCACAACATTTACAAGCAATGAGAAACATCAACTACTCACACTGCATACCGCAAGCACCACGCATGCTTAGGAGGCTAATGTTGATACCCATTTTCGCGACATATTTTCTACAAACCTGATTCAACCAAGCCCGACTTCATTGTGGGCTCAATTCATGTATTATATTTTATTTTATTCTTTTAAGCATGGCTCAAGCCCATGTGACTTATAGGGGAAATTGAAGAAGTGTAGTTTGGAGGATATGGGTCGATTCCTTTTGGACCTTTTGCATGAGCCTAGCCCATGCATGCTACCAAGTGGACAAGGGACACTGGTAGCACCTCAAGCTTATGGAGAAGGTCTTGTATCCAAAATTCCCACCCTATAACAGCTTTTATGCTCTAGGTGACTATGGCCTAAAGTTTCTGCCATAACCTACTTTAACTTTTAAAACATAGTTGGCTCTCATTGTCCAACTCCAACTGCTAGCCCTCACTTAGGTGAGTCTCTCAATGGTCTGAAATATCTGACCAAAGGCAACCAATTAGAGCAAATCCCCTTTATTTCAAAAATTATGTAAAAAGCATACCAAACTCTTCCCTAAACAAAAGCAACCCAAGCCAAAACACCAAATTAGTATCATATGGGATAAAAACCTCTTCCACTACTTAAAAATTAGTCATTACCAACACCCCAAACTCTATATAAAATTCTCTCTTCAGTTCAAAACAAAACCAAGCATGTTCTACTTAAGGACCTAAAATTTCAAAGTAAAAGCCCATTCAGCCAGTTAACAATCACACAATTTCAAACCTTAGGGGTGGAAATATGGGTACAGGGGAACCTTCCCTCTCTTCCTCACAACCTCTCCCAATTTCCTCTTCTCGATGACTGTGGGTCAAAGTTTCAGACCTGTTGAACCACGTTTTCTCTATAGAGCTGAAACTTGAAAGCAAAAACCCACTAAGCCAGGAAGCATTCTCACAATTCTGAACCTTAAGATTGGAAATATGAGTACATGGGAACCTTCCCTCTCTTCCTTACAACCTTTCTCATTTTCATCTTCTCAGTGATTGTGGGTCGAAGTTTCAAACCTGTTATATTTTTATACTTTGTTTACACTTTTGTTATTAGCATTTTGATTCTCTCTTGTCAAAGCACCATTAGCCTTTTGTTCATTATACATTTGAAATTTTGAGCTTGATTCTCCACAATAAACACTTCTAAAGAACCCAATGGGAGATTTGAGCCATTCTCACATTTTCGGCCCTTGTCGCAAAAACGTCCCCGACACCATGTTAGCAAAGCAAGCTTGGCATCTTGTTACCGGCACACACTCCCTCTTCTTTAGGGTGTACAAAGCAAGATATTTCCCTAGGTGTTCTCTCATGGAGGCAGAGTTTTTTTTTTTTTTTTTTTTGACTGAAATGGTAGAATTTTTATTAAAATGTAGAAAAGGTACAAGAGTAATAACTGGGTCCTGAGACATCACAGGGCTACCAACTAGCCTGACACTCAAGACAAATGCACAAATACATCAATTCTTTCAAAGCAACAACTTTTGCCTGTTGGTTTCCCACTACACCACTTGATAATTCCATGCAGAGAGAAGCCTTTATGTAAGAAAAGCTCCAGGACTCACTTGAATGCCAAAAAAAGACGGGTGAGCATGCATGTGAATTCAACTCCATTCTATTACCCATGTCAACCCCGTGAGCCTGCATCTTATAGGTCTATCCGTCCTTTGTAGCACCTATGTCGTCCTTTGTTGAGCCACCAGCCCCTGATATTCATGCAAGAAGGAAAGCGCACCACGAAGGATAGCTTCAGGCTGAGTTTGAATGTTCTCGAAGTAGAACCTATTCCGTGCATTCCAAATGGCCCACGCGATGACGGACCAGCATTCCATTTCCTCTTTTGGCAATCTTTCCAACATAGCTTGTGTCAAAACGAGGAAGTCCAAGGCTTGGGCTGCGCTATTCTGAATTTTCCCCTTGACCAGGGCCCACACATTTCTTGCTAAGGGGCACTCCCATAAAATATGACACACTGTTTCTCTGGGCTGATGGCAGATTGCACAGCAAGGCTCTAGCTGTAGGTTCTTCCTATACAAATTATCCCGAGTTGGGAGGATATTAGAACATGCCCTCCACAAGAAGAGTCTCACTTTAGGCGGAGTATTGAGCGTCCAAACTGACTTCCAAACCCTCCCAAATTCTCCAGCCATAGAATGGTCCCCCTTTGTCGGGTTTAAGAGTCTCAGCGCTACCCCATAAGCGGACTTGGCAGTAAAACAATTTGACTTGTTTTCTTTCCATATTAGCACGTCTCTAGCTGCCATATTGGTCAAGGGTACCCGTAGAATATCTTCACATGTGTGTCTTTCAAACCAAAATGATAATTTGGTTCTATCCCATTGTCCCGTGCCAATATCCATCAATTCCCTCACCTTTTTTGGCCAAGGCCCTTCCCTTCGAAAGCAAGGTGGTCGGGGTAGCCACTTGTAAGTAGCAATATCTATCGAAGAACCACATCCAACCTTCCACGAAGACCCTTCTATGATTACATCCCGAGCTTGAAGTAGGCTTCTCCACACGTATGACGGATTGCTTCCTAACTCAGCCTCCAAAAATGAGACTTCAGGGAAATACCTAGCTTTGTATATTCTGAAAAACAGGGAGTTCTGTTGGTGGACCAGTCTCCATGCCTGTTTCGCTAGCATGGCTAAGTTGAAGGCATTGATGTCCCTGAAGCCCATTCCACCCTTTTCTTTGTCTCGCACAGCCGCCTCCAGTTTATCCAGTGTATTTTATTTTCATTGCCCGTTTGACCCCACCAGTATCTAGCGATGATGGAGTTGATATCATTACATAATCCTTTCGGAAGCTTGAACAGGCTCATAGAATATGTTGGTATAGCTTGTGCGACCGTCTTAATCAGCACCTCTCTGCCGGCCTTGGAAATGAATTTTTCTTTCCACCCCGTGACCCGCTTTGCTATTTTTTCCCGAAGGTCTTTGAAGGTATTCATCTTATTCTTCCCCCCAACCATAGGCAAACCCAAGTATTTCTCAAATTCCGTCACTATGCGAGCATTTAGCATGCTACGTATGCTTTCCCTTACTGTCCCGTCCGTGTTGGGGCTAAAGAATAGAGCTGTTTTTTGGCGGTTTATAGCTTGGCCTGATGCCTGCTCGAAAGTTCTCAATTAATATCTGAATGAAGCGGCTGCATTCTGCCTGGGTGGCGGGACAAAACAATAGGCTATCATCCGCAAAAAGTAGATGAGATATACTTACCCCTCCACGACAAGACATTAACCCCTGAACTTGTTGTGATTCAGTCGCGGATCAAGGCTGATAATCCTTCAACGCAAAACAAGAAAAGGTATGGCGAAAGCGGGTCTCCCTGTCTTATGCCTCGAGATGGGGAGATGAAGCCCCTTGGTTCCCCATTGAGGAGTACTGTGTAACTAGCTGATGACACACACTGCATGGCCAGGTTAACCCAATTCTCAGCAAGCCCCAACTTCAGCATAATTTTCCGAAGATACTCCCACTCTACCCGATCATATGCTTTACTGATGTCTAGTTTCATTGCCATATGCCCCGTTTTTCCTTTCCTTCTATTACGCATTCTATGCAACACCTCATAGGCAACCGCTGTATTATCAGAAATTAGCCTACCGGGAACAAAGGCGCTCTGCGAGTCAGATATGATACTCGGTGCAAGAGGTTTAACTCTATTTGCCAGGACTTTAGACACTACGACTCACCACATTACTTAGGCTGATAGGGCGGTAATCTTGCATTGTTTGCGGATTCTTCATCTTTGGGATGAGTAAAATGTGAGTGAAGTTCATCTTGTTTAGTACATGGCCCGAGTTAAGGACCGAAAGCACTGCTTCTGTGATGTCACCACCAACTATGTGCCAGTACTTCTGAAAGAAAAACGGTGACATTCCGTCTGGACCCAGAGATTTGATGGGTGCATTTAGAAGCAAGCTTTTCTCACCTCTTCCCCACTAAAGGGTCTCAACAGCTCCTGGTTCATCTCCTCTGATACTACCCTATCAACCGCGATAAGAACCTCATCTACATCGGTCAGGTAGGACGTAGAGAAAGTCCTTTGAAAGTAATCCTCTGCAATCCTACCAATCTGCTGCTCATCAATCCACCAAACCCCATCTTCATCCATTAGACCATCCATCTGATTTTTCCGACGTCTTTGGCTTGCTCGGTTATGGAAAAACTTGGTGTTTTTGTCCCCTGCAGGAAGCCAAACAGCCCTTGACCGCTGCCTCCAAAAAACCTCCTCCTGGTGGAGTAGCTGATTTATCTCGCTACGCACAGTATTTATTTGATCTATGTTTGCCCCACAGCCCATACTGGCCATCTCTGCAAGTTCCTTTTGCTTTTCTTCCAGGCGATGTCTAGTGTTACCAAAAACTCCCCGACTCCAAGCCATCAGTTGCATCCGGCAAAGCTTGATTTTTTCAAATAACCGAAACATAGGGCTACCATTAGGGGATTGCTGGGACCATGCATCCTTAATCTTTTCCTCACAATCTTCGTGGGCTGCCCACCTTTCTTCAAACCTTTGTAACCGCTTTCGCCGTGGTCGGCCCTGTTGGTTAGCACATTGAGTATTTAATAATATAGGGTCATGGTCCGAGTATGATACATGCAGGTGGTTTACTTTGGCTGTGGGGAACAATTCTTGCCACTTGGTATTGGCGCATCCTCGGTCTATCCTTTCTTCAACAAAAGCTTCCGCCGGTCGTCCGTTCCGCCACGTAAATGGATATCCTTGGTAGCCTAGGTCTCTCAACTCACAATGTAAAAGTGTTTCCTTAAAAGCTAGCACAGGAACCAAAGGTTTAGGAAGTCCGCCTCGCTTCTCTGTGGAATGAATTATTTCATTAAAGTCACCTATGCAGACCCATGGGAGCGAGGATCTTGCATGCAAGTGTCGGAGGAAGAACCACGATTCATGCTTTCGGTGTCCCTCCGGTCTACCATAGAAGCCAGTTAAGCACCATGGTTGCTGAATATCAGATAGGATATGTGCATCAATGTGGTTTGTGGAGAACGTCTGAATGTGCAACTTACATTCTGCCTTCCAAAACAACCCCAATCCTCCTTTACGCCCTTCACATGGAACAGCCAAGACAGATTGGAAATTAAGGTCATGACATAGATTACGCATCTCTGCTATAGTCCGCTTTGTTTCCATAAGAAATAAAATGGTGGGTCCTTTACTTCTCACTAGTTCAGTGAGTACTTCTACTGCACGTTGGTTTCCATACCCCCGGCAGTTCCAACTTATGATGATCATTGTGCTCGGCGGGGCTGCATCGCAACCTCCGCTGCTGAAACATCTCTGTAGGGAAGCTCCTTCGCAGTTTTCAGTCGTTTCCCATTTTCTATGTCTTCAGTTTTGCTCTCCACAGACCCACTCACATGCCTTCTCTTAGAGCCCACTTTCTCGATCTCCCCGTCTTCATTTGTCTTCCCTTTGGTACTGTTCCCCACGTCCCCATCTTGTGGTTTTGTTCTCCTTGTCCATTTTGGTGCCTTTTGTTGAGGATGAGGTATGTTTTGATAGTTTACATTGGATCTTTTGTTTCCTCACATATAGGTTCCACGTGCATGGCCTTGTGTCCGTTGTCCTCCTTAGTATTACCTAGGTGTGGGCACATGGCTTTGTCTCCCAAATCCCTCTCTTCACTGTTTTGTTGAGTTACGGTCCCGGTTTTGTCGCTACAAAATCCATCTGTTTGCTCAACAGTGCGCTCAGACTCAGAGTTGTATGTTAAGTCAGTTCCCATTAATTGTGTACTGGGCCCACATGTACCTTCAGCCTCCTTTTGCGCAGAAAGCAGAGTAATTTTCTCCGCCAAATCCGTTTCACGTGCCGAGTTGTCAGACTCCGCCCCACTCATATGACTTGCGTGGAAAGGTGGCTTCCTAGTAGGCTCACCGACGCCTTCTTCCTTCTGCGACTGTGAGGTGTTTCGTCCTTGGTCTCTCGGCCCATCCATGCCTCGTCGTCCCCCTGCCTTCAACCATTCGCCGTAGGGGTTCTCAGTGTGCTCATCCGGATCTGTGGATGAGCACCCGTGAGGGCACTGCTTCATATCATGCCCTAGTCGCCCACAGGAATAGCATAGTCCCACGATCCTTTCATACCTAAACACAACCCACGATCTATCCCCTTCCGGGTTGACCACCAGCGCTCCCCTCCGTAGAGGTTTGTCCAGTGGTATGTCAATCCTGACTCGGAGGAAGCGCACCACGGTCCGTTTTCGTCAACCCACTTCAGTTGACTCTCCAATAAAAACTTAAACTGGAGGAGGCCCGCACCGACCTCCACGATTTTAAGGTCACTTCCCATGCGCCAGACAGACCGTAGCAGGCCCTTTGCCGCTCTAATATTGAGAGGCTTCTCACAGAGAAAACGGCCTATCATACTGAGAGAACATTCCTCCAGAGTTTCCCTACGGTGGTTCACTCTTACTGCTATATCCATCTCTTCCTCTTCGGTGAGGGAGATCTTCTGTAGTCTCTCAATGAATTCCGAGTCCATGGACACCACTGCCACTCACAGTTGAATACTTGACCCACTGCTGGGAAAAGGACTCACGGCAAGCCAGAGAAGATTCAAAGATACCCACACCGTAAGCTAGACGCCCGCTTCAGCTATCCAGAGATACACACAAAAGACTTCGAACGCCTCGTAATGGTCGTAGGTGACAATGAAGGATAACGTGTTTCTGGTAGTTTGTGGGTATAAGGTTTTTTGACTGCATGGGTATAAGGTTGGATGGGTGGAATAAAATGACTTCGAGCTCCTCGTAGTGGTCGTAGGTGACAATGAAGGATAACGTGTTTCTGGTAGTTTGTGGGTATAAGATTTTTTGACTGCGCGGGTATAAGGTTGGAAGGGTGGAATAACGTGTTTCTGATGGAAAAGACCCGCAAAGAAAGTCGGGAAGAAACTCACATCCGAGTTGATGGAGGAGGTCCACACGTAGGTGGAAGAGAGAGCCACACAGATGTGGAAGAAGGGACCACACAAAAGTGGAAGAAGAATCCAAAAATCATGGAGGCAGAGTTAGGACACAATCCCTCATTTGTATGGCGTAGCTTACTTGCTGTAAGAGAATTTATTCGGGAAGGGTATATGTGGAAGATAGGAAATGGGCAGAGTGTTGAAGTTAGTGACAAAACTTGGCTACCCCAGCCTCCTTTGTTTAAGCCAAGTGCAAATACTAAAATGAAAGTGGGGGACCTCATCGATCAACAGACCATGCAATGGAACTGCTCTCTGATACAAGCCACCTTCATGCAACCTACACAAACAGCCATACTACGCACCCAACTCAGCAATATACGAGCCCGAGATAAACTATGCTGGAAAGAAAATAAAACGCAACACTTCACGGTCAAAACAGCCTACCAGGTGGCACTCCGTATGCACCGCGAGACAGGGGCTGAACACTCAAGCGTGAGGGATGATAAGAGGCTTTGGAGTAGGATCTAGAAGTTGAACGTACCACCAAAAGTCCGGAATTTCGTTTGGAGAGCATACACAGACATACTACCTACCCGAGCTAACCTTTATCGAAGAAAAATTCCAATTGACCCATTGTGCTCTATCTGTGGACAGACCGATGAAACGGTGGAGCATGCTATCTGGGAATGCCCCCTAGCCAGTAACGTGTGGGCGGTGGCTCGGGGTAGACTTCAGAAGTGTGTGGCGTCGGCGCAATGTTTCTTCCTCCTAGCCCGAGACCTGGAAAAGAAGCTCACGGGGACGGAGTTGGAAACTTGGGCGACGGTGGCATGGGCCATTTGGAATGCCAGGAACAAATATTGTTTTGAAGACAAACAGTCCCACCCAACGGACATCCTACAGGGCTCTATGTCTCTGGTGCAGGACTTCCAACGCCTAAATTGGTCCACGGCAGAACCGGATTGAGCACATGGGAGGCCAACGTTTTTCCACTGGAGGGGACAATACCATCCAGTTTACGTATACATGTTTTTATTTTTCTTATGCACTATTTCATACCATGACGTTTTTGTTTTTGGGCCTCAGTTACTGTATACTTATTGGGTGTCAAAGCCCATTTTTTTCAATACAATAAAACTCCTATCTTCACAGTCTAAAAAAAAAAAAAAAAATAGAAGAAAGAAAGAAGATCTAGCAAAAAGTAAGAAAGAGAAATATAAATTTTATAAAATGTTTGAAAGCGTCTTCCCCAAAAATTCTCCCCTCTAACACAATACTAAAAAAACAAAATTCTAGGACTACAAAAAAACCAAAACTTTTGTCACAATTATCCATGTTGTAGGTTAAGTGATGAAGAAAAAATAATAAATCTATGTGAAAGTGATAAACAATCATCATTGTATGCCTTCTAAAATAGTTATGCCAAAAGTTGAAACTTTTTATGTAATTCTAAAATTAGTAAATTACTCTACTTTTAAACCAATAGTTTCTTTCTATAATGTACTACCTTACCAATAACCCTTCCCAAGGTAAATTGGAGAGAATTCAGAAATTCTCAACTGTCCAACCTATTGAAATATATTCAATTTCTTTTATGTTCAAGAGGGCTTTATTATTTCTAAAAAAAAAAAAAAAAAAAGCAAGCTTATTATTTGTGCGTTTGGCATTATATTATAAACTGGTTTTTTGCTTATTTTATATACTATTTGCGAGTCTCACACAATTTTTTGTCTCAACTTTATCACAAATAATCTAACTTTCACAATATTAGAACAACTTATTTAGAGGGGTGTGTGTGTTTTTGGGGGGGGGGGGGGGTGGGAAGATTGTGATAAACCTAGATTTTAGAGAAGTGAGATAAAGACTTAAGCAAAGAGGAAAAAAGGAAATGAATATTGCTAGAAGAGCTTTTTTTTTTTTTTTGATAATAAGTGTTGTAGTATGTTTCATAAAAAATAAAAAATAAAAAGGTGTTGTAGTATGTGTATTGTGTAGTTTTGATAGCATAGTGCAGTGCTGTAGTATGTGTCACACTGCACTTTTATGTATTATTCATGAGTCTCACTATACCATTTTAACTAGTTTTTATTTTTATCTACAATACTTTCAGTAAAATGTTTTTAATTTCAGCTAAATAAGTTATTTTTAGACGGATTTCAAGTCTAAACCGATGCCAAAAAAAAAAAAAAAAAAAAAAAAAAAAAAAACTCAAATACGGAGCTCATTCATGAACAATCCTACGCATGGCAAATTGACAACACAAACAAAAAAGCCACCCAAAAATCAAGAGTACTATCTAGTATTTTCATGATTAAATCCTCCCACCCTATTGTAATTTTCAATTTACTAAAAAAAAAAGAAAAAGAAAAGAGCCCCACATCTTGACGTGTATTGTCTTTCATGTGGACAAAAATGACCCAGCAGCACTAGGGACCATTGATGCCAAGTAATATTGAATTTTGAATTGCAAATGTCAAAAAGAGTCCCAAAGTAATAATGATGTAAACTTTGAAAGGTATACTTTGTTATCGGATCTCATTACATCTTTTTTTAATAGCTCAACACCTTTTTTTTTTTTAATCAATGTGTATGAAAGTGGTATATTGACGCGACAAATAATTTAAAAATAAAAAAAAGAACCATCACTTTCTTTAGTGAAACTTCTTGTCTAGTAGGAACAGAAATTTTGTGTCGGAAAAGTCCATTTGGATGACAATAATAGGATATAGGATCCGATATGACAAGTTCGGTTTATTTGAGGCAGTACACAAAAAGTCCTAAGATGGTTTCTCGGATTATTTAAATCTTCTTCCAAATGCAAATGACAACAAAACAACGCACGTTATTGCATACTTAATGTTGTAGACTTGATTATTGGGTAACATTCACTTTGTGGTCAGTTGTTGATTAGAAATGTCAAAGACAAAAGTTCTGTAATTTCATCTTATCTTTTTTATTATTATTATATTCTTTTTAGTTAAATGAAAAGACATTTGTCTTTGTATAACTTTAAACTTTAACACCCAGGGAAAAGGAATATACACCATTCTTAAATTTATTCGGATGGACAGGTTGAGGCTCGGATATTGCAAGATTCCTTCTTATCTGCTTTGTGTCTGTATCGTGGGTAGGATAGACAGTAAATAAGCCACAATTTTAACTGTCCATTGAGAGAGAGAGAGAGAGAGAGAGAGAGAGAGAGAGAGAGAGAGAGAGAGAGAGAGAGAGAGAGAGAGAGGAATAGAATAGAGTAAAGTAGATAAAAATTGGTTTAAAATTAACTTATTTTAAACCAATTATACTTTATTCTTTTCGACTTCCCCTTCCTCCCTCTCTTCTCAATCCAAACAGACTTGTTAACCTTTCAATACTTTTGACCACTTTGACCAGCTCAAGTACATATAACTTCAAATATAATTTTGATTAGAAAAATACATAAAAATGAAAACATAAATACATATAAATTTGATACAGAGTTAAGTTGATAAAAATATAAACTTAACAAAAATGTACACTTGTTATCGAATTTCATTTCTGTCGCTTGGATTCTATAGGTTCAATTATGAACGCGTGGAAAATAATTGAAGGGGATCTCAATACATGCAAAGAATATATTTGGCATAAACAATTTCATTTGAATTGCAAATTTCCTTTTAGTGTTTGTAAATAAACTATATTTTTCATGGGTTTAGCAAATTATCAATTAAGATTTTCCAAAGAAGCACATACAGGCAAAAAGGAAAAATTGTTATTTTTCAAATTTGTCAAATTCTCTGTCTAAAATTTGTGAGCCATTCATGTAATTAAATTAAATTTTAGGAAAAATAAAACATTTTACTTTCTTTTTGAAATTCCATATAGTCGTAATTTTGTGTGTGAGAGAGAGAGAGAGAGAGAGAGAGAGAAGAAAAGGCAAGTTGCTGAATTTATGAAAAATCTTTTAATCAGTTCTTAGTTGGGGTTGTTTCTTCTTAGATTTTAAAAAGAAACCCTTCTCTTTATTTTTTGCTGGGGGGCTATGGGAGGGGATGCCCAAGGCCATCCAAAAAAGGCCAAGCATATATAAGAATTGAGAGTTACCCCTTATCTCATCAAGAAAAAACACGAGAGAACTCCCTCAGTCAAGCAAAAATGTTATGCATTTCCTCTATTTTAAATGGCTTCTTCAATTTTCGAAGCGTAAATCTCGAGGATATCATTTCTTCAACTGTTTGAAAGAAGATATACCAAAAAGTGAGAGACCAAGAAAGAGAAAAGACTACAAAAAAACTATAACAATCCAGATTTATGAGTGATGGAGAAAAAGTGGTGGGTTAATGTGAATATGATAGGCAACTAGTCACAATTTATTATGTAGAATACTTAGGCAACTAATCACAATTTGTTTTGTCTACCTTGAAAAAAATATTAAATACATTGACTTGAAAATCCCAAAAATTTGGATTCAACAAAAATAATTTTGTCCCCCCAAATATAATTCTTAACCTCTTAAATAAAAATAAAAACTCAAATAACAACAATAAAATTAGCCCAAACAATGAATAAAATATTCAACAAAAGTTCTATTCAAAAAAATAAAAAATAAAATAAAAACCTCTAATTATTCAAATTTGTAACTCATTTAACATATTTCTTAAAAATAATCTCAAATTTCATCTTTCCTAAAAAAATGATACCAAGAAAGATATTGTGACCGTAAATTCTCATCGGCAACACTAAAAGCTCTACTCTCCTCAGTTGCTCGGCTTAGAGTTTCTGCATGTATCTCTCTCTCTCTCTCTCTCTCTCTCTCTCTCTCTCTCTCTCTCTCATCATTTCAAACTTTTTCTCACTTTATTATTATCATCTCTACATTCTCATCAATTCCCATCCTATTTCTCATCAGTCTTTTTTTGCTTTTTGATTTTGTTAGTAAAAGAAAATTGTAATACTTCATGTATTTGAGTCTTTTATTATTAGATGGGTCCAGTTAATGTATGCCCTTAGATTTTATATAATTTAAGTTTCTTAGTTACTATTCTAAAAAAAAAAATTACTAAAGCCGCTAGTGTCTGTGTTTAATTTGTGATGAGACCGACGATCTCGATGTACCTGGACAGACTCGACATATTGACGATGAAAATTGAAGATGACGGAGCTTTCATTACTGACGGAGATGTCGTCCCAGACGAAGTTAACCTTCCCCTCGACAGAAATAATGACCCTATTCAATACAGTTAAATAACAAGCTCGGGCAGTTACAAAGACAACTGTACAAACCGTTTGAAGCATAATCAAGACCAACATAAATGAGAATGGGGCGTTACACATTGAAGTGACCATAATGGCTGCAACGGCTACAATGACAAACATATATAATGCGATATCCCCAGCATAGAAGAAAGGTACACACAAAAAATATACGTACACAATTTACATATTCATCTTCTTTCATCTTAGCCTAAAATTCTTTCACTAACTTTGGCATCGGAGACGTTGTGGCAGGCACCACACCGGTGACCACTTGAGACCCAAAATATTCTTTCAACCATTGGAAGACAACTACTAGGGACAAAGACTCCGCCCGGACGCACGTACAACTACTGACGAATCTGCACTTCATCAGTTTGGCGCCGTCTGTGGGAACAAACAGCATTCTTAATCTCTTTTTTGATCTTCGATCAACATTTGCATTCGGATGGAGTCTCACCAGGATCCAGCTGCCTTGGCCTAACAAGTCCAGGTCTTGGCGGCCACCGTTGAAGAACTTACCAGACAGAATCAGGAGATGAGGCAGCAACTACAGGGGGAAAATCGGAATGGGGCCAATCAGGAGGGTGAGGAAAACAGCAATAGAAGGAACGACCGTCGAGAGCCGGCCACTTCGGATGAACAGAATTCTGCCCTATTCCGAGAAATGAGGAAGGAGATGGATGAGCTCAGGGATGCAATCAGAGGCAGAACGGACCAAAGCTTATACCGGATGGTTAGAGCAACGGACTCGCCATTTACTGCGGCGGTCCTGGAATGCCCGGTTCCATCAAAGTTCAGGTTGCCCCAACTAGAACCCTTCGACGGGCTTAAGGACCCCCAAGACCACCTCAACACCTTCAAGACTACACTGGGCCTTCAGCAACCTCCTGACGAGATACTATGCCGTTCCTTCCCTACGACACTCAAAGGGGCTGCTAGGGAGTGGTTCACGAAGTTGCCAACATCGTCCGTCGATACCTTCGAGCAGTTGAGTAGCGCCTTTCTACGTCACTTCGTCGGTGGGCAACGCCCCAAAAGGCCAGCAGATCACTTGCTCACCATTAGACAAGGGGAGAAGGAAACCCTGAGATCATATGTGAAGCGATTCACTCGGGAGACCCTGGAGGTTGACGAAGCAGATGATAAGGTACAGTTGACGACCTTCAAAGCAGGTCTGAAGTCTAGAGAATTCGTGGTTTCGCTCGCAAAAAACCCCCCCAAGACGATGGCAGAAATGCTCTTGAAGGCACAAAAATATATGAACGCAGAGGACGCGCTAGCCGCTATACGAGACGTGGAAAAGACAGGGGACCCAAAAAGGAAGGAAGACGATCGTAGGGGAAGAAAGAGAGATCAGCCAGACCGTCGAAGCATTGACGGGAATAGAAGGCGGGACGATAAAGTCCAACGTACGGTAAAGTTCACCCCACTAATTATGCCTGTTGACAGGATCTTATCACAGATTAAGGACGAACATTATCTGAAATGGCCGAGGCCGTTGCATTCGTCACCCAATGTTCGGGACAAGAAGAAGTACTGCCAGTTCCACAAAGATCACGGCCACTATACAGAGGAGTGCAGGGACCTAAAAGAGCAGATAGAAGAGCTCGTTAGAAAAGGGAAGCTACAGAAGTATGTTAGGAAGGAAGAACCTGGCAGGCCCAGAAGCGACCATAGGAACCAGCACGGGACCACACCTAGAGACGAGGGTAATACCTCACAACACCCACCAAGCATCAGAGGGGAAATAAAAACGATTGTGGGCGGCCCGTCTGCAGGTGGGTCGTTCAAATCTCTTAGGAAGGCACACCAGAGGCAGGTGAACAGCGTTCATAAGGTACCTCCATTCAAGCAGAGACGAACAGACCAGGACATGTGTTTCTCAGAAGAGGACGCACGGGGAGTAAAGCAGCCCCATGACGACCCCTTGGTGATTACGCTCGGGATCGAAGGGTTCAACACTAGGAGAGTCCTTGTAGATAATGGTAGTTCAGCGGATATCATCTACCTCCCAGCTTTCCAACAGCTGAACCTGGATCCGAAAAAGCTGCGACCATTTGACTCTCCGCTCGTCAGCTTCAGTGGGGACAGAGTATATCCAAAGGGCATAGTGACGCTAACAGTTACAGTCGGGGTTCATCCAAAACAGTTGACTCGTCAGATAGACTTCCTGGTGGTAGATTGCTCCTCATCCTACAATGTGATCATTAGAAGACCCACACTCAACCGTTGGAAGGCGGCCACGTCCACCTATTGCTTGAAGGTAAAATTCCCAACTAGTGACGGTGTTGGAGAGGCAAGAGGTGACCAGGTATTGGCCAGGGAATGCTATCAGGCCGTACTAGCTTCCAAAGAGAACCACACCTGGATCATCGAGGAAAAGGAGCAGGAAAAGGTGGAACCCTTGGAGACAATTGAACTGGTTGATGGTGAAACGTCATTGACAACCCGGATAGGGACAACGCTAACTCCAGAGATGAAAATTAAACTCGTCCAGTTCCTCAAAAAGAATTTAGACGTGTTCGCATGGAGCCATGAGGACATGCCCGGCATATCACAAGAAATCATTCAGCACAGACTCAATGTGGATCAGAGGATAAAACCCGTCCAGCAGAAACGACGAGTATTCGCTCCTGAGCGAAACCAAGCTGTCACAGACGAGGTTAATAAGTTATTGCACGCGGGATTCATTCGCGAAGTATACTACCCGGAGTGGCTCGCTAACGTCGTCTTGGTGAAGAAGGCCAGCGGGAAGTGGAGGATGTGCGTAGACTTCACGGACCTAAACAAAGCTTGCCCGAAAGACAGCTTCCCCTTGCCGCGAATAGACCAGTTGGTGGATTCCACTGCCGGCCATAGACTGTTAACGTTCATGGATGCCTTTTCGGGGTATAACCAGATAAAGATGGCCGAAGAAGATCAGGAAAAGACCGCGTTCGTTACAAATCAAGGGCTATATTGCTACAAGGTAATGCCTTTTGGACTGAAGAACGCAGGGGCGACGTACCAGAGGTTAGTAAACAAGATGTTCAGTGCACAAATTGGCAGAAATATGGAGGTGTATGTAGACGATATGCTCGTCAAGAGTAAGGAAGAACTTTCCCACCTGGACGACCTCAAGGAGACGTTTACCACCCTCAGGGAATATCAGATGAAGTTGAACCCTGATAAGTGTGTTTTCGGGGTAGCTTCGGGGAAGTTTTTGGGATTCATGGTGTCCCAAAGGGGGATAGAAGCGAACCCAGAAAAAGTACAAGCTATTCTCAACATGACATCCCCCAAAACTGTCAAAGAAGTCCAAAAACTCACGGGGAGTATTGCGGCACTCAATAGATTCGTCTCTAAAGCAACAGACAGATGCTTACCTTTCTTCAAGACGCTGAAACAAGCCTTTGTATGGACTGACGAATGCGAGGCAGCGTTTCAAGAACTCAAGGCTTATTTGACCAATCCTCCCCTATTGAGCCCGCCCAAAGAAGGAGAAAACCTGTACTTGTATCTGGCAGCTTCAAGCACAGCCGTCAGTGCAGCACTGATTCGCGAGGAGGACAAGAAACAGCTTCCAGTCTACTACGTCAGTCAAGCTTTCCAAGGGGCTGAAGCCAAGTATCCCAAGATCGAGAAGATTGCATTCGCGCTCATAATAGCATCGCGAAAGCTGCGACCATACTTTGAAGCAAATCCCATCCTGGTGATGACGGATCAACCCATCAAAAAGTCCATGAACAAGCCAGAGGCAGCTGGGAGAATGGTTCAGTGGGCAATTGAACTGAGCCAATTCGACATTGAGTATCATCCTAGAACCGCCATCAAAGCACAAGCTTTAGCGGACTTCATCGCCGAATTCACCGGTATTGCCGAAAATAGGGACAACGACGATACACAACGGTGGACGATACAGACCGACGGGTCGTCATCTCAAAAGCAAGGGGGAGTAGGGGTTGTCATCACGAGCCCAGAAGGAGAAACGGTGAAGTATGGAGTTCAGCTAAAATTTTCAGCCACCAATAACGAAGCAGAGTATGAAGGAATACTCACGGGGCTAAGGGTCGTGAAAGCATTGGGGGCAAAGAACATACTGCTCCAGAGTGACTCGAAGTTGGTAGTGGGGCAGATAAAGGGAGAGTATGAAGCAAAGGAGGAAAGGATGCAGAAATATCTCAAACTGACGAAGTGTTTAGCACAGGGATTTGAGGAAGTAGAATTTGAGCAAGTCCCAAGAATCCAGAACACGAGGGCAGATGAGATCGCCAAACGGGCCTCTTCAGAAGAGAAATCCTCCAGTGCTGACGTATACATAGAGGTTCAGAAACGCCCCAGCATAGAAGAAGTTCCTCTGCTCACGATCCAAAACACTCATAGCTGGATGACGCCAATAGTATCTTACCTACAAGACGGACACCTTCCACCAGACATCAAAGAGGCCAAGAAGATAAAGAAAAGAGCAGCCAGATTCACAGTACTGAACGACACCCTGTACAAAAGGGGTTACTCCATGCCGTACCTGAAATGCGTGGACGAAGAAGAAGCACTCTACATCCTGAGAGAGATCCATGACGGAGTATGTGGAAACCACGCAGGCCCCATATCCTTGGTAAGTAAGATTATCAGAACTGGTTACTTTTGGCCTACCATGCAGGTTGACGCACAGGAACTAGTCAAAAGATGCGACAAGTGTCAGAGGTTCGGGAACGTTCAGCGCCTCCCAGCCGAGAGATTGACGGCAATAGCCTCACCATGGCCCTTCGCGCAATGGGGGATCGACATCGTTGGACCCTTGCCCCAAGGGAAAGGACAGGTAAAGTTCCTGCTCGTCGCCATTGATTACTTCACCAAATGGGTCGAGGCAGAAGCTCTGGCAACTATCACCGAGGCCAAGATCCAAAGCTTTGTATGGAAGAACATAATCTGCCGATTCGGGATTCCACACACGATCATATCAGACAATGGACGACAGTTCGACAGTCAGACTTTCAGAGACTTTTGCTCGGCGCTAGGAATTAAGAACTAATTTTCCTCCCCGGGACACCCACAAGCAAACGGACAGACGGAAGTAGCCAACCGAACATTGCTGAGGATCATCAAAGCTAAATTGGACGAGGCTAAAGGAGCGTGGCCTGAAGAATTGCCCAATGTTTTGTGGGCTTACAGGACTACAGCTAGAACCCCAACGGGTGAAACACCGTTCAGACTCACCTATGGATCCGAACCAGTAATCCCGGTAGAAGTGGGAGTGACGAGCACCAGAAGAGAAATGTTTCAGGGACGGAACAATGACGACGGATTAAGGATCAACCTGGACCTCATCGACGAAGTCAGAGAGACGGCCTTCAACAAAATGACGAAATATCAGCAGAAGATGGCAGAATACTACAACAAAAGGGTTAAGCTCAGACGACTCAGCGTTGGAGATCTCGTTCTACGAAAAGTCACCCTAGCAACCAAGGATCCTACCCACGGGAAGCTCGGCCCCACATGGGAAGGCCCCTACAGGGTCGTACACTATTCCAGACAAGGCAGCTACCATCTGGAAACTCTCGACGGTCAGAAGCTTCCCAGGCCGTGGAACATCGAGCACTTAAAGAAATACTATCCTTAGGTGTAAGAAGATATTGTATTCACTCCCCTCGAAAGCAATAAAAGTATCATCCAGCGAATTCAATTAAAATTCTGGCTAAGTAACAAGATTCCGCTTTGACGGATGTAAGTTACTGACGAACCCTGAAAAGGGCGAATTCAATTAAAATTTTGGCTAAGTAACAAGATTCCGCCTTGACGGATGTAAGTTACTGACGAACCCTGAAAAGGGCGAATTCAATTAAAATTTTGGCTAAGTAACAAGATTCCGCCTTGACGGATGTAAGTTACTGACGAACCCTGAAAAGGGCGAATTCAATTGAAATTTTGGCTAAGTAACAAGATTCCGCCTTGACGGATGTAAATTACTGACGAACCTTGAAAAGGGAGAATTCAATTAAAAATTTGGCTATGTAACCTTAACGGGTGCAACCTACTGACGAAGCATCAAAGAACACATCGGAACTTTGGCTAAGTGGACAAAGAATCTATTCGGACAGACTCAAGTTACTAGATAATGTCCTAAAAAATATATATAGCCAAAACGTCATAATTTAAAAGGCCCAAAACCACGGGCAACTTCCATCATGTTCATACAAAAAAAGACCCATAAAACATTGGGTTGTAAGAATTAGAAAATATTGTTTTCATATGCGAGCGTGAAAACACAGGCCTTCATCAAAAAAAAAAAAAAAAAAAAAAAAATGGCTAAGGTAACTTTAAACAATGCAGGTTCACGCATCTGGAACATTCTCGTCGGTGGGGAGCGCAGAAGTGGCCTCAGGTGCATCACTTTCCAACGCCGTGGACGGAGAGGCCTCGTCAGCAGCCATTTCTTTATCAACCTCCTCTAAGTCCAGATTCTCCATGTCAACACCAACGGGATGCTTGATGAGATAACGCCTCAAAAGCTCGAAGCCTTTGAAGTACCAACTAAACAGCATGGTGTTATGCTCGTCAGTTTGTTGGAAGCCTTCAATCGCCTTCGCCGCAATTGTCTTGATCTTTTCTTTCGCCACAACTAGCTGCTCATCCTTCTCCACCAGCAATTGACGTTCAGCTCTGAGGTCGTCACTCATGACTTTGAGTTTCTCCTTCGCCTCATTCGCTTCCCTCATGGCATTGATCAAGTCCTTCCTCAACTGCGAGTTCTCAGCCTCCAGATGCTCCACTCTCGATAACGCAGAAACGACTTTGGTTTCTTGAGCAAGGAACTCGGAGGTAATATGAAGACTTTCTCCCAACACCTAAAAACAGCAACAAAATGACAAAAAAAAAAAAAAAAAAGAGAGGAAAGACGAGCTCTGAAAAGAAGGAAGGGATGAACGATGAAAGTACCTGCACTAGCTTGTGGAGGTGACGACCCACAAGCTCTTTATCCGGGATCTCCGAAAGTGCTTTCATGTCCTCAGGGGTGAACGAGTCACGCGCCCTCGATAAAGCAAGACCTTCGTCATCCCAAATAGAAGAAGGCCCGGAGTCCACCCTCTCCTTCTGTTTCCCCCCAACTCGTTGCCTTTTTCTCAAAGGGGTAATGTCCTCGATTGAGGTGTCAGGAGAAGCCGTCCTTGCAGACCCAGTACCAGGGGTGAGCGGGGTCGTCGTCATCACAACTGGGGCGCCTTTCTCCGTCACTCGCACAACTTTAGCCCCGAGACTAGATAGGGGCTCGTTCTTTTTCCCCCTCATCCGAGCATACATACTTTGGTTAAATTTTGTCGTCATTTCTGCAATGAAACTTCGTCAAGACAAAGGTCCACATAAAAAAAAATTTGCTACTGACGAACATAAACACTTACTCTTTTTCTCTTCAATTCCAAGCGAGCGTAGCACAAAGGGAGATGGTTCAGGTCCGAAATAGTAAAAGGCAAGGGTTCGAGGGTCTACGAGGTCGTCAAAATCTTCGATGGCCTGCGAGTATTCGATAGCCTTCTCAACACGCTCTCTGTACCTGCTCTTAAGCTTTGGCCGCCTCTTAACTGCAAAACGCAACAAAAGGTTAGTGACGATGAAACAACTCTGGAAGACGAGCGTTAAAGGGTTTTGATGGAAGCATCGACGCACCTAGGTTTGGGGTCCCCCATCGACGAAGCAATCTTGGGATTTCACCCTACACCCCACCAGATGGGGTCTCCCAGTCGTCCCCGGACACATAGAAGAACCGGGACTTCCAGTACCTGAATGACGAGGGCAAATCCCTGACAATCCTAGTCCGTCTCTCCCAAGGCACCAGCTCATAATACCCATACTCCTTGGACTCCTTCAGACGATATAAGTAGACGAGCTCGTCCACCTTAATCATTTCCCCGTCAGTAGCGGCCAGCCAAATCCCCATACAACTGACCACTATCCTCCACGAATTGGGCATAAGTTGCCCAGGAGCTATACCTAGACGGCCTAGAAACTCCATAATAAATGGGTGAACAGGGAACCTAAGCCCACTCAAGAAGGCGGCCTCATAGAAGCACACCTCCCCGGGTAGAAAGTGGCAAGCCCGTTCGTCCTCACGGGGAAGACGAACCCTAACCCTATCGGGAATTTGGAACCTATCCTTGAACCTGGCGAGTGTGTCACCGTCCAGGCCGCACACTTCGCCGAGGGCGTGAAAAGCCCTAACCTCGCGGTGGGTAGAAGCGGCGGTGTCCCCTTCCATCGGATCGCCACTAGAAGACAACCCAGTATCAAGTTCACTAGACCGAACCTCAGACATCCTAGTTCCGTCACCCACCAAGGTCCCGAACCAACTATGAGATTGACTGAGTATGGGAAGTAACTCGCCTAAAGCGACGGTCAAGCCACTACCCTTAAAAAAGAAACTCCCAACCGAAGAAGAAAATGTCTGAGAAACACCTAAAGAAGCCCCTAAACGCGCAAAGAAAAAAGAAATTGATGGACACTCTACCCTGACCTCGGAGCCGCCAACCATGAAAACGTAGAAGAAAGGGGAGGGGGAGAAATAGACACTGAGAACACAAGAAACCAGCGCAGAAACAGAAATTATAAGTCTTGGTGTAAAAAAAAAAAAAAAAAAAAAAAAAAAAAAAAAAAAAAAAAACCAAGAGGAGACGAAACGTACCTTGAGAATGAAGAACTTCAACGGCACCGAGAAGATCTGAAAAGATAAAAACCGGGAAAAATGGAGATACGCAGGCACGGTAGGAAAATAAAGTGAACAAAGAAAGAAGAAGGGAAACACTCAGAGCAGTTTAAATGGGTAAAGAGAAGCAACCCAAAGGCCAGAAGTCAAAACAACAGAAACCGGCGGGAAACCCAAGGGTCATTTAATTAGAAAACTAACCAAAATAAGCCACGTGGCCGCGACACGCGTGGCGCCGCCATAGAACAGTTAATGCGAAGCAAAATCCCAAGAGTCATGGACAGCTCACGGACCTCTCACATTCTGAGATCGTCATGACGACCTCAGAATCCGGGGGCAACTGATGAGACCGACGATCTCGATGTACCTGGACAGACTCGACATATTGACGATGAAAATTGAAGATGACGGAGCTTTCATTACTGACGGAGATGTCGTCCCAGACGAAGTTAACGTTCCCCTCAACAGAAATAATGACCCTATTCAATACAGTTAAATAACAAGCTCGGGCAGTTACAAAGACAACTGTACAAACCGTTGGAAGCATAATCAAGACCAACATAAATGAGAATGGGGCGTTACACATTGAAGTGACCATAATGGCTGCAACGGCTACAATGGCAAACATATATAATGCGATATCCCCAGCATAGAAGAAAGGTACACACAAAAAATATACGTACACAATTTACATATTCATCTTCTTTCATCTTAGCCTAAAATTCTTTCACTAACTTTGGCATCGGAGACGTTGTGGCAGGCACCACACCGGTGACCACTTGAGACCCAAAATATTCTTTCAACCATTGGAAGACAACTACTAGGGACAAAGACTCCGCCCGGACGCACGTACAACTACTGACGAATCTGCACTTCATCAATTTGTGTAACTTGTTTTAGAATATTACGGTCTCACAATTTTGTGTAATTTGTGTATACGGTATTAGTATCTCTCTTAACTTGAAAAATAAGAGTTAAGAGATACTAAATTATAATAAAAAATTACATATAAATATCAAAATGTGCACACCAAATAATTAAAAAACAAACAAACTTTTGAGGGGGGAGATTTAAACCCATCCTTATAAATATCAAAATATGTTAATTATGTTACAAAATTAGTGGATGGTACCAAACATTTTGCTATGGTGCAAAAGCAAGAAAACTGAAAATACCGTACGAAACTTATCAATAATGAACAATCCTTTGCATGGGCAGCACAAACAGAAAAGACCCCAGACTTTGATGTGTATTTTATTTATATTTAAAAACCAAAAAAAACAAAAAAAAAAAAACAAAACAAAACGGCAATGACCCAGGTCGAGGGATATTTGATGACAAATACATTGAATTGAATTGCAATTATTAGAAAGAGTTTCCCTAAGTAAAGTAATGCTGTAAAACTTTGAAATGTAGACTTGTTATCGGATTTTCATTACATCCGCTTAATTTGACCCTTTGAACTCGTGAAAAAGTAATTGAAGCTGATCTCATCTTACATCAATACCAAATGTCACGTTAGTGAGTGTGGTGTGGTTGAAGCCACAAGTAATTTAATACAATATCTTAAAAAAAAAAAATTGATTTCTTTAGTGAACTACCTACGTTGTAGGAATTAAAATCCACGTTTACCAAAAAAAGAAGAAGAAGGAATTGAAATGCAAAATCTTGAGATTGTTTCTCGGATTTAATCCGCTCCGAAATGCAAAATCTAGCCTCTTTTCTTTTCTAGCCAAATAGCTCACGAAGTCTGTCACAGCGTTTGCTCTGTCTCTTCTCTTTTTTGTTCTTATGTTTTGAAGACTTTTAACTTGGTCCATGAGTTTTTCAACAAATTTTCATTTTGATCTTTGCCATCATCTATAGAAACTACTTAGGTGATTGCTGGTTTGTAGATCTAGTACACTTAGGTGACTTATTAAATAAAAATAAAATATGTAATTGATAGGCAAAACATGATTAGGCATCTTGTTAGAGAGCCCTAATTGAACATGGATATGAATTTCATTATGTTTTGGGACATAATTTTTTTTAAATAATTTAATTATTAGAACAAGTGGAGAATAATTTAATTAATGCTTCTAATAAGACAATACAATCTCGATAAAACCATACAAATGGGAGATTTAGACTATGATTCTTCTTATAAAAAGGGAAAATACAATCTCAATGAAACAATACTAATATATAGAAAATAGGCAAAAATGCAAAACTGACATTCTAACTTTCACTTTTTTTCATTTCAATCCTTTAATTTTCAGTTTTTCCAATTCAGTCCACTATCTTTCAATTTTTGTCAATGCAGGATTTCGTTAAATCTCAGTTGTGGCTGTCGTTAATGTCACTGAGTTTTCCCCTTTTTTTTTCTTTTTTTTTTTTTAAAAAAAAAATTTCGGAATTAAGGTGTGTGATATGTGGCCTCGACTTGATCTTCATCAGGCTGATGTTCCTAAACGCGAACGCCAACAAGACCTTGAACAAGACCGAGGTCCCCTTGTCGTGTGCAAACACATTGCTCGTCTTGAATAGTCGGTGCGAGCTATTATGGGTTCTCAAGCTAGCATGACGAACCAGGTCACGTTGCTCGAGTCGTCCTGGATTCTGTCGGCGAGTATGTTCATCCCGTAGAGACTCGCGACGCGTGCATTGGCTATCGCGGAGGTTGTTGGCAGCGATGAACTCAGCCACTTTTGCCATGTCGTCGACTGCCTCGCGTGCGACATTGAGGTCGAGTTTCGTGAGGGTGAGTTCGCACTGAGCTAAGGCTTGTGGGTGTGAGATGACTCGGGTTAAGTACTCTTTTTAGACCCCCGGTAAAGCCAAAAGGCAGTGGTGTACGGGTAATTTGACCTCGCTAACTATGTGGAGGCGGTGGCGGAGTAAAAGGTCGTAGTTTCAGAGTACGCATCGGGAACACCTTGGTAAGCAACCCGGAGCTGCGACCCGTGCATCGGAGCCGGCGACAGGTATGTAATAGTTACAACTTCGCTGGCAGCCTCCTGTTGTTATTGTTGTTGTTGTTGTTCAAGGTCCTGTCGGCGTTCGCGTTCAGGAACATCAGCCTGACGAAGATCAAGTCAAGGCCACAGATCACACACCTTAATTCCGAAATTTTTTTAAAAAAAAAAAAAAGAAAAAAGAGAAGAAGGGAAAACTCAGTGACATTAACAGCAGCCATAACTGGGATTTAACAAAATCCTGCATTGACAACAATTGAAAGATAGAAGATTGAATTGACAAAACTAAAAGTTAGAGGATTGAAATGAAAAAGAGTGAAAGTTAGAGGGTCAATTTTGCATTTTTGCCTAGAAAATATGACTTCATGTAAAACATAGACATGGGATCATTTTATTAGATAGGAAAATGTTTACCTTCAAATTGATTTGAAAAAAAATTTTCTCCAACTCACTACAAGGTGATTGATAAAACTATTCACGTGTATTTTTAATTTATCCTGTAATTTGTTTAAATAATGCACACGAATGATTTTATAAACGGCCAAGTAAGGAGATAGAGAAAATTTCTTTAAGCCGATTTAAAGGAAATCTTTATTTCACTAGATAACAATGTTACTAAAAATACCCAAACGCACAAAATCTCCCCACAACAACAAAATGGTATCAGCCCTGAACTAGAAGAAGCTGAATATGAAAACGGGGAGCAATAAGACACCATAAATAGCTCAAGTGAACAACTTGAGGTTCAATGGCAAGGGAATTGAAATTGCGAGGAAGAACGCAGTGGCTGCAAAGAAGACTACAACTTTCTCTACTACTTAAGCTGTGTCTAGAAACTTGGAGCTGATAAGTTTGGCTACAAAAACAACAGAGAAAGTGAGTACCAAAGCGAGGGAAAGTAAATGGAAAGATGGAGGAAGTTGGGATGGAGTTTTCACAAACTGGAGTGCTATTCCATGGAGTGCATCTCCTATTCTTATAAGAACAAGGTTGAGGGTGAGGTTATTTGGGGTGTTGTCACTGCAATTATTGAATAACTAGTAAGTTGCTCGTGCAAAACATGGATAATGTTGTAATATTTTATGTAAGATGGCTTTGGAGAATGCTATACATATATTATATAGCATAATTATTATAAAATTTTGTTAGTAATGAGTTCATCATAAGAAGCAACGATTATAAATTGCACACATATATCCATTATAATTAGTGAGAAATAAGAAAACAACTTGGAGGAATATCGTAGAATAAAAGTTGATATAGAATGTGTCTTTCTTTTTCTTCTTAATTCTAAAACAAAAATACACATCTAAAACACTCACAATTAATCACAATCTTTACAAAATCCACAAGTCCACAACGTCTTAACATAATAGTCAATCTATGAAGCTTGCTAGTAAAACTAAATTCAGACTAAACCTTAGTCTCTAGCCATATTTTTTATTCCAAAGTTGGGTATCATTTGTTGTGTAGTGTTTTATCATGAATTGTTGAAGGGTAATAAGACATATATCTACAATCTCTAAGAAATTAAAGAAATCAGCATTAAAAAAAAGTACCGCTGTCCTCCACATTTCAATGTTTGATCAAATCCTATTAAAGCTCAAAGTTAATAAATTTTTCTAGGACTACAGTTTGTGCCAAATTCAAATTTGGCAATACTATGTCATTTTTTGTAAGTCTCCCAAACTAATATGAATATGACCTTTTGCAACATGCAATCATTTAACAAATTGAATCCACAATGGTTGAAAAGTGATTCCAAAACACACGTTTGGATGCCCCAATAAAACTTTCAAATTTTCGTCATACATAGAACATTTTGTACTATAAGAACAACCACATCAGATCCTCTAAAATCTTCTAAAATATAAAAAGGTACCATTTTTACACATTTTGAACAAAAAAACACCCACATCAGTGGGTGTAAAAATGTGTAAAATTGTGCATACTTATACAAATGCTACAGTGACCGTGCATATATGCACGGCCATTGTAGCTCGTGTATTTACTTTTTTTAATAATTTCTTCTCTCTCCCCTACGTCTTACTCTCATCTCATCTCAACTCCATCTTTCTCATTTCATCACCACAGCTCTCTCTTTCTCTCATCTCAACTCTGTGGGTGCCGATCATCTTCTCCTTCTTCTTCAAAATCTCAGGCTTCGAAGACGAAGACGACGGTAGCTTGGCGGAGATCTCGCACGCCACGGACTGAGTCCGATCGGCGAGTTTGGGCAGCGAGTGAGTTGGGAACGCCGATCAGCCTCTCCAATCCAACAATCCATTTGGAAACGGAGACGGTGACAAAGAACTGATGGACATGGAGGGCGAAGCTTGGACACGGAGAACTGATCGGATTTATTGTTTGGATGTTTTGTGGAGTTTGGAATTTTTGTTTGGATTTTCTGTGGGGTGACGGTGGTGGCTGGGTGGGTGGGTTTGACGGTGGTGGCTGGGTTTGTGTTGAGTCTGTGAGAGGGTTCCAGAGAGGTGGCTAGGTGGGTGGGTTTGACGGTGGTGGCTAGGTGTGGCTGGTGGCTGGGTTTGTGTTGAGTCTGTGAGAGGGTTCCAGAGAGGTGGCTAGGTGGGTGGGTTTGACGGTGGTGGCTGGGTGTGGCTGGTGGCTGGGTTTGTGTTGAGTCTGTGAGAGGGTTCCAGAGAGGAGGAGAAGGGAGGAAATAATAAAAAATGTTAAAAAATGAATATTTTATTAAATAGATGTGTAAAATAGATAAACTGATGTGAGTGTTTTATAAAAGTGAATGTGTAAAATAGAAAAAATAGGTTTTTTCTTGCAAAATAGACGAAAAATTTGCACGAACTGATGTAGTTGCTCTAACATAACAAGTTGCCAAATATAAGCATGTACATGCCTAAAAACTATATGTTATTATTAATACAAAAGAAAATTATATTTTTGTTTTTTTTTTTTTTTTTTTGGAATGAAAGGCATATCCCAAAAATATGACAAAGAATCAACATTGATAAAGAGCTAAGTTAAAATCAAAGGGCAAAGAACACTTAATTGAAATAGGCATGAAAAATTAAATTTATATTGTATGAATATCTTGCAAGAAAATATAGTTAAACCAAGAATTCCATATAAGGCCTTCACGCCCTGTAGCAAAACCAGACATCGCTTTGTCCATAGAAAAGCATAAACCTCTACACACCTTCTACAATCATTATTTCTATTTAAACCCATATGCTTTTAGTTACATCTTATGGACAATGAAGCCTTACTCGATCAAGAACCAAAAGTCCCTCAAACATCCCCACTTCTATGAGTCAAGAATCCAAGTACCATACTCTTCATTTGGCTTTTCAAGAAATGCTTCAACCTTAAAAAAATATTGACATGTCTGTAAGTATTAAAAGATATAAATGCAATATTTTATGCCAATAATGCATGCTCAAAAATGTCCATATGGACATTAAAAATTCAACATATCAATAATTATTTTTTTGTAGATAATCATCCTGATTTTCATCTATCTGATTTGAACCAAATTGGTTTATGCATTTGATATAGAATGATAGATTATTAAGATTTTAAATTGAAATCTTCAAGACATGACAATTTCACTCTTACCAATATATAATAATAGTTTAATAAAGAGAATATTAGAGCATTCTCATCTGGTCCTTTAAAACCGGATAAAATGCAAAGTATGTAAGGAATTTCATTAAAAAAAAAAAAAAGAAAAGAAAAAAGGAGCCTTACATAACCGGTCTCGCATTCCTGTAGCAAATTTTAAACATTGTTATAGTATCATGTATTTTTAGATGATACTATATAGCCTATGCATTCTTTTTTTTTTTTTTTTTCCTTTTTTTTATTCTCTCTTACTTAATATCTCTCTCAAACACGCATAATCCTTTTTTATTCTTTTTCTGTCACTCAAACATGCATGACCTGTGTTAGGTGTAAAAATTTATTTTAATATGGTGTATTGTAATATAAAGAATGTGATGTAAGGTCTGTTGTAAGAGTAATAATGTAATATAAATCGAATGGCGTTTTGGTGAGACAATGCTTTTTTTTTTCTTTTCTTTTTTTTTTTTGCATATGCAGTTGGGAATGCTCTTAACAGAGTATGAACTAAGACAATATATAGCAATTATCAATATCATGAAGACCTGACATGTGCACTGAATTTTAAAAAGTAAAAAGAAAAATGAAAAGAAAAAGAAAAGAAAAGGAGAAAGTACCTTGTATATGATAATTTCTATCACATATTTGAAATATTTGTACCAGATTTAGCAAGCATGGTCACTACAGCTAAATATAATAACTTCTATAAAAGTATAATAAAAGCTAAAAAGTAATAGCAAGGAGAATCCTCTTTAAAATTTAAACTAATAAAAGCAACTATTACAATCAAATCATGTTCTTGTGTTTATTTTCAAAACATATGAGGTGGTCAATTTCATATGCAAAGCATAGTGTCCTTAAATTTAGTATGCAATAGGAAATGCAAATCATATGTAATATTGTTCAAAGAGCTAAGTTGAAATAATGTCTATGAGTGGAATCTTGTAAAATGTTTGGATTCCTTTAAGAACCTCATCGAGCCCATGCTTCTTAAGACAACAGAAACTAAATTAATGAAATTAAAGATTAATTTTCCTCAAGTCTGAAAAGTAAATTATAGTCTATTCACATAAGTGGGCATCAACTTCTAGGAAAGTTGACACTCCTAAAATTGAATTTATATAAGCTGATCATTTTTTAAATTCATACCAAAACTTGTATTTGGCCAAATGCAAACCTATTTGTGTGGTTTCCAACAATATTTTGACAATATTTGTATAATCTATGAAGACCAATAATTTCATACATATAGTGTTGTTTTAGTCTATTGTAAGACATTTCTAGGCAACAACCATACATTACCCATTTCCCAACATTATCCACTACTTGTCTAAGCTACATATGATCATAAATTAAAATTAAAATTAGAAAATAAAAGGAAAGAAAAATGTGTTGAGAATAAATTAAAATATTAATTCAAAGATTGAAGTGGAACCTTTACCTTACCCTATTGAGACCTACAGGAAGGTCAGCAGCAATCAAGGCCATCAAAGGCATGCGGTTCATGGGATCAGCAATTGACTCAAGACCCTTTACTGTTAAATCTTTTGAATTCTACTAATATCACTCCCACATACACAATAAAAATGTTGTAGAACATTTAACATGACTTTCATAGCTGCAGACTTTTTTTTGTCTTTTTTTATTTATTTATTATGTTTTCTTTTTTTGTTCTTGGTCTAGTGACAAAATTCTCAAGTTAAGCAAACCATACACAATACAAAAAAGGATAGCAAACCCAAAACAGAGTCAATTTGAAGCAATTTACAATGTTACCTCTAGCACAGAGCATACTTACAGTGTATTGCTGCAATTTACAATATGAGCACATGAAAAATAGCTCATTGCTTCTGCATTAATTGTTGTCTACAACAAAACACTCAGCTATTTAATCAAACAACTTGCGTGCATGTAACAAAAATGTAGTTGTATGAGTCCAAACCAAAATAATAAAGCAAAACTTAAAGAGATCAAAATAATAAAGCAAAGATTTCAGAGAGTTTCTAGATATTATATACCCATCTTTCATTGGAAGAATTAACTTACGATTCAATTTAGGATCCGAAGCATAGCTCTGAGAAGGAGATATAACACTTGAAGCAAATTGGCATCAATGGAGGAAGAAAGGGCAGAGGTATCTAATAGGATTTTGGTTATTCTCCAAAGAAGTGTTACACCGATTTATTTTCCTCAGTGTCCAGCAAGTTGTAAAGGCTGTAGATAGATATAGATAATGATTTCAAAAGAAACACGTTAGTGTGCATTAAATATAAAGGGGGAACTGAAGAGTTAAAAAAGAGAAAGAGATGAACTGTTTTTGCTAAAGCGATTAAGTAACCTGCATTGTTTCTATTTCTAAATGCATGTAAGAATTAACTTTTTAAGAGGAGGTGAGGTGGAAGGTTAAATGCAATAATTACCCTAATATAGCTCTAATAGAACGCCACATGGCAGGACCTCATGCACTCTCGCATGAGGTCTCTGCTTTTGTATATATTGATTGATGATTGATTGATTGCACCAAGGGTACAAAAACAAACACTAAAGCTACAAATAGCAATACAACCAAAAGTACAACACCACAGGTCCACAATTATCAAATACAGCCAAAAGTACAACACCACAGGTTCACAATGCACAAGCAAGTGATCTAAACACCACTACTTTTACACATACAACACAATCCTCCAAGATTATGCCTCTCTCCTAATATTAATAAGGCTATCACATGTAAAGCATTTACCCCAAGTTGCTGTCCACGTAAAGATCTTGCTATTCAGAGGGCTAAGGAAGCATATCTCAAGCAAAAATCTAGAAACAAATGGTTGAACTTTGGGGATCAAAACAATAGGGTTTTTCATTGCTTAATTAAAGCTAGCTAGGCAAGCATCAAATTCCATTAAATGTTTACAAGATCGTCCGGATGGAAATCGATTTGAGGAACCTGCTGAGATTTCAAAATTGGTGCTCAAAATTTTATCAAAATTTGTTTGGGTAATCTAATGCTACCAATGAGGCCTACATGCCATGTAATGAAAAGCTACCAATATGCATTTAAAAGCACTAATAATTGATGGCAACAACAAGAAACCTTCATATTCACTTACCATCTCCTTTTAGAGCAAGGCGATCAGCTTGTTTGGCAAAGCAACAGGCTGGAATAGCAAAAGATGTTGAAAGGTGATTCGGCTACCACAAAACTGTATCTACAAGAAAAGAAAAAGTGAGAAAGAACAAGAAGAATAAAAATAGAGTATAAAGACAACTCATTGCATGGACCAAATCCTATAAAATATTGTTTTTGGATTAAAAGGCATTAACACAAACCACCCTTCATTTTTATTCATTTCATTCCCCATCACACAACGTATATATATATATTTTTTTTGATTTTCACAACGTATATATTTACAAAAGGATGAATCCAACTAAATATCAATTTCTGCCTTTACACTATCGTTGCCATGCCGATTAATTTACCCATTTGCTACACACACACACACACACACAAACACACTCACACACACACACAAACATCAAAAACACAAAAAACAAAAAATTCATGCTTTTACCCAATTTTCAAACCCTAACAATCCACAATAATAATCCATCGAACAAAGAAACCCTAACGCACTGTTTGGTTAGTAGGAAATGGAAACAAAAAGTCATCATTTTGCAGATCTAATACATGATTCTCTTTGGCATCCCTTAAAAGTTTGCATTTTCAGAGTATCCAAACAGATTCGAGACTCACAAACAAAAAAAAAAACTTGGTCAACAAAATCGAAGATTTGAGAAAAGCAATACAGGGATAGGAATATCGGTATTCGGATCGAGAATAGGAGGTAGTGAGTGAGTCAGACCTGTTTGGATTTGGACAAAAGGCGGGACGAGAAGGCCATGATCGGAGTAGGCTCTCAGCGGCGTCGTTTTGAGCTGCTTCTTCTTGTTCGAGCTGTTTTGGTTGATGTGTGTTTGGGTGAGTTGAGCCTTCGTTGTTGTTTTTTTTGTTTTCAATACTCTGTTTGTATTTTGCGTTTCTGCAGGCAGCGTTTGCTGCGTTTTTTTTTTTTCTTTTCTTTTTTTTTTTTTGGTTAAGCAGCGTGTTTGTCAGTGTTATTGGCTATGAACAGTAATTTTAGACTAACAAACACGGTAGTAAACAGTAATTTTTTTTTTTTTTTCAGTTTTCAGCAAAATAAGCGGTATTCAAATGCATACTAAATGTTTAAGCCGCATTTAAACAAACGCAGTTCCAAACAGGATGAAACAGCTTCCGCAAGGCGTTTTGAGCAACTCCAAACATATTGAAACTTAAAATTATAAAAAATTATAAAAAAAAACCTGCTGATGGGTCTTGAAAATGCGGCCTAGCTAAACGCAGCTTCATCCTTTTCAAATGCAGCTTCAGAGCTGCTCTATAGCCGGGTTTAGTGAATGCGGCTTCAAGTCCAAGGGTGGAGTTGCGTTTTTGAAGTGAATTGGTGATTCCAATTCTGTGGTTTGTGAAGGTTGTGGCAGTGTTGGTGGTAAATGTGACGATATAGGCAGGAGTGGGGACCTAGATCGTAAGATAGAACGAAGAAATGCTTTGAAATGATGGACAACATCCATGTTGATGTGTAGGTTTCGCTGTTCTATGTTCTGCCTAGCAACAACTGGAACTGGAGTTGGTGATTCCAGGTCTGTGGTTTGTGACAGTTGTTGACAGTTGTGACTGTGTTGGTGGTGAGTGTGATGATCTAGGCAGAAGTTGAGACATAGATTCTAAGATAGATAGAAGAAATGCTTTAAAACTATGGACAATGTCCATATTGATATGTATTTAGATTTGCAATGACTACGTGCAAAAACATGACACATATTTATAGTTGTAGTGAGGAAAGAAAACAGTGTATGAATCGTAAGAAAGCATGTCCAAAAGGCCATCGGGTTGAAAGTCGGATGTTTTTTTGTTTTTGTTTGGGATATAAAATCGGATGGCTAGAATACTTTCATTCATCTACATGTTCAAGCGCGCCCTACAAGAGATCCGAGGATTTAAAATCGGATTTTTTTTTTGGATAAAAGTCGGATCCTTAATCTATAACGTTGTATTTAGATCCAACAATTTTAAAATTAAAGAATTTCAAGATCAATATCGTTTCTATAATTTGTTCAATATAAACTTTAAAACACAAGGAATGATTGATTTGACTTTTAAGGAATATAAACATTTGTGTTATGCATTTTGTAAGATATTTCTATGAATTAGCATATCCGAAATCAAAACGCAGTTTATATGTATTTTGTTGGGAGGTGCACCATATCTAGAAGTCCAGCCCATATAAAAATCCTATTTCAATTAGAAATAGGTGAAAAATGGTCTACAAGGTTTAAGACTCCTAATTCAAGTATTATTAGGAGCAATGTTATGAAAACCGTTTCGGTGCCCGTTCTGGTTTGTCTATTGGAACGGAATATTTCGGTACCGACTTATTTTGGGTACCGTTTCGGGATTTACCATTTTATAAATATACATATATATATATATATATATATAGAAATCAATATAAAAAAAAGATTTATTATTCGTTTCTATTATTAAGCCAAATGTTATAAATTAATGAATTTAATATAGTTTTTTAAAAGAAAATCACAATAATAAAGTGACTTTTTTTAGAAGATATAAAGTGATTAGGTTAATTAATAAAAAAAATCAAGTTTGGGGTTTTTTTGGTAAATAAACAAACATAGTGGGATACTAATAAACCATGAAGCTTCCTAGAAGCTTCCTTTCAACTTAAACTCCACTCACCATCTGTCAGGTGTATCATTGGTTCTAGACTCCTATTCCTCATTTCAAAATCTTATCACTTATATTTCATTCCTCACTTTTTATGTCTTAAAAAGTTTATAAACACAGCAGTAGTGCAGATTGCAAAACTGAAGAAGACCAATTTCAAAGTAGTGCAGATTGTAGAAGTGAAGAAGACCAATTTCAAACGGGTTACTGCAGCCAAAACTTGAGCTTTTGGTTCTCTTCTTCTTCTTCTTCTTCTTCTTCTTCTTATCTTTTTTTTTTTTTTTTCTCTGAAATGATTCGGTAGCAAGTCTGATTTGGAGTTCACGTTTATGGTGAAGGAATAAAAAAAAAAAAAGTGGCTAACTTCATTCCGGCCTAAACTTAAATTTCTTCGGAATTCACCGAAATATTCCAAAATTGCCGAAGTTGATGGGAATGACCCAGAATTTAATCTGAGGTGGAATAGGGGGTTTCTCATTCCAGTTTGCATATCTGAATGGTATTTTTCGGCCATTTCAGCTGGAATGGAACGAAATTAATAACAATGATTAGGAGTGTTAGGTGGCTTGAATGCTTTATATAAAGCTTGTACGTGTATTTCACAGTGAGAGATTCAAAGAGATTGAAGAATGAAATATAGTTTTGAAGCCGACTAAAGGAAAAAAGATTAGTGCTTTGTGCGGCATTGAGGGAAAAAAGAAAATGTGATTTTTCTTTTGCTCAAGACACACAAGGAAAATAAATTAGGGGTTTTCATGTTAGGTAATATACATGTTTGTATCGCATACAAAACACACGCGGCGGAAAATAAACGGATCTACTTCTTTCGCAATTGATAATATGCACTATGTAAGTTTCAGAATATAAGAACAAGAGAGTGTACCTTGATGCGGTGAAATTCAAAACCGAATGAAGAAGTACTCGGGAACACTTTCAATCTTCACTCTAATTCCATTTGATGCCCAAGATGTGTGGTCTCTCAGTTAGTTCTATGTTTTCTAGAGAAAATATGAAAGAGTGTCTTTCTTCCTTATATCATCTTATTATCACACATACAAACCATTTCATTCTATATAAAATTCTGTATGTTTCTCTCCACATAACTGATTATCTAATTGGGCTAGCCTTTTGGGCCTTCTCAATTGGGCTTTAGTGTGTGGCTTGGAGTGGGACCAAAAGGGAACAAATAAGACACTAGCTCCAATAGGCCTTGGGCTTTTCTATCGACTCTTGACAAGTCCAAAGTTACCATTAATTATATTTAATACCACTATATAAATATAATTGCACTCTAGGCCTCATTAATAAATTATATCTCAAGACTTTATTATACATACAACCCCTTCATAAAATATTCGTAGTAATACAAAGTCATGAATATAGACTGCCACTTTATAAATTACTACATCTTAATCCTTGAGTACCCGGTTTAATCCTTTTAAGTTATTCACCATATATTTATAAAATCCAATTTCATAAATATATACTTTAGTCTTACTAAAGTGGTTAGGCCTAACTCTCTGAATAACTGTACCCATTAACCTTATCTCAAGGGAATATTTTATATCTCTGTTAAGAGACTATGAATTCCATCTTGAGAATATATGTTCCATCAATACTAAATGTGGCTGCCCAATATACTGAGGTTTTGACCGTTAATTTAGATCTCACTCCTGATATATCAAAGCAACCTACATTTGATGATCAGGTCCATTATTCTCTTAGGATTAAGAGTTCATGTGAATACAAATTGTGAGATTTATTATTCAATTGACAGTCGTTAGGAGAATAATAAATCTCACAGCGGTCCAGTTCAATATGTCTTAACTCTTAAAACATATCAACATATTAACTAGAAGTCACCACTTCCATGATCAAGACAAATCACCGTAGTTAATATGTTATAGTCTTCGCAGATGAAATGCCCAATTTTATCACCGACTACGAACCAAAATTCTGAGTTTACAAAGAACTTGTGATCTATATCTTCTGTGACTAAATCACATAAATCACATACTATGCATCTCATGGACAATTTGATAATGTCCAAATATTCATGTTACCATTATTTTAGATAAGAATAAAGTAACTTTATTAAACACAATATTAAGTCATACATCATTTCTCACATAATGTAATACATAATATCATACATAGTATTATACAATAGGATTTAAGGGCACTTATCCCAACAATCTCCCACTTGCCCTAAAGACTATTGTGCACTAATCTAACTCCCATTCCCTCCAAATGTAATTCGAAGGTCCTTTGAGGCAAGACTTTGGTAAAGGGATCTGCTAAATTATTTGCACTTTCAATCTTTGCTACCACCACATCTCCACGAGCAACAATGTCTCGAATGATGTGGTACTTTCTTTCAATGTGCTTTCCTTTCTTGTGATTCCTTGGATCTTTAGATTGTGCAACTGCTCCACTATTGTCAGAAAACAATGTGATAGGAACTTGCTCCATTCTCACTACACCAAGATCAGAAAGGAATTTCTTGAGCCAAACAGCTTCCTTTGCCGCCTCACAAGCAGCAACATATTCATCTTCCATGGTGGAGTCCGCAATACAAGATTGCTTAACACTCCTCCAACTTATGGCTCCACCTCCCAAGGTGAATACACATCTTGATTTGGATTTTCTAAAATCTAGATCCGATTGAAAGTCTGAATCTGTATAGCCAATGGGAATCAAATCCTCACAACAGTAAATAAGCATATAATCTCTCGTTCTCCGTAGATACTTGAGAATATGCTTTACAGCTTGCCAATGTTGTGGTCCTGAATTTGATTGATATCGGCTGACCATGCCAACTGAAAAACGGATATCTGGTCTAGTACAAAGCATGGCATACATGAGACTTCCTACTGCAGAAGCATAAGGAACTTATCTCATCATATCTTCTTCCTCTTGAGTCTTAGGCCTTTGGTCATCAGACAGAGGAACTCCATGTCTGAAAGGAAGTAATCCTTTCTTGGAGTTTTGCATGCTAAACCGTTCTAGAACCTTATCTATATATCCAACTTGTGATAAGCCTAACATCTTATTCTTATGATCTCGCCAAAGCTTGATCCTTAGAATAAAGTTAGCCTCACCCAAGTCCTTCATATCAAATTGGCTTGACAACCAAACCTTTACTGATGACATTACACCTACATCATTTTCAATGAGCAGAATATCATCAACATAAAGCACTAGGAACATTACTACTTTGTCTTGATATCTTTTGTACACACATGGTTCATCAAGATTTTGTTCAAAACCAAATGATTTGATTGCTTGATCAAATCTGATGTTCCATGACCTAGATGCTTGCTTAAGTCCATAAATGGACCTATTCAACTTGCATACCATATGCTCTTGGTTCTTTGCTATGAAACCTTCTGGTTGCTTCATATAGATTTCCTCTTCAAGATTGTCATTAAGAAATGTAGTCTTGACATCTATTTACCAAATCTCATAATCATAATGAGCAGCAATGGATAAGAGAATTCTGATAGATTTAAGCATTGCTACTGGTGAAAAGGTTTCCTCATAATCAATACCTTCTTTTTTAGTATACCCTTTTGCCACTAGCCTTACTTTAAAGGTTTCAACCTTTCCATCTATCCCTCTCTTCCTCTTGTAAACCCATTTGCAACTAACAGGTTTAATGTCGTTAGGCACCTTTACAAGATCCCAAACTTAATTGGAATACATGAAATCTAATTCTGATTTCATAGCTTGGACCACCCAATGATGTGCATCTATATCATTCATTGCTTCTTCATAAGTGTAAGGATCAGTTTCGGCCTCCTCTGAGATAGCCTCATAAGTCTCTCCAAGACCTATGAATCTTATAGGTGGCCTAACATTCCTCCCACTACGACGAGACAACTATGTACTAAACATCTCATGAGCAATATCTTGTGGTGTATCCAATACAGCCACATCATCCCTAGTTTCAACCATTGGTTGTTCAATTACAGGTTCATTCATTTCAGCCAAGACAACTCTACTTCTAGGAGTAAAATTATTCATATAGTCATATTCTAAGAATTTAGCATTTGTACTAACAAAAACTTTGTTATCTTTATGACTATAGAATAAATAACCCCTAGTTTCTTTTGGATAACCCACAAGCAAACATACTTTTGATTTTGGTTCCAACTTATCAGACTTCCCTTTTAACACATGTGCTAGACAACCCCAAATGTAGAGATATTTCATACTAGGCTTACGCCCACTCCACAATTCCATAGGTGTTTTGGGAACAGATTTTGATAGAACTAAATTCAAAAGATGTATTGCTGTATTTAAGGCATAACCCCAAAAAGAAATAGGTAAAGTTGAGTAACTCATCATGGACCTAACCATTTCTAAAAGAGTCATATTCCTTCTTTCTACTACACCATTTTGTTGGGGAGTTCCAGGCCCAGTCAATTGGGATACAATCCCATTTTGAGTTAAGTAATCCTTGAAATCCCCAAGAAGATATTCACCAGCACGATCAGATCGAATGGCCTTTATGTGTTTACCCAATTGATTCTTAACTTCAGCCCTAAACTCTTTGAATTTTTCAAAGGCTTCGGACTTCCGTCTCATTAGGTACACATAACCAAATCTAGAGTAATCATCGGTGAAAGTGATGAAGTACTCATAACCTCCTTTTGCTTGGGTTGACATATGATCACAAACATCCGTATGAACTAATTCTAGCAACTCTTGGGCTCTTCTACCTTTTGCATTAAAAGGTCGTTTGGTCATTTTGCCTTCCAAACAAGATTCACAAACTGAAAATTCATCAAAGTCCAATGGCTCGAAGAGTCCATCTTTGATCAGTTTTTGAATTCTGTTTGGATTAATATGACCCAAACGCAAGTGCCAAAGATATGCATCATTAGTAGAAGGAAACTTTCTCTTTAATGATTTTACATGAGAGTTATTATCTAATTCAGAATTATATAATTCATGCTTATCAGGTGTTAAAATATAAAGACTATCCACAATATTGCCAGAACAGATAAACATTTTATCCTTCTTTATTACAACATTGTCTTTAAGGATAACACAATATCCATTTTTACCTAAATAAGTTGCAGAAATTAAATTCCTACGAACATTAGGTACAAATAAATAGTCTTCCAATATTAAAACCCTAGTTTTAAAGCATAAATTAAACACTCTAATAGCTATAACTGGAATCCTACTCCCATCAGCCAAGGTCAGAAACAACTATCCTTCTTTAAGTCTTTTGGTCTCCTGGAACCCCTGCAAAGAATTGCAGATATGATTAGTACAACCTAAATTCACACACTAGGAATCCGTGGGATTTTGTACCAAACATATTTCAAGGAGAAATGAGCTATTCATACCCTTATTAACGGCAGCCTTGAACTTTGGACAATTTTTCTTCCAATGTCCTTTCTCACCACAATGGAAATATTTTCCTTTCAGCTTCTTTCCTTTATCGGCAACTCCTAAGGCAATTTGTTTACCCTCCTGCTTAGTGAAGTCCTTCTTCTCCTTCTTCTTACCATTGCCTTTCAACTTAGGTTGAGAAGTAGAAGCTTCACCTACATTGGCTTCAACATTAGAAGTACCAAGGATGCCTTCCGCCACTACCAACTCATTCATTAATTCAGACAAAGAATAAATCTTTTTGTTTATGTTATAATTAAGTCTGAATTCCTTGAATGATTCCGGTAGTGACTGGTGTATCATATCCACTTGGGATTCTCCATCAATGTTAGCACCCAAAACTTCCAATGTATTTAGATTAGAGATCATTGTAAGACAATGTTCTCTCACTGAACTACCTTCAGCTATTTTGGTATTATAAATTTGCCTCATGGTGTCTTGCCTTGCAGAACGGCCTTGCTCAATAAACATCTCCTTCAGACTTTACATAATGTCCAAAGCTAGTTCTACATCCTGCATTTGATGCTGTAGAACATTTGAGATGGACGCTAGGATGTAGCACTTGGCCATTTCATTAGATTTCTGCCAACGATTATTGTTGTTTTTCCTCAAGAAGAGCATCTAATGAAGGAAAGCTAGGACATGGTTTAGTAAGCGCATATTTGTGCTCTTCAGCTGTGAGAACTATGTCCAAGTTTCTTTTCCAGTCAACATAATTGGTTCCAGTCAATTTGTTTTGATTAAGAATGCTAACAAGTGGGCTAAACGATGCCATGTTCAAATATGAAAATAATAAACATGAATATAATAAGTAAACTGGACATTATCAATTTAGCATATAAACATATAATATGGAACCTTTATAAAACCATAATATAATATATGCAACGACAACCCAATCCCGCAATTAATATTCCTCGGTAGCGAGGTCATACCAATCACTATGATTAAGCGAGGATTATCCTCATTATTAATGCTATTATGGTAACTCTTACCAAACAAAAATAATTTGCCGCTTTTCCTTTAGCCTCTAAGTGATAATGACATAGCTCCGTAGGGAGGTTAACATCATACTTAGTCTAGTATACACCATTGTCTGGAATCAATGTGAGTCACCAAGTAACTCCACGGTAGCGTGGTCGTTCTTAATGTAAAAACACACTTCATCTATCATTAAGAAGTTTAACCTGTAGTACCCTGAATTAAACACCCTCCGTAGGGAGCAAGGCATATACGCCAAGGTGAGGTGATCAATCACACTACTATAAACCGACAATGGAGGCCGTGAGATCCAACCCTTGAATCTCTCTCCCACTAGATGTTTTAAATTAAAGGTTTTTATCTTTTAAATATGCATAAACTAATTATACACAGCCTTGCATTTTATATTAAGCACTTTTTCTTACGAAAAAGGCGTAAAAAAAATAGTGAAAATGCAAAATTTAATCACACACTTTTAAGTTTGAAAACACTTAGAAAAAATTCAGATTTTCCTTTTTTCGATCGATCGAATGTGCCCCTCGATCGGTCGAAAAAAATTAAACAATTCGAACTTAACCTTCTGACTTGTTCGATTGATGCTCGATCTCCTCTCGATCGATTGAAAAGAAAATTCGATCAATCGACTAGCAATCGAATATTAATCGATTCAAAAGATTGGTCTCTGTTTTACTCGATCGATCGAAAGTAAATTTCGATCGATCGAAACTCATAAAACTCGAATTTCCAGAAATTCTTCTAAGGCAGTTTTCAACGGTTTTGCATGAATAAACAACCATCATACGAAAATGATAGACAGAAATTGATATCAAAACTGAAATCTGTTGATGCTATAGCCTTAAAGATCAATTTAACATTCTTAAATTCATATTTAAACAACATCATAACATCAATATCAGTTTTTATCAAATCATAGTTTCAACAACCATGCAGAAAATCAAATGTATAATCCTCTATCAACTTGAAACTATTATCTCTAATTCCAAAACGCACAAAACATGTTATACAAATTCGAAATGAAGACCGCTCTGATACCAATGTTAGGTAATATACACGTTTGTATCGCATACAAAACATACACTGCGGAAAATAAACGGATCTACTTCTTTCGCAATTGATAACATGCACTATGTAAGTTCAGAATATAAGAACAAGAGAGTGTACCTTGATGCGGTGAAATTCAAAACCAAATGAAGAAGTACTCGGGAACACTTTCAATCTTCACTCCAATTCCACTTGATGCCCAAGATGTGTGGTCTCTCAATCAGTTTTATGTTTTCTAGAGAGAATATGAAACAGTGTCTCTCTTCCTTATATCATCTTATTATCATACATACAAACCATTTCATTCTATATAAAATTCTGTATGTTTCTCTCCACATAACTGATTATCTAATTGGGCTAGCCTTTTAGGTCTTCTCAATTGGGCTTTAGTGTGTGGCTTGGAGTGGGACCAAAAGGGAACAAATAAGACACTAGCTCCAATAGGCCTTGGGCTTTTCTATCGACTCTTGACAAGTCCAAAGTTACCATTAATTATATTTAATACCACTATATAAATATAATTGCACTCTAGGCCTCATTAATAAATTATATCTCAAGACTTTATTATACATACAACCCCTTCATAAAATATTCGTAGTAATACAAAGTCATGAATATAGACTGCCACTTTGTAAATTACTATATCTTAATCCTTGAGTACCTAGTTTAATCCTTTTAAGTTATTCACCATATATTTATAAAATCCAATTTCATAAATATATACTTTAGTCTTACTAAAGTGGTTAGGCCTAACTCTCTGAATAACTGTACCCATTAAACTTATCTCAAGAGAATATTTTATATCTCCGTTAAGAGACTATGAATTCCATCTTGAGAATATATGTTCAATCAACACTAAATGTGGCTGCCCAACATACTGAGGTTTTGACCGTTAATTTAGATCTCACTCCTGATATATCAAAGCAACCTACATTTGATGATCAGGTCCATTATTCTCTTAGGATTAAGAATTCATGTGAATACAAGTCGTGAGATTTATTATTCAATTGACAGTCATTAGGAGAATAATAAATCTCACAGCGGTCCAGTTCAATATGTCTTAACTCTTAAAACATATCAACATATTAACTAGAAGTCACCACTTCCATGATCAAGACAAATCATCGTAGTTAATATGTTATAGTCTTCACAGATGAAATGCCCAATTTCATCACCAACTATGAACCAAAATTATGAGTTTACAAATAACTTGTGATCTATATCTTCTGTGACTAAATCACATAAATCACATACTATGCATCTCATGGACAATTTGATAATGTCCGAATATTCATGTTACCATTATTTTAGATAAGAATAAAGTAACTTTATTAAACACAATATTAAGTCATACATTATTTTTCACATAATGTAATACATAATATCATACATAGCATCATACAATAGGATTTAAGGGCACTTATCCCAACATTTCATTAGGACAATTATTTAGGTGCTACAATTACAGAGAGTTAAAGTATTCGGAGTGGAAGATCTTGTTACCAGATTTTGTAGTGAGGTTGTATTTGTTTCTAGAGGTATTATTATATTTTCCCAATTTATTGTGAACTTAGGTTTTGGGTATAACTTGAGTGTTGTAATCTCTATTTTATTATAGTAGATTGATCGGATTTGTCCTGTAGTTTTTCCTTTTACACTAGAGCGTTTTTCATGTAATTTCTTGGTGTTCTTATTGGTTAATTTTTTTATCGCTTCCGTATATTTATATTTTCTTTGTTGTTTGGGTTATATTTAATTTAATTCACATATAGATAGAGATTTATCCCAACAAGTGATATCAGAGCTTTTGTTGTTGGACGTGATTGTCTTGTGATGAATTAAATGAAAAATATGAATACGAATATGATCACTATGATTAAACTCACAGCGTCAAATTATTCAATTTGGAAGCCGACGATGGAGGATGTCCTTTATTGTAAGGATTTGCATGCCCTTATTGAGGGTGATAGTGCTAAGCCAAGCAAGATGTCTGATAAAGACTGGGAGAAGTTAAATAGTAAAACCATTGGATGTATGAGACAATGCATCGATGCAAGTATGTTTTATCATGTATCTCAAGAGACTAATGCAGGAGCTCTATGAAAGAAAGACTACTCAAAATAAAGCTTTTGTGGCTAGAAAGCTTGTCAATTTGAAGCTTAAGGAAGGAAAATCCGTTGCCGAGCATTTAAGTGAGTTCTAAGACTTGGTAAATCAGATGGTTATAATGAAACTGATAATTGATGATGAGCTTTAAGCTTTATTGCTTCTAAATTCCTTACTTGACAGTTGGGAGATTTTGGTGGTGTTACTTGGTAACTTTGTTCCAAATGGTGTGCTACAACTTGCAATGGTCAAGGATAGCTTGTTCAATGAAGAAACAAGAAGAAAAGACATGGGCAAGGATAATGCATTGGCTTTTCTCACAGAGAACAAGGGGAGGAGTAAGACTAGAAATTCTAAAGGGCATAGCAAATCTAGAAGTCAGTCAGAATCGAAAAGAAAATTCAAGTGTTTTTACTGTGACAAAGAAGGTCACATAAAAAGAAATGGCAAGGCTTGGAAAAATAAACAAATAGATGAGAAAATTCATAATAAGACATAAGAACAGAATACCACTGTTGTCTCGACAATTGAAGATATGGTGATCTGTCTAGGAGATGATGAATGCTGCAATGCTTCACATCCTTATGTCGAATGGGTGATTGACTTAGCCTCTTCTTGCCATGTCACTCCAAGAAATGGGCTCTTTACTTCATACAAAGTAGGAGACTTTGGATGAGTGAAGATGGGCAATATAGTATGTTTAAGAAAGGAGCTCTTTACCTTAAGAAGTACATGTGTTAACTAACAAGTGGTATATTTGAAGCCATAAGACTACTCCAGTAAAAAATGAATCTACAAATCTCGATACCTGTCAATCTATCTAGAATTAATGAATCTCGATACCAAGCTCGATACCTCTCGATCTATCGAGCTTTGGGAAAACTGAATATTAAGTTTTATTTTCAACCCATGATGTCTTGGCTACCTAGGAATTCGTGCACTAGGGTTCCAGAGTGTATAAAAGACATATTTTATAATCGTCATCATAGAGACAGAGAGACACACTCATAATAGAAGTGGCTGCGACATATTGTGCACTTAGGGTTATGCCAATCTACTTCTGGTTCATACAAGCGTGGGTTGAAGAGTTATGCAAACTACAATAATCAAAAGGGTTTCTGTGGAGTACGTTAGTCACAAGTAGGGAGATTCATGCAAATAAGAAGTTTTCTAAATGATCAAGTTCCAATTAGGAATTGGAGCTGAGACTGGTATAACTCAGTAGATTATATTGTAAGTAATTATTTTAGGATAGGCCTATAAGGTAAGATTATGTGTGCTTATAACCATTTTTTCTTGCTAGTGGATTCTCCAAAGTGGAGACTTGAAATTCACCCAATTCGGTTTTACTTGCATGGGTTTTCTCCATCGTGATCAAATCGTTGTGTCAAACTTATTTTTTGTTGCACTCTAATTTAGTTTAGTGATTATATTGTTCCTTAATTTGATTTGCATATAATTTGACTAATTAATCAATTTCAGTAATTAAATTAATTAACTGGGATTAATTTATAGCCTAACAAATTGAAGATAAAGCTAGAACCCTAATATCATCTATTAGGAGACCCACGTTAGATAAGGATTGAGAATTTGTCTATAGCAATATTGTCAGTTTTTAGACCCCTGAAACCCAAACAGATTAACCTAAATAATTAGCCAAGTGATTAACTTAGGTAAATTAAACAGTTCTAGGTTAACACAAATATATCATATCATGCAAAAGTGCGGAATAATAAAGAACACATGATATGATGACCTAGGAAATCAAACCGGTATAAACCTGGGGAGGATTTAACCTAGCTATCCTCAAGGTAAAACCGAATTCACTATGAAAGAATCGAAGTTTACACAATAGAGACTTAGACCACTAACATCCTATTGCTACCTGCTTGTAGGAAACTTACTACCACGACCACGTGACAGCTCCGAGACCACGGACTCCTTCTTTCCTTGAATTCTCTGCAAAGCACAAGTGCACCTGCTTGTATATCTTGAAGCTCTTTGATTCTACAACTGAACGATTACCAAGCTCTTGACATGAATCTTGAGTTTGGAAACCCTAAGTGTATGTGAAGGCAAACACCTCTAGATCTAACAATTAGATTCACAAACACAGCAATCAGAACACTAAAAACGTGGCATGAGTTTTCCCTTTTATACTTAGGGCAAAACATAAAACCCTACACGTCTAACGGGCTTGGGCTGAGTTGGGAATTTCTGCTGAAAAATGATCTGCACGACTTTCGATTGGTCGAGTCTAATTCTCGATCGATCGATCGAGCTAGGCAGATATGCACAGTGACTTCTGCAGTAACTCAATTCCAACTTTACATAATGAGCACATACTTTAAGCAAGTCTAAACAAGAATAAAGAACGTTTTGATCATGGTTCGCCAACATTACACGTTAAAGTTCTAATACATTAGTTCCTAATTCCTTAGAACCTAACAAACTCCCCCTTTGGCAATCCGTGACAAAACACAGACTTTAACAAAAAGCTCAAAGTTTACAAAATAAACAGCCCATTACAAAAACAAAAGCCCAACTAAACAAATTCAACCTAACTACTATCTATCAGTTGCAAAAGTAGACAGCAGCATGATTGAATCAACCTGTATATTCCTGTAACACTTAACAAACACATAAACGCATATGTGAAAAATACAAATAACATAGAAAATAACTTCTTGATCTCACAAAACACAAAATAAAGACATATACTATGAATCACATCATAAATATAAATCAATAAGCAATAAAGCACAGTGAGACAAGAAACATATACAATAAATGTATCAAAATAAAAACTCCCTTATCATGAGCCAAAAATGTAAATACACAATGAAGCACCTAGATACAATCTAAAAGGCTCCACAGCTCCAAGTATCACATAAATAAACAAAAAACTCCCCTTAAGACAAAAAACTCCTCTACTACAAGGAACAGTCACCACAACATAATGTACTCCCCCTTTTTGTGACGAATTGCCAAAGGGCACTCACTCATCATCAAAAGGAGGTGGCGGAGGAGAACGTCGAAGACTCGCCAAATCTACTCTCAAGACTCGAAGCACGTTAAGCACATCCACCAAAAGCTGACCATGAGCCGCCTAAACGGTCACGACAGTGTCCAAAATCTGACGAATGTCCGAATCATCCGAAGGAGAAGGTGAAGGAACAGTAGCAGCAGCAGCAGCAGTTGGATCAGTAGATATCTCAGCCGAAGGAGCACCTGTAGAGGAAGAAGGAGGTGGAGTGACACTAGAAGGCTCTACCCTAGGACCCTTAGAGCTAGCTCGAAGTTGAGCAGCTCTTTGCCTCAGAAAGGTGGCACCTATAGAAGCAATAATATGAACATGCTCAGAAGCAGGGAAAACACCTAAACCTAGGTGAAGCAGAATCCTATGTATAAAAACAGGAAAGAGCAAAGCATGAGCAGTAGAACTACTCCGATGTACCTCGTTCAAAGAACGAAGAAACAAATGAGGAAAACTGATAGGAGCATCAGTAACAAGAGCATAAAGAAACACACATCGCTCAAGAGGGATAGTGTGTAGATAGTGGATCTCAGAAAGCTCAGCAAACGTGATCCGAGGATTAGAACCTCATTGGATAGAAGACCCAGTGATGTATGACATCATATCATCAAGAGGTGGAGACTCATCATAAGGATAAACTGGATGAGAAACCAAAGATACCCCAAGAACATCAGACACTACCAAAGGAGTAATGCGATACTCAACACCTCGTATCCAACTCTTAAATAGAGTGTTGGAATCATAGATGTAGATAGAGAGGTTCGAGTAGAACTCTCTAATCAGGGTAGCCGAAGGCGAATGATCTATATCTAATAAAGGTAGCTAGCCCCTACGCTCAAAGTTCCGTCTCACCCCATCATCAACCTCATCTAGAATGACCTTATGCTCACCCTAAATGTTACGCCTTAGGTTAAGAGTCTCAAAAGTCTCTTGATGTTTCTCACTCAGAAACCTATCACTATCAAAAGATGGTGAAGAGGCAGAAGTCTTATTAGCTTTAGTCTTCCTAGGCATGATGCTAAGGACACAGATAGAGAGACACAAAAGAGAGGAGACAAAAGAGAAAACCAAGGGCAAACTGCAAGATTAGCACCAAAAAATAATATAAAAAAAAAACTCAATGATGCATGAACAAGATATTCAAATAATGCATGATCTAATGCAGTGAACACAGTTCAGAAATTGATCCAAATTCACAAAATTGGCTTGAGCAAGAATTTTTTTTTTTAAATCCCCAATTTGAAAAACCCAAATTCACAAAATTCAACAAATTGAGAAATTGATCATCACAACAGATAGGAAACACAATATAATGATCAAATTAATCAATCTAACAAGTCAATTTCATCAATTTAAATCAATTTGAACAAAAGCCCCAAATTCGGTATTTTTAAACCCTAGAATTTCAAATTTTTCATAAAACATCAAATTGATCAAATTAAACCACTTGTATCATTTGTATATGGTGTCCCCACAAAAACCCAACAATTTATTGTGAAAGAAAACAACCAAAACATCAACAATTGCAAAAAGAATTAAGTCCGAAAATACCCAACAAATGCATGAATTAATGCATGAAAAACTGAAAATAAAAGAAAAAAGAAGAATAAAATAGACTTACCAAACTTGGGAGAGAGATTCTTTGCAAAAAATCAGAGGAAAACGACAAAAAATCCAAAAGGAAGGCTTGCTCGGTTGGTGAGAGAGAAAAAGGTGTTTTTGAAACTTTTGAAAAGTGAAGAACATGTGATGAAAAAGACCTTTTAAAAAACACTCAGCCCGATTTTTGATCGATCGAAAAACAGGTTCGATCGGTCGAAAATGCTTCGATTGATCCAGAATCAATCGAGCATTGATCGAAATAGTCAGAAGCTGACCTAAGGATTTAATCGCAATTTCGATCGGTCGAGAAACAGCTTCGATAGATCGAAATTCTGGAAAAATCAGATTTTTGAAGAACAAAGCAATTTTAGTGTAGAAACTCTTCAAAGCATCAGATTTTATGAATAAAATGCATGAGTATGTGATGAAATGCTATTCAAAAACACTTGCTTAGATCATAGTTTTCCAAAATTAAGATTACCTCTCAATTCTCCCTAAATTCTCAAACAGAAAACATGTTTTGCATCAATTTTCAAGAAATTATCAAACTTGGTTGGTCAGACCAAAAACACACAATAACATGTATACAGTTTAGCAAAGAGTGACTTATGTAGTGTGTGCAACTAGCAAAAGCTTGAAAAACATGTAAGGTGATATGTGAATAGAAATTAATCCCAATTTCAACAAAATTCATCACATAAATTTGAGAGAGACTATCACCTAAAGAGTTACATCATATAACTCTCATATCTCCTAGATCAAAAGCTTGCAATCATGTAAGTTTCTTGATTCGCCTCAAAATATACACACCAATTTATTTGAGAAGAAACTTATTAAATAGCCGAGATATTGTACACACAAATTTTATTTGAATTGTGAAATTTTCATAGTCCAATAATGTACACATCAATTTTAGCATCTAAACCAAGGCTACACCTTATGTTCTTTTTGTGTATGTGCTACACTTTCTTGAGCACAAAATCTTATGATATGCACTAAGGTGTTCATGATTGGCTAATAAACAGTGATGAGATGGTTATTTATGCCTTTCTCAATAAGTTCAAGTCCGACAATCAATAGGCATGTGATTTCAAGATCAAGATCATGTGATCAACAACTATAAACATCTTTTCCACACAACATGCACTACAAAGCTCAAACTAATAAAGTGCAATAAAATAAGCTCATCCAACCTAACAAGGTACATAGAAATATTATGCATAAATAGATTGACCAACCTTGTTTTCAAATACAAAAAAATACAGCAAAAACACATTTTGCACAACCCATTCTTGTTACCAAATTTTAAAAAAAATAAAATAAAATAAAACAAACATCCTAGAATGAAATGCATGAATGTTATGCAAAGCAAATCTTAAAAAAAATGGTCACAAGAGATATAACAATAAAGCACAAGGACCATGTCAGACAGACTCAATTAGGTCGAGCCTTTTACATCCAAAACCTTTTAGATACAACTCTAGCATTGGAGTTATGATTCACATTAGAATTCTGAGCAACTCCAGGATTGGAATAAAGGTTTAACGCCTTTACCAATTCACCAATAAGTACCATAGGATCATGTGCTTGAGGCATGGTACTTTAGGTTTATTTGCTCGCTTAGCAGCTTGCAACTTGAAACGATTTGGAAAAATGTGCCCAGACTTTCCACAAAAATGACAAACCCATGCAGGCTTATCATGCAATTTGCCCTTAGAAGAATTAGAAGCTCTAGAATGAGACTCTTGAAGATCAACCATAATCTTCCTAGGTGGAGTAACTTCTACAGATTTAACAGATTCACTCACCAAAGGTTTGACAATCTCACTCTTAAGAGGTTCTGTAGAAGGAACAAAGTTTGTGGAATGAGATTCAAGCACAGAGATGCTTTTCACAAAACCTAAGCCAGTTTTGTCAGAGTGAGACTTTTGAATACTTAACATGTGATCAAGTTTGGAGCTTACAGACCTATTAGATTGTTCTCTAGCAACAGATAATTCAAGTTCCAAATTTTTAACTTTATCAAGTAAAAGCATGTTCTCAGTTTTCACATTATTCAAAAACTCATTAGCATCAAACAATTTCACAAGCAAATTCTTCTTATCAAGTTCAAGAGATGCAATTTTCTTTAAGCCCAAATCAACATTCATAGCATCCTTTGCAGCAACTTTGCAAAGTTTATTATAAGCTTCCTGTAAATCTGCATCTTCAGAGAGTTCCCCATCAGAAGGATTCTCTTCAATAGACACGCTTTCATTAACTACAGTAGTAGCAGTGAAAGCGAAGAAGTTTCCATCCTCATCACTGATGGATTCATTGTCAGAAATTTCATCATCACTAAGGGTTATAGCCATAACCTTACCCTTAGACTTCAAGTATGTAAGACATTCAGATTTCATATGACCATACTCTTGACATCCATAATATTGTTGTCTTATAGAATTATTAAAGGGTTGACCTACTCTCTCTTTAGATTTTTCAGTGTTATTAACCTTAGTGGGATCATTCCTTTTAAAATTTCTAGGTTCAGCAATGTTCTTGCCTCTTGCCCTTCTATTATTATTCCTAAGAAAGTTTCTAAAATTCTTGGCAAAATAGGCAATCTCTGTAGCAGAGAGTTCATCATCAAATCCACCATCCTCAACATCATCAACAGACTTAAGAGCCATTGATTTGGATTTGTTAGTCTTGGGAAGGTCCAACTCATAAGATGAAGAGATCTTATAAGTTTATCAACAGGGATGGAGTCCACATCCTTACTTTCAGTGATGACGGTCACTTTGTGTCTAAAATCCTCAGTCAAAGATCTAAGAATCTTCCTAACAATTTTAGGTTGATCATAGACTTCACCCAAATAATAAGCAGAATTAACAATATCATTCAGTTTAGCATAAAATTCATCAAAAGATTCATCATCTTTCATTCTAATGCTTTCAAATCTAGTAGTCAATTGCTGCAGCTTATTAATCTTAACTGCCTTTGTGCCTTCATGCACAGTTTGGAGGATATTCCAAGCAGTATGAGCAACCTCAACATTAGAGATTCTCTTAAATTCCTCCATAGAGACAGCATTAAAAATAGCATTCATAGCTTTGCTATTGAAAGCGGCTGTCTCTTTTTGAGAAGTTTGTCACTCACTCACAAGAGTAGTGGGCTTCTCCCATCCATATTCAACAGAGTTCCAGACTCTCTCATCAATAGATTTTAGGAATGCTTTCATCCTTACTTTCCAATAGGCATAGTTATTCCCATCAAAATGAGGTGGAACAACAAGAGAGTGTCCGTGTTCCATGACAACAGGGGTCAAAGATCATCTCTTAGATCAAAAGATCTAGAACAAAAGAGCTACCCGCTCTGATACCACTTGTCGATTTTTAGACCCCTTAAACCCAAACAGATTAACCTAGATAATTAAGCAAGTGATTAACTTAGGTAAATTAAACAGTTCTAGGTTAACACAAATATATCATATCATACAAAAGTGCGGAATAATAAAGAACACATGATATGATGACCCAGGAAACCAAACCGGTAAAAACCTGGGGAGGATCTAACCTAGCTATTTCAAGGTAAAACTGAATTCAATATGAAAGAATCGAAGTTTACACAATAGAGACTTAGACCACTAACATCCTTTTGCTACCTGCTTGTAGGAAACTTACTACCACGACCACGTGACAGCTCCGAGACCACGGACTCCTTCTTTCCTTGAATTCTCTGCAAAGCACAAGCGCACCTGCTTGTATATCTTGAAGCTCTTTGATTCTGCAACTGAACGATTACCAAGCTCTTGACATGAATCTTGAGTTTGAAAACCCTAAGTGTATGTGAAGGCAAACACCTCTAGATTAAACAATTAGATTCACAAACACAGCAATCAGAATACTAAAAACGTGGCTAGGGTTTTCCCTTTTATACTTAGGGCAAAACATAAAACCCTACACGTCTAACGAGCTTGGGCTGAGTTGGGAATTTTCGTAGAAAAACGATTTGCACGACTTTCGATCGGTCGAGTCTAATTCTCGATCGATCGAGCTAGGCAGATATGCACAATGACTTCTGCAGTAACTCCATTCCAACTTTACATAATGAGCACATACTTTGAGCAAGTCTAAACAAGAATAAAGAACATTTTGATCATGGTTTGCCAACATTACACGTTAAAGTTCTAATACATTAGTTCCTAATTCCTTAGAATCTAACAAATATGAATAAGCCAAGACAATCCCCTTCCAGACTTCCACCTTACGGCCTTGAAACCCAAGGTCTTTCCCAAATTGTAAAGCCTGCATTAGTGTATCCATCCAAATTCTTGTCAAATCTTTATGTGTTGGGTTATATAGACCCGATGGTTGATTTTACAATGAAAATCAAGTTATTCAAATTAGTCTGGCTATGCTAATCTATTAAGTGTGCATGTAACAGTTGGAACATATATGATATATCAAACATGGTATCACCAATCTCATAAAATAAATCACAAAGAGAAACAACTTTATGTGATAAAGTGGAAAACTTGAGAAAAACTATTCAAGGGAAAAACCATTCGGGAAAAACCTTTCCCAAAAAGATAATCACTATATTAAGATAAATTTTATAATTTAGTATAAAACCTTTATTCCTAGACTCAATAACTCGAAAATGAACTTATAGCAAAAATCTTTTACTGCTTTAGAACTTCTAAATTCTTCAATATATGGATGTCTTCACAGATGACACATTTGTGTTCAAAATGTTGGAAACCCACATTTAGGTATAGAATGCATTTAGTTAGTTAGTTGGTTAGTTAGTTACAACCTCAAGCATGTTAATCACATTTAACACACGTTGGAATTATTAATGCATATGGGGAACAATAGGACCATTAGGATAATGCCATGTGGACCAATAGGATATTTTTATGGTTCTATAAATACCTACCTGTAATCATATTTCCATCATTGAAGAATAAACCAATTGATTAGTTAGTGCATTTCCTTTCTCTCTCTCTTAATATTTCTCTATGGAGGTTGGCTACCTCGAATTAAGTCAATTTCCCTACAACTCGCATACATTCCCCTACAATTTTCATCCAATCTCATTAGGAATCACTAGGTTCCTAACATTAAATCGGAACCAACGGCCAACTCCATTAACTTCCTGAAACATTACTCCACAATTGCAGCACTAGGATAACATTGTGACTTCAACCTCAATTACTAATCTTGAAGAAAACCGTCTTCAGATCTACTTCTTGATTTCTGGAATGATGGTGAAATAAATAGAAAAAGGTAACAATATTTCTTGATCTATCGACATACATTCTCAATTGGTCAAGGATGGTATCAACTATGTAATAGCTATGTGTCAAGAATTCATAAACTCTTGTTTCTTTAAGTCAAACTTGGTTTCATCTTAGACTTGAAAATATACCTCATAACTCAACAAAAGTTACAATTTGTAATGGTTTGACAACACTAGACCTATTGGACCTGAGATCATGGAAAAGGTACAACACGCCGAAAGGATTTGGCCATCAATGTCCTGGATTATAACCCCACATCCTCCAAAGTTTGCTCTCTTCACATGAGTGGCATGAATATTGAATACTCAACTTCATATCTCCATGCCAAGGTGGTTCAAGATGAGGTGTTTGGCACTAATGGCCCATAATCTCCTTGTGCCCAAACATCCATAAAATTAGGGCTATAAATGAGCCGAGTTTTTTGAGTAGTGCATGTTCAAGCTTGGCTTGTCAGAAAAAATAAAAAGCTTGAGCTTGTGACAAGCCTAAAAATAGTGTTTGACCTTGAACTCGTAGAAAAGCCAAAAAGCTTGAGCTTGGCTTGGCTTCGCTTGATTAATTAGTCAAGCCAAATTCAAGCTTAATATCAAGCTCAAACTCGAGCTTAAGTCAAGTTTTTGAGCTTGACATTTAAAAAAATTACATTATTAAATGCTTAAATCTCTAAAATTAAGAAAGAAAAAAAATAGTTTACTCATTTTATCATACATCTAGTCCTACTTATGATTAGCCATTATTCAAATTAATAATTTACATAATTAAATTCATTCATTCATCATTCCTTGTCTACAGTTTCAGCGATTGTTCAAAATACAATTTTTACATTCACGTTAGATGGTGAAGGACTAGAAAAATACCCGTTTGTAACTATTATGAGTGAGAAAATACTAACATGTTTCATAACTTTACTTTAGATAATTGATAAAGAATGATCATATGCCTTTGGATTGTGGGTTGTTAAATTAAATGATTAAATTTATCATTTCCTAACAGTTTAATCTTTTTGAAGATTTGATAATTTATCGTGAAATCAAAACATAAAATTATGGGTTCAAACCTTGTCCTCATCTTACCTCTTATTTTAAAAAAATAGTCACTTAATAAGGGTAGTTTAGATTCACACGTGAAGGAAAAATATTAAATTAAATGATTAAACTTGATCCATATATAAGTGTGGCCACTAATGTTGATGCGGAGCTTTGCGAAATATTTAGTAATCTACCACTTTTTTGAAACTCGATCTTGTAGAAATTGAGTTTTCCATGATACCCGAGTTCATGGAACAATCCAATGGTTTAGTGCTAAACAGTTTCTCACAACTCCCTCGTGTGATATTCAGTTCCTCTCAGTCTCCGTCTCTCACTTCCCTCTCAGTGTCTAGCGTCTTCTTCTTCCTACCGTCTCTCTCTTTCATCAACTATAGAGGTTTTTGTCTTCCCAATTCAAATCAAAGTACGACCCTTCCGTGGCTGTTGTTGGCCAAATATACGATATATTTGTTTTATTTTATTATATTTCAGGTTAATGAATGTGAATTACTCTGTACTCATGTCTTTCTTCTTTTGTTCTCTTCTTCTCCCGTATGTCTTCTACGTTTTATTTTTGTGTTTTCTTTTATCATTGCTAAAATTTCGAAGCTTGAATTTTTACCATTAATAGGCTTAAATTTTTAAATTTAAAATTGATATTTGATATGAGTTTTAATTAGTTTGTGGGCTTGGGTGATGTAAGTGCTAGTTAAAGCTCTGTTTGCCTCAATGGCAAAATACCCAGAAAGGTTTTCAATGAAAAACGAATTTTAATCTGACTGTTTAAAGAAGAAAAAAGTAATTTATGATGTAATTTATGGTGTGGAGAGGCATATGTGTTTGTAAGAATTAAGAGTGAAAGGAAATGAAATTCCTTTTAAAATATACTCAAGAAAACCGAGTCTTGAATTCTTTGATATTTTCTTTGTTTTATGGGAAATTAATCAATATTTTTTTTGGGGACACTGTAGACAAAAAATTCAAAAAGGTGGGCTAAAATTAGAGAAAGTGGATGTTTGTAAGATGTGACAAATTAAATGGGATTAGGCTTTTTGTTTGTTATTAATCTTTGCATTTAGAGTTTTTGGAACTTGGAAGGAGCTATGGTTATTGTACAGTGAAGAAATTAGTATTAAATTAAAAAGACTTTACCCTTGTGGTGTTCATTCATTTTTTCAGTTGTAAATATTCTTACCTCTTTTTTGGTTGATGAGAAGTTCATGGGAAAGAAGATGCACAACAATGAGGACCAGATTAGTTTATGAGATAATGAATATGGGGCAATTTGGTCTTGCAACTGTCATGTCATGAACTCCCTAAATGGTGGGTTGCGAAGTGTGTAGAAGATAATAGATTAGGGGGGATAAGTGTGTATTCACTTCATTTAGGGGAGTTAGTATAATATGAAGTATAATTTAAAGGGGTAAAGTATAATTTCCTCCAATTTTCTTAGACCATAAACTTATAATTTTAAATTTTTTTTTTCTGTGATGTAGTAAGTTTTGGTGTTTGAATCTTAGAACTCACCTCTTCTTTCTTTTTCTTTTTTCTTTTTTTTTTTTTTGGTTGAGAACTTAGGTCTAAGTGTGGAACAATTTTAATTTAATTTAATTTTTTTGAATTAGTGTTTCTAAGTTGTACTGCCTCTTGGAACCCAAATAGCCCAATTTTCTAGAGCATAAGTAAAAAATAAATAAAATAAAATAAAATTTGAATGTGATGTGTAAGTTTTGGAGTTGGAAGTAAGTCTAAAGTGTGTAACAATTTTAATTTTTTTTTAATTAGGTTAGCAAATATGTGTGTGTTTGTTTCTCAAAAAAATAATTGGTAATTATCACACGTTGCTTAAAAGAGTATATTGGGTGTAGTATAACTTGTCCCAACCTTCCTTAAAAGTTACCATGGCTTTTGAGTAGGGGTGTCAATTCAGGTTTGCGTGTTGGGTTTGTGTCGTGTCGAGGTAGGGGTATTCGACTAAATGACTCAACCCTAATCCGACCCATTTAATAATCGTGTCATGATCCTTCAACCCTAACCCGACCTGTTAATAAGGCGAGTTGACTTGACCCAATCCATTTGACACACTTAATAAACAAGTCGTGTTGGGTTGACACAAATATAACACAACCCATTTTAACCTGCATAATATTATTGTGGGGATAGAGTCCCGACACTCTGTATCGGGCCTCTTAGAGCTTGAAACCCCAAAATCATGTATTGGGCCTCGAAGGGTTAAAGGCCCAAAACCACGCACTGGACCTCCAGCTATATCCGAGGCCGAGGTAAAGTCCGAGGAGAAGATAGATGAATATGTAGAACCCCAGAGCAGAATTTATCACATTTGGAGTAACTTAAGGCAGTCCGAGGAGAGATCCACACGTAGCCCTAGCCATGGAGATCAGCACTAGGACTGAAGGGGTGGAGATCCCCAAAAATACCTAAGGAAAGGCTGCTGCCATCGCATTAAATATGCCGCACCTACTCTCATGACTGCATTTATGTGGAGAAGACCCCTGAACAGTGTAACCTTGGCCATTGCAACTCAGAGAAGGCCAAAGAAAGTGCATGATAGGACGTGCACTCAAGTAAAGGCTTAGATAAATGACAAGTGTAGGGTGAGGATGATGGGAAAAGAACTATATAATGTGTAGGAATCTCTCCTTAGTGGGGGGAGAAAGGAGACCAAGTGTAATCTGTATCTAAAATAGGAACAGTAAGTGTAGAAATTGATCTTCTCGAATCCTTATTGAGAACGAGTTTATTGAATTCAAATTTGTTGTCTTTCCTCTCTGGTGACCTTGACTTATTGTATTAACTGTTTAAATCAATCTAGCCCAGCTTTCGTATCCCACTCTCTAAAAATTCATTGTTTAAGGACCATTTGGGCTGGTCTGCTAAATTCGTGTCCTTACAATTATATATAACATCCATCTAGAAATAATTTTTTTTACATCCCAAAAGTAATGCATACACTTCAATTTTTTATCCCACATTCTTGTAATCTTTAAAAGCAATACCCATCAGATCTAGTTTATAAACTATCTCAATAAGCTCACTTGCTAGATCTAGTTTATAAACTATCTCAATAAACTTACTTGCTAGATATGCAGATGGTGTCCAGCACTAATACAAACAAAAAAAAAAAAAAAAAACACAGCACAAGACAAAAGGTACAACCGTGGCCTTAATCAACAATTAATATATCTCATATATTAATAACGACACATGAGTTCAAAGTTTATAGAACAAAAACATTATGCAGAAAAAATAAACACATGAGAGAGAGAGAGAGAGAGAGAGAGAGAGAGAGAGCAATAACTGGTTTGAGATTTTGAGTTTGAGAATTGGGCGTGAAATTATAAGATAGTAAAGTGAGTAGTACAGCTGAAATTAAAAAAAAAAATTAAATATTTATAAGAAGGTTTAGAGATTTAGGGTTTTTAGGGTTTAGAAATCTAGAGTTTGTAAAGTTTCAATTTCCAATTATATTCCTTGTAAGTTTTTGTAATTACTCAATTTCAATTTCCAATATATATTTATTTGTTATACAAATTAAACAAGTTGTGTTAAGTGGGTCATTTTGGATTGACACAAATAAATTGGTGTGTCAAATGTGTCTATTATGGGTTACGTGAGTTGACCCACCTATGACACGTTTCTTATCGTGTCGCTTTCGGGTTGGCTTGTTTATGACTCAAACCCATTAAGGCCCAACCCTAACCCGGGAAAACCTGTGTCGAGTTTGTGTCGTTCACTGGTTGGGTCAAGCATTGATAGCCTTACTTTTGAGTGGAGTTTGTGGTATACTTTTGTGTTAAAACCATTTTCCCTCTCCCGTGTGTGTGTGTATTTGTTTGTTTCTCAAAAAAAATTAAAAAAAAAAAAACTTGTATGAGACAAGTGTTGATAAAAAAATAAATATGTTTTTAAAGAACTAGAGCAAAATACTCTATTTCAAATAATTTATAAATTTATTTATTTGCCCGAATTCTACTATTAGTTGAAGGAGTGTTTTTAAGTACATGTGATTGGTACCCATAACCTTGTACTTCAACTCATTGGCATTTCTGGGTGTGTCTATGACATCCAAAGTTTGAATCTTCCTCCCATATTTTGTAACTATTATACATAAAAAAAAATAAAAAAAGTACATGGATTGGTTTGTATTTTTAAAGGTAGCTTACTTATTTAAAAAAGAACACGTGATTAGTAATTTTAAAGGTAGCTTTTCTTGTTTCATAAAAAAAGAAAAAAAAGGTAGCTTATCTTTAAAAAAGGTGGCCATGAAATATTTATAGTTTAAAGATTATATAATTTATTTATTTGCTCACATTTTACTATTTTAGAAAACAAGTGGTATTAAGTACACGTAATTGGTCTTTTCAGGAGCTCGTAAAAGTTAATCGAGCTCAACCCTGACCGAAGTGTCCGAGTAAAAATCACTACCTCCAAATTTAAGGCTCTATTTCGCACTGAGTTTAAAGGTATTAGATGATTGTTTCAATTGCATTTCTTTCTTTTCAACTGCAGGTTGATTGTTTGCAAAATGAAACTAAAAGATTAGCTTTTTGTTTGTTTTGATTTTTGCCATTTTTTGTTTTGTTTTTCTTTTACGATATTACAAATTTTATTATATCATGTCTTAAGTAATTTATTTAATATACTATTAACGTAACACCAATTATATATATATATATATATATATATATATTTTACATCATCCAATTTATGTTAGTTGGTAAGCCATTTATAACAAAAATTGCAATCCTTTTCTTATTGATATTTTTGGGTGTTTGGGAGAATGAGAGTTCTGTACTGTTTTGTTTTGGGTTCTTTTTATTTAGGGACAGCCCCACTAAAAAAAAAAAACTAAGTAGTATATACTAATTTATTTAAATTTGAAACTTTTTGTTAAAAAGAAAAAAAAAATCTAAAAGCTCGAAAATGTGTGTAAACACACGAGTTGTTTAGACACCCAAATTAAAATTACAGCTCGATTGATTTTACTCTAACTTAAACCAAGTGCGGAATAAGAGTAAATGAAGAGAAATAAAATGATAACTACTCTAGTGCATAAACATAAATAATAAACAATAAAAATAAAGCACAAGAGTAAGGGAAGAGAGATGCAACTACAAGATAACACTGCGATGTGTTATTGAAGAGAAAACCGAAGAACTCAGCGAAAAACCTCTTCACCGCCCTCCAAGTGGTAAATCGATCTACTAGAGAATAAAGTTGGAGTACACAAATAATAAAAAGATCCTCCAAGCCTAGTCTACCCAATGTACTTAAGTCTTCCAAACTCCTACTACCAACAAATTTAACGAAGCCTAGTCTTCTCTAGCTCTCCGGATCACGCAATACACCTGATTGCATCTGCCAAGCCTCATTGGCTTCTTTTGGCAAATCCCCAAAGCTTCCCAAGCTCTCCTCTCAAGGTATGGCAATGGGAGAGAGAACGAGAAGAGGTTAAAATGATTTCTCACTAAAGATGAGTAGAGCTCTCTCAAAAGATGGGTATGTATGTTGTAGAAAACCAATCTAGGGTTTTTATCTCTAAATTGCCTCCTTTCAATTTTTGTAAGTAATGAGGGTATATATAGTATGAGTGAAGGGTAAGAAAGTCACACTTAAAAATCCTCCAGGCAGAACATTTCGCGGGTATCTCGCGAGAATGCCTTACCTGCGAGACACTCGCGAAATCCTCCAGGCTGGCATGACTCTTCAGCTTCCAAAATGTGCTTCTCACGTGGCTATTTCACGAGTAAGCTTCTAGCGAGACACTCAAATCCACTGATTCTTCATTTTATGCTCGATTCTTCACCAACTTAATACTAAACCCAATACAATAAAATCCCACAAAATACAAGGAAAAAAAATTAAAGCAATTACAACACTTTTTGTCATGGAATAAAGCCAACATAAAACATAGTTGTAAATCACAACTTTACAAAATCATACATGACCCCGTCCAAAAAAAAAAAAAAGTGAGCCTCAAAATTTAAAGTTAACCCAAAAAATTCAAATATTCAAATCCATATTTGTGATTAGCAACCCCTTCTAAACAAAGCAACAAAAAAATAAAATCCACTATTACTAATAAAATATAAACAAATCCCAGATAAGAAAATCTTCGCTAAGAAAAAAGCAAATAACTTGTGCATTCTAAAAGCATTCTCATCAAAGGTGTTAAAAATGCTAAATGCTATTTTTTAGCATTTTTAACACCTCAAATCATAAAAAACTCATCTTTATCAAGGGTGTCTAATTTTAAAAAATTTAGCAACTTGCTACAGTGAGGTTTTATTACTAAGAGCATCCACAGCAGTGGAGCTAAATTTTTAGCAATTTAGCTCCACCAAAAGTTACTTTATCTATTTTAACTACACACGTGCTGCAGCAGTGGATCTATTTTAACTTTCAACACAATAAAATAATATAAACATCACAATAAAATAATATATTTTCTATAATAAAATAATATATCTCATTACCCAAAAAATATACACCACACCAACACTTAACCACCTCTACCATCAGCCACAACCACAGCCACAGCCACAGCCACAACCACAACCACCGCCACCACCACCAGTAGCTCACAGCAGAAAAAAAAAAAAAAAAAAAAAAGTAGCAAATATCGGCGACAAGTAGTCCACAGCAGAAAAAAAAAAAAGAAAGAAAAAAGAAAAAGAGAGAACAAATCGGCGACCACAGCAGAAAAAAAGAAAAAAAAGAAAAAGAGAGAACAAATCGGCGACCACAGTAGGAAAAAAAAAAGAGAGAGAGAGAACTGATCGGCGACGTGGATTGGCAGCTTGGGGCTTGGGTCGTCTTGGGCCGGTGATGTTGAGGTCGGTGGAGGGTGGGACGGAGACGTGGATCGGCGACTTAGGGCTTGGGTCGGCTTAGGCCGGTGACGTTGAGGCCAGCGGAGGCGTGGGACGGCGACGAAGCAGAGAGTGGATGGGGGAGAGAAAAACAATGAGAAGGAAGAAGGAAGAAGAAGAGAAGCCAGAGAGAGAGAGAGAGAGAGAAAAAGAAGAAAGAGAAATATTTTTTAAATCAAATAGGAGAGAGAAAGTTAATAAAATAACATTTTTTATTTTTAGCTCTCATAAACAGTGCACATTTATATATAGATGTGCACTGTTCATGTGGAGCTAAAAAATAAAGATATAGCTCCACTGTTGGAACTGAATTTTTGTGCTTGAGGAGCTATATTGCTATATATTATAGCAATATAGCAATATAAGAGCACTATTGTGAGTGCTCTAACACCTCACTTTAGCAAGACGCTACTATTTTTTATTATTTTCTGTCTTTCCTTTTCACACTCTCTCTCTCGTGCTTTCCATCCCCCCCCCCCCTCTCTCTCTCTCTCTCTCAAGCGAGCCCTCCATAGCTCGCCAAAACATGCCTCAATTCTCCAAACCCACATTCTCTTTCCTCCTCATCATCATCGTCGTTATTTCCATCCCCACTGTTCGATCCGAATACGGTTCCTGCATCATCCGATTACCTTCCAAAGACTCCACCAGTGCCGCCGATCTCTGCACTAACAGCAACAACAGACCTGTACCCGAACCCATATCCTGCTCCATCAAGTGTTTCTGGGCCGTTCCAGTATGCGGTGTCGATGGCGTGACTTACTAGTGTGGCTGCGCCGACGCACTTTGCGTCGGTGTCAAGGTCGCCAGGTTGGGGTTCTGTGAGATCGGTGGGCTTCTGGGTTCTCTATGCCTTTCGGACTTTTCTGATAGCTAAATTGATTGATTTGGTGAGCCATTTTTTTTCATTTCTTTTATTCAAAATGAATTGAGAATATGTGTGTAAAGATTGACTAATTTCGGTGGATGTGGTTCGTGATTTTGTGATTTGATTAGTGTGTTGTAAAATGATATAGTATAATAGATAAAGAAACTTTAAGATGGTAAAATGAAATTTTTTGAAGAAACCGGATGTGAATGCTTTAAACACGGAAAAAGAAAGCAACACACGTATTCTTTGACCCTATCCCCAACACACTTTTTGATCAGCAAATTTGGACGCTTTCGCCTTCTTCTTCTCTCTTGAGTTTTCTTCTCTCATGATTGTTTTTATTGACCGAGCTTATTCCTCACCTCTGCCACCACCATTTCCTCTTCAGCAAAAGAGTCCTTCGACTGCCACTTCCCCAACAACATTTCCAATCTTTCATCCTCCTATGATAGAACCAATCTATAATTGCCGATGCTTTCCAGAGTAGGACTTTGGGTAACAAATTGAACTTCCATTTGGGTAGGTAACATAGAGAGAGAAAGAAAGATGCATCTATTTCTGTCAAAGATGATCACTCACCGGTTCAAGCATCATTACTTGGTAAAGCTTGAACTCGAAAGAATGAAAAGGAAATGGTCTCAGCATAACAAAAAAAGAAGCTGTGAGTCTTACAATCAAACCCAGTTCAGAGATTGGTTGTGGGCCCTGTATGGTGTGGAAGGAGATATTGATTGCTCTCTCTAGCATTTTCTGCTCTAGAGGTAAATTTGATATTGGATTTTTCTTGTGTTTGGACTTTGGATTGAGGTTTTTTCATGTGTGTCTTTGATTGCTTATGTTTACTATTGCTCTTTTTTGTTAACCAAGCTCATTCTCCACCTCTACCCATAGATGTCTCAAGTTGTGGTTGAATGATACAAGCTTGATAAATAGCTAATTTTTTAGCATGAAGTGTTTGAAGATGAGTTATAGATATATGAGATTTGAAGAGAGACAAGAGAGGGGATGGCATAAAGATATAGTTTGTGTGATTTTTACAAAACTCTAAAGTTTTGATCTTTTTTTAATGTATTTTTTGTTTTGAGGTGGTTTAAATAGTGTTTTTTTTTTTTTTTTTTTTTGATAATGGTTTAAAGAGGTCTAACCGAGGGTATTTTATGTTGTTAGATAATAAAGTGATAAGTCAAAATAAACCTAGCCACAAAAGGGTTTATAGTTTACTATAATTTCTATAAAGTAATTAAACCAAAATATTTAAATGTAAACAAAATCAATCCAGTGATATTCAATAGAAAATAAAAGTCAAGATTACCGTGATGTCCTTGACTATGTATATGAGGTAACTTGTATGGCATAAACACAACACAAGGAAAAAAAGGGGGAAATAATTAAATGTTCAAGAGAGAGAGAGATTGTTAATGACAAAGCCGCGGAGAAAAACAATCAAGATTTTCATTATCAAGTTCCATTTGTTGATTATTCTAAAGAAAAGAAGATGGTTCCATTCGTAGATGCCTTGATGGCATAAACAAAACTCAGGAGGATAATGGTTGTACACGATTTTTTTTTTTTTTTTTTTTTTGATATGTTGCAGCACACTATTTAAAAAGGATTATTTGAATTTTATTTGTTGAAGTTGTTATGTAGATTAGAGAATAACTATTAGTTAAGGATTTTTTAATAAGGAATAATTATTTTTTATTTTAAATAATAATTATTTATCAAGAAAAAAAAAAGATTCTTTGTAATAAAAAAGCAACTCTACAAGGGTTGGTTATTCGTAAAGTATAATTATTGTTATTTCATTAGAGGTTCTATTATACCAAACGGTACTAATTGTGTTTACAAAGAGCTTCCTTAACCTCTCAGTTACCCTCGCTCCCTTATAGTATATAATAAACGGTAGTGTAGGGAAGCAAAAGATAATAACTTGATAATTATTAAGATAAATTTTACGTACCTACCCCCACACTGGAATGGCACAATAATTATAATCTCCCACAGAAATATACCAACAGTAAATCCCATCATCATTATAAACATAGTGCTACATTAATAAATAAGAAACCAGTAATTTATCCAACAAAAAAAAAAAAAAAGAAAAAACAAACCGAAGATTGTACCTTTATCTTCAATATAAATGGGCCTTACATATATTAGAACATGAACAGACTTTGATCCTATTCAAGTCCTTTATTTTATTTATTTATTTATTGTTGGACAGGTCCTTTATTCTTTATGCAGATACTTATTTTGTCACCCCATTTATATTGGTATTGGGTCTATAAGCACTGATGCAACACGATCTTTCATCTCTTTTCCAACGTGAGTGTATGAATCCCCTTCCTTGTAAATGATATTTAATGATCGTGTAAGATTAAGACAACGCATAAGTAGAGGCATGGGAACAACAGTAGGTCTTATAAACTCCTCATTAGTGTCCTTCCATGCATTAGCAACTTGCCTATTGAATTCATCATGGACTACTTGCTCTGAGACACCATGTTGCTTCATGTAGCATTCGACTGCTGAGGGAGCATGCCCTCTCTCTTGCTCAAACTACATACAAAGTTTTTCAAAAGGGTAAGTAGAAAGTTGGAAACACATATGAAATAGACCTCTCACACTAGCTTGTGAAACTTGATAAGATTTTTTGATCGCATACCTTATGTGACTTCATGTCATCCATGAGTCTACCAATTACGGATGAAGCTGTAATAATCTTGGGGTTGCTGAAGGCCCAATCAAATGCCTCTTTTGTAACGATGTCACCCATGCCAACAAAAGAGATAATTGTGAGCATAGGTAAACCAGAGCTTTTAAGTGCAACATGCATATACTCCTCCATCGTTGGGATGTAATTTTGGTAGAGCCATTTGGCTTCATCAAAGTAGGCCCGAACCAAATGTTTCATCTAAGGTTTAAAAAACATGAATGAAATAAGTACGTAGCATGAAAAAGTAGACAAAAAAACATGAAAAGTTAAGTTGCTTGACGCTTACAGCATCTTTTGCATAGCTAACACGGTATGATCTTTCTTTTTTGGCCAACTCATTTTCAATTGCTTCGAATACATCAAAGAGTGCACGGCAACATATTTGCATGTATTCTGGAAGTTGATCTATGCAGCTAATATCCCACCTGAAAATATCATGTACCAATTACAAAAGTTAGATTGACATTATACATCATAGTCTTAACATATATATTAATTAATTCAATTTATGAACCTCTCAATTGCTTCTGTGAAGGGTTCGAGTTCTTCAAGTGTGCCATAAGCATCATATATATCGTCTAGAATAGATGTCATGGAAATAGCTTTGGTTAGTATTTTTCTTGCAAGTGAATATTGGGGCTCAAAGTAGACTGAGACTATCCAAAAGTAGCATTCGACAATCCTATCTCTTGCAAAAGGTAGCTTCGTTGCAAAATCTAAATCTTTCCACCACCTACAATTTGAATATAATAATTAATATTAATTGATTGTAAGTAACCAAATATTTATAGCAAAATGCTAGGGTTGCTATAAATTTTACTACAAAAAACTAATAAATTGTTGTATCAAGAATATGATTACTACTATATTCCACTTCAACAATCTAATAAATGAATTTTAAATTAATACTTTGGATAAATTACAACTTACACACACACCTATGTTTTGGCTGAAATTTAAGTTGTTTATCTGTGTTTTGAAATTTGACACTTTACCCACCTGAGATTAATTCAGTTAGATTTTCTTAACAACTTCTTTTAGAAACATGGCTAAATATGTGATTTTGCTTCACTTTTATGTTTCTTTCCTCCAAAACCACAAAAAACATAAAAATACAAGATCAAATAATATAAAAAAAAATCTCGTGGAACACTTACATTATGGGATTTCAAACCATAAGTAAGCAACTTAAATTTTTAATCAAACCTCAATTGGGTAAAGTGTCAAATTTTAAACCACAAGTAGGTAATTTAAATTTATACCAAACTACAAGTAGGTAAATTGTAATTTGACCTATTTTTTATTATTATTTGTAATACGTTATTTTGCAAGGTTTATATAGTAAAATCTGTAGTATTCTCTTCATTATTTCCAAAAATATTCGTACTTTGTCTTTTTGGATCATGGTTTTAGAACTATTTACCTTGAGATATAACTAAGTTCCTCTTTGTGCAATGACTGCACTAGATTGAAATCTAATATTGAAAGCTTGAGCAAAACTTTGCTATGTGAAGCATCTTGCTCATAGAAAGAAATATATCGCCGAGCCTCTAGCCGTGGTATGCCCTTGTGCAAGGGCTGCTTTAGGGCACAAGTTATTTGTGCTGCTAACGGATTGCCTATAAGGGATGCTGTGGACTTAAGGTGAGTGGTAGTGAACTCAAGGGCCTCATCAAGAATGTCTTCTCCATGCATCCTCAGATGTGTAGCTTCATAGAAGGCTAGCATGCCTTCAATGTTACCGGTCAAGCTTTCCTTGAATCGACCATCTTCGTCTTTGAACTTTTTGAAAACATCTGTTTAGCAAAAACCAAACTTGTTTTATAGAAAAAACGTCGCTAACTTACTATTACATGAAGAAATTAATCATACTCAGGTCTTACCACATGAAACCTTAAATCCTTCTTGGCGTAGCAGTCGAAAACTGAGGGAAACTTTGTAGAGATCATTAACATCAATTTTGTCGTTAAAAGTCGTGTATAGATGTTCTAGAGCTTCTTGGATTTCTCTTTCAAAGTGGTAAGCGATGCCGAGACGCTGGAGTGCATCAATTAAGCCCAGCTGTTGCGAAAGATGACCTGTGGCAAAGAGCTCATTTCTCACCTCATCTTTCAGCTCTTCAACTTCACGTACTTTACGGAAATGAATATCCTACACCATGAGTTGCATGAACAAAAAATTATATTGTAACAAAAAATGCTAAAAATATTATAAATTTTACTACGTAATTTTCATAAACTGGGATAGCAAATAATCTTGTTACCTTGTCCTCAGAAGTATAGTTGATAAAACGGTCACCCCAAATGCTTGGATGAAAATTTGCTGTCCGGCGAACAACCTCTGATTTGGCATTTTGGGGTGGAGCCCCTGCTGCCCCAGAGACTTGGATAGACATATTTTTTCTAAGTTCAAGGAGGAGTCTAAGTTTTGAATGGTATGATGGGATTTGTTCTCTGTGAACTTCTTGAGCGCGATGTAGAAAGCCTTCAAGGCCACGGTATTTATAATATAAAGCGAGGGAGAGAAAGCAGGTAGGTGAGTGAGCTTTACGAAATAGAGTAGAAAAGTCAGTAAAGTACAACTTTTTTGTGCGCATCCCTTAAGGCCCAAAGTAGTTCAGCTAGGAAACTCGACCATGAGGCCAAACTCGTGCAAATTCTATGACATTAAATAAACTCGTGCTTTCTATGAAATTAAATAAACTCATGCACGAGGCCACGTGCTGGGAAGGGTGTTAATTAGTAGAAAAGTCAGTAAAGTACAACTTTTTTATGCTCATCCCTTAAGGCCCAAAGTAGTTCAGCTAGGAAACTCGACCATGAGGCCCAACTCGTGCATTAATGATTCTATGACATTAAATAAACTCGTGCTTTCTATGAAATTAAATAAAGTCATGCACGAGGCCACGTGCTGGGAAGGGTGTTGATTATTCTTCAGGCAAGGCAGGGCAGGGCCGGCTTCTATAGGTAATGCAATTGAAACAATCGCTTAAAGCCCTCAAATAAAAGAAGAGTCCTACTTGTAAAAAAAAAAATTATATATACAGTATATTTATCTATATATCTTAATTAAAAAAATTTTAAGCACTTTTTTTGTCAATAAAATGCATTAAAAATGTCTCATTGTATCCTAAAATCCTAAAAATTATAAATAAAAAAAACAACAATAGTCAAACTTCAGCTAATAAAATTAAATTTTAGAAGACAAATTTATTAACTCATTCTTGAAATATGCTAAAATCAAAATTAATACAAGACAAACTCATTAATAATACAACGTAATTATCTTGAAATATGCTAAAACAGAGATTAAAATTTTCAAAAACAAAAGAAAAATCCCTCCACTCTATCTCTCTGCCTCTCCATCTATATTCTTACCTTCCTTTTCTTCAACTTCATCTTGATTCTTGATTTTTTTTTTCCTTAAACTCAGTCAGTTAGTCTAGCTTGAATTTTTTCTACCAAAGGTAATCTTCTTCAGCTCTTCCCCTCTTTGTCTTTCCGAAAAAAAAGACTCAGAGTCTTCTATTTATTTAACTTAAATTATATATTTTTTTAGTTGATTTCATTGATGGGAGTCCCATCATGGGACACATATTTTTTGCTAGGACCCTTTTCAGCTTAGGACATGTTTTTTGCTTTAAAACTTAGCCATAGGATGATAGTACAGGCCCTGCTAGCTTGCTCACATGAGTCACATCTGCACTGCACAGGCTGCACAGTGCACAATTTGTGGTCAACATTTACGCCCCGTTGACAGGGTTGTGATGTCCCCTTTTAGGACTAGAACCTCCTTTTCATCCCTTTTCTTAACGAAAGCTCCTTTGGAACCTAAAGGTGCACTCCCTTGCTAAGGAGCTTCCTTTTTGGATCCTCAATAGTATACTCCCTTGCTAAGGAGCTATCAAATGTGCACTGTCCCCTTTTCTGGGACCGTCTCTTGCTAAGGATTAGTCGCAATATAATTGTCCCTTGCTAAGGACTAAATACAATACTGAGCTTTTAATCACAACTTGCCATGGGTTTTCAAAACACATTCAATATGCTCACAAAAATAATCCATTCATAATTCTCAAAAATCTAAAGATATATTCATGCATACAAGTTTAAATAAATTCAGGTCGTTCCACAAGTTTTTCATAAAACATATAATCAATGTGCACATCAAACATTTATAAAATATCAATTTATATATAAAATACCAACATATTTATTTGATATAAAATAGTTTAATAATCAACACTGTCTTGGGAAAACAACCAAAATTAGTAAACACCACTTACCTCTTAGTTGCAGAAATATGAAACCAACCTCCCTTGAATCACAACAAATCAGTAGAATTAAAATCTAGCAAAACCAAAGATAGGTCCATCAATACACAATTTCCCACTTAAAATCAGTTTTCACACTTAAATAGTTTAACCTATCATCATTAAAGCCTACGCAAGTGTCTAGTTTCTTTGAAATACATTTCAGCTTTGTTAGTGGGCTTGGCTGTTGAGTTCATGGCCACCACTACTTAGGATTGCAGTTATTAAATCGATAAATGGGATCATTGAAATGCCCCGTTTGATACCTGAACTTGTCAATCAGGTTTCCAAAATTTTCACAACTATTCTAATTATAGTGTCTGCCTATATCTGTCACCATAAATCCCTTGATGCCACAAAACATAAGATATTGCTAGTAAATTTTCTAAACAATGGCAATGCGTGGATGGCAAATTGGTTAACTTAAATAACATATAATTTTTTATTCCTACGTTATAAGGGCTAACAAGATATTCTAGGCTTGAAAAGTATTGCTGCCTTCTACAATAATTTAGAGCTGATTACACGTCACTAGAAGGATGAGAAGAAGGTAAATATCAACCATAAAGCAACCTTTTCCCTTTCATGTGGTGACAAACTTGAATTGACAAGGTCCAAGCCTATCACTCTATTAGGTACAATTTCAAAGCCTATGGAGTACCCTTTCCAGACATACAACCATATTAACCATTCCTAATCTAATATAATAACAATTATAGAAGCCCTTTTCATATTAATATAATGATAGTCTAGGTTCATGACAATTGCTTGCTATTGAATATTCAAACTTCATAAATTTAGAGCATGAGAAAATCATACCTGCAAGTTTCCATGCACAATTGCGTAGAAGAAAAGAAAACCCTTAATCCTATGTTGCGACTGAAATAAAATGAACCTTCTTATGTATATACACGTTTAACTTAAGAGGTAAAAGGCTAGAGTTTTTAAAAGCTTATCAAGGCCCATATATTTATTTATGCCACCTCACTTGGGCTTCATATACCATAGTATTTATCATATTTTTAATATCTTAGGCCCAAATCAATTAAATCCATTTAATTATAGACCTCTTTTTTAATTTACGTATAAGAATTAAATTGGCATCAAAATTATGGGGTGTTACACAGTCAGTCCAGCTTGAATTTTTTCTACCAGAGGTAATCTTCTTCAGCTCCTCCCCTCTCTGTCTTTTGGAAAATGAAGACTCAGAGTCTTTTATTTATTTAACTTAAATTATATATTTTTTTTAGTTTATTTCATTGATGGGAGTCCCATCATGGGACACATATTTTTTGCTAGGACTTTTTTATACTTAGGACACGTTTTTTGCTTTAGAACTTAGCTATAAGATGATGGTAGAGGCCCTACTGGCCTACTCACATGAGTCACATCTACATTGCACAGTATCAATTAGTATTTTTTTCCCTACTCACCTTGCTTCTCTCTAGTCTCCATCTTGATTCTATTTTTATAGCATTCTTCGTAGTTGGCTAGCTACTCTTCTTTGATCTTCATTCAGGTTTGCTTCTATTGGCTCTTCCTTTCTTTTTATTCTACTTGCTACAAGTTAGTTTTTTTTTTTCTTTTTTTGACTCATTGCCGAGTTTCACTGATTTGGGTTTCTTTCTTTATTTTGTTAAGGAATTGGAACTAAACACTCTCTAGTCATAGTCACCACCCAGAACTAAACAAGTTGTACACGTTTATGGTTGGGAAGCATTCCACCTTTTTCTATGCTATGAGTTATCTTGTCAATATGCAGGAGTTATCAGAAGTCAGAACCCATGTGAATTGCAGACTCTAGGTACACGTTTACATCAAGACTATAGTTCACATGTTTACATAAAGCATTTTATTTTAGAGTCAGCTTCTCTAAATTTTTGCAATGTTTAGAAAATGAACAGTGACATTTAACTTTTACCTACTTATTTTTTAAATACACTTTCTAGCAGATTCTCTATCCCATTCTCTATCTTATTTAAATATTATTTCTTCATTCATTCTTTATTCTTTTTTTATCATCATTTATTCTTTCTATATTCATTCTCAACAATTATCTATAAAGCCCGAGATGAATGGTAAGGAGTCCGAATGTGACTTGGGGGAACCTAGGAATGTTGCCGAGGATAATACCACCTTGGATAATGAAAGTTGGGATAAGCCTTGGAGCTCTGCCGATCAGGAAAGCATCCCAGAAGGTTCTACCGGCCTAGGCGGATGAAGCGGATACGTGCACCAAGAAAATATCCTAAAATATCAAGGAAGAAGGCTGCCAACCCCGCATTGAATGATTCTGCAACTAACTCCCTGGCCACATTTATGTGGAGAAGACACCTGAACAGTGACTCCCAGCCTTACATCCACTATACCAAGGTTTCTAGAAAAAGGAGATGGGACAAGTATCTCCCAACACCACTACAATGACACGTGGAAGGCTCAAAGAAGATAGAGAAGGACTATAAAAGGAAAGAGAGACTTAAGAGCAAGGGGTGGAAAAATAGGAAAGAAAAAGGGACTAGTACAAAAAAAGAGACTTTAAATAATGAAGTGAAGATCCTCGGATTGGGGCCGAGACTAATTTCCTGTATTCAAATTCTTTGTGAAATTTCTCTTGTGATCTTAGCTTCTCATGCTGACTACCTAACCCAATCTAACCCAGTTTTCCCTTCCCACTATCTAACAATTCTTTGTTTCGGGCCCTTTGGGCTGGTCCATGCGCTTTTGAGTTGGTACGCCAAATTCGTGTCCTTACAATTGGCGCCGTCTGTGGGAAAACTGAGTGATTAGAGTGTTAGATTGTCAATCATGGTAGGTTCAAGTCCACAACAACTGGAGTCGTTGGGGTCGCACCGGCAGGGGCATCCTCATGAAGGTCGTGAGGGCAGTGTGCATACCACCCATATGGGCGAGAGTCACTCCAAGGGTGATAGCCACTGTGGGAAAACTGAGTGATTAGAGTGTTAGATTGTCAATCATGGTAGGTTCAAGTCCACAACAACTGGAGTCGTTGGGGTCGCACCGGCAGGGGCATCCTCATGAAGGTCGTGAGGGCAGTGTGCATACCACCCATATGGGCGAGAGTCACTCCAAGGGTGATAGCCACATCTCTCATGAGGAGCACGCCAAATCCATGCAGAAGGAGATCGACCACTTGAAGAGAAAGTTGCGCCGCAAGCGAAGGAGGAGAAGCCCCTTGACATCTGATCTGTCTTCTGACAGTGAGAAGGATGCGAACTACAGGTGCAAATCAAGGACAACGCCCAGTGAAACTTACTCGTGTGAAGAGGACTATCGTCGTGAATGCAAGAATAGGGAGTCAGCCTCAAGAGGCCTAGGGAGCGACGCAATGAGCAAAGCGCTTGACAGGATCTCTATGTCCCCCTTTTCGAGCAGGATCGAGAACGCGACACTTCCTCGGCAGTTTACGCAGCCCACGTTCACAGTGTATAACGGCCGCACCGACCCCGTTAAACATGTCAGTCATTTCAATCAGAGAATGGTTGTACACACCAAGAACAAGGCCCTAATGTGCAAAGTGTTTCCGTCTAGGTTGGGCCCTGTGGCGATGAGGTGGTTTAATGGTCTAGGGGTAAGCTCGGTTGGGTCTTTCAAGGAGCTCACACAAGCGTTTGGATCCCGTTTCATCATGTGCAGTTGAGTTCCTCGGCCTTTGGACTCTTTGCTTTCCCTGTCCATACAAGAGGGAGAAACTTTGAAGACATATTCAGACAGGTACTGGGAAATGTTCAATGAGATTGATGGAGATTTTGACGACGTGGTAGTATGAATGTTCAAGGTCGGCTTGCCAGTTGAGCATGGCTTGAGGAGGTCATTAACCAGGAAACCAGTCACGAGTATACGCCAGCTCATGGATAGGATCGATAAATACAAAAGTGTTGAAGAAGACCAGCAGTAGAGAAAGAGCAAGGGTAAGGTTATCTCTCAAGAAAGGAAGGATTTCAGGTCGGACCACTACAACAATAGTCAGCCTCGAAGGGATTTTGGAGGGTAGGCCGAAGCTCTAGCTACCCAAGCTGTTAACACCCTATTCCGGGAATCGGTACATCAAATCCTAGAAAAAATAAAGAGCGAACCATATTTCAGATGGCTGAGCAAGATGATTAGGGATGCTGCAAAATGCAATCAAAGTCTGCACTGCCAGTACCACTGAGAGAGGGGGCATACGACCGAGGAGTGCAGAACCTTGTGGAGTTACCTTCAGCAATTGATCTGGGAGAGCAAGTTGAAGCAATTCTTGAATCAGCCGAACGAGCAAAGAGGCCAGACAGGTTTGGCGGCTCAAAGCAGTAATTCCTCGAGAGCCCCCCTAGGAACCATCCATGTCATCCTCACCGCTCCAGGAAGAACAGGATCATGCCCCTCCAGGGTAATGGCGGTGGCTGGGCCGTATATCGGAGACTCTGGTCATGAGTTGAAAAGGGCCAAGATAGGGGCTTACCCAGTTCTGAGTTTCTCGGACGAGGACAAGGCCAGAACCATTCAACCCTACGATGACGCCCTAATTATAACTCTCAGGATAGGAGGCTATGATGTGAAGAGGGTACTGGTCGACCAAGGCAGTGGGGCTGAGATTATGTACCCAGACATGTACAAAGGGCTTAACCTCAGGCAGGAGGACCTGACCAGCTATGACTCACCTCTGGTCAGCTTCGACGAGAAAGTAGTTGTCCCAAAGGGGCAAATCAAATTGCCAGTCTAGGCCGGCTCGAGGGTGGTGGAAGTGGATTTCATAGTGATGGAGGCATTCTCACCATACACGGCCATTATGGCGTAACCTTGGCTTCATGCCCTGGGGTCCGTTTCGTCTACCCTCCACCTCAAGGTTAAATTCCCGTCTAGAGATTGGGTTAAGGAGCTGATTAGAAGTCAAGTGGCAGCTAGGCAGTGTCTGATGGCCACGATCACACACCAACCTGGATTAAAGTCCTCGGCCACGGCCGATAAAGAATTTTAGCAATTAAAGTCCTCAACCTCAACATTTGCTGGTGAAGCCGAGGAAGCAAGATGTGAGAAGTTGGAGAAGATTCTAGTCGACGAGGATCCTGAGAAATTTTTCCAAGTTGGCACTCAATTGACTCCTCAGGAAAGGGAAGAGTTGGTGCGATTTCTGAGGCAGAACGTTGACGTGTTTGCTTGGAATACTTATGAAGCCCCAAGGGTGGATCCGTCATCTGAATGTTAACCCATCTGTTACCCCCAAGAAACAACCCCTTCGGCGCTCTTCGAAGGAACATGCTGAGGCCGTCAAGGAAGAGGTGGCAAAACTTAAGCAGGCCGGGGCTATTAAGGAGGTGTTCTATCCCAATTGGCTGGCTAACACTGTAGTGGTAAAGAAGAAGAATGGCAAGTGACGCGTATGCGTGGACTACACAAATCTGAACAGGGCTTGCCCAAAGGACCCTTTCCCCAAGCCTCGGATTGACTAGCTGGTGGATGCAATTGTAGGGCATCCTCGGATGAGCTTCTTAGATACTTTCCAAGGCTATCACCAGATACCTCTAGCCTTGGAAGACCAGGAGAAAACAACTTTTGTCACCCCTTTCGGCAACTACCATTACAAGGTAATGCCATTTGGGCTCAAGAATGCAGGGTCTACGTATCAAAGGATGATGACACGAATGTTTGAGCCGCAACTGGGGAAAAACATCGAAATCTACATCGACGATATGGTGGTCAACAGCAAGAAGGAGGCTGAGCACATTGCTGACCTCGAAAGCATCTTCGAAGTCTTAAGAGGACACAAACTGCGACTCAATGCTTCCAAATGTTCTTTCGGGGTGGGGTCGGGAAAGTTTCTGGGCTACATGATCACTCATCGTAGAATCAAGGTCAATCCGAACCAGGTCGAGGCCATTAATAAACTGCAACCACCCCGGAATCCTAAGGAGGTGCAAAGATTGACAGGGATGATGGCTGCTTTGAATCGCTTCATATCCCGATCTGCCAATAGGTGTAGACCCTTCTATCGTTTGTTGAACAAATGAAAGGATTTTGAGTGGACAGAGGAATGTGCCTTAGCATTCCAGGAGTTGAAAGATTACCTTTCTCGGCTGCCAATAATGTCCAGACCTGAGGCGGACGAAGTCCTATTTGCTTATATTGCAGTGGCTGCCTACGCGATAAGCCTGGTATTGTTGAGGGTTGACAATGGAGTACAAAGGCCCGCCTATTACAGAAGCAAGTCCCTACATGAACCTGAGGTCAGGTACTTGCCATTGGAGAAGGCAATCCTAGTTGTAGTGCACACCACACGCAAACTGCTTCATTATTTTCAGGTGCATACGGTTGTGGTCTTGACCCAATTGCCACTCAAAGCCTTGCTTCGAAGTGCTAATTATACTGGGAGAATCACGAAGTGGGAAATAAAGTTAGGAGCCTATGACATTAAATACATGCCTTGTACCTCCGTAAAGGGTTAGGTCCTCGCCGACCTTCTAACTGAGTTTGCCAAGGCCCCAATAGGAGAGGATGAAAACAAATACCACATGGATGAAAATTCAGTTGGAGTAATCTCCATAGAACGAGCATCGTCGTGGAAGGTGTACGTTGATGGCGCTTCAAACCGCAAGGGATCTAGAGTGGGGCTGGTTCTAATTTCACCCGAGAACATCACGATTGAAAAATCGTTAAGACTTGGATTCTCCGCCACAAACAACGAGATGGAATATGAGGCTCTACTGGCTGGGATGACCATGATCTAAAAGATGGGAGGAAGGACCGTGGTCGTATTCTCGGACTCCAGATTAGTCGTAGGCCAAGTCCGAGGAGAGTTAGAAGCCAGGGACCCAAGAATGCAAAAATATCTAAGCCAGGTAAAACATTTGCAGACCGGATTTGAATCTTTCAATTTGGTGCAAATTCCCAAGAGCAAAAACACCCACTCCGATTCGCTCGTAACGCTGGCGACCTCCTCGGCACGGAGCCTGCCCAGAGTTGTTCTTGTTGAAGATCTCATGGAACCTTATGGATGGGGAAGAGAGGTGCCAACCATTCATCAGATAAGGGTAGGCCCAAGCTGGATGGACCCTATTACCCATTTTCTTAGAGATGATAGCTTACCCGAGAGTAAGCTGGAGGCAGATAAGATACAGAAGAAGGCTCCTCATTTCTGGCTATCCGAGGACCAGAAGTTGTACAAAAGCTGTTTTTTTGGACCATATCTGCTTTGCGCCCACCCCGAGGCGGTTGAAATCCTCCTCGAGGAGCTATACGAGGGAATTTGCGGGAACCATACCGAGGAAAGGTCCTTATCTCATTGAGCCCTCACTCAAGGATATTGGTGGCCTAATATGCACAGGGAGGCCCAGGAGTATGTAAAAAATGCGACCAATGTCAAAGATTCGCCCCGAACATCCACCAACTGGGGGGAGAGCTCAGTCCTCTATCCAGCCCATGGGGCTTTGCTCAATGGGGTTTGGACATCGTAGGCCCCTTCCACAAGGCTGCTGGAAACAAGAAGTATCTACTAGTCGGTGTTGGGAATCATTATGTTTGCATCCAATACAAAACATACGCAGCGGAAAATAAACGGATCTACTTCATTCGCAATTGATAACATTCACTATGTAAGTTTCAGAATATAAGAACAAGAGAGTGTACCTTGATGCGGTGAATTTCAAAACCGAATGAAGAAGTACTCGGGAATACTTTCAATCTTCACTCCAATTCCACTCGATGCCCAAGATGTGTGGTCTCTCAATCAGTTCTATGTTTTCTAGAGAGAATATGAAAGAGTGTCTCTCTTCCTTATTTTTATTTCCTTAATTATTATTAAAACATACAAACAATTTTATTCTATATAAAATTCTGTATGTTTCTCTCTACATAACTGATTATCTAATTGAGCTAGCCTTTTGGGCCTTCCCAATTGGGCTTTAGTGTGTGGCTTGGAGTGGGACCAAAAGGGAACAAATAAGACACTAGCTCTAATGGGCCTTAGGCTTTTCTGTCAACTCTTGACAAGTCCAAAGTTACCATTAATTATATTTAATACCACTATATAAATATAATTGCACTCTAGGCCTCATTAATAAATTATATCCCAAGACTTTATTATATATGCAACTCCTTCATAAAATATTCGTAGTAATACAAAGTCATGAATATAGACTGCCACTTTGTAAATTACTACATCTTAATCCTTGAGTACCCGGTTTAATCCTTTTGAGTTATTCACCATATATTTATGAAATCCAATTTCATAAATATATACTTTAGTCTTACTAAAGTGGTTAGGCCTAACTCTCTGAATAACTGTACCCATTAAACTTATCTCAAGGGAATATTTTATATCTCCGTTAAGAGACTATGAATTCCATCTTGAGAATATATGTTCCATCAACACTAAATGTGGCTGCCCAACATACTGAGGTTTTGACCGTTACTTTAGATCTCACTCCTGATATATCAAAGCAACCTACATTTCATGATCAGGTCCATTATTCTCTCAGGATTAAGAGTTCATGTGAATACAAGTCGTGAGATTTATTATTCAATTGACAGTCGTTAGGAGAATAATAAATCTCACAGCGGTCCAGTTCAATATGTCTTAACTCTTAAAACATATCAACATATTAACTAGAAGACACCACTTCCATGATCAAGACAAATCATCGTAGTTAATATGTTATAGTCTTCGCAGATGAAATGCCCAATTTCATCACCGACTACGAACCAAAATTCTGAGTTTACAAAGAACTTGTGATCTATATCTTCTGTGACTAAATCACATAAATCACATACTATGCATCTCATGGACTATTTGATAATGTCCGAATATTCATGTTACCATTATTTTAGATAAGAATAAAACAACTTTATTAAACATAATATTAAGTCATACATCATTTCTCACATAATGTCATACATAATATCATACATAGCATCATACAATAGGATTTAAGGGCACATATCCTAACAGTCGGCACAGATTATTTTACCAAGTGGGTTGAAGCAGAACCACTGGCCAACATCCGAGATGCAAATGTAAAAAGATTCATTTGGAAAAATATTGTCATTTGGTTCGGAGTTCCCCATATCCTCATCTTAGATAATGGTCTTCAGTTTGACAGCAAATCTTTCTAGAGATACTGCTGTGGGCTCAGGATAATGAATCGGTACTCCATCCCGGCCTATCCTCAAGGGAATGGACAAGCTGAGGCCGTGAACAAGGTCATTGTAAGTGGGATCAAGAAGAGGTTGGACGATTCCAAAGGAAAATGGGTCGAGGAACTTCCACACCTGCTGTGGACGTATCGAACTACACCTCGGAAGTCCACTGGTGAAACCCCATTTTCACTAACTTATGGGGCCGAAACTGTTATCCTGTTGGAAACTGGATTCCCTACACTAAGGACGAGCTCCTTTACACCGAACAACAACGACAACTTACTGGAGAGAAGTCTTGATTTAATTGATGAACGAAGGGAAAATGCCACTGTTCAATTGGCTTACTACAAGCATAAGCTAAGCGAGGATATGATGCCAACATGAAAATCAGGCCTTTGGTGCCTGGAGATCTGGTGTTGTGAAAAGTGGTCGGCTCCGCAAAGAACCCAGCCTGGGGCAAATTAGGACCCAATAGGGAAGGGCCATATCGAATCACATCTGTGGCCGGCATAGGTGCATACTACTTAGAAGATTTAGAGAATCAGGGAGTGCTACACCCTTGGAATGTAAACAACCTGAAAAGGTACTATTATTAATAAAAAAGCACTTTGTTATATTTGTGTTCATTACTTAGTGCACGGCAGATAACCAATCTCCCTAAGTATTAAACAGATCCAAAGCTATGCTTGGTTCCTCGGACCACCAGCTTTGGAAAAATTAATACTAGATACAATCTCCCTAAGTATTAAACAAATCCAAAGCTATGCCTGATTCCTCAGACCACCTGCTTTGGAAAAATTAATACTAGATGCAATTTCCCTAAGTATTAAACAGATCCAAAGCTATGCCTGATTCCTCGGACCATCTGCTTTGGAAAAATTAATACTAGATGCAATCTCTCTAAGTTTTAAACAGGTCCAAAGCTATGCCTGGCTCCTCACCACCTGCTTTGGAAAAAGTAATACTGCAGAACGTTTACCCAAGTGGTAAAAAGAGCCGAAGGTATATCTGCCTCTTTGGACCAATTGCTAAGGCAAAATTAACATTCCAACACTCTTTCGAGGTACCTAAGTATTCCTAATTGGCTACTTCGACGTCAAGGGCAATCTTTTGTTCCAAACAACACTCTAGCTTGGTAAACCAGTCCAAATAGATGCTTATGAGCATCACTTAAAGCATTTATAAACGCGTTGGCCTGGTTCATATGATTTTTAATGTTCACATGGCTTTTAAGATTAACAGTAGGTCATGGTAGTTCATGTGATCTTTATGGTTTGCTTTATACCTTGCCACATAAGAAACGAATTTAGTAGCCCTTTCCCCCCCCCCCCCCTTTTTTTTTTCTTTTAACTTTTCCTCCTCGTTATTCTTCACAAAAAATATATATAAGGTAAATAAAAGGTATATCAACACAAATGTAAAAGGCCACGAAGGCTAAAAATTAACTCGCACTTTTCATTAACATAAGTCAAGAAACAAGACAATGGAAGTACAAAAAAGAAGCCCAACTACAAAAAAAAATAAAATAAATAAATAAATAAATACAACAAAGAGTTCCACGAGGGCCTATTTTTTCTTTATCACTATCTTCCTAGTTGGAGGAGCTTAGGTCTGTTGGGCAGCAGCCTTGGTGGACCCTTGATCCGAGCCTTTTGGATCACCCAGGGGAAGAACAGGGAGGCTAGCTAGCACGATCTCTATCCTGCGCGTCTCTTTTTCCTTAGCAGGATCTTGGGGAGCAGTAGGGTTTGACAAAGTGTTTTTTTGAAAGTCACAAAAACGTTTTCAGAAAGTCCAACAAGATTTTCAGAAAATTCAAAACCTTTTTTCACAAGGAAACCTGAAATTTTTCATTTTTAACAAAACCTAACAAGGTTTTTATCAAATTTCCAAAAGACATGATAAGATCATTCCTAGAATGCTCAACATGTTTTCACAATCACAAATTTTGATAAGAATATCAAAATTTTCAAGAGAAAATTCAACAAAATTTTCAAGAGAAAATTCAATAAAATTTTCAACAAAGTTTCAGGTTCAAAAATTTTCAAAAAAACGGACAAGTTTTTAGAAAATTTGCCAAGATCTTCATAAGAAAACCCAACAAGGTTTTCACAAACACAAATTTTCAAGAGAAAATTCAACAAGATTTTCAACAAATTTTAGGTTCAAAATTTTCAAAAAATGGACGAGTTTTTAGAAAATTTTCCCGGATCTTTACATAATTTACAGGTTCAAAATTTTTGACAAAAAAATAACAAGTATTTTTTTGAGAAAATTGCCAACACATTTTGGGTCAAAATTTTTTGGAAACCAACAAGTTTCCAAAACAAATTTTCATCACACATTGGTAAAATTTCATGTTGCAAAATTTGGTGTCTTTCTTTTACATTGACATTCGCTTTTCAAGCTCTGTCAATGAGGGGCATTCTGTAGACACTCCATTTTACAACTTGCATTTAACCAACCGGTAGGTCTTCAAATTTGTGATGCAAAACAAATCTTAATACTCTAACGATCATAATGGTATGTCATGGGTTTTGATCGGACCACCTGATCAAAAGTTATCATACAAACAATTTTCAATGATCATGGCTTACCTACACAATGGGCCTGATCACGTCCTATCTTAAACACTTAATTTTGATTGGTTCCAACAAGAATTAATTTAAAATTAATTAAGTGTGAATTTTGATTAGATTTCATTTTAGTTATTTTATTTTATTTCTTTAATAAAAAATGTTTTCCTTTATGGCATCTTATCTGCTCTTTTGAAAAAAAATTAAATTAAAAAAAAAAAAGAGAGAAGAAAAATGCTCAAAAAACGTTATTATCTTCAGCAGAAACTTGATTCGCATTTTTGGTCTGGAAATTTTTGAAATTTGATTTTCTCTATTTCTTGAAAAGTTGTAGAGAATTAAATTTCCTTTCAAAAACATAAATCCCGAATCAATTGGAATTTTGAGCAGAAAGTTATGGCCAAAATACGAAACAGTTGCAGAAGATAATACAAAATCAGCATTATCTTCAGTTTTCTTTCAAAATTTCAAATGAGGATCAACACCCAATCTGATCAATCTTATCTAATAGGCTTATCCCCTCCCTTAGCTTCAGAATAAAGCTTTTGAAAAACAAGTTGGATAGAGAAACAGATACATCCTGTGGAAATTTTCAAAAATGCTCAAAAAAACGTTATTATTTTCAGCAGAAATTTGAAACGCATTTTTGGCCTGGAAAACGTGGAAATTTGGTTTTCTCTATTTCTGAAAAAGTTGTAGATAATTGAATTTCCATTCAAAAAAAACGAATTATGAATCAATTGGAATTTTGAACAGAAAGTTGGAGCCAAAATACGAAGCAGGTGCAGCATCATCTTCAACTTCCTTTCAAAATTCAAATGGAGATCAACACCAAATCTGTTCCAGCTCATTCAAACAGGTTATCTCCACCCTTAGCTTCAGAAGAAAGCTAATAACTTTGCTTTAAAGCTAAGCCATCCCTTCCCCTGTAAATAGAGAAGACCTCTTCCATTTTCTGGACCCCGAATTCCCTCTAGAGAGCTAGTGAGAAAGCAAAAAAAGAAAAGCTGTTGAGCAATTATTGTTCTTACTTTGGTTGTAGTTTAATTCTTCCTTGCTTTCTCCCTAGCCCTTCAAATGATCACTTCCCCTTTTAATTTATGTTCTATGTTGGTAAGTACTTAATTTTGTTCTCAGCTTTCTACACATGCTTGAATAAATGTGTAACAAGACACTATTTGTTTCTTTTATGATATGCTTGGATGAACATGCCTATATATCTCATTTGACATTCCTTTTACATGCTTAGATGATCACTTCTAAGTTAAAGCACAATTTTCTCTTACATGCTTAGATGAACACTTCTAGGCTAAAGCACAATTTTCTTATGCTTGGATGAACACTTCAAAGTTAAAATCACAATTTTCTCTTGAATGCTTAGATGAACATTTCTTGGCTAAAGCACAACTTTCCCTTGAATGCTTAGATAAACATGTCTAGGTTGTTCTTTTATTTTTATTTTTTTTTTAAAATGCTTGAACGAACATGTCTAAGTATTTTGATTGTCTCTAGATGAACATGTCTAAGGGATTTTTCCTCTATTTTTTCATAATTGCTTGGGTGATAAAAAATGCTTAAGTGTTTTATTTTATTTTCTTTTCTTTGCAATTATGTTGATGACAAATAACATGACAATTTGTCTTTTCTTCACATGCTTAGATGAACATGTCTAGACTAGGAATTCTTTGTTTACATTGATTTCTTGGATGAACATGCCATTACCTTAATGCTTTCTTTACATTAAAATTGTTATCTAACAAAATTCATTTTTTTGTTTCTCTTTATGTCAAATTCCCCTAATACATATTTGCTTACATTCTTGCAAATTAACATGTTTATATGACATGACATATTGTTTGTGTTTGTTTGACATGACATGATATTGGCCACCTTAACCTAAGAGACCGGTTTTACCGGGCGAGATGGGTGCTTAATCCCTTCCCATCTCGTAAATTAGCCTCCGAACCAAGATCAAGGGTTCTAGATTGTGCACTTGTATACGCAATTTTACATTTTTTTTAGAATGTAACTAAGAAATAAAGCAATGTAATTTTATTTTCTTAGATTGTATCTAGGACAAAAAAAAGCATTGTAAATTTTTGTTACAAATTGATGTAAATTTTCATATACATTAATACAATAGAAGTATTTTTATTAAAGGTTTTCTTATTTTTCCATTCAAATTAAATAAGTGGCGACTCCATGTAAAACTCTCGATCTAGGGGGGAGTACGTTTTACAGTGGCGACTCCGCTGGGGATGTCGAAGGCTAGACTCTAGTTTAGGTTATGGTGGCCAATTATGTCATTTGTTTGTTTATTGCTTTTAATAATATGACATATTTGTTTGCCATAACATCATTTGCATGATTGGAATTGGATATGAATTGTGTATGTTGCCCGGAAACCACGGTAATTGTAGCCATGGATCATGGTCCTCTTGGATTCGTGTACCCAGTGGTGAACCTACCACCCCATCGCCTAAGACTCGCTTGATCTTTCTTGCGTTTCGTAAAGGACAAACTCTACCGTTTGGACCAACACGGCGTTCATACGTCACAAGTTAGGAGGTACAACGTCCTAGCTTTTAAGGAACCTTTTAGCCTACCTTTTACCTTCATGTAAGAAGCCATAGAACCAATCTCTAGGTCAATCCCATAAAATGCATTACATCCTATGTACGTGTTTGGCCGTTGTTTGTTTATTCCCAATAAGGCCCGAACTTAATAATGAGAAACTAAAAATTATCCAACTTTTGGGTATAGGAAAGGACTTGGTCTAGAGATGGTGAAGGTCGATTGAAAAGATTATCATGGTCCAAGAGAACAGTTGAAAGCCCAGCTCAAGAAATTTCAGCACAAGGAAGTTCAATACAGAGAAGTTTGGATTCAGCAAATTTAAACCAAGGTTCCAGTCCTATAGTAATTCTTGAACCCACAAGCCCAAACACAAGCCTGCACCTACAATTCTCAAATCCACTTTTCCACTATAATCCCCTATATACTCCTCCAAGCCCTTCCCAAAGCTTATTTCCTAATCCTCCTACAAGTCCATTCCAAAGTTCCCTTACAAGTTTAACTCAAGAGGACATAATCATTCCTTCACCAAATTCATTCACTTCAAAATTGGCCCACGAGAACAACAACCATGAGGATCAAAACATGAATGATCATGAACAACCACCTCCCACCACTCAAGATTTACTTAACATCATGGTAGCTGGACAAGCCCAACTCCAAAAAGACATCCAAACATTGATTTAACAGATAGGGAACAAGAACTCTCATGAACCTTCTAGTGCCCTGAATGAATCATTGAATTTTGAAGAAAGCCATGGCTTGGGGTTGACTGAAAATGAGAAGAAGATGATTGAACGAATGGACCAAATGAAAAAACTCCTACTGAGATCTAGAAGGGTTGAAGAAGCTATGGATCTACATTCACTTTCGCTCTTTCCACAAGCAAGGGCCCCACCAAAGTTTAAAATGCCAACATTGGGCAAGTTTGATGGCACGGGCTGCCCAAAAGCCCATTTGAAAATGTATATGAGGGCATTGCAACCCTTAGGGGCTAGTGAAGAGCTAATGGCCCAGATGTTTCAAAACACACTCACGGGGGCTGATTTGTGTTGGTTCCTAAATTTGGATGATTCTCGAACTCGTAATTGGGAGGATATTGGTCGTGAGTTTTATAAACAGTACAAGAACAATAGTGAAGTGGATGTTACTCGAAGAGACCTTGAGACAACTAAGCAAGACTCTAAGGAGTCTTTTTCTGCATTCATCACAAGGTGGAGGGCTAAGGCAGCCCAAATGACTGTTAGGCCCACCAAGGAGGTGCAATTGAACATGGTTGTGAAGAATCTCATCCCAGCCTACAACAAGTATCTTTTTGCCCAATATTTCCCTAGTTTCAGGGCTTTGATTGTTGCTGGGACTCAAATTGAAGACGCTATTAACACTAGCACAATTAAGGGAGAAGAAGTAACAAGGCCCAAGTGGTCATTTGGTCCATCAAACTCAAAAGTGCCAGAGATATCTGCCATAAGCAAACAGTCCCCTTTTCAGTTAGTAGCTTCACCCCCATTAGCCCAAGCTCCACAAGGAAGGCCCAGGAGGCAATACCATGAATTGCATATGTCGCTCAATAAAGTTTTTGAGAAACTTAGAGAGAAGGATCTCCTCAAACCTCTTGATCCAAAGCCAATACCAAATCCCTTGCCAAAGTGGTTCGATAATAGTAAGAGGTGTGCATGTCACCAGACCCCAGGTCATGCTACTGATCAATGCTTTGCACTCAAAAACTCCATCCAAGATTTGATTGATCAAGAGAATATATCTCCACCAGCTCAACCCAATATCATTACAAACCCACTCCCTAATCATGTTGTCGGGCAAGGTCCAAAGATTAATCGCTTAATTGAAGAAGAAAGCAAGACACAAAAGGAGCTAATAGCCATGATTCAAGGCATTCCAAGTTGCAAACACCTTGATATGGGAAGAACTTATGATCAAGGAACTCCCGCTTCCTAAACCTAGAATTGATATTTGGAATGAACAAGAAAAGCCCACATTGTCAAATCAAGCCTCACCAAAATCCTCACCAAAAGAATCAATCTCTTTCCCAGAAAAATCCATTTCCCCACAAAAAGAGCCCACCTCATTCTTCAGACTCGCTTCACAAAAGCCCACATTCCCAGAAAGACAAACACATACTCCCCACAAAAAGCCCAACCTTTATAAAGCCACTGGAATAGCTCACCTTACTCGAGGGGGTAAACACTTTAAGCCATCTTATTTGGAAGCGGATGATCTGGTGGAAGCATTGAACAGGCCATCTAGACCCACCCAATTGCAGCTAGAAGATGATCTTGTTCTCAAGCAGTTACAGAAGACTCAAGCTAATATTTCTCTATGGGGTTTACTTACCGCCTCTTATCATCATCGTCAAACTTTGTTGAACCTCCTAAACAAGATCCAAGTTCCAACTACCATAACTCCTGAAGCCCTTAATGCCATGATTGGAGTAATAAGGATTGAGCTTACTATTTCTTTTTCTGATAAAGATATTTCAGATAAGGGGTATTCACACAATGACCCCCTTCACATTACAATTGACACCCATGGCAAAAGGGTGCCAATAGTATTGGTTGATGATGGTAGCGCATTAAATGTTTGACCCCTGAAGACCGCAAGTTGCTTGGGCCTAAATATGGAGGATTTTGGGCCATCTAATCAATATGTGAGGGGCTACAACTATACCCGAAGCGAAGTACTGGGGTATGTTACACTTGAAATAACGATTGGCCCTGCAATTCAGAAAGTACATTTTCAAGTTTTGGACATCTCAGCTTGTTTCAATTTGTTGTTGGGTCGGCCATGGATTCACACTGCAAAAGTTGTACCCTCTTCATTATATCAGAAAGTTAGATTCCCATACAAAGAGTCAATCATTACCATACATGGGGATAAGTCTGATACTCAGGGTCTAGTGCATGGAATCCAAGTAGAAGAAGACCTAGCTTTGTCTGGATTTGACATGGAAGAAGTTCAAACCATATCATGGCCGAAAGAAGCTATAGAAGATTGCTTTCCAATGGATTTTGATCCATATAGTAATGACAAAGTGGTATCCATGATGAGAAAGATGGATTATTTCCCAGGTTTGGGCCTAGGAAGGAATAATCAAGGCTTACCTAATTTCACTAACTATGCTACTACTATACTACCATTTGGGTTAGGATACAAGCCCATTGATGAAGATTTATTAGAAGAAGAATTGAAGAAAATAGCCCGTTCTAAAGCAAAGGCAAAAGGGTTATCATACGAGTCTCCTACTATGAAGCCATACACTCCTACTCTTAATGGAAAGTTTGTCAAGGAAGGGGAGGTCCAACTTTACTCCATGTTTCCAGAACCTTAGTATGATCAAAGGACTGCAACAAAGCTTCCTGGAATAGAAATCTTTGCAGACTGTGAAATTGAGGCACCTAAAGCAGAAGATAAGAAGATAGAAGACTGGGCCTCACATCTAGATCCCAATGCTATGGCAACTTTATTGGGTGACTTTATTCTCAACATAAGGGAAGGAAATGGGGAAGATGAAGTACCATTGATTTGGACTCCCACGACTGCGATGAATAATTGGGAAGTCTTTCAGAACGATTATGAAGATCTTAAAGAGCTTGTGGAAGATGATGCCAGGTCATGGGGAGACTTAGACTTCGAACTTGTAAACATTAGAGAAGATATGGGATCGTTGGAGATAGGGAGAACCACTCTTGATGAAATTCATATGGTTAATGAGAATGGGATTATTCCAGGAGAAGGAGAGTTAAATACATCCCTCGATGTTCCTACATCGCTTCTGGAAAACACTACTCCTTATACCCATTATCGTGAAGATGAAGACTACGAAGGGGACGATGATGAAGATTATTTCTCTGAAGAGCGTTGTATGACAGAGGATGAAGATCATGATTTCTTTAATAATGAAGAAGTTTTAATGCACAATGAAGACTGGGAGCATACTGGCATGGAAATAAGAATTGTTGAGGATGATGACTCGATTTATTTTGAGGGAGATAATTTATTGTATGGATTTCCACATTCTGAATTTGGGTCATTAACCCCATACACAGATGAAGAAGACAATCCTCGCGATAGATGTGCACTGTTGGAGAAGTAGATCATGTTTCATGATTTTAAGAAACTCACCATCCATGACTCAGAGGAAGAAGATCCTATTAATCCACACCAGGAGGGGGATGCAGACTATATGGATATATCCAGTGAGGATTCTAGGGATGACCCGATGGAGATAGATGAAATTTATATGCTGCGATCTGGAGAAGCTTATAAAGAAGTTCCTGCCATAACCACTATCATCTCAGAGCTGAAGAATTGGACTTGGGAAGGAAGCTGCCCAGTTGAAGATCACCAAAAAGAGACCAAGTTCTTTGAGTCCACTAAAATCATTGTTCCTATTGAGTCTGTTTCAACTAGTACTCCTATTCCTATCAATTTCTCCGTTGTCAACTCTTTCAATGATAATAAGATGATCTCTGATTCAGCTTACTTGGTTGCTTTAAATATTTTTATTTCTGAAATAAATAATGAAATGTCAAATAAAGGCTTCGAAAAAAATGAAAAACAAGGGCATGTAAAGCCCATCAAAGAAGAAATTCAATCCATTAATTTAGGGTCTGAAGATGAACAAAAAATGGTGCAAATTGGTAACACTTTAAATCTTAAAGAAAAGAATGAGTTAATTATCCTTCTTCAAGAATATGAGGAAATTTTTGCATGGTCATACGAAGACATGCCTGGCATCGAAACTGACATTGTGCAACATCATATTCCGACTGATCCCACTATCAAGCCAGTCAAGCAAAAGTTAAGAAGAATGAAACCAGAATGGACATTGAAGATCAAAGAAGAAATGGAAAAACAATATAATGCCGGTTTCCTCCAAGTCGTTAATTATCCAGAATGGCTAGCTAATGTCATCCCAGTACCGAAGAAGGATGGCAAGGTTAGAATGTGTGTTGACTTCAGGAACCTCAACAAAGCCAGTCTAAAAGATGACTTCCCCTTACCTCATATAGACATCCTTGTGGACAATACTGCAAGACATGCACTCTTATCCTTCATGGATGGTTTCTCTGGATACAATCAGATCAAGATGGCACCAGAAGATATGGAGAAGACTTCGTTCATCACTACTTGGGGAACATACTGCTACAAAGTCATGCCATTCAGCCTTAAGAATGCTGGGGCCACCTACCAACGTGCTGCTACAACATTGTTGCATGATATGATACATAAAGAAGTAGAAGTTTATGTGGATTATATGATAGTCAAGTCTAAAAACCGTGGGGACCACATGTCAGCCTTGAGGAAGTTTTTTGAAAGGATCAAGCATTACAAGCTTCGATTGAACCCTAAGAAGTGTACTTTTGGAGTAACTTCAGGAAAGCTGCTCAGATTTATGGTTAGCAACAGAGGGATAGAAGTAGATCCCGATAAAGTTAAAGCAATTATAGAAATGAAACTGCCAAAGACCGAGAAAGAAATTCGAGGATTCTTGGGAAGAATACAATACATCAGTCGATTTATAGCTCAATTGACAACTATCTGTGAGCCCATTTTCAAATTGCTCAAGAAGGATGTACCCATTAAATGGAACGAACAGTGTCAAGAAGCTTTTGAAAAGATTATGGAATATTTGCTGAAACCTCCCATATTGATGCCGCCCATGCAAGGCAAGCCTTTGTTGCTTTTTTTAAGCACTACAGATACAGCAATGGGAGCTTTACTAGCTCAGTACTTAGAAGAATCTAGAAAAGAGAATGCTATTTATTACATCAGCAAAAAGATGACTACATGTGAAGTGAAATACTCAGTTTTGGAGAAGATGTGTGTTGCTTTAGTTTGGGCTGCTCAGAAACTCAGACACTACAAGTCCTCTTAATAGCTCGCATGGATCCACTTAAGTATTTGATGGAAAAGTCGGTCCAGGATGGAAGAATTGCAAAATGGGTCCTATTGTTGTCAGAATTGGACATTAAATATGTCACTCAGAAATCCATTAAAGGAAGAGCCATTGCTGATCATCTTGCCAATTGTCCCCCTCTTGAAGCAGAAGTGACTAGGGATGAATTCCCAGATGAAGATATTTTAGCGATGGAGCCTGCCAGGTGGAGAATGTACTTTGATGGAGCTGCTAATCGAAATAGGAGTGGAATAGGGGTACTCTTAGTTTCACCAATTGAAACCCATATACCAATCTCTATTAAGCTCAATTTCTCAACAACCAACAATGCTACTGAATATGAGGTGTGCATACAAGGTCTTAAGGCCGCTACCGGTTTGGGTATCAAAGAAATAGAAGTTTATGGAGACTCCACTTTAATAATCAGGCAAATCCAGAACAAGTGGAAGATTAAAGAAGAAAGGTTGCAACCTTATTATGAGCATCTTCAAGAATTATCAAAGAAATTCGAAAAAATTGAGTATCACTACATCCCCCGCACACAAAATCAATTTGCTGATGCATTGGCTACATTGGCTTCCATGATTGACATTTCAGATGGAACTGATGTCCACCCATTGATCATTGAGCAAAGGGATGAACCATCATATTGTTGTGCCTTGGAGGAAGAAATGGAAGAAGAAGAATGGTATGCAGATATATTTCAGTTCCTCAAGCATGGGACTTACCTAGACACTGCTGACAAGAATGACAGAATGCCGATTTGGTGCATGGCAACTAATTACATAATTTGTGCAGAAAGGTTGTATAGAAGATCATATGAAGGAATCCATCTCCTTTGTGTAACAAAAAAGGAAGCCCAACGTATCATAGAAGAAGTGCATGAATCTGAATATGGACCACATATGAATGCCCACATGTTATCAAGGAAAATTCTACGTCTGGGATACTATTGGACCACCATGGAAGCTGATTGTGCAGCTCATGTTAGAAAATGCCATGAATGTCAAATACATGGAGATTTGAAGCACATGCCACCAGTTCAGTTACATTGTTTAAGCTCTCCCTGGCCCTTTTCTACATGGGGCATTGATATAATTGGAAAAATTAATCCAAAGGCTAGTAATGGTCATGAATACATCTTGGTAGCCATTGATTATTTCACAAAATGGGTAGAAGTTGCATCTTATAAAGTTTTGAATTCCAAGAAGGTTGCACAGTTTATCAGAACAAACATCATCTGCCGGTATGGAGTACCTTGTGAGATCATCTCCGATAATGGATCACACTTTCGAGATGAGACCTCCAAATTATTGACAGAATATGGAATTAAACATCACAAATCTTCCCCGTATCGCCCACAAACAAATGGAGCGGTTGAAGCTGCTAATAAAAACATTAGGAAGATATTGAAGAAGAATTCCCAAAACCACAGGGATTGGCACCTCAGGCTACCCTTTGCATTGTGGGGATATCGTACATCAATCCGTACGTCTACAGGGTCGACGCCTTATTCCTTGGTATATGGCATGGAAGCAATGCTACCTATAGAATTGGCGGTACAGTCACTTCGAGTTGTTATGGAAGAAAAAATCCAAGAAGCTAAGTGGATGCAAGACCGGTATGATCAATTATGCATGATTGATGAAAAGCGTCTAAGAGCAATATATCATCATCAAGGTTATCAAAGAAGAGCAAGAAGGTCTTTTAACAAAAGAGTCTGTTCTCGTGAACTCAAGGTTGGAGATTTGGTGCTCAAAAAAATACGGGCCCCAGTACATGACCCAAGAAGGAAGTTCAAACCCAATTGGTCTGGGCCCTTCATGATTAAAGAAATCTACCCTGGAGGTGGGACAAGACTGGTGGACTTAGACGGAAACTCGTTTGTGGAACCAACCAATCTGGATCAGCTGAAGAAATATCATGTGTATAAAAAAAATAAAAAATAAAAAAAGATAGATTGAAAACCCGAAAGGGCGATCTATGCAAAAGGAGAGATAAAAAAAAAAAAAAAAAAAAAAAAAAAAAAAAAAAAAAAAAAACTTTGAGTGTGAGAGAGTCTGCTAGGTTGAAAACCTGAAAAAGCGGCCTAGGCAAAAGATAAGACTAAAAAATAAAAAATAAAGATAGATTGAAAACCCGAAAGGGCGATTTATGCAAAAGGAGAGATTAAAAAAAAAAAAAAAAAAAAAAAAAAAAAAAAAAAAAACTTTGAGTGTTAGAGAGTCTGCTAAGTTGAAAACCTGAAAAGGCGACCTAGGCAAAAGTTAAGACCAAAAAAAAAAAATATTGAACTACATGATGACCTGATCCTTCTTCAAAAGGGTACATAGGCAACCACAATGGTTCGGTCAAAATAATAAATCATTCATTCATTTTCCAAAGAAAATAAAGCAAAAGCCAAAATGCAACATTTTTATTCAACAAAGAGTCCTAATACATTGGAAATGAAAAACGATCCTAAATCGAAGCCTAAATTGACATATCTTTATTCAAGATAAATTTATTTGAAAGCAAGACAAATCCTAATCAGTTTGGAGTTTAGTTGTTTCTCTTTCTCTTCCTTGATCCTTCCCTAGAAGTTTTCAAAAAAGCCCGCCTTTTCTTCCTCAAAATTTCCTCTTAGTCATACACATCTTTAGCCAACCAAGCTAAATAAGCATGGTCATTCTTCAAAAGTCCAGCCTGCATATAAGAATTTCCAGCTCTATCTGCATTTATCAGCCCCCTCTCATAAAGGGTAATTGTAGTTGATGTTGCATTTACCATTCCAAACTCACGAGCTTCTCTAGGAACCTTTGGTTCTAAGTCGAACTGTCTTAATAGTCTGTCGCCTTTATAAAAAGAAGCCTTTCTTAGACCCATCAGAAACAAATGATCCCATCCAGATGATCGTATCCTTGGGTTTTGGCATCCCCACTAAGAGCAATGCCAAAGAATAGAAGCACTGGACCTCTCTTTCAGGTGCTTAATCCAATCTTGTTTGGTGACATAACCAGTTCTCTTCAAAGAACGGCCACGGTAATGCTCTAGTCCGTAGGGAGACATTGAGGGAGGCAACACCAAAGATAAGTGATCCATAAGCCAGATCTGAAGGTGTAGAGGGCTTCCATGGAATAGCAAAGTTTCTTGGTTGGATAAAGCATCTAGACCATGAAAAGTTTCAGCAAGAATTATGGGAACAATATTCTTCTCATTTTCTACATCATGAACTATATCAGCCACTCTTACATCAACAAAACCATGATCACCAATAAATAGCAAGAACTCACTCAAAAGACAAAAAGCCAATGCAAAGCATTTGCTTCGGCTTTGTTGGAGAGTCTTGACCTCCATTGGCATGAACTTATCAATCATTTTCTGAACGTCCACCCATTGACCATCCAAGAGTGGAACCACTTCTTTCAAAGGAATCCTCATCAATGAAGAAAGCCTAGCTTGGTATTTGGAATTACAAGATGGTACCGCTGGATGTGCGTCTATGTCACAACTCAGGATTGCTGTGAATTCTTCGACTTTAGGACACAATTCAGCAAGGTGGAATCGGAACACATGGTCTTTCGCATCCCAGAATCGGCTGGCAGCCATGAGGAATCCCCAATCAAGTTTCACACGCTTCAAGACTAAGAGACCTTTCAACCCAAAAGCTTGGAAGTTTATACGATTAGTTTTGTCCATGCCATCCACCCATTTATTCAAAAGGGTGAGGATTGAATCAGACCGATGCCATGTATTGGAATGAAAAGAAAAAGGGACAGTTCGGGCCATTGTTGGAGCTGATTGTTTGTTTGATCTTGTTAGTAGAGTATTATATAATCTTTAGAAGTCTAAGTCTTGTGTTGTGATAATTACTTTTGAAAGTTGTTGAATCATATATCCAATAAGGGTAAGTGGTTATCTTAAAGTTTGGAGATGCAAGTTTCAACGCCAACAGAAGATAAGCAAAGATTTGTCGTCAAAATAAAAAATAAAAAAAGAGAGAAAAGAAAAAGAAAAAAGAGAAGAGAAAAAGAGATATATTAGTGTGTTGGCCCATTTGCTTTTTGTTTTAAACTAAGGTCATTGCAATTGTTTTTTGAAAATTTTTTTTTTTACGTAACAGGGGGCATTGGCCCATTTGCTTTTTGTTTTCATTGGTCCATTGGTTTTCATGCATGCATGCTTATATTAGGGGCATTGGTTCAAATTAACTAGTTTCTAACACGCTTGAGAAAGGAAAATTTTCCTCTTTGCAGGCATTAAGCAAGGATCTCTCATTCATTTTGGCATTCAACAACTGCTTCAGCTCTACATCACACAAGACTCAACTAAGGAGTCTCTTGCATCTTAGGCTCTAGGGTTTGACAAAGTGTTTTTTTGAAAGTCACAAAAACGTTTTCAGAAAGTCCAACAAGATTTTCAGAAAATTCAAAACCTTTTTTCGCAAGGAAACCTGAAATTTTTCATTTTTTACAAAACCTAACAAGGTTTTTATCAAATTTCCAAAAGACATGATAAGATCATTCCTAGAATGCCCAACATGTTTTCACAATCACAAATTTTGATAAGAATATCAAAATTTTCAAGAGAAAATTCAACAAAATTTTCAAGAGAAAATTCAATAAAATTTTCAACAAAGTTTCAGGTTCAAAAATTTTCAAAAAAACGAACAAGTTTTTAGAAAATTTGCCAAGATCTTCATAAGAAAACCCAACAAGGTTTTCACAAACACAAATTTTCAAGAGAAAATTCAACAAGATTTTCAACAAATTTCAGGTTCAAAAATTTCAAAAAATGGACGAATTTTTAGAAAATTTTCCCGGATCTTTACATAATTTACAGGTTCAAAATTTTTGACAAAAAAATAACAAGTATTTTTTTGAGAAAATTGCCAACACATTTTGGGTCAAAATTTTTTGGAAACCAACAAGTTTCCAAAACAAATTTTCATCACACATTGGTAAAATTTCAAGTTGCAAAATTTGGTGTCTTTCTTTTACATTGACATTCGCTTTTCAAGCTCTGTCAATGAGGGGCATTCTGTAGACACCCCATTTTACAACTTGCATTTAACCAACCGGTAGGTCTTCAAATTTGTGATGCAAAACAAATCTTGATGCTCTAATGATCATAATGGTATGTCATGGGTTTTGATCGGACCACCTGATCAAAAGTTATCATACAAACAATTTTCAATAATCATGGCTTACCTACACAACAGGCCTGATCACATCCTATCTTAAACACTTAATTTTGATTGGTTCCAACAAGAATTAATTTAAAATTAATTAAGTGTGAATTTTGATTGGATTTCATTTTAGTTATTTTTTTTTTAATAAAAAATGTTTTCCTTTATGGCATCTTATCTGCTCTTTTGAAAAAAAAAATAAATTAAAAAAAAAAAGAGAGAGAAGAAAAATGCTCAAAAAACGTTATTATCTTCAGCAGAAACTTGATTCGCATTTTTGGTCTGGAAATTGTTGAAATTTGATTTTCTCTATTTCTTGAAAAGTTGTAGAGAATTAAATTTCCTTTCAAAAAACATAAATCCCGAATCAATTGGAATTTTGAGCAGAAAGTTATGGCCAAAATACGAAACAGTTGCAGAAGATAATACAAAATCAGCATTATCTTCAGTTTTCTTTCAAATTTTCAAATGAGGATCAACACCCAATCTGATCAATCTTATCTAATAGGCTTATCCCCTCCCTTAGCTTCAGAATAAAGCTTTTGAAAAACAAGTTGGATAGAGAAACAGATACATCCTGTGAAAATTTTCAAAAATGCTCAAAAAACGTTATTATTTTCAGCAGAAATTTGAAACGCATTTTTGGCCTGGAAAACGTGGAAATTTGGTTTTCTCTATTTCTGAAAAAGTTGTAGATAATTGAATTTCCTTTCAAAAAAAGCAATTATGAATCAATTGGAATTTTGAGCAGAAATTTGGAGCCAAAATACGAAGCAGATGCAGCATCATCTTCAACTTCCTTTCAAAATTCAAATGGAGATCAACACCAAATCTGTTCCAGCTCCTTCAAACAGGTTATCTCCACCCTTAGCTTAATTCAGAAGAAAGCTAATAACTTTGCTTTAAAGCTAAGCCATCCCTTACCCTGTAAATAGAGAAGATCTCTTCCATTTTTTGGGCCCCGGATTCCCTCTAGAGAGCTAGTGAGAAAGCAAAAAAAGAAAAGCTGTTGAGCAACCATTGTTCTTACTTTGGTTGTAGTTTAGTACTGCCTTGCTTTCTCCCTAGTCCTTTAAGTGATCACTTCCCCCTTTTAATTTATGTTCTATGTTGGTAAGTACTTAATTTTGTTCTCAGCTTTCTACAAATGCTTGAATAAATGTGTAACAAGACACTATTTGTTTCTTTTATGATATGCTTGGATGAACATGTCTATATATCTCATTTGACATTCCTTTTACATGCTTAGATGAACACTTCTAAGTTAAAGCACAATTTTCTCTTACATGCTTAGATGAACACTTCTAGGCTAAAGCACAATTTTCTATGCTTAGATGAACACTTCTAAGTTAAAATCACAATTTTCTCTTGAATGCTTAGATGAACATTTCTAGGCTAAAGCACAACTTTCCCTTGAATGCTTAGATAAACATGTCTAGGTTGTTCTTTTATTTTTTTTTTAAAAATGCTTGAACGAACATGTCTAAGTATTTTAACTGTCTCTAGATGAACATGTCTAAGGGATTTTTCCTCTATTTTTTCATAATTGCTTGGGTGATAAAAAATGCTTAAATGTTTTATTTTATTTTATTTTCTTTGCAATTATGTTGATGACAAATAACATGACAATTTTGTCTTTTCTTCACATGCTTAGATGAACATGTCTAGGCTAGGAATTCTTTGTTTACATTGACTCTGTAACTGTGCTACTTGTTTCTGTGTTTCAGCATGTTTTTGATCCGACTCACCCTGTTTCAGCAATGCATTGGACAACTCTTGCTTGTAGTTTTCTAACTCTATATTCATGCTTGGCTCATATCGCAAATGAGAAGAAGGGGTTGGGGTAAGAATCACAAATTTCCCCATCCCTCTTACAAAGCCTCGCCTTGTCCCTAGCACCTCTGTAAAAATTTTCTCCTCAGTGCTTTGATTCTCTTCATCAGCTACTTTTTCTTTCATTAGATTCTGCACACGTGACATAAAATTTTACTAAATAATTTATGCAATTAATTCAAGATTTACCCTATAAATTATCTATATGAAATCAAACTGGAATATAAATCAAATCAAACTAGAATATTAATTACATATTTTTCTTCATTGAAAGTAGTCGCAAAAGAACCATCTTTCTTTGTGCGGGTCATCTTATAAAAATCCACTTTTCCAATCTCTTTACCACTTTGTTTTTTCAGCACATAATAAAGATAAAATTAACATGTATACACTAGCATTATTATAAAATAATAAAGAATTAAATTGTTGCAACCTCTTCATAATAAGCAATAAATGATTTGGATCCACAAGTGTGACCAATTTTGTTCTTTCCTCTGTTCTCCTTATTCCGTTTTGATTTACCCTAACAAGTATTAGATAAAAAACAAAAAAGATAATAATTAAAACGAAGAGAATTAACAATCATAACAAAGAATATATCAAAATATACTTGTGTTGAAATTTATTAACATTTTAGTATTAACAAGATTTACCTTCCATTTGTCTGTTTCATATAAATCACACAAAGCATCCCAATTGTCCTGTGTCAAATCTGGTGGAACATTGGCCCTCACTTCCTCCTTACTAAATTTCAAGTACTCCTTGTAATAGTTACTACGACAATTATTATAGGTACTTGACAATGAAATCTCCATACACATCTTATCCTCAACGCAATTTGGGTCCAACATGAAATCAGCCTAGAACATAATACCATATCCTCAACGCGATTTGGGTGCAATTATCATTCATATTTTTACACAAATTTTAAATACCATAGCCTCTATAGTAACAACTTACCACCAAACGATTCTTCAACGTTTGTCGGTGTTCTTCCGGGGCCTTAGACCAAGATTCATAACTAAGGTTTGCATGTTCACGAACGACAAATCCTGTTAGGAAAAATAAGATAGCATAGTCAGTAACATCTTGGCAAAGTAACTTATTCAAAGTCTATACAATAACAAAGATAACTACATGAAATTTATAACTTCCACTCACCAGATGCAATAAGGGCTCCTTGCTCACTTGAAATGGGAGTTGAGTCAACCATCTCATGTGGTGGCCCATCAGGTGGAGGACACATTCTTCTTAGGGGGGCCAAAAACTAATATATATATTGAGAGAGAGAGAGAGAGAGAGAGAGAGAGAGAGAGAGAGAGAGACACACACACACAACAAATCATATAATTGACACAGAAAAATAATCATTGTAAAGAAAATAAAGTAAAAGAATTTAAAGCAAATGAAAAACCATTAACAAAAACAAAATATCACTTATCTAAAAAACAAATCATTCATAGTGAACTTAAAGCAAAAAAATTTAAATGGATACACAAACAGATTGTTAAAAAAAAAAAAAAACCAGAGACATTCTAATCAATTCATTATTTCTATGAAAGTTTGGAACAATACACTAAAACACTTTAGCCCTAAATCTTGAAATTTCAAAACAAGTTTAGAACTGTTTTTAGCTACATGATTGACAAGCATCCAAATCTAAGAACATAGTATACTGTATGCCAATCAAACAGTTGACCAATGGGATGAGGGACACACTACCATTTCAAAAACAAACTGTTAAGTACATCCAACATTTTTTTTTTCATTCTTTTTTAATAGAAGTTTGGGTCTTAATTAATACATTATTTATTAAAGACATATTTATTAATTTAATGACAAACGCTAAGAACAAAACCAGAAGTAAAGAAAAAGGAATATACCTGAACAACGGCAGTGGATCTACAAGTTTAGCGGGTATGTGAGAAAAAATGAGAGAGATGATGAGTGATATATAATCGGCGGTAATGACTGAGAAAGACATGGGGATCATGCTCATCATGGGACTTCAAAATCCGTTATGTTAGGTGTTTTTTTTATTCCCATTTTCCCTGACCCATTTTCCCTCCAAATACACACAATCCTGACTCATTTTCCCTCCAAATATACAAATAATCCTTTCTCCCAAACATCTCTAAACTGTAGATGAAAGAAAAAAAAAACAAAAAACAAAAAAAAAATATAAAAAGAAAAAAGACAGAAGCACAAAAAAAAAAAAGATTTTAATACCCATTTTCCAAAATACCAAAAAAATTAAAAAGAAAAATTTTTTGATACCCATTTTCCCTCCAAATATAATTTTTGGCCCATCCCTAACCCATTTTTCCTCCAAATACAAACAATCCTTTCTGTCAAATATTTCTAAACTGCAGTCAAAAGAAAAAGAAAAAAAAAAAAAAGAAGCTTGATCCAAAAAAAAAACTAAATTGTATTAAATTATATTCTTCAATTACAAGGCCATAATAACACGATACATAGACAATTTTTTTCCACCATCATATTACCTAATTCCCACATAATAACCAAAAAAAAAAAAAAAAGAGTCTTGCATGCCTTGTGACCTTGCTCAATTGTAATAAAAAATCGCATGCACTCATTTAGTTCCACACTTGGTGTGTCTATTGTCTCTTGCTTCTTGACTATGTGTACACTCCATTTGAAGCTTGCGATTTTCAATAGGTCCTACAAATATAATTATAGCTAAGTTAAACATAAAATATAAAACACTTTCTCAATGATAACATTTAACATTAGTGAAGGTTTATGAAACATATCATTAATTTTTTTTCAACCAATCATTGACAAGTATCTACCAAACATATAATAACAAAAAGCATAAGAAAAAGTAGAATATCTCCCTGTTTGGAGCATCTTAAAAATCAAATTATTATTGGAAATCCGTCAACAACAAATAGAATGCATCTTGAAGTTAAGCACTAGCAGCTAAGGATTCTTCGAAATTTTATTTAAATACAAAACAAGAAAAAGGAAAGGGAGAAAGTTAAAACCATTGCACTATTCATAAGCTCAATTGTGCAACCTCAGGTGGAAAATCTGCTACTGATGGTGTGAAAAAAAAAATCTGCAGTACCCTATTGTAGGAATGTGAGAATACCACATGAGAGAACAATTAGTACCTAAATATAAATAATTACTACTAAGAGAAAATTACCGTGAAACAAATCATATTTTGCTATCATTTCTAGTAAATTTTTGGCTATTCCAATGCTATTACAACCAACTAAGAGCACTGAAAATTCAGCAAAAAATCCCAAGAGCACTAAAAGTTTTCAATGTCTGCTCCCATCTAAAAGCATGAAGGACTAAAGTAAAGACTCACCTATTAGATATTTGCTCAAACAACTTAGGGCAACCAAGAGACTACTTAATGAAGTTAACAAATAAATGGTTTTTCATTTTTGTGCTATTTTGAATACAAAATCATAGCTTTTATGAGAATAATTTATCTACTATCTGCCTGATATAAGTTTTCAAAGATAACACACTAACTTGAAAATCCAAATTCCATACACATTACATCACAGTTTTAGAATAAAAATCCAAAAAGAAAGAAGGTGGAATACATAGAGATAAACTAAAACCCTATGAAGCATTTCAAAAAACATCTTCAATGCCCACCCAAAAACCAGCATTAAAAATGCCAATAATAATAGTTATTGCTAATACCAGAAATCCAAACAAGAAAACTCATTCATCAAGCTAATCAAAACTGAAACAAAATTCCATTCATCAAACTAATAAAAAATGAAACAAATGAGTGTCAAAGGGGTTTCGGTCATGTCTAAAAGGCAAATAAAATTTGAAAAAAAAATAAAAGAGAAAGAAATTAAAGAATAAGAGAGCTGGACCTGCGACCACCAGTGGTTGTGACGCTGATGAGGGGCACCGCCAACGGCGATAGGTGTGAGTGGAAGCAGAAGCTCAACCATGGCTGGGCTTGAGAGAAGGAGAAAACAAAGAAACCCAAATGAGAGAGACACAGAGAGAGTGAGACAAAGAGAATGCCATAGCGGCAAGCATCACCGGTGGTGGTGAGGGATTTGGAGGCTACTAGCTATAGCCATGGAGATTCAGCCATAGACAAAGGTTTGGTAGAAGAGAGAAATATTTTGAATTTTTGGATCTGGTGAGAAGCTTAGGCAAGAAGCGGTGAGGAGAGAGCAAATTGAATTGGCAAAGAGCTGAGCACACGAATCGCTGACGTGGCTCAATTTTATAACTGTTAGATTAAATCAATGGCTCATGTTAAAAGAATTGCACCCCATGCAATACCCTAGGTATTGCACGGGATCTCAATCCCACTGCCTCTATTGAATGCAATGACGGAAGTTAAAGTTTTTTTTTTTTTTTTTTTTAGGGTTTCCTACGGTATCCTCAAAGCTTTCAACTAGGGACTAATCACTGTTCGCGCCGGGTGAGCCCACGAAGGGGTAAAGCGCTGGCCCAGGAAATTCATTTCAAAGTGCAGGTAGCAGGACTCGAACTAGGGAGAACACCCAATTAAGCCAAATACAAACACCTTGAGACTGAGAGCCTAACCAACTCAACTAACCCTTAGTTGCAAGTTAAAGTTACCTACTCACTTTTTTGCTGAATTTTTTTTTTTTTTTTTTTTTTTGGCTGAATAGCTAGCTGCTCCCTTGTACACTTTCTTATCCACCCTACCATTAGTTTGGTCCTTTTTTACGTGCTTGACCCAATGTATCTCATGAAACCTCTTTATTAATTTATTTTAAATAAAATAATTTTATATTTTGCTTGTGTTTACATTTTTTCTTTTTTTATTACTTTTTTTTTACTGAAAAGTTAGATTTTAATACTTTAAATACAGTACATCAAAATAATATCAAATGTCTAAATAGATTTATAATTTTAATAAAAATAAAAAATAAAATCCACTAAAAAAGGTTTGTATTTTTAATATAAATGTATAATGAATTTTTAAAAAATAACATTTTAACTAAAACTTAAGAATAAAAAATATTAAAGATATTTTAAAATTTATAAAAAAATTTTAATAAATTGGGTGGTCTTTGACTTTTACCAAAATGTATGTATATAAATTTATAAAATAGTAAAACTCGAAAATGGTATGCAATGATATATCGCAATAGACCATACCAAAATATTTTATTTTAATAGACAAATAGAAATAAATGAAAAAATATTCATAATATTAATACTAACTACTACGAAGTTGTGCTGTAAAAAAACTTTTAATAAAATCTGGGAAGGTGTGATGAAAAATCTAAGTTGTGTGTCTGAGTTAATGTGTAGATAAAGATGAAAAGATGTGATGAAAGACAAAAATAAAGGTGTCAGACAGAAATGAAGATGTGTGCGTTGAGAAAAAACAAGAGATAAAAAAATGATAAGAAAGTAAAATATAATAAACGGTTGGAAACAGAGATGGTTTGATTTTGTGCAGTTTGCCTAGACTTCATTTGCCAGTTTGCTACATTAGAGCATTTCCATCGACAATGCTAAAAAATTTAGCATTTATTATTTTCAAAACTAATTTTATAATATATAACACATCATTTTACAATATTACTTCCATCAAAACTTCTATTTTTTTTTTTTACATTTTATTTAAATATTATTTCTTTATTTTTTTATTCATTTTTTATTTTTCCTCTTTCTCTCTCCTCTATCTCTCTATTTCTGAACCCAAGTATTCTCAGCTCCGCCAGCCACCACATCCGCCCACCCATACCCCAACCACCATATCCACCCACCATTGCCACCACCAGCCACCAGCAATCGGACCAAATCACCACCAACCACAGCAAGAAAAGAAGGAAAAAAACCCACAAACCAAATCAACCAAATCGGACCACTACTCCTTCAATCCACGCTTCGACCCGTGCTCCATGGTTGACCACCAAGCTTCGTCTGAACATCAACGCCACCAAACCCAAATTGATTACCCTCTTAATTATAATCCAACAAAGTCTCACCATCTCCATAGTAATTCAACAAAGATATAACAAAAAGAAACAAAACCTAGAATGATTATCCGATTCCGGTGAACGCCGAGCCGAAGCTTAACGAAACCCATTGGCGGCCTGGAATGCCGCTTCATCATCTTGGCATGGATTTCCGCCTCTGACATCTTCAACAAATCGGTAGGCCGGAGATCGGAGTCACCAGAGTCAAATCACAAATCCATATTTGAAGAAATTTCTCACCAGAGTCTCAGATTCTAGCTCAGTGAGAAGCAGAGAGAGAGAGTAAAAAGACAGAGAGAGTGAGAGTGAGAAAGAAGTTTGAGTTTCAGTCTGAGGAGAGAGAGAATTAAAAGTATTAAAAAATGATAGCATTGTGCTACAGTGCGCTCTCATTTTTGAGAGTGCACTGTAGCAATATTGCAAAATTTTTAGCATATGCAATCTTTGATGGAGCATGTTTTTGGGTTAGAAATGCTAAAAAAAAGCATCTTTTAGCATATGCAATGCTTGATGAGAATGCTCTTACAAGAATTAGTTAATATTTTAATTAAAATAATAGCAGTTTAATTGATTTCATTAGATTAATTTTAAAATATAAAGTTTTATAAATATAACTATTTTCTTTAAATGAATCATTAATCAATGTCCTAAAGGCATTCGTTAGCATTTCTCTTAAAAGTAATAGATTATGAAGAATATATATATATATATATATATATATATGTAAGTAATATGTTTTTAAAAGTAAATAGTTTTATATATTTTGAAATCCAAAATATCCTGAAACGGTACATCGAAATTGACCGGTATTGAAATATTTCATTCCATTGGACAAACCGAAACGGAATCCGAAACAGTATTCATAACATTGAAGAGAACATAATCATACAGGTACACAATACATATCCATCACACGTTATCCTTCGATTTGAAATCTAACCGTTGTTTCGAAGAGTGTAATGAAAGATTAATTCTAATAAATTATGGTTACAATCAAACGGTTGGATTTAGAGAAATGCACGGTCAAAATTTACTTAAAGTTAGTCAAACTTGGTTAAACTTAATAGATGGTCTCGAGACCGCTAAACTTGGTGAAATTTATATTCGAAAATTGGTCATTGGGATTGAAGAGTATGGTGACATATTGGTGTTAATGAAATTTGACAACAATTAGATGATCAAATTAAGAGAAAATTGTCATACAAGTACACAACACATGTCTATCACGCGTCATTTTTAGATTTGAAATCTAACCATTGGATTCGAAGAGTGTAATAAAAGGTTAATTCTAGTAAATTATAGTCACAATTAAACGGTTAGATTTAGAGAAAGGCGCAGTCAAATATTAGTTAAAGTTGCTCAAACCCGATCAAACTTAATAAATGGTCTCGAGACCACTGGACTTGATGAAATTCATATTCGAATCTTGATCATTGGGATTGAAGAGTATGATGACATATTGGTGGTGTTGGTGAAATTTGAGAACAATTAGATGATCAGATTGAGAAAACATAACCATATAGGTACACAACACATGTCCATCACGTACCATCCCTAGATTTGAAATCTAATCGTTGGATTCAAATAGTGCAATGAAAGGTTAATTCTAGTAAATTATCTTCACAATCAAACGGTTGGATTTAGAGAAATGCGCGGTCAAAGTTTAGTTAATGTTTGTCAAACCCGATCAAACTTAATTGATGGTCCCGAGACTACTGGACTTAGTAAAATTCATATTCAAATCTTGACCATTGGGATATGGTCACATATTGGTATTGGTGAAATTTGAGAACAATTAAATGGTCAAATTGAGGGAACATAGCCATACAGGTACACAACACATATCCATCACACGCCATCCTTAGATTTGAAATCTAACCGTTGGATTCGAAAAGTGTAATAAAAATTTAATTCTAGTAAATTATGGTTACAATCAAACGATTGGATTTAAAGAAAGGCGCTGTCAAAGTTTAGTTAAAGTTGGTCAAACCCGGTCAAACTTAATAGATGGTCTTGAGACCACTGAATTTGGTGAAATTCATATTCAAATCTTGATCATTGGAATTGAAGAGTATGATGACATATTGGTGTTGGTGAAATTTGAGAACAATTGAATGGCCAGATTGAGAGAACAGAGCCATATAGGTACATAACATATGTCCATAACGCGCCATCCTTAGATTTGAAATCTAACTGTTGGATACAAAGAGTGCAATGAAAGGTTATTTCTAATAAATTATGGTCAAAATCAAACAGTTGGATTTAGAGAAATGTGCGGTCAAAGTTTAGTTAAAGTTGGTCAAACCCAATCAAACTTAATAGATGGCCCCGAGACCACTGGACTTGGTGATTTCATATTCGAAACTTAATCATTGGGATTGAAGAGTATGGTCAAACTTAATAAATGGTCCTAAAACCACTGAACTTGGTGAAATTCATATTCAAATCTTGATCATTGGGATTGAAGAGTATGGTGACATATTGGTGTTGATGAAATTTAAGAACAATTGAATGGTCAAATTGAGAGAACATAGCCATATAGGTACACAACACATGTCCATCACGCGCCATATTTAGATTTGAAAATTAACTGTTGGATTTGAAGAGTGTAATGAAAGGTTAATTCTAGTAAATTATGGCCACAATCAAACGGTTGGATTTAGAGAAAGGTGCAGTTAAAGTTTAGTTGAAGTACTCAAACCCGGTTAAACTTAATAGATGGTTCCGAGACCACTGGACTTGGTGAAATTCATATTGAAATCTTGATCATTGGAATTGAAAAGTATGCTGGCATATTAGTGTTGGTGAAATTTGAGAACAATTAGATGGTCAGATTGAGAGAACATAGCCATACAAGTACACAACACACGTCCATCACGCACCATCCTTAGATTTGAAATCTAACCGTTGGATTCGAAGAGTGTAATGAAAGGTTAATTCTAGTAAATTATAGTCACAATCAAACGATTGGATTTAGAGAAAAACGAGGTCAAAGTTTAGTTAAAGTTGGTCAAACCCGGTCAAACTTAATAGATGGTCTCGAGACCACTAGACTTGGTGAAATTCATATTCGAATCTTAATCATTATGATTGAAGAGTATGGTGACATATTGGTGTTGATAAAATTTGAGAACAGTTGATTAGTCAGATTGAGAGAACATAGCCATACAGGTACACAACATATGTCCATCACACACCATCCTTTGATTTGAAATCTAACCATTGGATTGGAAAAGTGTAATGAAAGGTTAATTCTAGTAAATTACAATCACAATCAAACGGTTGGATTTAGAGAAATAGACGGTCAAAGTTTAGTCAAAGTTGGTCAAACCCGGTTAAACTTAATAGATGGTCTTGTGACCACTGGACTTAGTCAAATTTATATTCAAATCTTGATCATTAGGATTGAAGAGTATGGTGATATATTGGTGCTGATAAAATTTGAGACCAATTGAATGGTTAGATTGAGAGAATATAGTCATACAGATACACAACACATATCCATCTCACGCCATACTTAGATTTAAAATCTAACCGCTGAACTTAAAGAGTGTAATGAAATGTTAATTCTAGTAAATTATGGTCATAATCAAACTGTTGGATTTAGAGAAAAGCAGAGTTAAAGTTTAGCTAAAGTTGTTCAAACCTGATCAAACTTAATAGACAATCTCCAGACCACTAGACTTTGTGAAATTAGGTTTAGTGGGAAGGCTTTTAGTGGATTATTGGGTATTGGTGTAGTTGTTAGAAAATGTTAATAAAGAAATAATTTTGAAAGATGATGAACATCTTGTTAACATTGACTTAGATAAAATTGATTAGGAAAAATGATGAAAAAATTTATTATTTTGGCTCATATATCATGTATTATCACTTCTGATTTTAATTAATTTGAATATGTATGTTATAAATATATTTTAATTTGATTTATTTACTTACTTTTGGTAAATATCATTACATAATTGATGATTGAATTGGTTATTAGTTGAATATATTATGAATTTATAATGAATATACCTTTCATATATTTATAATGAATTTATTAGTTTGGTAAATATTGACTAATACCTTTCTTATGATACATGATACAGAAAAATCAAAAATTGATTCACGATACGATTTACATTTTGATAACTATAAGAATTAGTCACTATTTTGAGTGGAATCAGAACTTTCTCAATTTTTATTATTTTATCGATTTCAAGTTTCAAATGGGTAACATTATGATTTGAGAGTATTTTGAAGCAACAGGCCCTCCATTGTCTCATTTTTTCTTTTCTTTTTTAACGGATTTGAAAGTTTTAAATTACTTTGAAGGCTTCAAGTTTATTTTGGTCATTATATAAGTTTAGGGGTATTTTGGTCATTTTGATGAGGTTAATGGTATTTTAATCATTTTAAACATTTTAAAGGAATTTATGTCATTTTAAATATTTTAAGAAGTATTTGGAGGGTTTGATTAAAAAAAAATCATATTATACTATAATTGTTTTGGCCACATATTAGTCACGACAATCTTTGTCTTCATTAAAAGATCCCTTATAGCGACGACCTAATTCGTTGCTAATATAAAATCTGCTTCCCTCCAATAATTCCCACCACTTTTTGAGAGTGACAATTTTACCCTCCATTATATTTAGGTAGATATATTTGCGACGACATGTTGTGTCATTACTAATAGCCTTCTAATAACAACCACCAATATGTCATCACTGATAAATAAAGCATATATATAATATATTTACTATATATTTTTGGCCACATATCCGTGACGAAACATAAGGTCGTCACTAAAGATGATTATTAGCGATAATAGATGTTGTCATTAAAGTAGACCTTATTTTAGCGACGTAAATGTTGTACAACAAAATTTATTGTCATTGTTAAAAGTTTCCCTCCATTTTCTAAAAGAAAATAAAATTCCCTCCATGGCATTAGCAACGACATATTAGAGACGACCTTAGTGTCGACGCTACAATACACTTATTAGCGTTGACCATATATTTTTGTCGCTATTGTATGCCTAATAGTGACGACTTTTTGGTCGTCGCTAAAACATTGGTCGCAAAAGACCAAAATTCTTGTAGTGAGCTCTTTGCTATCCAAGTATGACAGATATGGCACCAAAGAAACCAGTAATGTTTGCAGCAACCTTGCTACCTTAAAAAGGACGTGAAACAAGCTGCACAAGAGCGTTGGGATGAGATCAAAACTACCAACCCACTACCAAACCCGATCAAACCTCAGCCAATACCAAAATGGATAGCACCACCACCGAATATATATAAGATAAATTTTGATGGAGCGTTCTCAAATGCAAACAACAAAGTAGGGGTTGAAGTGGTAATTTGAGACTACAATGGAGAGGTAATTGCATCCTTAATTCAGCAATTGGAGCAGGCATACCAGCCCGTGGAAGTGGAGGCAATTACTGCATGCAGAGCAGTGGAGTTTGGTAGCGAGATTGGAGTGGACTATGCTATTATGGAGGATGATCCAGAAGTGATTGTGAAGGCCTTGAGGAACAAGGATAATGGGTTCCTTTTTATTGCACCTCTGATAAATGATGTCTCTCTATTTTCTGGGTTGTATTCAGAATTGTCATACTTTCATATAAGGAAAAATGGCAACAAAGTTGCTCATAGTTTAGCTAGGCTAGCTTTGATCACAATAGATTGTACCGTGTGGATGGAGGATGTTCCATTTCGCACCTTATATTTTGTTTAGGCTGATTTGGCCATGCTTTATTTTTTTTATTGAACTTTCCTTTGGTTAATTTTCACGCGCTTTTATATATTAATTACAATATACACTTTAACCATAAAAGAGTGTCAAGGTTGATACGTGGAAAGGCTAAGTAAAAGAGAAGAAAAGAAAAAAGTGAAAAAAAGAGGCCAAATACCCCTTAAGTTCAATAAATGTGATACAATAAGGAGAGTCAAACCTAAAATTCTAATACTCAATAAGTAGAGGCTAATGGTGCATCACAAAGATAATCCCAAAATTGTTAAACAAAAAAAAGTTTGGAGAACATAAATAACACATTAAAGTGACTAGCGTATGGAGCAAGACAGACAAACTTCCATTTGTATGAAAGTGACTAGAGTATAATTTTTTCATATATCCTTAGATTTTGCAAATGCCCTATCTCAATTAGCAAAATCTACGTTTTGGGACTACGAAAAAACCTAAATAGACCCAATCATACTTTTCATACAACACTCCCTTAAATCTTCATTGGGCCATGTAAAAGAATCAGACTTGTAGGATTTTCGCAAAAATAGGCAATCGTCAACAAAAGGAATGTGACCTACTAACCTCGTCAACTTTGCGCCCGTATGCCCATATTAGCTTCTATCCATAATTTATTTTGGCACACACATCCCGTTCTTGTACAACTAGATTTACATTTGCCTTGTCTTAGCTACAAGATTGATAATTGCTGATGCCTTTAGTTCTTCTAAAACATCATGTATGTCCTTAGTTGGACCGGGTTTATGCAGCCTCACATTGGCCCGAGCCCAGCCCACACAATAACCCAATTGTTCTCTTTTATTTTATTTTTATGGGAACTAACCCAATGGTTTTTTTTTTTTTTTTTTTATTAATCGAAATAACCCAATTGTTGGGACAAAGCGTTTCAACTTTTCTCTATAATTTTTTCCCCTTTTTTCTGGATAAGGGATTCAAAGTTTCAAACTTCTATTTTTTTTTTTTTAAATGTATTGTGTCATTTTTTCACTTCTTTTCTCTCCACCTTTTTTTTCCCTTCCTGTTAATCTTTTGTTCACTATTGGCCATTGGGCAGCGCCCAACTTGCGTTGATTCTTTGGATGAGCCTCGAGAAAAAAAAAAATAAAGAAGGTTGGCCTGCCATTTAAGTGCTTGTTGGTAAATATAATCATGGTTTTTCTTGAACGATGATGAGGTCAACATTTTCAAGCACTAAGCCTTTTTATGACATTTGAAGCAAAATAGACAAGATCAAAGTCATCATTTACTTACACAAAAAATTTAGAATTCTGGTGAATTTCTTTTTATATTGACCTTATTCTACTTAAACTTTCATGAGCTATTTTGGGTCAAGTGCTCACTTATTCAAATGGTCAAGTAATTATCTTGTCCTTATGTAGTTCATAATAGCCACTTTAGTATAATAACTAAATGTAAATATATAAGGAACAACTATATAAAAATGTTGTCAAGAGACTTTTGTTCCCAACACTTTTCAATATTTCCAACTTAAATATTAAGGGTTCAAGTCTCTCTCTTCCTCCCTTATTTTTGTAATGCGTAGCTACTGAATTATTAAAAATAATAATAATGATATAAAAATGCAATTAATTATGGTGTATATATACACCATAATTAATATATATACATGCAATCAAAACATTATGATTAACATTTTCTAGCTTTATCTAAGAAGTCTGTCCAGCAAAAGAGCAATAGTAATCTCTCTCTCTCTCTCTCTCTCTCTCTCACTCTCTCTCTCTCTCTCTCTCTCTCTCTCTCTATATATATATATATAGGTAAAACTCAGTGAAAGTTCAATTAGAATTTATAAATAGAATCCAATTTTGTGTCATGTGTCTAAATTTATGTGGGGACTACACTAAAATTATTTATTTAAGTTTGTGCCATGTGTCCACTTAAGTTTTTTAATTTTTGTGTCAAGTGTATTAATGAATGCAAAATACTAAGAATTTAATATTAATGAACTATAAAATAAATGATAAATAAATAAACTAGTCACATATACTCAATAAAAATTACCACACAACAAAGATCACTATACATTCTATTTAAATAAAAATTATAAAAAAAATGATCATAAGTAGTATTAAATTTATGTAAGAATTTTAATATATGACTAATTACGTTTACTTTTAAAAAAATTTTGACTAATTATTTATATTTTTATGATAAAAGTTGTGTTTAATTTTAAATGTATCTATATGTATGCATGTGTTACATGCTATTTTTTTAAAATAATTTGACTAATTATTTATATTTTTATAATAAAAATTGTGTTTAATTTTAAATCCATCTATGCGTTTGCATGGATTTCATGCTAGTGTGTGTGTGTGTGTGCGCGCGCGCGCATAAAGTTGGCATAAATGCACTTTTAGTCCTTACATTTTAAATTTTTTCCATTTTGGTCCCTATATTTTCATTTTACCGCTTTTAGTCTCTAAATCAATTAACGCGTGACATTTAAATTCTTACCGTCACCCAACAAACGGAAAAAGCTGACATGGATGATGGCACATTAAAATAATAATTAAAAAAAATCTATTTTGGCATTAAAAAATGCCACATCAGCATCTAAATAAAAAAATAATAATTTATTAATTTTGACAAAAAAAAATAAAAATTACAAACAGAATTAAAAGCAAAAAATCACATGAATTGAGATTAAGAGTGCCTTGAACAAGAAAAATAATAACACAAATCCAGATTTAAGAACAAGAATTGACATTTTCTCTCTTTTTAGTCTCTAAACCAATTAACGCGTGACATTTAAGTCCTTACCGTCACCCAACAAATGGAAAAAGCTGACATGATTGATGGCACATTAAAATAATAATTAAAAAAAAATCTATTTTGGCATTAAAAAATGCCACATCAGCATCTAAATTAAAAAAATTAATTGATTATTTTTGACTAAATAAAAAAAATTACAAACAGAATTAAAAAAAAAAAATCACATAAATTGAGATTAAGAGTGCCTTGAACAAGAACAATAAAAACACAAATCCAGATTTAAGAACATGAATTGACATTTTCTCCTTTTTTTTTTCTTAGAAAACAAAACCCAAGATAAAGCAAGAACACAAACACAAATCTAGTAAGAACATAAACACAAACACAAATGCAGACAAATCCAGCAAGAATACAAACACAAACCCAGCAAGAATACAAACACAAACCCATCAATCCATCTTCAGCAAAACCAGCAACAACCCAATTTGCTTACCTCCATCTACACAAACTCCTAGTACAAACAAGCTCAAATGAAAAAAACCCAATAACAAAAGCCAAATCCTAAACCAAAGATATGGGTAATCAATTCTAGTGGAAGCAAAATCGTGAGGTCGAAGTGCTGAACCAGAGAAACCAAACGCAAAACCCACCACCAAAACTAGATCTGAACGACCAAACCCAAATCCTAGATCCGAAACCCGTCAACAAAACCTAACGATCTGAAACCTCTAAACCCAGACGTCTATCAATCAGTGACCTCCATCTGAGAGAGGCCCACTGAAAAAGGAAAATTTAAGGAAAGTGGAAGAGAGTTTGGTTTCTCAGAAAAGCTTCAAATAAATTGAGTAAATCCGCTTATGGGTCAAGAAATTTGAAGAATTTTAGTTCTGGGTAAAGAAGATCTCCAAGGTTGAATAGTTGTGCAAAAGTGTTTCGGAGTCTTAGACGGTATCTGAGGTTAATCAACAAAATATGGTTGATGCATGCATAGACTGTGAGGAGAAAGTTTCAATGAAAGCAAGGAAATTTGATGTTGGGTTGAGTAGTTGTGGGAATATGAATTATGGGTCAAGGGAGGCTTCAAAATTGAATGGTAGTGATGAGGGCGCTGTAGGGCTTAGACGATCTCATAGGGTTTCTAATCAACAAAATTTTTTTGATGAACATGTGGAAGAGAGTAGCAGTGGTAACTCTTTGGATGAAGTGGGTTTAACAGATGATGGAAAGTCTTTGGATGAAGTGGATTTAATAGATGATGAAAAAGCTGGCAAGGGTGTGTTCTTCCTGGATTTGTGTCTGTGTTCTTGCTTAATCTTGTGTTTGTTTTCTTAAAAAAAAAAAAAAAAAAAAAAAAAAGAAAAAGAAAAGAGAAAATGTCAAATAGAGGAAAATTTTCTTCTTATTCTTAAATCTGGGTTTGTGCTCTTATTGTTCTTATTCAAGGATCTGAGATCTCCATTCATATGATTTTTTGTTTTTAATTTTTTTATTTAGTTAAAATTAATAAATTATTATTTTTTATTTAGATGCTGATGTGGCATTTTTTAATGCCAAAATAGAATTTTTTTTAATCATTATTTTAATGTGCCGTCAGCCATGTCAGCTTTTTTTGTTACTTGGGTGACGGTAAGGAATTAAATGTCACGCATTAATTGGTTTAGGGACTAAAAGTGGTAAAATGAAAATTTATGGACCAAAATGGAAAAAAAAGCCAAAATGTAGGGACCAAAAGTGCATTTACGCCTATAAAGCTTAGAAAAAATTCAATTAGAATTTGAAATTAGAATTCAATTTTATGCCATGTGTCTAAATTTATGTGGAGATCACATTGTAATTATCCACTTAAGTCTATGCTATGTGTCCACTTAAATTTTTTAATCTTTATGCCAAGTGAGTTAAAGAGTGCAAAAAATACTAAGAATTTAATATTTTTAATGAACTAAGAAAAAAGAAAAACCAATCACATATACTCAATAAAAATCACCACATGTTCTATCTTATTAAAAATTAGAAGAAAATTATATAAGTAATATTAGGTAAGAATTTTAATATATGACTACTTACATTTACTTTTAAAAAAATAATTTGACTAATTATTTATATTTTATGATAAAAACTGTGTTTAATTTTAAATGTATCTATAAGTATGCATGTGTTACATACTATTTTTTTTTTTTGTTTAATTTTAAATGTATCAATGCATTTGCATGAGTTACATACTAGTTTTAATAATTGACCATTCGATAAGAATTAACTTCTAATATAATGAATAGTAACATACAAATAAAATAATTGGTCAAAAGGAAGCACATACAATTGTTCAAAGTTGGAGTGAAGTTTGATTTCCAACTTTGAATATATATTAATTATGAATACACCAGATATTTGCCGGCCAGCCAAGCTTAGAAAGATTTGTGATATATATGTATATATATTAGGGAATGAGGCATTATGCCAAATTTTTTATCACCATTTTTTTCTCTAGTAATCTATGGATACGTGAACCTATCATAGATCTAAGACCTAACCTATGGATTATTCAGCATTACAACATACATTTGATGAAAGAAAATTCAGAAAAGTGGAGTAGAGATTACTACGTGTCTATTTGAGAAAAACTTATCTTTTTATTTTACTTTTTTTTTTTTTTCAGAAAGTCAAAGTGTATTAAAGTATATCTCTACCTTGAAAAATGTGAGAAAAAGTGAGAAAAAAAAGTGAAAAAGTGGAAAAATATGAAATTAAAAAAAAATGTGTACATAAAAGTTAAAAGTTAAAAATTAAAGCTAAAAGTTAGGGCACGTTTGGTATACTGTAATAATTATCACATGAGAATAGGAATAAATATTATAAGGAATACATTAAGTTGAAATATAATAAGTATTACTATTCATTAGTTTGGTGACCATTTAATAATAGAATCTTGAATATGCATCTATAAAGAAGGTGTAATTAAATCATTTTTAAGTTAAATTTCTTAAAATACACTTATTTTAAGGTGTTCAAAATAGAGCTAATAATTAACAAGAAAGAAAATTTATTTTCTTTCCTTTTGAAGAAGTGGCAACTAATGGTTTTTAAGGAAATTTTTAAAAAATGTTATTACTTAAGGTGAATGAATAGATATTCGATACTTTTGATAAGGAATAGTTATTCCTCATTTTGAAGAATAGCTATTCATAAGGAATAACTATTCATTGTAATAAAAACATAACCAAACAACCGAATAATTATGCCATAGAAATATTTATTACATTACAGCGTCTATTATAGTCTACCAAACGTGCCCTTAATGTTAAACTCACCCTATATATCATGACTCGTAATATATTGATAAATACATACATTCGGTAGCATAGTAATAAGCGAACTAAGACTAAGAGCAAATATCACTAAGCTCAAGGGAGATTTAATAATTTTTCTCTAATGATAATGTTGTTGAGGTAATCTAAGAACATTATTTATTTTATTCTTACATTGTTTTTTTTTTATAATAACTTACATTGTTTCCAAAGTTTTAGTTAATTTAATGAATCAATCAAAATCAGGTATCACTTGCTCTGCGACACTAACTGTCGCATGCAATTTTGGTTTTGGCGTGTGAGTGTATTTCTTTATCTCATTCTCCTTCCCCTACATATATATGTGTGTGTGTGTGTATGTGTGTGTTTCTTAAAAAAAAAAAAAAATACTCAGTGTTGTTGAGTCGTCCCATATTGGCAATGTGTGATATTGAGAAAGGATTTATCACTTACTCCGCGACACTAACTGCCGTATGCAGTTTTGGTGTTAGCGTGTGAATGTATTCCCTTATCTCATCTCTTTTCCCCTATATGTGTGTGCGCGTGTGTATGTGTGTGTGTTTCTCAAAAAAAAAAAAAAAAAAAATCATATATCACAAAAATGGTTTTACTAGCTAGTATTTTATATTCATTTTTTTGATAAAATTGATCGAAGCTGTAGACCAAGATGTACAAGAAAGTTTGTAGATTTGTTACCAAAAAAAGTTAATATAATTTTATCATGTGTTATATTTTTATTAATTTCAAGAATTGACGATTTTCCTCTTTTATATATATTTTTTATTACTATACATTGTTACACTTTCGTTGTTTTCCAATTTTCCACTAATATTTTTAATATAATTATCTTAAATTATTTATTTCAAATTCAAATGTTACATTTATCTCCCAAAAAAAAAAAAAAAAAATCAAATCAAATGCAGCATCCATTGATTTCTTTCACTTTTAGAAATTGTAATCATCCCTTTCTATAAACTATAAGTGATAGACAATTTTAGGAATGTTGCAAATTATAGTGAACTTTTACTGTGTCTTTCACTTTTATCTTCTATAAAATAAGTGTTTGGAATTTTGGATAAGCTTAAATTTTAAATTGAGATAAAAATGACTTTAACCAAATATAAGCTGTTTTTAACAAAAATTTAGCCCATTGTAAATTTGTAATATATGTCTTTTATTTTGAATTAGACACTTTTTTTTAACTAAAATAATTAGACAGTAATTTACCTTAAAAAAAACATTATACAACAATTAATTTTAAAATACCACAATTTAGAAAAAGAAAATAAAAAAATATTTTGTTTGGCGTAAAAAATAGGAGTTTGTTAACATTTTTTAGATGCTATCATGCATTTTTTAGAAAGGTGATACGTCCACAACATTTTTACAATATTTTACAACAAACCATAGTTTAAAACTATCGTTATTTATTTGCGTATTTGTTAAATGTAAAACCTAAAATTTTTTGTAAGAAATAATGAGATTATGTATGTTAATCTCCTTTGATTTTATTGATTTATTTTATGATCAACTTTCCTCTTTTATGTTTTTTTATTTACATTTAATTTACAATTTCATTTTTTCATTTTTTTCTCTTATAAGTTTATACAATTGTCTTAAAATCATTTATTGCATTGATTTCTTTTATTTATAAAAATTGTTTTTTTTCCCTATTGAACTAGTTTAATATAGATCAGTATCAATTTCATGTCATATAACTGTACATACATGGTACGTGACGTGTATTTACTGACCATAATTGCCATCACAATCTCACAATAACATGGCTGGCTTTTCCTTCTCTATGCGACTCGGAATAAGTAATGTCAGTGGGTTCTAGTTAGCTCAACTGGTAAAATTTCTGATAGTTGAATAAGAGATCTAGGGTTCAATCCCCGCCTACATCAAAAACTGATTGGTGTCTTAGTCTAATGATAAAGAGCCATCATCGGGAACGGACGCCATAGGCTGAAACTCTTTAAAAAAAAAAAAAGAATAAGTAATGTCACGATATTTTTGGTATTTAAGAAAAGATAAATTTTTTTTCTCCTCTAGAAATGGTAGTCAATTATTCTTATTTTTTTTAGGGTAAATTGCAAATTACACCCTTAAAGTTTAGAGATGATTGAATTTTACACTATGAAGTTTTAGAATTTGAATTTTATCACATGAAGTTTGGGGTGCTTTGATTTTACACCTTAACGTTTCAGAATTTGGATTTTACTCTCTATAGTTTAGAAGTGTTTGGGTTTTACACTCCCAAATTCTGAAACTTTAGGATGTAAAATACAAACTCTCCAAAATTTTAGAGAATAAAATCCAAACACTCCTAAACTATAAGGGGTTAAAATCCAAATTTTGAAACGTCAGTGTATAAAATCCAAACATCACCAAACTTCAGGGGGTAAAATCTAAATTTTGAAATTTTAGGGTGTAAAGTCCAATTACTCCCAAACTTTAGGGGTGTAATTTGTAATTTATCCTTTTTTTAATAGTATTCTCACACAAAATTACAATTGACCACTTTCCGGATTTGCAATATTATACCACTTTTCTTTCTTTGGTTTGAATCTTGCAATTTTATTTTATTTTTGTTAAAAAAGAGTTAAAATACCAATTTATCATAAATCTAAAATATTACACAACAATTATTTTGAGATATGAATATCTCTTATGGATTCGAATCCTCTAGATTTCTTAGGGTACTTTACCAATAGATTTTCTTAAATCCTAATCATTTTTTTTATGATTTAAGAGTTTAGATTTTGTCATGTCAACATTCCACTAATAATACTCTTAAAATAATATAATAATGTTGCAAACAAAATAATTAAGATTATTGTTAGTGGAATGCTGACATGACAAAATTTAGACTATTAAATCATTAAAGAATGATTAAGATTTAAAGAAATCTATTTGATAGAATACCCTAGAAAAATCTAGAAGATATGAATCCACATCTTTAATATTTTATTTGATGTAAAAAATGAAACTAGGAAGTACACAAGTTTTTAAATGCTATTTTGCATTTAAAAGTGCAATGGCAATTGAATATACATTTAATAACCATTGTACTAATTGGTTTTTTTTTTTTTTAATTTGTTTACAAAATATGATAGAATTTTAACTTCTTCCATGACGATTGGTCTTTAATATTAGACTAAGACACTTATTGGTTTTTGGTGTAAGCAGATTTTGACCCATAGATTTCGACAACAAAATTTTTTACCAATTGAGTTAATTGTTAATATATATATATATATATTAAGAAAAATATATTATATTCAAGCTAACATAGAGAGCAAATCCAATTAGATTTAAGTATAATTTTGTGCTATGTGTTTAATATTGATGCAAGTATTTACCAATCACCACTCATCGCAAAAATCAAAGCATCCAATTTTATTACCCTTTGTTTGGAAATTCATAAAGGAATGTGGTAAAATGGAATGAGTAAAACATAAATAAATGGATTGAATATAATGAATTTAAGTAATGAAAATGAATAAAATGGAATTAAGTAACTTTATTTAGAAGTTTTAAACTATGAGAATAGAATTGAACGGAAGGTAATTAGTAATCTTGTTTGAGAGTAACATAGGAAGAAATGAATAAAATTATTTAATTATAGTATTACTATTGGACTTCTGTTTTAAAATAAAAGGCTAAATATATAAGAGTATATATTTTGGGAGTTTTAATGAAAATTTCATTAAAGTTTAAACCTCATTCCATTCCTTTCGGTTCTTCCTAATTTTGGAAGAATGAAAATTTGGGGTTTTGAGAGAATAAAGAGGAATTAGTGTTCCCACCTACCTATTCCATTCACTCCCATTTAAACTTCCAAATGAATGTGTGACTTTCCATTCTTTCCATTAAAACTCCAAAACAAGAGAAATGAGTGAATATTCTAAACTTATTCTTTTTGTTTATTTATATTTCATTCCTTCCCTTCTCCAAAACAACTTGTTAATAAATACAGAAGATTTTATTAACCAATAGTAATGCAGAGGTAAGCTTTCCCTCTACATAGATAACATTAGCAAACTCAAAGAGCCAATTCTATTTAAATCATATTTGAAACAATTTTCAATCCATTTATAATTAATCTAGATTTTCTTTAAAAAAGGAAAAATTATTATTAGTTCAAAAAAAAAAAAAAAAAAAAAATTCAATGGAAAATTTAGTCATGATCTTCATATCTTATTTGAAAAATATAAATATGAAATAATTTTATTTAATCACAATAACAAAAATAAATTAAGTAATGAACATTTTTTTTTATAGGTTATCAAGAATTAATAATGAAGATAAAAATGATCATTAATAGCATTAAACTTAGGTAGAAATTTTTATATGCATTTAATTATGTTTATTTTTCGTCCCTAAATTTTAATATGCATTTAATTAAACTTAAATCATCAATAAGTTCGTTTTTCATTTCTGAACTATTGAAAAATTTGTCTATCGTTCCTAAACTATTGAAAATGCTTTATTTTTAACTTTAAAAAAAGATTTGTTTTCATCCCTAAGTTATTGATAAAAGTTCTTTTTTCATCCATATTTTGTCCCTAATCTATTGAAAAACTATTTACAAAGTTTAGGGATAAAAAACAAACATTTGGTAAAGTTTAAGGACCAAAATAATATCTTACCCTTAAAAATACATCTATGCATATACATGTGTTACAAATTAGTATTATATTTAAATAAATATGCATTTTCTTTTAACAAAAAAATTTAAATAAGCACGCTCCCAAATCACAATCGATTGATTCTTTTTTTTTTTTTGGAAAATAAAGGTTTCAAACCAATTGGAATATTTAAGTTTTTCCCCCATTTTCCCAAAGTCACTTCTCCTTGTTCAATTTAGAAGTTTTAGTATTTATTAATCAAAATTACGCAAAAATTTTCGAAAGCATTTTTTTCCTTGCGAGGAAGGAAATAACATATGAAATGAGGACAAAAAAGTTGAAAAACAAACATTGAAAAAAAATTATTAAACGCTAAAATTTTATTTTTGAAAAAAAACAATTATATATATATATATTTATTTCTAATACTTCAAGGATGAATGCTATATGATAGTATATTCTGATAACAAGAGATTATTCTTTTATTTGAATCAAGGTGGAAATATAGTTTAATTTTTTAACACTTTGAGAGAGGTCAAGGTACTTTTAAATACAAATATTTTTTTTAGAAAGATTAAGTGTATAATATACATCTTAAAAAAAAAAAATAAAGAGCATACTATACAAATCTTGATCGAGATTTCAAAAACTATTGGAAGCTTATAATATATAATGTTTTAAATAACACTTCGCTCGTTTAGGGTTTCTATATTTTCACTATTTATCTTTCTTCTTTTATCATTTAACAGTTATGTGTTATATGTTAACCTACCTATGGTATCTAAAAAAAAAATTGTTATAACTTTGATGAGAACTAATTTTAAATTTTTTTCTTCACATCATATTGTGGAATGGAGTCTTCTCTATTTGTTGAAAATAAGAGGTAAATCTATTTTTTTATTGTTAAAAAGAAAAAAATAGAGAGAGAGAGAGAGACTTGGAGGGTCCTAGTATTATTTATTCAATATATTTTATCATGTAACAAAAAACAAGAAGCATATAATTAGTTTCATCTATTTTTTTATTCATATTTTTAGCAAGTGTTTCTAGAAACAAAAACAGAGAACCAAAAAAAAAGAAAAAGAAAAAAGAAAAGAGATTGAGACCAAAGTTAGTTTATACTAGAATAAAAGAGATAAATTCTTCTTTTTTTTTTTTTTTTTTTTTTTTTTTGTAGAAAACACTTTATCATATATATATTTATTTTTTTTCTTGTGTAATAAGAAAAACTTTATCTTTCAAAATCTATTTTTATTTTTCATATTTTTAGCAAGTGTTTCTAGAAACAAAAAAGAGAAACTAAAAAAAAAAGAAAAGAAAGAAAGAAGAGAGAGAGAGAGAGAGAGAGAGAGAGAGAGGGAGTAAAACAAATAGCAGGCGAAAGGAAACGGTCTCTCCTCTCTGTGTAAATGCTTAATGGTGAGGAAGGAAGAAGCAGCTCCTCTTATTATTACCATTATTCCTCTTCTTCTCACACCTACGTACCTCTCTCTCTCTCTCTCTCTCTCTCTCTCTCTCTCTCTCAAATTTCTCTCTCAGAGATCTCTCTTAGTTAGGTAAAAATCTCTCTCTCTCTCTCTCTCTCTCTCTCTATATTTCTTTATATGAATTTGCGGTTCCATCGTCGACGATCCGATCACCCTCCGATCATTCGATTCCGCCATTTCCACCTTCATTTCTCCGATTTCTGAATTCTCAATCCAAATTCAAAAGCAACATTCTTCGTGTTTTGGTCTCACTGATTCGTCGCTGTTTCCATTTCTTTTTGTATCATCCAATTGCGTAGTGGTTGGTGAAGGTTTTAGAGAGAGAGAGGAAGGAGAGAGAGAGAGAGTTAGGGTTTAGGGGAGGGGGAGGGGGGGTGGGGGCAGGTGTGTGCGTGTGCGTGTGTGTGATGTCTTGGGGTGAGGGAGAGGAAGAGAGGCAATGGAGTTGTGGAAAACCCGGTTCGGTGAATTTGCAGAAAATGAGTTCAATCGTCGAGCCTTGTCTATCTCAATCTCCCATAAAGGTTGTTATCGCTGTAAGATTCTCTTTCAAATCACTTTCATTTTTTTATGAAATTTTCAATTTTTGTTGTTGTTTTTGCTTTCTCTTTTGTGCATTGTTGAATTTACTTAACTATGCTCATAGTAGCGTCGATTATTGAATCAAAAACTGTGTAGTGGTGAATAGTTGTGTGCATTGTTGGATCAACTTGATTTTAGAAGCAGAGTTGTGGTAGGAATTAGTTGATGAATGATAGCATAGATAAAGATCATTTTTTTTTTGGCCGGCTTGATTGGTTATGTGAGTTATCAATTGCGCAAATTACTATGTACAATGATGCTATAGCGACTGTTTCTATTTTATTTTAAGAACATAGGGATCTTTCTGAAGAAGAGTACTTTTTGATAGGTAAGACATCATTAAAAAATACTATAACATGGAAAAAAACATGAGGTAGCCACAAAAATACAAAAGGGAATCTAAAAACATCGGGAGTGATTCACTAGATGTGAGTCTCCAAACTTGTGACCAATCAAACAAAGTCCCTATAAAAGACTCAAGAATTTGCTCCCTTGAGCATTCCATATCCTCTAAAGTACGCTTACTTCTCTCCTTCCATAACCAGTGAGCCTCCCCACAATGAAGCAACCGGTGGTCCATTGATTCCCCATTGCATCTGCACATGCAACACCAATTTACTAAATAAAAGCCTCTCTAAAGAAAAGTACGGGAAAATAACACTACCTGCCAAAACCTGTTGCTAGGTAATCCAAAAGCGTTTGCCTCTGACGGGCTAAGCATTTTATGCTTATGGGATGCTATAGCAAATTATTAGGAGTATCTACTTTTTTTTTGGTTGTGGTTGCTTTGTGTGCATCATAGAATCGACCATGTTTATAGTAATTTTGATTTTTTAGTGGCTAGTTGTGCATTATTGGATGAACTATACTTATAGTTGTGTCGATTTTTAGTAGCAAGTTGTGGTTGGACTCAGAGAAGAAAATGATAGCATAGTGTAAAGGAACTTAAGTCAAAGACTATTGATTGAAACATAAGTGGTAAGACCAGCTTGAATGGTTTGTGTGATTAATTAACTGCACAACTTAACTTTGTAATGCGGTGAAGGCAAATAGGTCCACCCAAAAAGGTGAAAAAATGTTGAAGAAATTGAGTAGCAGAAAATCCAATTAGAAAAAAAGTACTGGAAAGCGAAAATACTTCATAAGATCTCTGCTTTATTGAAAAGTAGAAAGAAATTAACATTTCAAATGGAAATACAATTTTCCTTGTGGTTTCAAATGGAAATAATTATGAGACTCTATCATTCTTAATGGTGCAGGTAAACAGAATGCTTAAGCCAGAAAAGTGGCAGGCAACTTTTGATAGTGATGGAAAGGTTTATGGATTCCAAAAGGCACTCAAGTTAATTTGTTTGGGGGTATGTTGTTTCGTCATTAGCTTATTTCCATTGTTTGTAGTGTGTTTTTTTAGAGGAAATTGTTCATATTATGTTTTAATTGTAATTTCTTTTGGGTTACTCCTTTCAGAATTGTATGCATTTTTGTATCTCTTATTGTAAATAGGAACTAGCAATGGGGCATAGTGCTGGATTACATCGCATCTGTAGGCTTAGAGGCTAGGATCTATTTTTAATTACCATCCTCAATGGACTTTATTCTGACTGAGTTTCAGTGTCTTTAGAATTAAATGTCAGTTTGTATTTTTCTCTACTAAGGATGGTCTAATTGAAGAAGTTTTTAGTTACTCATAATTCTAACCCATCTTTGTTTGCTGCATGATAGGGTGTGGATCCATCTATAAGGCCAGAAGTTTGGGAATTTCTACTTGGCTGTTATGCACCAAGCAGCACTGCTGAGTACCGAAGGCAACTGCGGACAGCCCGGAGGTCTAAGCTCTCTTTCTTTTGATTTCTATGCTGATAAGTTTTCATTTTAACTGCCTTCCCCTTTGGCAACCATGCTCCATATAAAAATAATTGACTATTTTGGGTAAATTAAATATATTCATGCTTAAATTCTTATAGTGCTCCACCTTCAAGTCAATGAGCTCTAGCTGAAATGGCAACTCCTTTTCTTGTTAAAGGTAGGTGGAGGATGAGATTATGGGTTCAAGACCCACTGGGTGTGCGTTACCACTTACCAATTAAAAAAATGTTACTCCACCTTCAGGCATGCAGATCAGCTTGATCTCCTGAAATCTTTGAATTATCTGCATTTTCCATCTTGCAGTTTAGTCTTATTTTGTTATGCTTCTATGTCAAACTTTTGATGCCTAGAATTTTATTGTTGCAAGAATTATTCATCAGTAGTTCAAATTATTTTGCTTATCTTTGGTCCTTCCCCATTGGATGGTGTGGTCTGTTTGTCAAGAAAGTCCCTTTGATAATTATCAAGTAGGTAACTTTGTTCTCTTCACATCACTGTCAATATGAAATATGCATTGGGGCTGAATTATAAATTTAATCCGTTGGTTTCCTTCCCCCCCACCCCCTTCCCTCCTCAAATACTTGTCTACAATCAATTGTATTGGAAGGTGTTTGATATGTTTAATAAAGTGTTAAGCTTGTTAGTTGAGGTCTTTGTGGGTGTTTCAATTATTACCATACCCTGTAAAAATTTAGACTTCAATTATTTACAGTTTTATGATACTGTTTCATGCAGGGAACGGTACAGGGACCTGATTAAGCAATGCCAAATGATGCATTCAAGTATAGGAACTGGTTCACTTGCCTATGTTGTGGGTTCCAAAGTTATGGACATGAGGACTTCTTCAAAAGATGAAGGGAGGAGGGAAACTAAAGAGGAAAGTAGAAAAGCTTCTACTGATAATACTAACAATTTAGAAAATCACTGCGATTGGAATAATAATTGTACAGATACATCATATGAATGCCAAAGGGAAAGCTCTAGTAATTCAGCTGACAATGTCAGCGCGAGGGGAAGCACAGATAGTGGAGCATATGACTCGTCGTTTTATATACCTACCTCTGGTCCATGCAACTGCAGTTCCCCAAAAATAGGGAGAGAAGCAGATGGATCACAGTATGTACCTGAAGATTGTTTTGATTTTCCTCATTTACCTGTCACTGATTTGTTTGAAAAGAGTCGTGAAAATACAAAATCATGCGAATTGCATGACAATACACTTTCTACAGAACATAAACTGAGATTTGAAGATGACAGAATGCACAGTTTTCAAATTAATAACAATGTAGATCTAATTATAGAATCAAATGGCTCACCATCCGGAAATGTCTCGCTTCTCAATGACTCCGAAATTGAAATGGTCTGTCCTGATGCCCATGAATCAATAGTGGTGTCCAATAATCTTCTGAACAATACAGAAATGATAAATCGATTGAGAATATCAGATGTACCAGAAACAGCAATGATAAATTCAACATCTCAACGTGGGCAAGCCAGTGAAGACAGGGTATCCGAATGGCTTTGGACTCTGCACCGAATAGGTAACTCATGCAATTCAACCCCCCCACCCCTCTCAACTTGAAGAGAAGGCTGTTTAGTTCTGTTTATGTCAGAGTTAGATATATTTTTTCTTCTCTAGCTACACGTCTGAGCTGAAAAAACTCTGCTCTTCTACAGTTGTTGATGTCGTAAGAACAGATAGTCATCTTGAATTCTATGAAGATACAAGAAACTTAGCTAGGATGTCAGATATCCTAGCTGTTTATGCATGGGTTGATCCTGCAACTGGTTATTGTCAAGGTTGTGGCCTTTTCTGTGTAGTTTATATGATCATTGTTCTTGTAAGAGCTAATTTATGTCTTTTAGTATCCAATGTTATTTTAAGCATGGAGTAATCTATTTATTTTTTCCTTGAAACCTGGTTTTAGGTATGAGTGACCTGCTGTCTCCTTTTGTTGTTCTCTTTGAGGATAATGCTGATGCTTTTTGGTGCTTTGAGATGCTTTTAAGGAGAATGGTATTACTAAATTTGGCAAAGATGTTGAGGTAGATTATTTTACTTTCTTTTACTGACATATGCTTTTCACATCTCTCCAGCGTGAAAATTTTCAGATGGAAGGTCCAACTGGAGTGATGAAGCAGTTGCAATCATTGTGGCATATCCTAGAACTCACAGATAGGGAAATGTTTGCGCACCTGACCCATATAGGTGCCGAAAGCCTACATTTTGCGTTCCGAATGCTGCTGGTACTCTTTCGTCGGGAATTATCTTTTAATGAGGCTCTTTCTATGTGGGAGGTATGTACTCTTTAGTTGTTCTCTCTGACTAGATGCAGTAAGAAGAAGTGTAAATTTATGGTAGTTGTCATATCATAATAAATCTAGGAAACAGCTAATGAGCTTTAGCTCAAATGGCCTTTCAATGCCCATTGTTTGCGTCACTTACCAATAAATAAATGAATATATATATATATATATATATATATAGATATTAGGAAAAGTGAAATAGGAGTATTGTTATTGACAGTCATGTTGAGCATGGCATCTGGCAGATTGATGCAAAATCTGATTACAGTGTAGACAGCTTGTGGCACTGGTTAGGTGCATCGTGCAATTCTGTCTTTTGCTCGTTACATACCATGTGGTGGTAGGGAAGTTTGTTTGATGTAGGCCAGCCCTTAAATTCAAAGTTCTGGTGTTCTATGATCAGTGTGTGAGCTTAAGGTTTTGTTGTAGACTTTATTACAGTTAAGTACTGGGGTTTAATTGTAAGGTTAAAGTTACTTTTAATAGCACGATTGTCACCCTTAAATTGTCACTTTATTTTTTGGTTAGGACTTATAGGAGAAGTGTCAACAATTTAAAAAATTATAAAAACAAACTAACAGCTTCTTAATGAAAGAAATATAAAAAAAACACCCATTAAAATCTAGAATAGCTTAGGAAGGTCTCCAATCAGGCATCATATCAAATTTATCAAGATATCTTTGGTTTTTAAGCTTGCTTTTTCTTGGACTTAGACTTTTAGAGTCATTATATGAACTAAAACTTATACATAATAATATTAACTTGCTGCGAGTGAATGTATATGGAAAAAGGTATGTGATCTTGTGTCCTAGTTGTGTCCATTTATCATGTAAATATGTTTGGTGGTTTTAGAAGAATACTGGCCAATGAAAGTAGTTGATCTGTTGACTATTTGGAGAGGTGTGTTTGGACGTCACTAGAATAGGGTAGTGTGGCCACTACTCCACATTGCATTATGTGGACCGTTTGGAGAGAGAGGAATCTTTGGATTTTTGAGAATGATGAGAAATTTGTGCAGATATTAAAAATAGTATTTTGAGAACTACGTTTGAATATTGTTCATTGATTGGGGGGTGTCTTGTACTTCTATTTTTGATTTCTTGAACCTCATGATTGTTCGCTTGTAATTCTTTAAGCACGCTTGCATTCGAGCGATCTTTCTTTCTTTTTTTTTTGATAAGTAAGATGAAATATATATAAATGAAAGGCTGCTCTAAGCAAAAGCCAAGAGCAAGCCCAGTATGTACAAGAAAACAGAGGAAACACACAAGAAGACAAGACAACAAAAATTACAAAAGAGAGAGGGAGCAAAGAAAAGAGGGAAGGGAATCACTAGACGTGAGTCCCCACGCCCGAGACCAATCGAAAAAAGTTCCACAAAAAGTGGCAAGCAACTGATCCCCAGAGCTGTCCAAGTCCTCAAAAGTCCTCCGGTTCCGTTCCGTCCAAATACACCAAAGGATGCACGAAGGAACCAAGTTCCAAACTTGGGAAGAATGCTTCCCCAACCAATTCCACCAGCCAAAAAGCACATCTGTAATCGACTTAGGAATCACCCAACACATGCCGAAAGTTATGAAGACAAAGCTCCATAACCGGTAAGCCCACTCACAATGAAAAAATAAGTGGTTTACCGTCTCTCCACAACGGCGACACAAAATACACCAATCCACAAAGTCAAGATTCCTCAATCTCAAGTTGTCACCCGTAAGGATCTTATTCCAAGCAACACACCAAACAAAAAAAGAAACTCGCCTAGGAGCCTTAACTCTCCAAATGGCTTTCCAAGGGAATATAAAAGGGGGGGCAGCCCTTAATTTATTATAAAACGACCGGGTGTCAAAAAACCCATTGGACTTCAACTTCCATCTCATACGATCTCCAACACCCAAAGGAGGGGTCTTCTTGCGAATGCTAGGTGGAGGGTTCATAACCCATTGGGTGCGTAACTTACCTATAAATGAAGAAGAATAGTGGTGTTACCAATATTTAGATTGTAGTTGTAACTATCTTCTTTTTATTTTTTATTTTAATTAAGTTTTGAATGTCCTATGAATTGAACATATTATAATGAGCCAAGCTCAAACGCAGTAATTTTTTCACGAACAAGTTTGTGAGTATAAGGTTTGATATATAAATATATATAAAGTACAATTATATGGACTTGATATTGGATTGTGTAAAATTTGTAAATAGTTTTTTAATATATAAAATTATTATTAATAAATAATCAATAAGTAACTCAAATAATGTAATTTCACCTATAATTTATTTATTTATTATAAGCATAAACTTGTGAAGAGATACAAATTTTTAGTTCTGATGTTTACTATATTGGGAAAAGAATGAGTCAATTAAGTAGCTTATGATTCATGAACAAGCTTGAGCTTGTTTGATAATAAAATGACTGAAGCTTGAACATGTAATCTAGTTCGTTAATAAGCTTGAGCTTGGCTTGTATTCAAAATGAAATTAATTGGACAATCTTGAACATTTAATACTCGGCTTGGCTTGGCTTGTTTACAGCCCTAATTAATCCAGTTGGTGGCTCTCGTTTTGGTTAAGAATGTCAGTCATGCAAAATGAGCTTGTATTAGCACAAGTAGATGGGTATAAGCCTTAATTTTGAAGTAGATATCAATTGATAGAGTAACTTCACGCATCCGCCCCAAAAAGGAACAAACATGGTAAATATAGCTAATTCAATCTTCTCATTGTGTGGTTGATTTTGAGTTTGTTGAATTCTAAAGTGAATGTGCATAATCTGCTGATAGGTCAGTTGGCGAGTGAGGTTTCTTTTGATATGCAATGGAATTCTGGATTTAAGAGTATCATGGTTGATGAAAAATTACAAAATATAATCATGCATACAATAAATTAGAGTTAATTTACTTTTCGCATTCATCAAGCCCCAAATGGTCCTGTATTTTTCTTTTAAGTCTTTGTATTCACATTTATAATCTTATTCCTCAACACAGATGATTTGGGCTGCTGATTTTGATGAGTCATTAAGCTACGATTTAGAGGAGCACTGTCTGGAAGCATTAGTAGTTCGGCTTCCAAGGGATTCTGGAGTGGAAGTGAGAGAAGAAAGCACAGAAAATGGTCATGGAATTGTGAAGGGCTCACAATCAAACCATGGAATTGTTGATCGCTTCATGCTTGACAACACTGCATTGAAATCAGTATCACCCCATCCCTTTTGTGGTTTGACGAGGAATTTCTGGTCAAAGACTGATCATATGCAAATCTGCACTTTAGTCTCATCAACTAGGAATGGAGATAACGTGTTACCAGTCTTCTGTGTGGCTGCAATTCTTATTAGGAACCGTCAGAAAATAATCAGAGAAACCCATTCATTTGATGATATCATAAAGGCAGGTGCATTTTACACTTTTTTGGTTCCTGCATGTGCAGCAGTTCCCCCTTTTCTTCTTCTTATTTATTCAATTAAAAAAAAAAAAAAAAATTGTCTGTCAATCCTTGGGTACCTACTGTACAATTTAATTTACATTGTGTTAATTATAGCTTAATCTTGTGATTTGAACTGGATGATGAGAAGAAGTTTCTTTGTAATTTCTTATGATTATGATGGTCTGTATTATGTGCATCAAACTTCTTTATTTTCACTTTGGTACCTTGAATAACAATAAACTTGTCCTTTACGTTTGTTAGTGGATCCTAGAATTGCTTTCTTTTTTTATTTATTTTTATTTATTACATTTAGTAGGAAACTGAATGGAAGGCTATGATGTATCAATACATGCAAATCTGGACCTCGCCTTTTTACTAGTCACTCTTTATTTATTTATTTATTTATTTTTATAATTATAATTTTTATAATTTTTAATTCAAATTTGTACATGAAACATGGGATTTGTTTGCATCGCATTGAATTGCTCTCTTATTTGGTAAAGCTTATGATTTGTCCTCTTCACCATGTGCCAAATTTTATCAATGGCATGCACATGACTTTCACTAAACTTTACCTCATGGGAGTGTAGGACTTTGAGTGATTAGGTTTTGTAGATGGCTGTGATTAAAAAGAAAATTGAAGGTCAAAATATTATCCTCATACATCATTTTCTGTCTATATGCTCTTTGCACTTGCAAAGAGATTTTCTTTTTCTTTTTGATGATCCTATCTTGAGTTTTCCCTTCTAGTTTGAATGGTTTGAATTGCTCCTGAGATGTTAGAGGTTCATGTTTTTGTGGTTCCTATCAGTTTGTTTTTGCATCTGTGACAACTTCTGGGGATTGACATATTTTTTAGTTATTTTTTTAAGACATAAGAGACTAAAAATAATTTTTCACATAATATTAACAGTAGTAGTAGTAATAATAATAAATAGCAATTATTATAGTATCAGTATCAATATTATTTTCGTTGTTGTCACTATAATGTGTTTGCAGAGGGAGAAAATAAAAGAACAAATTGGGAGTGTGGGTGGGTGGAGGTTGTTCAGGCGTGATTTTTCTAAGTTGACTCACAAATTCTATGCATTGCAGATTTTCAATGATAATATGCTGAAGATCAATGTCAAAAGATGTGTACGAACAGCAATCAAAATTCGAAAGAAGTATTTATACAAGGTTTGTTGCTCGCTCAGTTACTCTTATGACCTGATATAAAAATTTCAGCATTTTCCTTTTTTTACCTTTTTTGTTACTATAGAAATGGTGGTGGCTGAATTGTCTATTTTTATGCTCAGAGAAAAATTTTTTTTTTAATAAAAATATATAAATTGACAGATGTTATGAGGTTGAAGAAAAAATTATGTTAACTAAGACCTGTTTATTCCATGGTGGATTAATGTCTCTTATTAGTGCTTTTTAGGTTTCTGGAAATGATAAAAAAAATTGTGATTGTACTTGGGTTTTCATTTAACAATAAAATTGTTCAGTGATGATCATAGAGGTGATATGGCTATTTTTTTTGGGCATTCAAGGTACCACCATTTTAGTGCACAATTTTCTAATGTATCTTATGTTTACTGTATGCCTTTTCTGGAATTTTTCTTTTTTGAACCAGCTAATCAAGAGAGAGTCCTGCAGCTCAAAATAAGGAAGTAGGGGTTTCCCATTTTGCAAATAGGCAAATACTCTCATAGCAAAAGCACTGAAATGGCACTCTATGAGTTGGTATTTATAAGCTGGGATTTCAAGTTGGAGTATTTTTGACAAAATGCTATTCTTTGGATTTTCTGTGATGAAAGATTTCAAAGCAGAATTGCTTTTGAATTTGAAGTTTTACCCAATTGATTGTTCCTTCACATCTCGTCCTTTGCAAGGTAATTACCTACGTTCTACTTGTTTTTCCATGGTGATAATTTTGCCTTATCCAAGACAAAGGTATCTATGTATAATAATCTCAGTATTGAGCTTAATTGGAATTATTTTCCGTGTTTATATTCTTTCGAGGCTTATTTTTTTGTATATAATAAATACAAAATGATATATGAAAGACTGTTTTGTTTGATAATACAGTTTAAAAGTAGAATAAATTGATCATTTATGTAGTGGTAAAACTGATGGTAGGACCAAGTTTTTATCAAGTAAAGTTAGGATTTGAACCCTAGATGATCACATACCGAGTTGTAGAAGTACTTTTTCCTGGTTGGTTAAGATGAGTTCTTCAGGATTTGACTTCCAGCCAGTGTACTGAAACTTAATCTACTTGTCACTTGTTAAAAGGGGTGTGTTTTATTTTCCCCCTTCTTTGGTTAGAGTGGGGAAGTTCATGGGCACCTGTTTGCAGTTTGGGTCAGTGTATGGTTTGTGACTTTCATGTCATTTTAATGAAGGATGTAATGAAGAAGAGTTGATTAAGATGACAATGGAAGAAATAAGTGGAATAAATTATATAATGATTCAAATATCTATGGCTTGGTTTTTCTCAGATAGGTTTTATTTAATGTACATTATATTTTACAGACAATGTAGATTTATGTAGGCTTTGTTCAAACCCATTTTTCTAACTCAAAATTTATTGTTCCATCTAAACATATGATTTACCTGCACTGATCTCCTGTTCCTTTTTCTGATTGTTTTAAATGGATTTAGGGTACAAAGGTATAATTTCTCTCTGATATTTTTCTAAGCTATGTGAAATGGACCTTTTTGCTTTTTGCTTTTTGCTTTTTGCTTTTTGTATCTTTTTCTTTTTTACCTTCCTTGTTGGGGGTCAAACATGCAATCGTTTGTTGATTTTAAAAGAAATTTTCAACCTACTTTTCAATAACACTCCTTTTTATCCCCCTTTAAATTAATAACTTTCTTTCCCTGTGAAGCTTTCCTCTATTTATTCTGGGATGACTCATTTAGCAGATTTTGAAGATCTATTTCTTTCTGATTTTCCTGGAGATTGTTGCTTGGGTTTTTAGTGTCATGTAGTCTTCTGTTTCTAATATAATAGTTAATTACTTGCTCCCAAAACAAAAGAGAGCTTTAAATGGTGTGGTGTACTTTGCAAAAGTGATTCTTGAGTTGCAAATGCAAATGCTGGTTTCTTCAGCAATCAATACTAATGAATTTTTAAGAAATTATTACTTATCAGATTTTTTTATATAATTTATCGAAACTTATCAAAACATTTACTTAGAGAGCTTTGGGACTTATGAAATAAGTTCATACATCATATTCTTCATGTTTCATGGCGTTGACCATGTAACTGAATTTAGTGAGGACCAGTTTTATTAAATGATGTTGTTACTTCTCAATCATTTGTTGCCCCAATTTCTGGTTTATTTTCCTATTTGTTTCTTTTTATTTCTTTGCTTACTGTTTGTTTTTTTGTACTCTTTTTCCTGTGCTATGAATCCATTAACCATTACACATTTTGCAAGAATTTATTTTGAAAGATGTATGTGTGCATTTAAATGAGGAAAAATATGATTTGAAATGGCTCTTATTTCTTTGTTTAGTATTTTATTTGTGCCATTGCTTACATTTGTTATATTTGTTTACCCCTTCTTTTGAATCCAGTGGAATGATTTGACGGTGGGAAGAAGTACCTTTGTTTGGTGCACCCCAGGTGTGATCATTTAGCTATCATCAATCTCACAGGTTAGGTGAACACAATTTTTTATACTTAGTTTTTATCATAGCATATAATTGGAGAGGAAAGTATGTATCAGCAATTTTGATTGTATATGCTTTTGAGAACATGGATTTGGAGGAAAGAAAGAAAATATAAAAGAATCAAAGTTATTGGAAAGTGTTTCTTTAGTGTTTTAAATGTTGAGCGCGAGTAAAGATGGATTTGGAGCAATTTATTTGTAAATAGAAAAAATATATATATATTTTTTGGTCCTTATTTATGGATTATTCATCTTTTTCCAGACACAACAATTTCCATCCATATGAAGATGCTGCCATTCGACCTTATGATGACTAATCCACCATAAATTGCACATTAGATACCTCCTACTTGCCCTTATTTGTAATTCGACAATTTCGGCGTATCTCTCCCTGGTTTCCTGTTAGAACATTGATATTTCCCATCCTACTCATTGACAGAGCAAATGACTTTCTAAAATTTTCAAAACCAGCAGCAAATTCATCAGTGATCTGTGCAGTGTCGTTACCAAAGATTAATTGCTGATCAACTTCTAGGACTGCTTTGTGGGATTGAATTCTAGAATAGTAGGACTGAGTGAATTTGTAATTTGATCCGGATTCTGGGTCCAGGAACACTAGCGGGTCACTTTGGCCTTTCTGCAACCTTTGTGGGCATAGCTTTTTCATTTCAGTTACAAAAGATGCACCCATGCTTGGGTCAGGCTTTCCAGTACCATTGAAATTGTATAGCCGGTCAACAACATAGCTACAATGTGTTCTGCCCACTGAGTGTGCTCCTAATTAAGAGAGAACAAAATTTTCAGCCAAGGTTTTATATTCTGTGCCATCAAACCTAATGAGCTTACATTAAAATTAGACCAGGCAAGTTGGCTGAATTGAAATACAATATTATTCAGTAGAAGAGAAGGCTGTGTTCGAAGCTACATTAAAACACAAAAACAGGACATTGTAGCTTACTGAACCAGTTTTGTACTTCTAAATCAATTTTTGAAGTCGATGCACATATGTAATATCTTAGCTGAATCTTGTTAATCTTTTGAGTTATGTTTGATGAAGAATACGGGACTCAAAGAACCCAATCTCAGGAATGAGGGTTATGTGTGAGGTTATTCTAGGCATTATGAAATGCCAATCCATGTTGTAAAATTTTACCTAGTAGTGTTGCCAAGTCCAGTACATCTAAGCCCTTTGATCTGAAGTATGATAATGCTAGTTCCCATGAGATGGATGGTGATGGGAGGTCCACTGATGCAGCGCTTGATGACATCCCATCCCTTCGTCCTGTGAAAACAGGATAGGAGGGTGCTCCTGCCTGTGAATTTATAAAAGTAAACATCAGTAATTTAGACAGATTTTTTTTGTTATCTTATCAAAAAAAAAAAAAAAAAAAAAAAAAACCATAGATGTTTGTTATCCCTATTGGCTTAGATGTGTTCTTTATCAATTTTCCCTAAATACTTCCAACTTACAGATTATTGGAAGTATTGAAGAACACATTTTCATATTTTTCATCCAGGAAAAAAGTCCATCTTTGGTAAAGTTGCCAATGTGCACTTTGATGTAAGGACTATTTGATTTTACGATGGAGAAATCTTCCCCTTAATCAATTTTGAGGAATTTTCTCAAACCCATTACATGGTGATTAATAAAAATTATGCACGTGTTGTGATTAATAAAGTTAGGTTCGCTCATATCCTATTACACATTACGAATTTACTGTTCATTGACATGTTGCTAGTTTAGTTTAGACATGGGAGAGTCAAAGCAAAGCTCACACCATATGAACAGCATCCCTGGTAGCGAGGTTGAGAATGTCAGCACAAGAGACCACTCCTGGACACCGATTCTCCAGAACAGCTTTGATTTTGTCGATGATTACAAACCCTCCAAGCCCCCTATTCTGTGGTGCTTTTTTCTCTGAATTTGGTCCATCAAGGAGTATTGATGCATCACAGCCCTAGTTTGCAGTAGTCAAAACAAGTGTAAGCAAAAAACAATACCCAAAATTTAAAAATGCGTGTATAACTAAAACTTGTGTCCAAAATATTACAGGTTTTAACAATCAATTAGAATGAAGCCCACCTCAAGCCCATCTGATAAAGATTTGGCTAAGACTTGCACTAAACCAATCCCAAAACATCAAGATCAAATTCACGAAGAGCTTTTGAAATGTGTATGTTTTCCCCAACCTGAGCGTGGAACCTTCATTATGTTTGTGTTAGTCTAGTCTTTGGTCGTTTACCGTTTATGTGAAATACCAACATCCATGATCTCATCCTAGCTTATCAAATTCAGCAAAAAAAAAAAAAAAAAAAAAAAATACTAGCTCATCAATTGCCAATTTGCCATGAGGTCAAAGATTTATTATATCCTCAAAAAATCTCAATTCTCAATCAATCTCTCATGATGGAAGATCGAACAATAATTATTTATTCGATTTCATGATTCGTTAGAATTTTTTTTATTAGTTTACTAATTTTAAGAGGAGGAGGAATCTACCACAATAATTATATATATTTTTTCCTCAATTAACCTTTGTGGGCATAGCTTTTAGTGGCTCGATTTATTTTGAAGTTGGATAGACATTAATGCTACAATAAAGTAGCTTTATTTATTTTATTTTTTTCATAAGTTTTCTCAATATACAGTCCTCTGGTGGATCACATTATCTGTCCACCATTCTACCAAAAAATTTCAATTTGTTTAAAATTATTGAGTCAGTATTCTAAAAAAATTTTTAACTCAGTAATTTTAAACATGTATGAGTCTTTTAATAAGACATTTACCGAGAAGCTTTTAATTTAATTTTAATTAATGCACTCTACTTCTCCCACTTGCACAACCCTTTACGGCGAAGGAACTTTTGCTTAAAAAATTGGTCATACCAATTACCAACACAAGTGAGGCTGTGAATCAGAATCTATCCTCCATAATTTATCCCTATATTTAAATCAGATTGTAGAGATAATTGGATGTCATAAGATAAGGTAAGTGCAGCATCTATTTATGGTGGAAAAAAGAGAGTTGCTTTCTCTTTCTTTCCTTTTTTGTGTAGTTATTATTTTATAAATTTTGTTATTAATTAATTAAGTTCATTCATTTGAGAAATACGTTTAGAAGATAAAAATTAAAGCAACCTATAATAATATATATTGGTTTGACTAACGGATATCTTTGAACATTTGCTAATCCATTATTTTCAGAAATTTTTTATACTATTCTCATAAGACATATAAAAAATTGTCAAAATTATAAGTTATTTTTTAATTTCTCATAAAAAATTTCATAAACTAATACCCTTAAAACATGTTAACATTTATGTACATATATATATATATATATTTCATATAAATATATTTATATATAAGTTTAAGGAAATTTCATAGCATTTCTTATTGCAAACGTAAGTAAAATTAATTTCTTTTTCATTTTTTGGGTCTTATATATGTTATTGTCATAACAATCATATGCACGGTGAATGCTGTTTGGTCTAGTTAAGGTAAATAACAATTTAAAAAATAAAAAATTGATAACAAGACAATTTGCTTTGGCTAAACCGAATGCTAAGGTAGTAAGGTTAGTAAAAGACCAAAATAAGTTCATATGAGTTGATTCAAAATCCTATCCTTAATTATTGAGATCTGTTAATCTTGTACTCTAGACTAAAACTAATATATAGGTACTGTTAATAACATAAAAGGAGAAATATTTAAAAAATGTCAATGCTATAAATCGTTTGGAATTTGACTAATAAATAGTTGAAATTAAGAAACAAGACTATACTATGATCAAATATTTGAGAAGAGGTATAAGCTAGGAAGCACATACATTAACCATGCAGTCTGAATAGACCAACCGGAGGAGCTTAGGAGTAATGCTTTTATCTTCCTTCCAAAACTTCTCCACTTCATGCCGGACGTACACCTCTGCTTCGTCACATGTATTGTGATGCTTGTAATAATGCCAACTCAATTTCACCGGCGGTTGAAGCGATGATGCCGCGTCCACATACCTTTGACACAAGCTCAATGCAAGAGCTAATAGTGAGAAAAACGCTAAATTTTCTCTTCTCATTTGCTCCTCCTCGCTATTATGAAACGCTTCAAGTACGCTAAACTTGTGTCTAGCTAGTGTTCAGAAATTAATACTTGTGTGACATAATCATCGTTGCTTTAGGTTTATATAGAGATTAGGGTTTTGAGTTGTATAGGTGGCATTAACAGACAATGCCAAGCTGGATTAATATAAAAATATTATTTATTAAATGGGTATTTTTTATTTTGGTCAAAGCAATCTCTTATTTCGAACTATCATATCCAAGTATTACGGCACCGTGTGACGAAAGTGTGGGGCATTAAGCTGTACACATGCAACAAGGTGTAGGTTTCAACATTCTTCTTCTACGGCTTGTTAATAACAATATTAATAACGGTGTTAGCAAGTAACGTGAATGCATATGATATATGCCTTGGATCTAGGGTTTTTCAATCTTACAATGAGAGCTTTTTTGTGATCCAAAATTATTGCTTTTAGATATCCAAAGTGTGGTGGGATGCGGGTGCTTGTTAACCAAAGTCTAACAGGTCATAAAGGTTATTAATTAAAATCATTGGATTTTGTTTTCTTTTTTTTTGGTAAGTGGGATTTTGTTTAAAGATTTAATTTTTATTTTAAAAAAAATTAAAAAATACTATGTTCATAACATTTTTACAACAAATGTTAAATAGAAGGTTATTATTAGTTGTTACGGATGAGCAAAAAAATAATTTAATTTATGAATTCAAATTAGAACTTATAATAATTTACCATCTATATTTTGTTGTAAGAGTGTTGTAAAAACATTGTAAATATAGCATTTTCCTAACTGTTTTGCCATGAAACATATAATTATTGGATAAACTTATTTTGATTTGTGATGCTCATACCCTAATAATTAATGTGTGATACAATTAGCTTGGTATATCTTTTTTTGTGATCAAACTCACTTATGAAAAAGAAAATGTGATGCTCAACGCCTTATTTAATTTTTAATTTTTAAGTTTTTAAAAAATTCTGTCAGTGCGTGATAACTGATAGGTATCACACTGTAATATGGCTCACCTTCACAGAATAATCTCAATTTATTAGATTTTGCTCTACAGACAGTAGTTTTTTTAGTAGAGAGAAACCAATATTTGGGTAAAATTGTAACTTTGATGTATCTATTTATACAGATGTGTCTATTCTCAAGGGGTGCAAGTTTGCCTATAAATATTAAAGAAAAATGATTATTAAACACAGTACACACACTTGTTTTTAACTGAATTCATGAAAGTTTAAAACCTTATAAATTGAAATCACAATTTCAATTAAAAATAAGGTGTGTGTACATTGTGTGTTAGTGTGTGTAAGAGTTAAATACTAACACCGTCATTGTCATTTAGATACAATTTTATTCTCTCTATAAAGGACAATGCTACAGCAGTCTGTGATCACCAACCTGATAAGACTGTCTTCCATGTTTGGGACCTACAAGTTGTTAACTACCAATTTGGGCATTAAAAATTTGACAAGTTGGAGTTGGGAGTTATTATTATTATTATTATTATTATTGATGTTAGAGCTTGTTAAGATTTTGGGTGACATTTCACCAAAGTACGCACTTAAGGTCTTCCAGTTGACTGCTAGCTTTTCATGAAACGTGCTCATAAGTCTACTGAAACTAGAGTCCTCTTATTAGAGAAATTATCAAGTTGGAGCTAATTTATCGGTGTGAAAAGCATGTTAACACTTTTTGACTGTCAACTCCGCCAACTCTGCTAAACATTGTTAACAGGTTGCCAAGTCAGCATGTTTGCTTCAACTTAACTGTTAGTATGGTATTATAATCGTTTTGTTTTTCTTTTATTTTTAATTTATGGGGGATTTGTATTCTATAGGCAACGCACTTGAGCTCATTTGCGTTTTAGGTTTAAGGGAGTAAGTTAAGAGCCTGTTGAGGCCTAGGCAATGTGGGTAGGGATGGCAATGAGTAGGGTGGGGTCAGATCATGTGTGTCCTATCTCTACTCCATCTCCTCTTCGATATAGGAGAAAAACCTAGAGGGGGCAGTAGTGGGGTAGGTCCGGTTTAGGGTGGGTTGAAAAAGTTTTACTAATCGATATATATTTTATTAACTTCAGCTTGAAAGGAAATACAATTAAAATTTTAGGAATTTTTATACAAATTCAAATCTGTCTTTTTTAAGATTTAGATTAGACATTATTGAAGGCTAGCTTTACCCAAATTCTATTTGACTATTAATTAGCTGCACGTAAATTGTAAGCATGAAGTGCCATGAATTGATGACCCACTTGCCCAATTGGATATAGCTATATACAGAACTGTGAAGAAATATAATAAGTTGGGTTTTGGCTTATAAAGACTGATCTTAATTAATGGTCAAGTTTAAAACATTCATCACGAAATTAGTAAATGAAGCAACGCGTTGGCTAGCAACTGACCACTGCAATACAATATGCCCAACTCCATATGTCATTTATTAGAGTAATTGCATTAGTCTGACCAAATTTTTCCATTTATTTTATACTAAGAAGTAACTTTTTATATTTTACACTGCTACTTTTTCAAAGTACTCATATCAGTTCATTTATTTTACAATCTCTCCTATTTAAATAATAATATTTTTTTAAATTTTTAATTATTATTTTGTCCTTGTCTTTTTATCTTTTCTTTTATACCTATCTTTTTTTTTTCTTTGTCCTTATCTCGTCTCTCAGACCAATCTTTTGTCCCTCTTCTACTTCTTTTTCTTCCTTTCATGGTAACTTCTCCTTCCTTTCAAGGTCGTGGTCAGATCACCTCTCTCCAAAAGTATCTTCTTTTTTTTTTTTTTTTTTTTTTCATATTCTATTTCTTTGAATTTATATTTGTGCTCAATATTAGTATAATATTTTTTTGCTTGAGAATGAAAGGAATTTCTAACACTTATTTTACAAATTGAATTTCTAACACTTATTTTACAAATTGATATCAATTGGTAAAATAAGTGTTAGAAATTCCAACTTTTTATTTTAATGTTGTTGAAGAGACACTAATTATAGTTATTGTCATGTAAATTTGTAGATAGTTTGCAGTATATTTGGTAATAACTTTAGTGTTTTTTAAGAAAATAATTATAGAGGGAATCATCTTTTATCTCTAAAGAGATTGGAACAGTTCTCTAGCAGCCACAATGGAGCACGGAGAGGCCCCCTAAAATATTGAAAAAAAAAAAAAAAATCTTAAGTATGTATCATTTTAAAAAGTATCAAGTATCTTGTATACATTTAAAAAAAAATATTTAACTAGGTATAATTTATTTTTTGGTTTTATAGAAAGTATAAGGTTGTTTTGTATTCATTTAAATATAGTCACAATCTCATTTGTGATAAATTCTATATACCAATTACTTAAATTAATTGGACAAATGTAAAATTATAATTACCACATAGTTATCAAACAAATATCTTTAAAAGAAAGGGGGGGGGGGGGGGGGAAAGGATCTGAGTTCTTACACTTAAAGCCTTGTGATTTTAATTAAATAATTTTTTATCGTGGCTTTTAATTTAGATAATGATGCTTAGTTTTTGTATTATTATTATTATTATTATTATTATTATTATTATTATTATTATTATTATTATTATTATTATTATTATTATAAAGAATTGTTGATTAAATGTAGGTTATAAAAATAAGGGATAATTACAGTAAACCCACCTGTGTTATAGCCCGTTTTCACTTTGCCTACCCGTGGTTTAAAACTTTACACTTTGCCTTCTTGAGGTTAGTTCCGTTAGCCTTCTGTAACCCACCTCTCCATTTGCCGTTAGAAAAACACATTTTTTGGCAAAAACAAATATAACAAGAATCAAAAAGTTAGGATTTTTCGTTACTCATGAACTTCAATGAGAACAAAGTGGAGTAACAACAAACCCATCAAAGTGGCTGGGTTTCAGTTCCAGTATTGAAGTTGAATCAGTGACTGGGTTTCAGAGGTGGGTTGAATCAATGTGTATTGCTGAATCGGCGTTGTGGGTTGCTGAATCGGTGGTGGGTTTTTGAATTGATTTAAGTGGCCAGAGCTTGTTTGAATCGATGAGAGTGGTGGAGACAAGGAGATTAAATTGGTGGTTGCATTTTGCGTGAGTTTCAGTTGTTGAGTTTTGCCTTTTGAATCATTGTGGGTTTCAGTTATTGCAGTTTGAATCAATGGCTGGAGCTTGTTTGAATTAATGTGGAGAGTGGTAGAGCCGTGGAGATCAGATTGGTGGTGGGTTTTCTTCCTGGGCTCTCGGATTTCGGACACCCATTTGCCCTATGTTCTCATTCAGCTCCCGATTTGCACCATCGGCATCGATAACCTCAGCTCCTCTGGGGATGTTGCAATGAACCAGAACATCATCAAAGAAACCAACCGCATCCTCGCCGAGATCCAGTCTGACACCGACCCATCTGACCTTGTCAACGAACCTGAATCGTTCTTCTGCGTATACGACACCTTCGCTCTCGGACCCAAGATCTCTACCTGGGACCAAGACCGCAAAACCTGGTTAGATCAAAATCCTGAGTTCCCTAACCATATTAATGGTAAGCCTCATCTTGCTCGTTACTGGGTCTTCTCCTAAACCTTGTGATAACCCAATTGGTGACCATTACTTGTTGAAAGATGTTAAGAATAAGATTGACTGTTTTTTGAAAGAGCGTCGGTTAGAATGACATCAACATCAACAAGATCTCCGTCTCTGTCTCTAAAAGAAGAAGAAGAAGAAGAAGTAATGGTTCTATCAAGAAGGCGCTTGAAACTGTACTCTTCTTCTTCTATAACTCCATAACCCAAGCTCTTTCAAAAAATTCAAATCCTAACTTTTTGATTCGTGTTATGTTATGTTTTGGTGATAGAAGTTGTTTTTTAACGGAAAAGCCAATAGGTGGGTAACAGAGTCCTAACAGAACTAACCTCAGGAGGGCAAAGTGTAAAGTTTTAAACCACAGGTAGGCAAAGTGAAAACGGGCCATAGCACAGGTGGGTTTACTGTAATTATCCCTAAAAATAAAATCCTTTTGTCTATTTTGATGTAATTAGTAAAATTTAATAAATTTACTTTCGTGTTACACATATTGGGTTATGAAGTGCTTAATTTACCTTTTAAATTGTTTCATTACACTTTTATACTACTATAATATAGGGGTGTACATGGGTCAAATTCGGGTGACTTTTTGCTTCACCCGTCACCTAGTTCACCACGGTCGGGTAGGAGAAACAAATACCTACTAACTACCACCGAGGCTCGCATATTCAATCGTATAACGCCTCATTAGTTAACAACTAGTTCAATCTATTCGGCTTCGCGGGTATAGAGCATTAACATTGGGAACAAGTGTTTGATATCGCGAGAGAAAGACGGGGCAAGAATTATCGGCGAAGATCGTGGGGCTAGATTGATTTTTTTTGGGAAGATCGCAACTTCCTAAGAGAAATTATTATTTACACTAGGAGGACTGCTAATGTGGTCCTCCCTGACTAATGAGATGATGCCATTTATGCAAATGTATGTGTGAGCTTCCTAATCAGCACAAGAAAAAAAAACCAAATAATGTTACATTTACTTAAATAACAGCATTTTATTGGTTGAGAGGTCAAGAAAGACCACATCAATAGTCCTTTTGGTGAACCTAATAATTTCTCCTCCCATAGCTAGATCCGTTTCACCTATAATTATCATATGGTGCAAATGTTTGGAAAAGTTATTACCAGAGTAATTTTCTATTTTTTTTAAATCATTTTTTCTTTTTCTTTTTTGTTTACTCGAGCTTTATTTTTTTATTTTTTGTTTTATTTCATGGAAACAATTAAACACAACAGAGATAAAGACAAAAACTTAAAAAGGTGGTCTTCTCGCTCTATGTAGCCTTCATCACCTTGCTTGGAAGAGCCCGCTTCTTTAAGAAAAACTAAATCCTGTACTTTGAGTCCATTAGGCTAATAAAAGAGACACAACATTGGATTCTCGTTCTCAATAGAGAGTCCATTTGGCCTTCTTGGTTCTTGCTCCCAATAGGCCATTTGTTCATGCTCCGTTAGTTTCAATAGAAGTAAACCCTAATATAAATCCCTTGTATAATAATATATACTAATTTTTTCGATAAACCTTAATTCCAATTTGTTTTTTGTTAGGATATGTGCCCTTAAATCCTATTGTATGATGCTATGTATAATATTATGTATGACATTATTTGAGAAATGATGTATGACTTAATATTATGTTTAATAAAGTTGTTTTATTCTTATCTAAAATAATGGTAACATGAATATTCGGACATTATCAAATAGTCCATGAGATGCATAGTATGTGATTTATGTGATTTAGTCACAGAAGATATAGATCACAAGTTCTTTGTAAACTCAGAATTTTGGTTTGTAGTCGGTGATGAAATTGGGCATTTCATCTGCGAAGACTATAACATATTAACTATGATGATTTGTCTTGATCATGGAAGTGGTGACTTCTAGTTAATATGTTGATATGTTTTAAGAGTTAAGACATATTGAACTGGACCGCTGTGAGATTTATTATTCTCCTAACGACTGTCAATTGAATAATAAATCTCACGACTTGTATTCACATGAACTCTTAATCCTGAGAGAATAATGGACCTGATCATGAAATGTAGGTTGCTTTGATATATCAGGAGTGAGATCTAAAGTAACGGTCAAAACCTCAGTATGTTGGGCAGCCACATTTAGTGTTGATGGAACATATATTCTCAAGATGGAATTCATAGTCTCTTAACGGAGATATAAAATATTCCCTTGAGATAAGTTTAATGGGTACAGTTATTCAGAGAGTTAGGCCTAACCACTTTAGTAAGACTAAAGTATATATTTATGAAATTGGATTTCATAAATATATGGTGAATAACTTATAAAAGATTAAACCGGGTACTCAAGGATTAAGATGTAGTAATTCACAAAGTGGCAGTCTATATTTATGACTTTGTGTTACTACGAATATTTTATGAAGGGGTTACATGTATAATAAAGTCTTGGGATATAATTTATTAATGAGGCCTAGAGTGCAATTATATTTATATAGTGGTATTAAATATAATTAATGGTAACTTTGGACTTGTCAAGAGTTGACAGAAAAGCCCAAGGCCCATTGGAGCTAGTGTCTTATTTGTTCCCTTTTGGTCCCACTCCAAGCCACACACTAAAGCCCAATTGGGAAGGCCCAAAAGGCTAGCCCAATTAGATAATCAGTTATGTGGAGAGAAACATACATAATTTTATATTGAATGAAATGGTTTGTATGTGTAAGGGTAATAAAAAATAAGGAAGAGAGATACTCTTTCATATTCTCTCTAGAAACATAGAACTGATTGAGAGACCACACATCTTGGGCATCGAGTGGAATTGGAGTGAAGATTGAAAGTATTCCCGAGTACTTCTTCATTAGGTTTTGAAATTCACCGCATCAAGGTACACTCTCTTGTTCTGATATTCTGAAACTTACATAGTGCATGTTATCGATTGCGAATGAAGTAGATCCGTTTATTTTCCGCTGCGTATGTTTTGTATTGGATGCAAACATGATAATGATTTCCCAACATTGGTATCAGAGCGGTCTTCATTTCGAATCTGTATAACATGTTTTTTGTTCGTTTTGGAATTAGAGATTATAGTTTCAAGTTGATAGATTTCTACATGGTCATTGAAACTATGATTTGATAAAAACTGATATTGATGTTATGATGTTGTTTAAATATGAATTTAAGAATGTTAAATTGATCTTTAAGGCTGTAGCATCAATGGGTTTCAGTTTTGATATCAATTTCTGTCTATCATTTTCGTATGATGGTTGTTTGTTCATGCAAAACGGTTGAAAACTGCCTTAGAAGATTTTCTGGAAATTCGAGTTTCACGAGTTTCGATCGATCGAGATTTACTTTCGATCGATCGAGTGAAACAGAGACTTATCCTTTTGAATTGATTAATATTCGATTGCTAGTCGATCGATCGAATTTTATTTTCGATCGATCGAGAGGCGATCGAGTATCAATCGAATCAGACAGAACGTTTAGTTCGAATTGTTTGATATTTTCGATCGATCGAGGGGCACATTCGATCGATCGAAAGAAAGAAAATCAGAATTTTTCTAAGTGTTTTCAAACTTAAATTTTGTGTTTTTGCTATTTTTTCTTACGTTTTTTTTGTAAGAAAAAGTGCAAGGTTGTGTATAATTAGTTTATGCATGTTTAAAAGATAAAAACCTTTATTGTAAAATATCTAGTGGGAGAGAGATACAAGGGTTGGATCTCACGGCCTCCATTATCGATTCATAGTAGTGTGGGCTAAGCACCTCGTCTTGGCGTATATGCCTCGCGATCCCAAAGGAGGGTGTTTACTTCATAGTACTACAAGATTGAATTTACCTGTTTAAAGTAGTGTAGACAAGCACCTCGTCTTGGCGTATATGCCTCGCGATCCCAAAGGAGGGTGTTTTGTTCTATGGTACTACAAGTTTAAACACCATAAAGGAAGATGAAATGTGGCTACACATGATTCTAGATAATGGTATACACTAGACTAAGTTTAATGTTAACCTCCTAAAGGAGCTATGTCATTATTACTTAGAGGCTAAAGATAATACGGCATATTATTAGTGTTTGATAAGAGTTATCATGATAGCACTAATAATGAGAATAGTTCTCAACTGATTGATGTGTTTATAATAAACTTGCTACCAAGGAATTATAGACATGGATTGGGTTGTCGTTGCATATATTATTTTATGGTTTTATTAAGGTTCCATATTATATGCTTATATGCTAAATTGATAATGTCCTGTTTACTTATTATATTCATGTTTATTATTTCAGATTTGAACATGGCATCATTTAGCCCACTTGTTAGCATTCTTAATCAAAACAAACTGACTGGAACCAATTATGTTGACTGGAAAAGAAACTTGGACATAGTTCTCACAGCTGAAGAGCACAAATATATGCTTACTCAACCATGTCCTAGCTTTCCTTCATTAGATGCTCCTCCTGAGGAAAAACAACGATATGATCGTTGGCAGAAATCTAATGAAATGGCCAAGTGCTACATCCTGGCGTCCATCTCAAATGTTCTACAACATCAAATGCAGGATGTAGAACTAGCTTCGGACATTATGCAAAGTCTGAAGGAGATGTTTGGTGAGCAAGGCCGTTCTGCAAGGCAAGAAACCATGAGACAAATTTATAATACCAAAATGGCTGAAGGTAGTTCAGTGAGAGAACATTGTCTTACAATGATCTCTAATCTGAATACTTTAGAAGTTTTGGGTGCCGACATTGATGGAGAATCCCAAGTGGATATGATACTCCAGTCACTACCGGAGTCATTCAAGGAATTCAGACTTAACTATAACATGAACAAAAAGATTTATTCTTTGTCTGAATTAATGAATGAGTTGGTAGCGGCGGAAGGCATCCTTGGTACTTCTAATGTTGAAGCCTATGTGGGTGAAGCTTCTACTTCTCAGCCTAAGTCGAAAGGCAAGGGTAAGAAGAAGAAGAAGAAGGACTTCACTAAGTAAGAGGGTAAACAAATTGTCTTAGGGGTTGCCGACAAAGGAAAGAAGCTGAAAGGAAAATGTTTCCATTGTGGTGAGAAAGGACATTGGAAGAGAAATTGTCCAAAGTTCAAGGCTGCCAATAAGGGTATGAAAATTTCATTCCTTCTTGAAATATGTTTGGTACAAAATCCCACGGATTCCTGGTGTGTGGATTCAGGTTGTACTAATCATATCTGCAATTCTTTGCAGGGGTTCCAGGAGACCAAAAAACTTAAAGAAGGAGAGTTGTTTCTGACCTTGGCTGATGGGAGTCGGATTCCAGTTGTAGCTATTGGAGTTTTTAATTTATGCTTTGAAACTAGAGTTTTAATATTGCAAGACTGTCTGTATGTACCTAATGTTCGTAGGAATTTAATTTCTGCAACTTATTTATGTAAAAGTGGATATTGTGTTATCCTTAAAGACAATGTTGTAATAAAGAAGGGTAAAACCTTTATTTGTTCTGGCAATATTGTGGATGGTCTTTATATTTTAACTCCTGAAAAGCATGAATTATATAAGACAATGTTGTAATAAAGAAGGGTAAAACCTTTATTTGTTCTGGCAATATTGTGGATGGTCTTTATATTTTAACTCCTGAAAAGCATGAATTATATAATTCTGAATTAGATAATAACTCTCATGTAAAATCATTAAAGAGAAAGTTTCCTTCTACTAATGATGCATATCTTTGGCACTTGCGTTTGGGTCATATTAATCCAAACAGAATTCAAAGACTGATCAAAGATGGTCTCTTAGAGCCATTGGACTTTGATGAATTTCCAGTTTGTGAATCTTGTTTGGAAGGCAAAATGACCAAACGACCTTTTAATGCAAAAGGTAGAAGAGCCCAAGAGTTGCTAGAATTAGTTCATACGGATGTTTGTGGTCCTATGTTAACCCAAGCAAAAGGAGGTTATGAGTACTTCATCACTTTCACCGATGATTACTCTAGATTTGGTTATGTGTACCTAATGAGACGGAAGTCCGAAGCCTTTGAAAAGTTCAAAGAGTTTAGGGCTGAAGTTGAGAATCAATTGGGTAAACACATAAAGGCCATTCGATCTGATCGTGGTGGCGAATACCTTCTTGGGGATTTCAAGGATTACTTAACTCAAAATGGGATTGTATCCCAATTGACTGCACCTGGAACTCCCCAACAAAATGGTGTAGCAGAAAGAAGGAATAGGACTCTTTTAGAAATGGTTAGGTCCATGATGAGTTACTCAACTTTACCAGTTTCCTTTTGGGGATATGCACTAAAAACTGCAATGCATATTTTGAATTTAGTTCCATCAAAATCTGTTCCCAACACACCTATGGAATTGTGGAGTGGGCGCAAGCCTAGTATGAAATATCTCCACATTTGGGGATGTCCAGCACATGTGTTGAAAGGGAAGTCTGATAAGTTGGAAGCTAAAACGGAAGTATGCATGTTTTTAGGGTATTCAAAGGAAACCAAGGGTTATTTATTCTATAATCATAAGGATAACAAAGTGTTTGTTAGCACTCATGCCAAATTTTTGGAAAATGACTATATGAATAATTTTACTCCTAGAAGTAGAGTTGTCTTGGCTGAAATGAATGAACCTGTAATTGAACAACCAATAGTTCAAACTAGGGATGATGTGGCTGTATTGGATACACCACAAGATACTACTCATGAGATGTCTAGTATACAGGTGCCTCGTCGTAGTGGGAGGAATGTTAGGCCACCTATAAGATTCATAGGTCTTGGAGAGACTTATGAGGCTATCTCAGAGGAGGCCGAAACTGATCCTTACACTTATGAAGAAGCAATGAATGATATAGATGCACATCATTGGGTCCAAGCTATGAAATCAGAATTAGATTCCATGTATTCCAATAAAGTTTGGGATCTTGTAAAGGCGCCTAACGGCATTAAACCTGTAGGTTGCAAATGGGTTTACAAGAGGAAGAGAGGGATAGATGGAAAGGTTGAAACCTTTAAAGCAAGGCTAGTGGCAAAAGGGTATACTCAAAAAGAAGGTATCGATTATGAGGAAACCTTTTCACCAGTAGCAATGCTTAAATCTATCAGAATTCTCTTATCCATTGCTGCTCATTATGATTATGAGATTTGGCAAATGGATGTCAAGACTGCATTTCTCAATGGCAATCTTGAAGAGGAAATCTATATGATGCAACCAGAAGGTTTCATAGCAAAGAACCAAGAGCATATGGTATGCAAGTTGAATAGGTCCATTTATGGACTTAAGCAAGCATCTAGGTCATGGAACATCAGATTTGATCAAGCAATCAAATCATTTGGTTTTGAACAAAATCTTGATGAACCATGTGTGTACAAAAGACATCAAGACAAAGTAGTAATGTTCCTAGTGCTTTATGTTGATGATATTCTACTTATTGGAAATGATGTAGGGGTCATGTCATCAGTAAAGGTTTGGTTGTCAAGCCAATTTGATATGAAGGACTTGGGTGAGGCTAACTTTATTCTAGGGATCAAGCTTTGGCGAGATCGTGAGAATAAGATGTTAGGCTTATCACAAGCTGAATATATAGATAAGGTTCTAGAACGGTTTAGCATGCAAAACTCCAAGAAAGGATTACTTCCTTTCAGACATGGAGTTCCTCTGTCTGATGACCAAAGGCCTAAGACTCAAGAGGAAGTAGATATGATGAGACAAGTTCCTTATGCTTCTGCAGTAGGAAGTCTCATGTATGCCATGCTTTGTACTAGACCGGATATCTGTTTTTCAGTTGGCATGGTCAGCCGATATCAATCAAATCCAGGATCACAACATTGGCAAGCTGTAAAGCATATTCTCAAGTATCTACGGAGAACGAGAGATTATATGCTTGTTTACCATTGTGAGGATTTGATTCCCATTGGCTATACAGATTCAGACTTTCAATCAGATCTAGATTTCAGAAAGTCCACGTCAGGATGTGTTTTCACCTTGGGAGGTGGAGCCATAAGTTGGAGGAGTGTTAAGCAATCTTGTATTGCGGACTCCACCATGGAAGCTGAATATGTTGCTGCTTGTGAGGCAGCAAAGGAAGCTGTTTGGCTCAAGAAATTCCTTTCTGATCTTGGTGTAGTGAGAATGGAGCAAGTTCCTATCACATTGTTTTGTGACAATAGTGGAGCGGTTGCACAATCCAAAGATCCAAGGAATCACAAGAAAGGAAAGCACATTGAGAGGAAGTACCACATCATTCGAGACATTGTTGCTCGTGGAGATGTGGTGGTGGCAAAGATTGAAAGTGCAAATAATCTAGCAGATCCCTTTACCAAAGTCTTGCCTCAAAGGACCTTCGAGTCACATTTGGAGGGAATGGGAGTTAGATTAGTGCACAATAGTCTTTAGGACAAGTGGGAGATTGTTAGGATATGTGCCCTTAAATCCTATTGTATGATGCTATGTATAATATTATGTATGACATTATTTGAGAAATGATGTATGACTTAATATTATGTTTAATAAAGTTGTTTTATTCTTATCTAAAATAATGGTAACATGAATATTCGGACATTATCAAATAGTCCATGAGATGCATAGTATGTGATTTATGTGATTTAGTCACAGAAGATATAGATCACAAGTTCTTTGTAAACTCAGAATTTTGGTTCGTAGTCGGTGATGAAATTGGGCATTTCATCTGCGAAGACTATAACATATTAACTACGATGATTTGTCTTGATCATGGAAGTGGTGACTTCTAGTTAATATGTTGATATGTTTTAAGAGTTAAGACATATTGAACTGGACCGCTGTGAGATTTATTATTCTCCTAACGACTGTCAATTGAATAATAAATCTCACGACTTGTATTCACATGAACTCTTAATCCTGAGAGAATAATGGACCTGATCATGAAATGTAGGTTGCTTTGATATATCAGGAGTGAGATCTAAAGTAACGGTCAAAACCTCAGTATGTTGGGCAGCCACATTTAGTGTTGATGGAACATATATTCTCAAGATGGAATTCATAGTCTCTTAACGGAGATATAAAATATTCCCTTGAGATAAGTTTAATGGGTACAGTTATTCAGAGAGTTAGGCCTAACCACTTTAGTAAGACTAAAGTATATATTTATGAAATTGGATTTCATAAATATATAGTGAATAACTTATAAAGGATTAAACCGGGTACTCAAGGATTAAGATGTAGTAATTCACAAAGTGGCAGTCTATATTTATGACTTTGTGTTACTACGAATATTTTATGAAGGGGTTACATGTATAATAAAGTCTTGGGATATAATTTATTAATGAGGCCTAGAGTGCAATTATATTTATATAGTGGTATTAAATATAATTAATGGTAACTTTGGACTTGTCAAGAGTTGACAGAAAAGCCCAAGGCCCATTGGAGCTAGTGTCTTATTTGTTCCCTTTTGGTCCCACTCCAAGCCACACACTAAAGCCCAATTGGGAAGGCCCATAAGGCTAGCCCAATTAGATAATCAGTTATGTGGAGAGAAACATACAGAATTTTATATTGAATGAAATGGTTTGTATGTGTAAGGGTAATAAAAAATAAGGAAGAGAGACACTCTTTCATATTCTCTCTAGAAACATAGAACTGATTGAGAGACCACACATCTTGGGCATCGAGTGGAATTGGAGTGAAGATTGAAAGTATTCCCGAATACTTCTTCATTCGGTTTTGAAATTCACCGCATCAAGGTACACTCTCTTGTTCTGATATTCTGAAACTTACATAGTGCATGTTATCGATTGCGAATGAAGTAGATCCGTTTATTTTCCGCTGCGTATGTTTTGTATTGGATGCAAACATGATAATGATTTCCCAACATTTTTTGTACTCTTTAGTGCAGTGTCTTAACAATAGGATTCTAATTTAACAATTAATCTCTGTAGTGAAGTGATAGACCATGGAGTTCAAGCTGTGGAGGCTTTTTTTTTTAAGAAACAAATAAACATATAAGAGTGGGAGAAAGAGGTTCTAATACAAAGACACACCACAATTCCACTAAAAAACCATGGTAACTTTTAAGGGAGGGTATATCAAGTTGTATTACACACAACACACTCTCTTAAGCAACGTGGGAGAACTACCCATTCTTTTTTTTTCTTTTTTCTTTTTTTCAAAAACAAGCGCACACACACACACACACACACACACACACAAAGGAAATAGAAAGAAGTTGGAAATAATAGTAGAGGTCGGAAAATATTTCTTCTACAATAATAATAATAATAATGATAATAATTGATTGATTGATTGATTGAGTTCAAGTATGAAAATATAAAACACTTTTGGGAAAAATGCCTTAACACGCCCTTGAACTTTGGGGACATTGCAGTTACATTCCCTGAACTTTTATTTTATCTAATTTAGTATATAAACCTTAGTATTATAACAAATAGACCCCCTTAACTTTTTATTTTAGCCAATTTTATTAGTACATAAACTTTAATACTGTACCAATAAACCTCCTAAACTTTTATGTTGTTGTAGTAATATCCCTTCATTTTAATATTTTTCCCTATAATGATTTAGTACAAAAAGAGGTTTATTTTTTTTGGGGGGGGGGGGGGGTGGGGGGAATTAAAGGTGTCTTATAGCTACGTTATCAAAGTTTATGGACTAAATTGGAAAAAGATAAAGTTAAAGGGAACTATTTGTAGTACACAAGTTTATCTATTAAATTTGTTAAAATAAAAGTTCAAAGAATGTAAATGCAACTACCTCAAAGATTAGGGGGTGTTAAGGCATTTTCCCCCTTTATTCTGTCATCTTTTGTCATTATTTCTCATACACGAAAATTCGTCATTAATTTGGTTATCAAATAATGATAACAAATTCAAATTGTTTTATTTTTGTAAAGTGCCAATGCTCTAAACTCTTAAAACTCTTTTAATTTTTTTGGAACCCTTCTAAATTAATATTCAATTATCGAAAAAGAAAAAGATATAAAAAAACATTACAGCTAAAGTGTTAACTCTCATAGAAATGTCAATCGCACTCATACAAAACGAAAGAACTAAATGGTACAACCATTATGGTTGCAAGTTGCAACATATTAATAAGGCTTATTTTAAGTTGAGACAAAAACTGAAAGCATTGTGGCCATGATAGGGGACAATGACAGCACTAGAAGCTCTTTACATGGAGGCCGTACATACAAATCTCTTTTCTAAATTGTATAAATATGAATGCACAAAAGGGTGTGGACCAAAATGTTAGGATTCCAACTGCATGCAAATCATTTTCTCAGAAAATCTATATTAGTTAAGAGCATCTCCAATAGATGCTCTATATCTATTTTTTGGAGAAAAAAGCTCACTGTTCACGCTCCAACAACATGTTTAAACACAAAACTTTTCTAAATTTTTTTTGAAGTTGCTACCGTGCTTATCTAGATTTAGAAAACACTATAGCAACACCATACCCTTATTAAATCTTAAAAAATTGCCAAGTGGTATTAATTTACTATTATTTCTCTCTCATCCAAACATTTTCCCTTCTCTGTGCTCTTGGTTTCTCTTCACAGAATAGCTCAACGCAGCGCTCTCTTTTCAAAAACTCCTCTCTCACAAAATCAACCCTTGCCACTGCTCTGTCTCACAAAGAACTCGCACCGTGTCTTTCACAAAAGAACTTGCACCGTGTCTTTCAATCGAAGTTCGCTCAACCACCTGTAACGAAGAATGGAGTTCTGAAAACATTGGCTCAACCTTGAATATTGGTACCCAAAATTTTGATTTAAGATGGTTTTTGTCATGTTTGAATTTATTAGTTTGTCATACGAGTTGATGATTTGGTGGTTTTGAAAGATTTTCTATCGTTCTTCACCACTATTTGGGTTTAGGTTTTGGGTTTTTGGTTCTTTTCTCTCTGTCTCTCTTTCACTCTGTTTCTTGATCTTTTCTCTATTTTTTCTATTTAATTAATCTTATTAGAGTCGATAAACTAATCTATTTTCTTTAGAGTTTCTTATTTTCTAATAGAAATTTTGGTCTCATCTCTATTGCACACCAATTGTTCGATAGAGAAGACATGGGTATGTTTAAGAATTGATATGGAAGGCTTATTATTTATTTATTTATTTTAAGAACTGATATGGAAGGCTTTTGTTTAAGAACTAGTATGTTTAAGACACGGGCAACAAAGTATTTTTCTAATGCTCTGTTTTTATCAGTACACGCACACCCCTGCATCAGTACATGCACACCCCTGCACTAACACGCACACCCCTGCACACACACACACACACACACACACACACACACACACACACACACACACACACACACACACACACACACACACACACATACTTGGACCCAAATACACTTACACAATAGAGATGCCTAACATATTACTACATAAGCTGCATTGCTACATTTCAATAGAGATGCACACCCCTACACTAACACAAACCCCTACTTTTCATTTCAATTGTATTTGTATATTTGCATTGCTTATATAGAGGCTTATATATGTACATTTGCATTGCTTATCATAACACCTTTTTATTTGTTATTAAATACTGGTCATATTCTGGTTTCTTGAGATATTTGCTTACACGTGGAGTATGCTTCTTAGAGTCAAACTTGGGATCAAATCCTCAAACTTGAAATCAAAACCTGCTAAGTTCAAAACAACAATTGATTTAGTTCAGAATTCTTGATTACTGAATGAAAGGGATTCCTTACACATTATAGAATTATAATTGGATTGGTGTTTCAATCTTTAATGAATTGGCGGCTTTATTGGTTCTATTAGGAATTTTCAAGAACTATGTTTAGTTTAAGGTACGTAATAAGCTAGAATCCTATTCTATTCCTATCTTTATTTATAGAGTCAAATTTGGAGAGAGTACGTATTCCTTTCCTCAATATTTATCATCAATAGATATTCTTTCCTTAATAATTATATATTTCTTGTTGTTCTTAATTATGATTGTCTTGTTGGTATGAAACTAATAGGCAGGAGATGTGTCAATGTAGCTTGTGTAATGAAATTATATGATTGAAATGGTGATAATTTATTATTTATTTGAGGACTATGTTTTTTTTGTTTTTGTTTTTGTTACTAGGAATGGATTCGAGTATTCCAAGAGACACATCTTTCACTAATCTTTTAGAAGATAGTTATGGTGAATATATGTCAGGATCTTCACATATAAGTGGTGAAGATAGTGTTCCACAAGGTCAAGCATTTAGCCAAATGTCTCCACCCCAAGTTGAATCCATAGCTAAGAAATTACAACGTGGCAGCAACTTCTCCATACAAGAAGACGTGCTTCTTGTGTCCGCATTTCTCAATGTCAACCAAGATGTGGTGCAAAGCACTAACCAAAAACGCACAACATATTGGTCAAGAATTTGGGAGTATTACCACCAGTGGAAGACCTTCACTTCTGAGCATACGATGAGTTCTCTAACGAACCGATGGTCAACGATTCAACTTTGCACCAATAAGTTTTGTGGGTGTTTGTTATAAAGACAAGGTACATCTTATAAAGAAATTTGTGTTAATTTTCTAATTTGTTCGAACTGTTTCAAGATAGTAACTATAAACTATTTGTTAATTTTTCAGCTTAATGCAGCAAAAGAGCTCTATCAAGTATTGCAGTGTACCAAATTTCAATATGAACATTGCTGGAATTTATTAAAGTACTCACCAAAATGGTTGGCTATTGGTAACAATTATCAACCAAAAAAAAGAGAGGGAGATCTGAGGCATCTTCACCTTCTAATCTAGAGTCAATAAGTTTAGAGGATGATGATATTCCACAGGTTCCATTTGTAAACTTGGAGAGACCACCAAGGGTGAAGGCCGAAAAAGAAAGATTGAAGAAACAAAAGTCCAGAGAAGGCGCGACTTCACATATAGAAGACATATTGAATGTCATGATGGAAGAAAGAAGAAAAATAAGTGAGATGAAAATGGCTTGTATTGAGAAAGGATGTCTTGTAGACCAGGAGCATGAGATGGCACGTATTCAACTTAAGGATAAAAAAATTGAAATAGCAAGAATGAAAATGGAATTGGATATGAAAAGATTCGAAAGAGGAATATGAAATGGAAAAATTGAGAATGGGAAAGCTGAAGGAGGACACTGAAATGGAGAAATTGAGAATGGAAAAACTGAAGAAGGACAATGAAATGGAGAAATTGAGAATGAATCAGATGAAGGAAGAAAAAGAGCTAATGATGATGGATGTAAGTATGTTGCCTTCAGTGCAGCAAGAATAAATGCCAAATGGAAATCCTTGAAAAACGAAGGTCTCATTCTTAGACTATTATCATCATCAATGCTCTTATTTTGAATGATTCAAAGAGCTCTTTAAACTTATTTTGTATATTGGGTCACTCATTTTTGTTTTGCTGCAATATGATCTTGTTGTACTATTCATTTTGTTTTGCTACAATGTGATCCTATTGTACTATATATGTATATCCAAGGTGATGGTAATCTTTGCAGCACATGAAGCTGTGTAATTTCATTTTGTTCTGCAGCACTTAAAGTTGCGAAATTTGCTTTAAACTCTGTTTTCCCCTTCTGGTTTTTCTGCTGGTAATCTCTACTTGTGTTAAAGCTTTTGTTCTTTTGTTCAAATTTCATGCTTCCTATATACAGGGCTTTTGTTCAAATTGTGTGTGTGTACGCGCGCGCTTTTCCCATATACAAGGGCTCTCATTCAAATTGTGTGTGTGTGTGTGTGTGTGTGCTGCCCATATACAGGGGCTCTCATTCAGATTGTGTGTCTCATCCCATATACAGGGGCTTTCATTCAGATTGTGTGTGTGTGTAGCTTCGAAAATATTATTGTTGGGAGATTTAAAAATATAGTTGTTGAGAATTTGAAAAATATAGCTGTTGGGAATAAATAGAGAAAGAATAAAAAAAATATTAAAAAAAGAATAAAGAAAGGTTAAAGAAATAATGAAGAAATAATATTTAAATGAGATAGAGAATAGGATAGAGAATCTGTTGGAAAGTGTATTTGAAAAAGTGGGTAGCTAAAAGGTAAAAGTTACTATTCATTCTCCAAACAGTACAAAAATTTGGAGAATTTGCTGGAGATGCTCTAAGTCTTCAACTATGAAATCTTTAGTTCTTTTCAACTTGATATAATAATGTCTTTGCTCGAAAACTCCCATGCTGTAATAAAATTTAATTGTAAAATTAAAACTTTTTTTCTTGTTAATTACTATTTACTTTCTCTTTAACTATGGGAATTAGACCGTTAATAGCACGTCGAACCTCACCCAACCTCTCTCTCTCTCTCTCTCTCTCTCTCTCTCTCTCTCTCTCTCTCTCTCTCTTTATATATATATATATATATAGAAGTTGGGTTTAAGTTATACCCGATGTAACTTTAAATAATATTATACCACCCAATAACTTGTTATAAAATTTAAAATTTGAAAATCTCACCGATGAATTAAATGTTCTATATGTTCTTAACATTCATGCCAATTTGCATGTCAATTAGAAGTTATTTACCATTAAATCTATAAACTCATATTTTATGCATTATTTTTGTAAGATCGTTTAGACCCTTTAAACCCAACAGATTAACCTAGAGAATTAGTTAAGTGATTAACTTAGGTAATTTAAACAAATCTAGGTTAACACAAATATATCAAATCATGTATAAGTGCGGAAAAATAAAGAACATATGATATGATGACCCAGAAAAACCAAACCGGTAAAAACCCTGAGGAGGATTTAACCTAGCTTTTCTCAAGGTAAAACGAATTCACTATGAAAGAATCGAAGTTTACACAATAAGACTTAGACCACTAACATCCTATTGCTACCTGCCTGTAGGAAACTTACTACCACGACCACGTGACAGCTCCAAGATCCACAGATTCCTTCTTTCCTTGAATTCTTCAGTAAAGCACAAGCAACACCTGCTTGTATATCTTGAAGCTTTTTTGACATGAATCTTGAGTTTGAAAACCCTAAGTGTATGTGAAGGTAAACACCTCTAGATCTAACAAATAGATTCACAAACTCAGCATTCAGAACTCAAAAAACGTGGCTAGGGTTTTCCCTTATATACTTAGGGCAAAACATAAAACCCTATACATTAAATAGGCTAGGGCTGAGTTGGGAATTTTCTGTAGAAAACCGTTCTACTCGATTTTCGATCGATCGAGTCTAATTCTCGATCGATCGAGTCAGGCAGAAAGTGCACAGTAATTCTGCAGTCAACTCGATTCCAACTTTACATAAATAGCCATACTTTGAGCAAGTCTAACACAAGACTTAAAGAATTTTTTGATCATAGTTTGCCAACATTACAAATTGAAGTTCTAATACATTAGTTCCTAATTCTTAAAACCTAACAAACTCCCCCTTTGGCAATCCGTGACAAAACACAGACTAAACAAAAAGCTCAAAGTTTACAAATTGAAACAGTCCATTACAAAATTAAAAAGCCACTAAACAATCCAACTAACTACTATCTAACAGTTGCAAAGTAGACAGCAGCACGATTGAATCAACCTGTATATTCCTGTAACACTTAACAAACACATCACCGCATGTGTGGAAAGAAAGACATATAAACAATAATATGAAACACAAATATAAAAACACAAATAAATTCTAACTCTCCCTTTAAGTTAGATATATCAAAAAGTTTTTATATTTTCCCCCTTTTTAAAAACAAATTTATCTCCCCATAAACAAAACAAACAGGATTCCCAACATTTCATCTATTTCTCCCCCTTTTTGTCACGTATTGACAAAGACAACTCAAACAAAGAGTAAACATGAGAGAAAAAAAAGAACCAAGGGAACATAAAATAGATTAACTCTATAGAAAAAAGAGATAACTCCCCCTATAAACTACAAAGGCTTAAAAAAAACTTTTCTCCCCCTATAAAATAGGAAAAACAAAACAAGTTTTGGGAAAAACAGTTTTGGGAAAAATTTAGGAGGTAGGAATAAATAAAAACACACAAACCTAAAAAAAATGAGTTGAGGATACACATGAAGAAAAATATTCTCTCTTTCAATAAATGCAAACTTGACACTATGTGACCTATAAACAGTTGCATGAGTAGAGAAAATATTTGCACATTATTATCTATCATATCTCTTAAGAAAAATATTTTCTGCAATTTACACATCAAGAAAAATAGCATATACTAAAATGTACAAAGGATTCAAAAATAATCAATCAATTTTTAATTCAAGTTGAGTACCCAATTTAGCAAAGTGTATGCATGTTATGTGTGAAAACAATGAGAGATATGATTACAAAACTGCAAGATGGATATAGAAAAGTAATGCAATTCATGTGAATCCTAAACATAAATGATGCATGAAAAAAAATTTGGACAAAAAATTTAGAAACTGAAAATTTTTCAGTTTCGATCAATCAAGTATCGATCGAATACCAATCGAGTCAGACAGATTTAAACCAAAATTTTTATCGCAATTTTGATCGGTCGAGAAACAGATTCGATCGGTCGAAATTCTAGAAAACTCAAATTTTTGAAAAACAGAGCAATTTAATGCAGTAACTCCTCAAAGCATAGTGATTCATGAATGAAATGCATGAGTATGAGACTGAAAGTTTTTCAAAAACATATGAATACAACCCAGATCTTCCAAAATTAAGATTTTCAATCAATTTGTCCTTAAAACTCAAATTTTGCATCAAAATCAAGGAATTTTTAATCTTGGATGGCCACAACAAAATCACACACAATAACATGTACAAAGTTTAGCAAAGTGTAACATGTGTAGTGTGTGCAACTAGCAAAAGCTTAAGAAACATGTGAAGTGATATGTAAATAGTAATCAATCACAAAGTCTACAAAATTCATCACATACAAGTGAGAGAGACTATCACCTAAAAAGTTACATCATATAACTCTCACATCTCCTAGAATAAAAGCTTGCAATCATGTAAGTTTCTTGATTTGCCTCATAATGTACACACCAATTTTAATTGAATTGTGAAATTATTATAGCCCAATAATGTACACACCAATTTAACAATTTAACCGAGGCTACACCTTATGTTCTTTTTGTGCATGTGCTACACTTTCTCGAGCACAAAATCTTACGATATGCACTAAGGTGTTCATGATTGGCTAATAAACAGTGGTGAGATGATTATTTATGCCTTTCTCAATAAGTTCAAGTCCAAAAATCAAAGGCATGTGACTTCAAGATCAAGATCATGTGATCAAAAACTATAAACATCTTTCCCACACAACATGCGCTACAAAAACTTCAGCTAGTAAAGTGCAATAAATAAGCTCATCTAAGCTAAACAAAGTACGTAAACATGTTATGTAAAGATAATATGACCAATCCTTGATTTCAAATCCAAGAAAAATTAATGCAAAACACAAAAGTATTTTTGGTTTAAAAGAAATTTTATGACCAAAAACAAAAAGCACACATTATGCTAAATGATTAAAAAAAATGTAAATGCAATGCATGATAGTGCTTGACCAAGCTATAGAGGGTACACAAACAAGAAATATTAATTTCTTAATTAACCCTTGAGTATATGTACAAAGTAGTACATACTCACAAAAAATCAGAAAAAGCTTAGCACTTATATAACACATATTATTCAAGTTTCTCCACAATGTCAAGCATGTTCTAAATCAAGAGAGATATCATAACTCATGTAATCCTCAAGAAAAATTAAAATAAGACACAAAATAAAATATTTTTGTCTTTTTGAAATTTTTCAATGTTTTTGAATTTTTTTTAAATAAAAACAACCTAAAAAACAAAACAATAAAAAACACAAACAAAACATGTCCACAAATAATTGAAAGAATTAAATTAGGGACAAGTCAGCAACACTCACTTTAGAGAATCTTTTCTCACCCATATAGCACGAGTTTTCGGCTTTGTAGGTGAAAATCCATGTGAAGCTGAGTGTATTTGAGGAATTACACCAATCTTCTGAGAAAGACTAAAATCCTGCAATTTCCTTTCACAAGCCAACAAGCATAAATTTTTCAAAAGAATATGAAACAACTTATATGGACTTATGGCATGAGAAATATCATCACATATCCTAGATTGAAACAGAGAATGCTTAAATTTTAATTTATGACAATTAGGACGAATGTGACCAGAGACACCACAAAAGTGACAAACAGGAACAAATTTAGGAACATCAGTATTCTTAACAGCAAATCTAGTCTCAAATTTTTGTTTTTGCCTCAACAAAGAACAATTTGGTCTAATATGACCAACAACACCACAAAGGTGACAAGTAGGCACAAAAATAGATTTCTTATACTCTCTAACAGTAGGTTTAGACTTAGGTTTAGAAACTTCAGCTTTAGGCTTAAGAGAAACAGAAACACTTCTGTTATCAACAGCAAGTTTGGTACTAGTCAAATTTTCAATCTTAGCTTTAGATTCAACTAACTCTTGTTCCAAGCTTTTCATCTTCCCATCTTGAGAGGAAATTTGATTTCTTAAAAATTCATTTTTTTTATTAGATTCATCTAATCTAACAACTAATTCCTCTTTTTCAAGATTAGCCAATTTTAACTCTTCCTTGAATTTCTTAGCAATTCTCATAATTTTCAATAATTCCTTATGAAGAGTTTCACAGGCATCAAAAAGATCAACAGAAATAACAGTGTCCTTTTTATTCAAATCATCACAAACATGAGCAGAAAAACACTCCAAATTATCCATGATAACAGGGATCAAGGATCAGCTTTTAAATCAAAAGATCTAAACACTAGAGCTACCTGCTCTGTTACCACTTGTAAGATTGTTTAGACCCCTTAAACCTAACATATTAACCTAGGGAATTAGCCAAGTGATTAACTTAGGTAATTTAAACAAATCTAGGTTAACACAAATATATCAAATCATGTATAAGTGCGAAAAAATAAAGAACACATGATATGATGACCCAGGAAAACCAAACCGGTAAAAAACCTGGGGAGGATTTAGGGTCCGTTCGGTTGGAAGAGTGGAAAAGTGGGAGAATGGAAAATTGTGGGAGGATGGAAAAGTGGGTGGATGGAAAATTTTTAGTTTTCCCTCTTGTGTGTTCGGTTGGAGGAGTGGAAAAGTGGGAGGATGGAAAACTCTTGTGTTCAGTTGGAGAGAAAAATGGAAGGATGGAAAATGTAATTTATATAAATTGACTATTATACCCTTGTTACATAATATGTAAAAAATAGATTTATTTGTACTCATTATATAATATGAAATTTACCACATCATATATATATATTTATATTATTATATTTATTATTATAATGTAAAAATTATAATAGTGTACATATAAATTATATAAATTTATATAATATATAAATTTATATTATTATTTTTATTATAATATCAAAATAATAATATAAAGTGAGTTGCATAAGGGCATACATTAGGATGCCTCTAATATTAAATTAAATGAATATGAAACAAATATATATATATATATATATATATTACGTTAAATAATATTTTTAAAATTAATTGATTTTGTGCAAAAAAAAAAAAAAAAACATCGCATAATTGAAATTATGGGAATTCTTTTTTTCTACTCTTTTTGCCCAACGGGCTTCTTTTTGGAATGTCTTTCGTCTTTTTTTTGTTTTTTTTTTTTTTTGCTTCCCATGATATTTTTCTACTCTTTTTGCCCAACGGGCTTCTTTTTGGGATGTCTTTTTTTTTTTTTTTTTTTTTTTTTTTTTTTTTTGATACAGGTTTTTCAGCACCTGTATCATGGGAAGCACCTGTAGACTTTTTTCCAACACCTGTAGAATTCTACAGGTTTTTCAGCTCCTGTAGAATTCTTTCCATCAACACTCAATAGCATTTCATAGCAATAATAAACCCATTCAACACATAAACATCCAACTCAGGTATCATCAGTGTCTTAACTGAAATATAAATTCATCAAATATTGCTAATGTCTTAACTGAAATATTACATTATCTTCTAGTGTCTTAACTGAAATACAAATTCATCAAATATTGCTAATTATGTAATATACTACATTCAGCCCACAAAAGTTAGCAAGTCAAAAGTCAGCAAAATATTAAGTTGCATTGTTTAATATTATGCAACTTAGCTACTACCAAAAGTTAGTTGACAATTATCCAACCACTAAAGGTCCTTAGCATACATCATCTTCAATAATATTTGGCGGTGTAAATCACTAGTTGGAACACCAAAAAATGCTCTCATTTTGGCTGGATCCTTAATTAGGAAGAGCATAGCATCAAGTTGCGTTTCCGTCGGTATTCCTATTTTCACCAATTCAGAAAATACTTCATCCTCCGAGTAACAACGTGGACGTCCTTTCTCCATGATAGCAAGTCCCTCCTTAGCAATCTCATGTCCTTGCACCATAATAGCAAGTCCCTCCTTAGCAATCTCATTTCCTTGCCTTATACTTGCTGCCACATTATCAATTCTGGATTGAAAAATTTCCATTTGCTTTTCAAGCATTTCAATCATTTGAGGTGTTTTCTTCGCCTTCTTGGATGATGTCTCACATGAGTAGGAAGGAGAGACCATTGGAGAATATGATTCTACATTTGGCATGCTAAACTCATCAAAGCAATCAAAATTTTCTTCCAAATTTACACTATCCTCTCTTTCCTTTTCCCATCGACGGACTTTCTCCTTTGCACTTATAGAACCTTCACCATTTGCCCTATCTTTGGAAAACAAATCAAACAACTTCTCATAATGTTGAATTGGAGTTCTTTTCCATTTTTTAGCATTTGGGTTTGCCTAACACAATACACACTTATTAGTATTATTATTATTACAACAAAATACCAACAAAATGCATCAACTTCATCTATCAAAATATATCAACTTCACAATATCAAAATAAATATAACTAACCTCTATTAAAGGTTCCCACACTTCATCTTCAGCCTCAAAAAGTCCAGTAATTGGATTCCATGCAAATCCACTCATGTTCTTGAAAAGGTCATGACATGAATTGAAAGTACCTTTCAATGTTTTGATGCGATTCTTGATGTTACCTTTCTCAATTGCATAACCGAACTCTGTTGAACACTTTTTAGACATATTTGCGTAAGCATGAGAACTCCATGTTCCATTGGGCCTATTTCCATTATTTTGTTCCTCCAACATGACGTTAAGTAAGAAGCCATCCATGTCATCAGTCCATCTCATGTTACTCGCTTTAGCCTCGCTATCAGTTGTCTTCTTCAATGTCTTAGACATCTTTAAAGACTGCATGTTAAACATATTAGTCTTTACAAGATTACATACAATTACTACAAAAAAACCAATTAGATTTACATACAAATACTACAAACAAACCAACAAAACAAAATACGACATAGCATAATGTTGCTAAAAATAAACTAGTAATTGAACATTCTTCTAAAACATTAATAAGGTACACATAATAGTTGTACAAAAGCAATTACTGGTAAATGTTCAACAACAGTCATTACATTTGAAACTATTCCATAAAGAAAGATACACATAAGCAAGTCAAATCTCATAACATATTGACTAAAATTATTGATCATGCGATACATAATCATTCCACATTTTAGTTGCTATACTAGTTCGTAATATTGCTCCTCTTCTGGCATCTGCATCACTATCATTTGTACTGTTTCTAGCTTCATTATGTATGTCATCATTCGAAATCTCTTGATCAACTTCTGCAATCAACCTTTCATCCGGATCAACTCCCATAAGATAGTTGTGCAATATACAACAAGCCAAGATAATCTCAGTAACTGTATCAACTGGAAAAAAAGGTTCTGTCATTTCAGCTATAATAGGAAATCTTTTCTTCAACACACCAAATGTCCTTTCAATGACATTGCGCAAAGAGGAATGCCGATGATTAAATATTTCCTCAGCATTTTCTGGGCCACGTGCTGAATACTCTTTTAAATGATAACGTACACCCCTATATGGCGCCATAAGTCCACTTCTCAGCATAAAGCCCGCGTCTACTAGATAATATTTGCCTATTAAGAAAATAATTAATATAAGTAATTCACTATATATATATATATATATATATAAGTAATTCTCTATATTTTTTATAAGTATACTTTGTATTTATAACTTAACATTACCTCTAGGGATTATAAGTTTGTCTTCCCTACTTGAAGCGTTTTTAATTATCCTCGAGTCAGAGGCAGTCCCTTCCCATCCAGGTAAAACATATGTAAACCTCATGTCAAAATCACATGCTGCCAATACATTTTGAGTTGTGTACTCTTTCCTCCCTCGATATCTAGGTGCATCTGTTGCTGACACTTTTACACGAATATGTGTCCCATCAATAGCCCCTACACAATCCTGGAATTAAAGCAATCTATTAAATCAAGAATTTTTTATTTAGATTAAAGCAATCCATATAGTTGCTTGAAAATATGTTTACCTTAAAGTATGGGTAAAATCTATGACTATTTCGTATATGTTGGGGAACCTCTGCCCCATTAGGTTGTCGAAGGAACTGATCTTCTAAGTGGATGATTGCTCTCAACACATTGTGAAAATGACGGCTGATGGTATCATTAGAACGACGGAAGAAAAAGGAAACCGTACGAATTCTCTCATTATGTGCTAAAATGTAAAGAAACTTGGCTACTTGCTCTTCAACAGAAGCATTCCTATTGTCTTTAAGATGGCCAGTTCCTCAAAGAATTTCACACAACTTAGCAAACGCATAAGGCCCCATTCGAACTATGTCTCTACATTTCCTACTGGATCTAAGCTCACTTAGTAGTTCTTGCCGAACATTTTCTCTTTCCCCACTACTTTCGGTAAGTACTCTATCCACATAACGTGGACTACAATATATGCCCATCATCCATATCCCATGCACCACATGGACAAGAAGTTGCAAAATTGCTACATCTCGTCTTCTCTGCCAATCAGTCAAAAGTTGCAAACCAAATTTGTTCAATTCATGAATATTCCGTAATTGATCTTGACAATTTTCCTCCCAACTCTTATTACTCAAATCTTCCGGTGGACTATTATCCCAATTAGTTGAATTATCCATCTACCAAATATCCATCACAAGTAAGAAATAATCAACACATTGGTCATAATAATTACTAATTAAAGCACGTTAACCTTGTTTTTTTGTTCTTATCATCCCAAACATAATTAGCAAAGAAACATTATTTAAAAAAAAAAAAAAACTAATACACATAACTAATCATGTAAGAAATTATGTTAAGCTCAAAATCTTAATCTGGGCAGTAAACAATATCATCTATATTTGTAACATGTTCCTAATTAAAATCAATAAAAAAAATATAACAAAAAGGTATGACATGCTTCATACCTGATACAGAGTATTTTCATGTTATTACCCAACACTGCTCTAGGATCCATATTAGTCAAGAAAACAAAAGTTATGATATGTTTCAGCAAAACACAATCACTAATAAATCAACCTCTTACACCAACAGATTCTAACAATCACAACTACAACCAAACAATAAAATCCAACCAAACAATAAAATCCAACCAAAAAATAAAAATATATATAGGAGACAGATTCTGGGAAGAACCGAATAAAAAAAAAATTAAAATAGCAAAAAAAGTGGAGAAGTTCATACCTGTCTCGGCTGGAGAGGAAATCAAAAGACCCCTTCGCTGGAGAAAAAAACATATAGAAACTAATGAGGACATGCTAGATATACGAATGAAAAAAAAAATTAATGTCATACGAAACCTAAAAATCAACTTTTATGATGTCACAATCCAAGGCCATTGCCAGCAATCACCGGCAGCCCAATTGGAACACCGAAGCCCCAACCGTGAAATCCCAACCGGTAACTCCACCAAACACCGCCGCCCCAATCCCACCACCACGACGCAAAATACCCAAACCCCTAAATCCAAACCCCAGCAACCATTGATCTCACGTTGAAAAACAAAAGAAAAGAAAAAAAAAAAGACTGAAGGGAACCTGGACCCGTCGGTGAGGGAGATAGAAAACAAAAAGAGAGAGAGAGAGAGAGAGAGAGAGAGAGAGAGAGAGAGAGAGAGAGAGAAGAGAAGAGAACCTGGACCTAATTGGTGAGAAGGAGATGAGAAAGAGAAGAAAAAAAAAAAGAGAAAGAATAGACCCTGGACCGTTGGTGAGAAGGAGATGAGGAAGAGAAAAAAAAAAAAAAAAAGAAAGAAGAGAGAAGAGAACTTGGACCTGTTGGTGAGAAGGAGATGAGAAAGAGAAGAAGAAGAAAAAAAAAAAAAAAGAGAAGAGAGGAGTACCTGGACGGCAGTCTTGTTGGTGAGAAAGAGAGGAGAAAGAAGACAAGTCCCAACTGTGCTGAGAAAAGGAGACGGAAGAAAGTCAATAAAGTGTACTGAGTAATAAATGGGGGGTAGGTGAACGAGGGTATATCAGTAAAATAGCATACTTATCAGTTTTCCACTCTACTTTTCCTCTCAATTTGGGCGGAAAATAAATTCTTACCCAGGAGAGAAAATTTTCTCTCGGGTTTTCCATCCTCCATATTTTCCCTCCCCAAACGAACAGTGGAAAATAGCATTTTCCACCCTATTTTCCACCATTTATTTTCCATCCTCCCTATTTTCTTTCCAAACGAATAGACCCTTAACCTAGCTTTCCTCAAGATAAAACGAATTCACTATGAAAGAATCGAAGTTTACACAATAAGACTTAGACCACTAACATCCTATTGCTACCTGCTTGTAGGAAACTTACTACCACGACCACGTGACAGCTCCGGGATCCACAGACTCCTTCTTTCCTTGAATTCTTCAGCAAAGCACAAGCAACACCTGCTTGTATATCTTGAAGCTCTTTTGATTCTGCAACTGTATGATTTACCAATTTCTTGACATGAATCTTGAGTTTGGAAACCCTAAGTGTATGTGAAGGTAAACACCTCTAGATCTAACAAATAGATTCACAAACACAGCATTCAGAACTCAAAAAACGTGTTTAGGGTTTTCCCTTATATACTTAGGGCAAAACATAAAACCCTATACATTAAATGGGTTAGGGCTGAGTTGAGAATTTTCTGCAGAAAAACGTTCTGCTCGATTTTCGATCGATCGAGTCTAATTCTCGATCGATCGAGTCAGGCAGAAAGTGCACAGTAATTCTACAGTTAACTCAATTCCAACTTTACATAAAAAGCCATACTTTGAGCAAGTCTAACACAAGACTTAAAGAATGTTTTGATCATGGTTTGCCAACATTACAAATTAAACTTCTAATACATTACTTCCTAATTCTTAGAACCTAACAATTTTAAACTAAGAAAAATTGAATTTAAACAATTGATTAATTAATGACATGACTATTAATCTTTGATCACCTTGAAATTTTGCAAGCATGGAGAATATACAAAAATAATGTAATATAACAGTGAATTTGTCAAAATTCATATCCAATTAAGAAATATTGAGTGGTGTGATATTGCTTAAAGTTACACATGTTGGGTCTCAAATAATATTATCAACAATATTAGCAATCCAAAATAACATTCACACACAAGAATACAAAATTTACGTGAAAAACCCTTTCTCTTTGATGGGAAAAACCACGAGATAAACTCCGAACCAATTTACTATTATCAAATCAATTACAATAATTCTTGTGTATGTCTCACGGCTAAAGAAAAATCTCTTTTGTTTTCTTTACTCTCAGAGCATTTGCATTAAGTTTGACTAAAATATTTTGTTTATTTTACACTACGAACCTATTTTTTCTATTTTACACCATCATTTTTCCAAAACACTAGTATCAGATTGTCTATTCTAAAAATTTATTTCAATATAATATTTATTTTTCATCATGGCCACCACAAGCATTGCCATGGCCACCACCACAACCACCACAAGGCATATAACACAATATTAGACATGTTGAAGCAAACCTCAAACCATGCCTGACACCCACAACAACACAAACAACAAATCCAAGGAAACCTCAAATCAAATCCACATACCCATTAAAATTTCCTATTCACAGAAACCAAATACACTTGAAATCAAAATCTAAAATAAGCATATGCAAGCAAAATCAAAACTTGACAACCAAATCTAAATCCCCAAACCCACAAGTTAAACAAAGAGAATCTAAATCCCCAAACCCATTGATTAAATAAAGAGAAAGTAGAAGAAGAACATAATAATTGTTGCTGTAAATCACCGTGGTTGTGGTCGTTGGGGTTCAATTGTCACTAAACTTGGTGCAAAGCAAATAAAGGGAGCAAGATTGAACGAAAATGAGTGAGATTGGAGAGGCTTTGTGGCGAGGAATGAAGGAAAATCATGGTGGCAGCAGCGAGCAGCGTGTGACGATGAGAGAAGACCAGCCATGGAAGCTTTGAGAGAGAAGAGAGAGTTTCTGAGATAGAAAGAGAAAGAAAGAGTCACAGTAGTGAGGTTGAGTGTTCCAATGAAGGGAGAGAGAAAAAAAGAATAAAATATTATTTGCAAAGCTACAGTAACCGTGTATATTTACACGGTTACTGTAGGAAATGTGTATATTTACATATTTATATACCCATTGATGTGGGAAGATTTGGAGCAAAATTGTGTAAATTACACTACTTTTTCAATTTTGGAAGCACTGATGTGATCGAGTGCTCTTACACACACTAATTGTCTCTCTTAAAGACAGCATCACTTAACTCTCTCCTTTCTATTTTCTTCTCCATGCACAACTCTTTCTCTTGGTTGTCTTCTTTATTCTCTAAGCGACTCCCTCTTAATTGCTCTCTCTTTTCTCTTGTGTGGCTTCTCTTTTTTTCTGTTTCTTCTATATGCGGCACTCTTTTTCTGCTCTCATTATACGGCACCCACAAAACCACATATAAACCTTATTTAAATAACCCTAGCCATAAACCTCTAGTAACACACAAATACTAATTCCACGTGAATTAGGAATACTAGCTGGCCACAATAATCCTAGTACAAGTCAAATAAGGATTCTTTTAAAACCACCAACCACACGGTCTCCTATTTCAAATATATAGGATTAGTTCTCTTGTGTGTACACCAAGCTCCTTAATGAGCTTTATGTGGCAACATCAGGTGTAACTTAAACTCAACTCTCTCTCTCTCTCTCTCTCTCTCTCTATATATATATATATATATATATTTTTTTTTTTTTTTTCCATATAAATTTTGAATGACTCAAATTGTCCTGGTGGAATATGAATATGAAAGAACCTATTACCTTTAATTCTTGTGAATATATACAAATACAAATACAATTTGATTATATTAAATAAGAGATGTGATAGTTCTTTTCAATGCATTTACCACTATCTAATTGTCGGTTCCATGGCTGGCTATCAATATCGTGTCTGAATTTCCATAATGGTGCCCATGTTGTTCACGTACGGGGTCTGTATCATGTTTAATTGGTTTATTTTAAGTAGTGTTCTTGTCCGGATTAATATATTGAAAATTTAGAGTTAATCCCAATAGGTTATATAAAATAGGCATAATACAACCTAAGTTTCTCCAGAAACTAAGAATTTAGCAAAAACATGAATCAACACCACAAATCTGATTTCACAACTAGAACACATATATTCCAAGGTTGTGTGTTCTCTAGGCAACTGCATAGATTATTTTCATATAATCGCTACTAAACATCGTCCTCTCTTCTGTGATAATCAACACCACAAATATATCATGGCAGCACCATACATCTGCATCAGTTGGTGTTTTTTTTTTTTTTAATTTTTTTTCCAACAACATTCTAAATGGTCTGCCTCATTAAATAATTTGCTACGGAAAGTATTCTCTTTACATAGTGGAGCACTTGATATGAAAGGCCATTTATATTCTTCTTCTAAATTGAAATAGATCAATAATTATCTTCTGCATTTAATATATATATATACATATATGCGTTATTTTTCTCATAATATAGACCCTATATCAATGTAAGGCCTACATTGCAGGAGGAATGATTCATATATAGAATACATGAGATATGTCATTCTCAAAATATGGTTGGTTTTTCCATGATATGCAGAGGGCCATACCTAGTCTTCATCGTTTCTCACTAGCCATGGTGATTATTGGAGAGGTTGTTCGAATGGTCTAATTCACTCCATATTAATTTTATTCATGACTTTATCTCGAAAAAGAAAAATGCAGGAATCAGAAGTAGGACTAGCAAGCCACCTCAAAGAAAATATGTCCATACCTCCTAGCTCCTTCCCAAATGAGCAACACTGTGAATTTAGTAAACTTTTGTGCCAGGGTATTAGGTGGGAAATTCCTAGATAACCATCATTTAAGAGAAGAGTAAGGGTAAGAATTAAAAAAAAAAAAAAAACTGCTAATATGACTTGTGATTAAAGCAATATCACTTTCAATTGATTTTGCTATTGTAAGTTCGTTTAGACCCTTGTAAACTAGATTATTTAACCTAATTAATTAACCAAGGGAAATACTTAGGTTTATTATTCAGATCTAGATTAAACACAAATAGTCATAAACAATAAAGCAGCGGAAAATAAAGAACACAAAGATCTGATGACCCAGGAAAACCAAATCAGTAAAAAACCTGGGGAGGATTTAACCTAGCTATCCTCAAGGTAAAATAGCAAATCCACTAGAAAGAATCGAAGTTTACACAATAGTGACTTAGACCACTAACATCCTATTGTTACCCAGTGTAGGAAACTTACTACCACGACCATGTGACAGCTCCGAGATCCACGAACTCCTTCTTTCTTTAATCTTTGCAAAACACAAACACCCACGTTTGTGACTTTGAGATTCCACTCAAAGGTTTAGCAACACAAACTCTCCTGTTTGTGACTCCAAGACCACCTTTGAAGGTTTAGATCATCAGCACCTTTGATGACTAGAGAAGGCAGCAATTTCAGCAATACCGGATCTTAAGATTCTTCAAGGAACAATACCGGTAGAAGATATAAGAGAGGTTTTAGGAACAAAACCCTAAATACAAAAGAGGCACACTCTTCTCTCTCTAAAAAGCCTTGTAAAAAACGTGCTTAGGGTTTCCTTTATATAGTGGGAGAAGTAGATCTGAAACCCTAATCCTTAATGGGCTTGAACTGCTGTTTGGGCCAACTTAAAATTTTGCAGATACGATTCTCGATCGGTCGAGCCTGTTTTTCGTTCGGTCGAACCAGGCAATTTCTGAATTCTTCTTTCTGCAGCTTACATGTTCTTGTGTGCTCATGATTTGCCAATTGTTCTAAACTTTTAGAACCTAACAATCTTCCTCTTTGGCAATTCGTGACAAAACTTTCATACAAAATGAAATGTTAAAATACAAGAACAACCCAATACAATAAAATACCCAATTACATCACAAATCCCAATCTAAGACTCTTAACCTAGAAGTTGCCAAGAAGAGGTAGAAGGTCTTGATCAGAATGCACCTGTCTTTCCTGAAACACTCAACAAACACATCACCGTATGTGTGGAAAGAAAGACATATAAACAATAATATGAAACAGAATATAAAAACACAAATAAATTCTAACTCTCTCCCTAAGTTAGATACATCAAAAAGTTTTTATATTCTCCCCCTTTCAAAAACAATTTCATCTCCCCCTAAACAAGACAAACATGATTCTCACATTACATCTATTTTTCCCCCTTTTTGTCACGTATTGACAAATACAACTCAGACAAAGAGTAAAGTGACAGTAAACATGAGAGAAAAAAGAGAACCAAGGGAACATAAAACAGTTTAGCTCTATAGAAAATAGAGAGAACTCCCCCTATGAAGAGCAACAACTCCCCATATGAACAACAAAGGTTAAAAAAAACTTTTCTCCCCCTATAAAAATAGGAAAAACAAAACAAGTTTGGGAAAAACAGTTTTGGGGAAAATTTATGAGGTAGGGATAAATAAAAACACACAAAAAAAAAAAAAAAATGAGTTGAGGATACACATGAAGAAAAATATTCTCTCTTTCAATAAATGCAAACTTGACACTATGTGACTCATAAACAGTTGCATGAGTAGAGAAAATATTTGCACATTATTATCTATCATATCTCTTAAGAAAAATATTTTCTGCAGTTCATACATCAAGAAAAATAGCATATACTAAAATGTACAAAGGACTCAAAAAAATTAATCAATCAATTTTTAATTCAAGTTGAGTACCCAATTTAGCAAAGTGTATGCATGTTATGTGTGAAAACAATGAGAGATATGACTGCAAAACTACAAGATGGATATAGAAAAATAATGCAATTCATGTGAATCTTAACCATAAACGATGCATGAAAAAAAAATTGGTCAAAAACTCTAAAAACTAAAAATTTTTCAGTTTCGATCGATCGAGCATCGAACGAATACCAATCGAGTCAGACAGATTCAAACCAAAATTTTTATCGCAATTTTGATCGGTCAAAAAACACCCTCGATCGATCGAAAATCTGGAAAACTTAAATTTTTGAAAAACAGTGCAATTTTATGCAGATTCTCCTCAAAGCACAATATTTCATGAATGAAATGCATGAGTATGAGATTGAGAGTTTTTCAAAAAGACATGAATACAGCCCAGATCTTCCAAAATTAAGATTTTCAATCAATTTGTCCTTAAAACTCAAATTTTGCATCAAAATCAAGGAGCATATAATCTTGGATGGTCACAACAAAATCACACACAATAATATGTATAAAGTTTAGCAAAGAGTAACTTGTGTAGCGTGTGCAACTAGCAAAAGCTTGAGATACATGTGAGGTGATATGTGAATAGAAATCAAACACAAAATCTACAAAATTCATCACATAGAATTTGAAAGAGACTATCACTTAAAGAGTTACATCATATAACTCTCACATCTCCTAGAAAACAAGCTTGCAATCATGTAAATTTCTTCATTTGCCTCATATTGTACACACCTATTTTATTTAATTTTAATTCATTATAGTCCAATAATGTACACACCAATTTTAGCATTTAATCTGAGGCTACACCTTATGTTCTTTTTGTGCATGTGCTACACTTTTTCGAGCACAAAATCTTATGATATGTACTAAGGTGTTCATGATTGGCTAGTAAACAGTGGTGAGATGGTTATTTATGCCTTTCTCAAAAAGTTCAAGTTCGACAATCAAAGACATGTGACTTCAAGATCAAGACAAAGTGATTAAAAACTATAAACATCTTCCCACACAATGTGCACTACAAAGCTCAAACTAGTAAAGTGCAATAAAATAAGCTTATCCAAGTTAAACAAAGTACATAAACATGTTATGTAAAGATAATATGGCCAACCTTAATTATAAATCCAAGATATATAATACAGAACACATAAATCTTTTTGGTTAAAAAAAATTTATGACCAAAACTAAAAAGCACACTTTATGCTAAATGATTAAAAATGCAAATACAATGCATGACAGTGCTTAACTAAGCTATAGAGGGTACACAAACAAGAAATATCAATTTCTTAATTAACCCATGAGTACATGTACAAACTAGTACATACTCAAACAAAATCAAAAATAGCTTAGCACTTATAGAACACATACTTTTTATCTTTCTCCACAATATCAAGCATGTTCTAAATCAAGAGAGATATATCATAATTCATGTAATCCTCAAGAAAAGTAAAACTAGACACAAAATAAAATATTTTTGTCTTTTTGAAAATTTTCAATGTTTTTGGATTTTTTTTAATAAAAAAAAAAAACAACCAAAAACAGAAACAAAACATGTCCATAAACAATTGAAAGAATTAAATCAAGGACAAGTAAACAACACTCACCTTAGAGAATCTTTTCTCACCCATGTAGTACAAGTCTTCGGCTTTGTAGGTGAAAATCCATGAGAAGCAGAGTGTATTTGAGGAATTACACCAATCTTCTGAGAAAGACTGAAATCCTGCAAATTCCTTTCACAAGCCAACAAGCTTAAAATTTTCAAAAGAATATGAAACAATTTATATGGACTTATGGCAGGAGAAATATCATCACATGTCCTAGATTGAAATACAGAATGCTTAAATTTCAATTTATGACAATTAGGACGTATGTGACCGGAGATACCACAATAGTGACAAACAGGAACAAATTTAGGAACATCAGTATTCCTAACAGTAATTCTAGTCTTAGATTTTCGTTTTTGCCTCAACAAAGAACAATTTGATCTAATATGACCAACAACACCACAAAAGTGACAAGTAGGCACAAAAACAGATTTCTTATGCTCTCTAACAGTAGGTTTAGACTTAGGTTTAGAACCTTCAGCGTCTACATCAGAACTTTTACCTTTGTCTAACCTAGCAAAATAAGCATTTTCTTTATTATTCCTCTTGAAAGGACGGTTATAAACTTTTTCAACTTTAGGCTTAAAAGAAAAAGAAACACTTCTGTTATCAGCAGCAAGCTTGGTACTAGCCAAATTTTTAATTTTAACTTTAGACTCAACTAAATCTTGTTCCAAGCTTTTCATCTTCTCATCTTGAGATGAAATTTGATTTCTCAAAAATTCATTCTTTTTATTAGATTCATCTAATCTCATTATCAATTCCTCTTTTTCAAGATTAGCCAATTTTAACTCTTCCTTGAATTTCTTAGCAATTTTCATAGACTTAGATAATTCCTTACGAAGAGTTTCACAGGTATAAAAAAGATCAACAAAAACAACAGTGTCCTTTTTATTCAAATCATCATAAACATGAGCAGAAAGACACTTCAAATTATCCATGATAACAGGGATCAAGGATCAGCTCTTAGATCAAAAGATCTAAAACAAAAGAGTTTCCCGCTCTGATACCACTTGTAAGTTCGTTTAGACCCCTGTAAACTAGATTATTTAACCTAATTAATTAACCAAGTGAAATACTTAGGTTTATTGTTCAGATCTAGGTTAAACACAAATAGTCATAAACAATAAAGCAGCGGAAAATAAAGAACACAAAGATCTGATGACCCAGGAAAACCAAACCAGTAAAAAACCTGGGGAGGATTTAACCTAGCTATCCTCAAGGTAAAATAGCAAATCCACTAGAAAGAATCGAAGTTTACACAATAGCGACTTAAACCACTAACATCCTATTGCTACCCAGTGTATGAAACTTACTACCACGACCACGTGACAGCTTCGAGATCCACGAACTCCTTCTTTCTTTAATCTTTGCAAAACACATACACCCACGTTTGTGACTTTGAGATCCCACTCAAAGGTTTAGCAACACAAACTCTCCTGTTTGTGACTCCAAGACCACCCTTGAAGGTTTAGATCATCAGCACCTTTGATGACTAGAGAAGGTAGCAACTTCAGCAATATCGGATCTTGAGATTCTTCAAGGAACAATACCAGTAGAAGATATAAGAGAGGTTTTAGGAACAAAACCCTAAATACAAAAGAGGCACACTCTTCTCTCTCTAAAAAGTCTTGTAAAAAACGTGCTTAGGGTTTCCTTTATATAGTGGGAGAAGTAGATCTGAAACCCTAATCCTTAATGGGCTTGAACTGCTGTTTGGGCCAACTTAAAATTCTGCAGATACGATTCTCGATCGGTCGAGCCTGTTTTTCGATCGGTCGAACTAGGCAATTTCTGAATTCTTCTTTCTGTAGATTACATGTTCTTGTGTGCTCACGATTTGCCAATTGTTCTAAACTTTTAGAACCTAACAGCTATTAACACCACTTTTATTATACATTAATTACAACTGGTTATTCCAACAACTATGAGAAAATTATAATAAAAAAATGTTATATCCGTGTAGTCTTCTTGGTAAGAGGACAACTCCACAAAGTTGTATACACCCAATGCCATGATTCAAAATAATAATAATAATAATAATAATAATAATAATAATAATAATAATAATAATAATAATAATTGTAGGGGTAAAAGGCCCAATTCCAGATAGTGGGCCGTGGGCCTGTTCGAGGGGACTGGCCGTTCGAGGACAGTAAGTCACGAGGACTGTACCTGGTTTAACTCCTCCCTGTAGTAAAACTTGTGTGTGAAGGAAGAAAGGAATGGTCCGAGGAGCACTGTCTGTTCGGATGATCAGAGGGACGATTTAGATGAATGTCCCAGCATTGATCCTCTCATTTTTGGAGAACCTCTAGGTTCATGTGGGCAAAGAAGGCAGGTGGTAGCAAAGAGATATTATGTGAAAGGCTGCTACCACTGCATTTATATCCCTGCATCTAACCTCCTGGCTGCATTAATGGGAAAAAGACATCTGAACAGTGACCTTCACCCTTTACAGCTGCCATATGGAGACTTCAAGTGAAAGTTGATGGGACAAGTATCAAGGGAGACACACCTAACTGGCACGTGAGGCAAATTGACCTATAAATAGAGCGGGAAACAGAGAGAAAGGGCATCGAACAACCAGGAGAAAGAGGGAAGTCATAGAAGAAGAGAACAGAAAAGAGAAAGATAGAATTACTCAGATCGTTGCCTAAGCTTTCTCCTCGGACTAAGCCGGAAAGGATCCTGTACAATCTCAATAATCATTTACGTTAATCTGGTCATCACCATACTTGGGCCATCAACCCACTCACTCTCAATAAAGTTTTCTTCAGTCCACTCTCTCAACAATTCATTCCGAGGATACTGTATACATCATGGGCCTCAATTTCTTTTGCTTGTAGGCTCATCTGTTGATTTGTGTCTGTCAGTTCGTTTAGACCCCTTAAACCCAAACAGTTTAACCTAGTGAATTAGCCAAGTGATTAACTTAGGTAATTTAATTAAAACTAGGTTAACACAAATAAGCAAAAATAACAAAGCAGCGGAAAATAAATAACACAAAGATATGATGACCCAGGAAACCACACCGGTAAAAACCTGGGGAGGATTTGACCTAGCTATCCTCAAGGTAAACTGAATTCACTATGAAAGAATTGAAGTTTACACGACAAGACTTAGACCACTAACATCTTGTTGCTACCCAAGTTTAGGAAACTTACTACCATGACCCCATGATAGCTCCGAGATCCACGGACTCATTCTTTCCGGAATTCTTCAGCAAATCCACAAGCGCACCTGCTTGTATATCTTTGTGCTCTATTGATTCTGCAACTGTAATGATCTACACAACTCTTGACATAAATCTCAAGTTTGTAAACCCTAAGTGTATGTGAAGGTAAACACCTCTAGATCTCACAAAGAGATTCACAAACACAGTAAAACAGAACTCTAAAAACGTGGCTAGGGTTTTCCCTTTTATACTTAGGGCAAAACATAAAACCCTATACATTAAAACGGGCTTGGGCTGAGTTGGAATTTTCTGCAGAAAAACGTTCTGCACGATTTTCGATCGATCGAGTCTTATTTTCGATCGATCGAGTCATACAGAAAGTTAAAGGTAATTCTGCATAAAAACTCGATTCCAACTTTACATTAAGACCCATACTTTGAGCAAGTCTAACACACGACTAAACATTGTTTTGATCATGGTTTGCCAACATACAAAATGAAGTTCTAAATACATTAGTTCCTAATCTTTAGAACCTAACAAACTCCCCCTTTGGCAATCCGTGACAAAACACAAACTTAACAAAAAGCTCAAAGTTACAAATTGAAATAGCCCATTACAACAAAAAGCCACTTAAACAATTCAACCTAAACTACTATCTAACAGTTGCAAAGTAGACAGCAGCTCGACTGAAAGCAACCTGTATATTCCTGTAACACTTAACAAACACATAAACGCATGTGTGGAAAAAAAAACAGGAAATACATAAATAAAAATTTCTTGATTTCACATGACACAAAATAAAGACATATATCATGAATAACATCATCAATATAAATCAATAAGCAGAGTAGTATAGTGAAATAAGAAACATATACATACAAATGTATCTCAACAAAATAAATCTCCTAAACAAGAGCTAAAAATGAGAATACACAGTGAAGCATCTAGATACAATCTAATAACTCCACAAGCTCCGCAGTATCACTACCAAGTAAACAAAAAACTCCCCCTAAAATGTAAATCTCCACAAAAAAAACCTAGATACAATGAACTATGTACTCCCCTTTTTTGTGACGAATTGCCAAAGGGCACTCACTCATCATCAAAAGGAGGCGGAGGAGAATGACGAGAGCTCGCCAAATTCGCTCGTAACGTACGTAGCTCATTAAGGATGTCTACCAAAAGCTGACCATGAGCCGCCTGAACGGTCACGACAGTATCTAGAGTTCGACGAAGGTCAGAAACCTCATCAAACGGTGGAGGAACATCAGCAGCAGCAGCAGCAACAGCAGGATCAGAAGAAGTCCCAGCTGCATGAGTATCTGTAGAAGAAGAAGAGGGTGGAGTGACACCGGAAGGTTTTACCCTAGGACGCTTAGAGCTAGCTCGAAGTTGAGCAGCCCTTTGCCTCAAAAAGGTAGCACCAATAGGAGTGATAACATGTACAGGCTCAGAAGCAGGAAACTCACCAAAACCAAGAAAAAGGAAAATCCTATGAATAAAAATAGGGAAAAACAAAGCATGAGCCGTAGAACTAGACCTATGAACCTCGTTCAAAGAACGAAGGAACAGATGCGGAAAACTGATAGGCGCATCAGTGACCAAGGCATACAAAAAGACACACCTCTCAAGAGGAATGGTGTGGACATGCGAAATAGGCCACAAAGAATGACACGCTATCCTAAAGAAAAGATAGTGCAGCTCAGACAGCTCAGCAGAAGTGATCCGAGGATCAGAACCCCACTGGATAGAAGACCCAGTGATGTATGACAGAACATCATCGAGGGGAGGAGACTCCTCGTAAGGAAAAACGGGATGATCCACAATAGGCACCCTAAGAGCATCAGACACTACCGAAGGGGTAATGCGATACTCCACACCACGTAACCACACCTTTACTAAGGTGTCGTTATCGTAGACATGAATAGAGAGGTTCGAATAGAACTCTCTAATCAAGGTGGCAGGAGGAGGAGAATGCTTATACTCGAGCAAAGGTAACCAACCCCGACGTGAAAAGTTACGACGCACCTCAGCATCCAACTCATCTAAGATAACCCTACGCTCAGCCCAAATTTGACGCCTAAGGTTCAGAGTCTCATAGGTGACTTGGTTTGACTCACTAGGGAACCGCTCAGTGTCAAAAGAAGGAGAAGGATTAGAAGTCCTATGGGCTCTAGTTTTCCTAGGCATAGTGCTAAGGAAAAGATAGACACAGAAAGAAAAGAGCAAAAACAATACCAAGGGCAGACTGCAAGTTAGCACAGCATAAAATATAGAAAAAAAATATCAATTCTATATGATGCATGAGCATAAACATAACATGATGCATGTACTAATGCAGTGACATGTTCAATTGTGATTCAAATTAACAAAATTGGCTTGAGCAAGCAATATTTATCAAAAATACCCAATTTGAAAAACCTAATTTTTCAAAACACAACAAATTGATAAATTGATCAAGACAATAGTTAATTAACACAATATAATGATCAAATTTACCAAACCAACAAGCCAATTTCATCAATTTCAATCAAAATGAACAAAACCCCCAATTTTCTCAATTGTAAGCCCTAGAATTTCAAATTTTCCTCAAAACACCAAAATAATCAAATTAAACCACATGTAGAGCTTAAGTACGATGTCCCCACAAAAACCCATAAAAAATTTGAGAAAGAAACACTCAAAAACATTCCCAAAAAGACAAAAATCCTAAATGTCGAAAATACCAAAAAATGCATGAAAATAATGCATGAAATATGAAAATAAATTCAAAAGGAGGGGCAAAAAGGACTTACCGGCCTTGGGAGAGAGAGATTTGGCAAAAAGTTTGGAAGAAAACGACAAAATCTCCAAGAAGCAAGCCTTGACCGGTTGGTAGGGAGAAAAAGTTTGAAAAAGTGTTTGAAAAGGTAAAAGGCACTTGAAAAACTTCCCTTTTTAAAAACATCCAGCACGATTTTCGATTGATCGAAAATTACATTCGATCGATCGAAAATACCTTCGATTGATCCAAATTCAGCTTGGATCGATCGAGTCAACCAGAAACTTTAACACTGGATTTGAAACATTTTTGATCGGTCGAAAATCAGTTTCGATCGATCGAAATTCTGGAAAAATCACAGTTTTGAAAAAACCAACATTTTTGATCAAAAACTCCTCAAAGCATTAGATTTTATGAGAAAAAAATGCATGAGTATGAGATGAGATGTTTCCCAAAAACACATGTATTCAATCCAGATTTCTCAAGGCAACAATTTCTCTCAATATACCCAAAAAAAAACAAACAAATATATTCTGCATCAATTTCTAGAAATTCTCAAACTTGGTTGGTCAGGCCAAAAACACACACAATATCATGTACACAATTCTAGCAAAGAATAGCTTGTGTAGTGTGTGCAACTAGCAAAAGCTTGAGAAACATGTGAGGTGATATACACATAGAGATCAATCACAATTTCTACAAAATTCATCACATGAATTTGAAAGAGACTATTACTTAAAGAGTTACATCCTATAACTCCCACATCTCCTAGAATAAAAGCTTGCAATCATGTAAGTTTCTTGATTTGCCTCATTATTCAATTTAATTGATTAGATACTTAATAAAAGCCGGGATAATGTACACACCAATTTTATTTTAATTTGTGAGATTATTATAGCCCAATAATGTACACACCAATTTTAATAGAGGCTACACCTTATGTTCTTTTTGTGCATGTGCTACACTTTCTCGAGCACAAAATCTTACGATATGCACTAAGGTGTTCATGATTGGCTAATAAACAGTGGTGAGATAGTTATTTATGCCTTTCTCAATAAGTTCAAGTCCGACAATCAAAGACATAAGATTTCAAGATCAAGATCATGTGATCAACAATTATAGCATCTTCCCACACAACATGCACAACAAGACTTTAGCTAGTAAAGTGCAATAGAAACAAGTGCATCAAAGCTAAACAAGGTACAAACTTATGACATGTAATTTTGATTGACCAACCTTGTCTTCAAATTCAAGGAAAAATAGCAAAACACAATTTGCAAAAATTTTTTTTTTTTTTTTTATTAGACAAAGAAACAAACATCCTAGAATGAAATGCATGAATGTAATGCAATGCAAATCTTAGAAACAAAGGTCACAAAAGATTGAGCAATGAAGCACAAGGACCATGTCAGACAGACTCAATTAGATTGAGTCTTTTGCGTCCAAGACTTCTTAGATGCAACTCTTGCATTGGAGTTATGATTCACATTAGAATTCTGAGCAACTCCAGGATTGGAATAAAGGTTTAACGCCTTTACCAATTCACCAATAAGTACCATAGGATCATGTGCTTGAGGCACAGGTACTTTAGTTTTATTTGCTCGCTTCGCAGCTTGCAACTTAAAACAATTTGGACGAATGTGTCTAGGTTTTCCACAAAAATGACAAACCCATGCAGGCTTATCATGCAATTTGCCCTTAGTAGAAGTAGAAGCTCTAGAATGAGAAGCATGAAGATCAACCCTAATCTTTCTAGGTGGAGTAACATTAACAGGTTTGACAGGTTCACTCACCAAGGGTTTAACAATCTCACTCTTAGGAGGTTCAGAAGAAGGAATAAATTTAGTGGAAGAAGGTTCAAGCACAGAAATACTTTCCTCATAACCTAAACCAGTTTTATCAGAAGGAGACTTTTGAATACTCAGCATGTGATCAAGTTTGGAGCTTGCAGACCTATTAGTTTGTTCTCTAGCAACAGATAAATCAAGTTCCAAACATTTAACTTTATCAAGTAAGAGCATGTTCTCAGTTTTCACATTATTCAAAAGCTCATTTGCATCAAACAATTTAACAAGTAAATTTTTCTTTTCAAGTTCCAAAGATGCAATTTTCTTCAAGCCTAACTCAACATTCATGGCATCCTTTGCAGCAACTTTGTAAAGTTTATTGTAGGCTTCCTGTAAATCTGCATCCTCAGAGAGTTCCCCATCAGAAGGGTTCTCTTCAACAGACATGCTTTCATTGACTACAGTGGTAGCAGTGAAAGCAATGAAGTTTCCATCCTCATCACTAGTGGATTCATTGTCGGAAACTTCGTCATCACTAAGGGTTACAGCCATAGCCTTACCCTTAGACCTCAAGTGAGAAGGACATTCAGACTTTAAATGACCATACCCTTGACAACCATAACATTGTTGTCCCAAAGAATTATTAGAAGATTGACCTACTTTCTCCTTAGGTTTTTCAATGTTATTAACCTTAGTGGGTTCATTCTTCCTAAAATTTCTAGGTTCAACAGTGTTCTTGCCTCTTGCCCTTTTGTTATTATTCCTCAGAAAGTTTCTAAAGTTCTTGGCAAGATAGGCAATCTCTGTAGCAGAGAGTTCATCATCAAATCTGTTAGGTTCTAAAGACTAGGATCTAATGTATTTAGAACTTCATTTTGTATGTTGGCAAACCATGATCAAAACAATGTTGAGTCGTGTGTTAGACTTGCTCAAAGTATGGGGTTTATTGTAAAGTTGGAATCGAGTTTTTATGCAGAATTACTTGTAACTTTCTGTGAGACTCGATCGATCGAAAATTAGACTCGATCGATCGAAAATCGCACAGAACGTTTTTCTGCAGAATTTTCCAACTCAGCCCAAGCCCGTTTTAATGTATAGGGTTTTATGTTTGCCCTAAGTATAAAAGGGAAAACCCTAGCCACGTTTTCAGAGTTCTGTAGAGTTCTGTTTTGCTGTGTTTGTGAATCTCATTGTGAGATCTAGAGGTGTTTACCTTCACATACACTTAGGGTTTACAAACTTGAGATTTATGTCAAGAGTTGTGTAGATCATTACAGTTGCAGAATCAAAGAGCACAAAGATATACAAGCAGGTGCGCTTGTGGATTTGCTGAAGAATTCCGGAAAGAAGGAGTCCGTGGATCTCGGAGCTATCATGGGGTCATGGTAGTAAGTTTCCTACAGGCAGGTAGCAATATGACGTTAGTGGTCTAAGTCTATTGTGTAAACTTCAATTCTTTCATAGTGGATTCAGTTTACCTTGAGGATAGCTAGGTCAAATCCTCCCCAGGTTTTTACCGGTGTGGTTTCCTGGGTCATCATATCTTTGTGTTGTTTATTTTCCGCTGCTTTATTGTTTTTATATTTATTTGTGTTAACCTAGTTTAATTAAATTACCTAAGTTAATAACTTGGCTAATTCTCTAGGTTAATCTGTTGGGTTAAGGGGTCTAAACGAACTGACAAAATCCACCATCATCAACATCATCAACAGACTTAAGAGCCATTGATTTGGATTTGTTAGTCTTGGGGAGGTCTAACTCATAGGACTGAAGAGATCCTACAAGTTCATCCACAGGGATGGAGTCCACATCCTTGCTCTCAGTGATGACAGTCACTTTGGGTCTAAAATCCTCAGTCAAAGATCTAAGAATCTTCCTAACAATTTTAGGTTGATCATAGATTTCACCCAAATTATAAGCAGAATTAACAATATCATTCAATTTAGCATAGAATTCATCAAAGGATTCATCATCATTCATTCTAATGCTTTCAAATCTAGAGGTTAATTGCTGCAACTTATAAATTTTAACTGCCTTCGTGCCTTCATGCACAGTCTGGAGGATTTTCCAAGCAGTATGAGCAACCTCAACATTAGAGATTCTCTTAAATTCCTCCATGGAAACAGCATTAAAAATAGCATTCATAGCTTTGCTATTAAAAGCGGCTGCCTCATTTTGAGAAGTTTGCCACTCACTCACAGGAGTAGTGGGCTTCTCCCATCCGTATTCAACGGAATTCCAAACTCTCTCATCTATGGATTTCAGGAAAGCTTTCATCCTTACTTTCCAATATGCATAGTTGTTTCCATCAAAGTGAGGTGGAACAACAAGAGAGTGTCCGTGTTCCATGACAACAGGGGTCAAGGATCAGCTAAGAGATCAAAGGATCAAACACAAAAGCTACCCACTCTGATACCACTTGTCAGTTCGTTCAGACCCCTTAAACCCAAACAGTTTAACCTAGTGAATTAGCCAAGTGATTAACTTAGGTAATTTAATTAAAACTAGGTTAACACAAATAAGCAAAAATAACAAAGCAGCGGAAAATAAATAACACAAAGATATGATGACCCAGGAAACCACACCGGTAAAAACCTGGGGAGGATTTGACCTAGCTATCCTCAAGGTAAACTGAATTCACTATGAAAGAATTGAAGTTTACACGACAAGACTTAGACCACTAACATCTTGTTGCTACCCAAGTGTAGGAAACTTACTACCATGACCCCATGATAGCTCCGAGATCCACGGACTCCTTGTTTCCGGAATTCTTCAGCAAATCCACAAGCGCACCTGCTTGTATATCTTTGTGCTCTATTGATTCTGCAATTGTAATGATCTACACAACTCTTGACATAAATCTCAAGTTTGTAAACCCTAAGTGTATGTGAAGGTAAACACCTCTAGATCTCACAAAGAGATTCACAAACACAGCAAAACAGAACTCTAAAAACGTGGCTAGGGTTTTCCCTTTTATACTTAGGGCAAAACATAAAACCCTATACATTAAAACGGGCTTGGGCTGAGTTGGAATTTTCTGCAGAAAAACGTTCTGCACGATTTTCGATCGATCGAGTCATACAGAAAGTTAAAGGTAATTCTGCATAAAAACTCGATTCCAACTTTACATTAAGACCCATACTTTGAGCAAGTCTAACACACGACTGAACATTGTTTTGATCATGGTTTGCCAACATACAAAATGAAGTTCTAAATACATTAGTTCCTAATCTTTAGAACCTAACAGTGTCCTTACAATTGGCGCCGTCTGTGGGAAGTTAACTGTTGTGCCTGTGAGTTGAGACTTGAACCACGGTTGGATCAGGACCTAACAGAGCGGAGTTAGATGGCTCTCAGCATCTTGATCACTTTGTGCACCTTGAGCGTGAAAGGGACCGTGAAGGGAGCGTGCATACCATGCACACGGGAAGGAGTTGACGTCGAAATGAAGACGGTGGATCTTACCAAGACGCTACTAGGAAGATGCAACGTGAGATTGACCATTTGAAAGAGAAGCTGCGCCGTGCGTGAAGGAGGCTTAGTCCATCCAGCAGTCTGTCCGTCACCGATAATTCTTTTGGGAATGATGAAGATGATGACTACAAACCTCGGTCACGTACGCCCTTTAGTGAATCCTACTCTCATAAGGAAGAGCATTACCGTGGCCACATGGCTAGAAACACGTCCTCAAAAGGTGTAGGGAATGATGCAATGAATAGGGCACTTAACCAGATTTCTAAGTCGCCCTTCACACGCAGAATCGAAGCAGGAAGCCTTCCTCGACGTTTTACTCAGCCCATTTTCACTGCGTATAATGGACGAACCGATCCCGTGGAGCATGTAAGCCATTTCAATCAGAAGATGGCTGTCCACTCCCGGAACGAGACTCTTGTGTGCAAGGTGTTCCCTTCCAGTTTGGGACCCCTTGCTGCAAATTCTATCGGATCCTTTCAAGCGCTTACTAAGGCCTTTTGCTCTCGGTTCGTTACGAACACTAGGGTCCCTCGGCCATTAGATTCCTTGCTGTCCATGTCTATGCGAGAAGGGGAGACGCTAAAAACGTACTTGGATAGATACTAGGAAATGTTTAATGAGATTGAAGGGAGTTTCGACGACGTGGCTGTGAGAACTTTCAAAGTTGGCTTGCCAGCCGAACATGATCTGAGGAAGACGCTAACCAAGAAGCCCGTGAGAAGCATGCATCGATTAATGGATCGCATCGATGAGTATAAGTGGGTGGAAGAGGATCAACTGCTCCGAAAGGGCAAAGCCAAGGTTATCCCTTAGGAGAGGAGGGATTTCAGGTTGGACCGATACAGCAACAGCAAGCCACGGAGGGACTATAGCGTGCAGTCCGGATCTGTTGCATCACAGACGGTCCATGCCGTGTTCCAAGAGCCAATCCACCAGATTCTGGAGAAAATTCAGAACGAGCCATACTTCATATGGCCGAACAAGATGGGGGGAGACCTTACGAAGCGCAATCAGAGCCTCCATTGCCAGTACCATCAGGAACGAAGGCACACCACAGAGGATTGCAGGACTTTGAGAAGTCACTTAGAACAACTTGTGAGGGAAGGAAAGCTGCAGCAGTTTATACATTGCCCCAATGGTCAGGGAGACCTCGGCAGGTCAGGGGCTTCCAGGACCGCCTCATTAAAGCCCCCGTTGGGCACAATCAACGTCATTTTTGCAGCACCCAGAAGAACGGGATCCTGCCCCTCTAGAGTGATGTCTGTCTCCAGGACATCTGCCGAGGACACTAATCGAGATATCAAACGAGCCAGAGCAAAGATCCGACCAGCCTTGAGCTTCTCGGACGAAGATAAGCAAGGCACTATACAGTTCTATGATGACGCTCTGGTCATCACTTTCAGAATAGGGGGGTACGACTTAAGGAGGGTAATGGTCAATCAAGGGAGTGGGGCAAAGATAATGTATCCAGACCTATATAAAGGACTAAGTTTATGTCCTGAAGACCTGACAGCGTATGATTCGCCCCTGGTCAGCTTTGATAGGAAGACCGTCATCCCTAAGGGCCAGATTAGGCTACCTGTACAAGCAGGGTCCAAAGTAGTTGAGGTTCTTGTCTCAATAACTTCCTAAATACTAAGAATTTTTAGTAAAAATGCTCTCAGAATAGTTAGAATAAAGTAACGAATGGGGGCTGGGATGCTCAAAAACTCTAGAATGCTTAAGGATATGCAAAATGAGCAAGACGGCCCTCTCAGAACCTTTTATAGAGGAAAAGAAAGGAAGTCGGAGTTATCCCGCTCGAAAATTCACGAAGAAATCCTAACCGTAAGATCTACATCTCATCGTTGATAAAAGAGACAAAGCGCCATCTAGAGCAATAAATGATGCGTTGCAATTTCCAAAGTGTCGGTGAAGTTGGCGAAACACGCGGAGGGGCACCTCCACGTGGATAAATTCAAAAAGTTGAAAAAGTTGACCTTGAGAGAAGTCAAAATCCCGCCCTTCTCCTCGGATAAGAGAAGAAACCCGAAATTTTGAGGGGCTATTGTAGGGGTAAAAGGCCTAATTCTAGATAGTGGGCCGTGGGCCTGTCCGAGGGGATTGGCTGCCCGAGGACAGTAAGTCACGAGGACTGTATCTGGTTTAACTCCTCCTTGTAGTAAAACTTGTGTGTGAAGGAAGAAAGGAATGGACCGAGGAGCACTATTTGTTCGGATGATCAGAGGGACGATCCAAATGAATGTCCCAGCATTGATCCTGTCATTTTTGGAGAACCTTTAGGTTCATGTGGGCAAAGAAGGCAGGTGGCAGCAAAGAGATATTATGTGAAAGGCTGCTGCCATCGCATTTATAACCCTGCATCTAACCTCCTGGCCGCATTAATGGGGAAAAGACATCTGAACAGTGACCTTCACCCTTTATAGCTGCCATATGGAGATTTCAAGTGAAAGTTGATGGGACAAGTATTAAGGGAGACTTACCTAACTGGCACGTGAGGCAAATTGGCCTATAAATAGAGCGGGAAACAGAGAGAAAGGGCATCGAACAACTAGGAGAAAGAAGGAAGTCATAGAAGAAGAGAACAGAAAAGAGAAAGATAGAATTATTCAGATCTGTTGCCTAAGCTTTCTCCTCGGACTAAGCCGAGAAGGATCCTGTACAATCTCAATATTTCATTTACGTTAATCTGGTCATCACCATACTTGGGCCATCAACTCACTCGCTCTCAATCAAGTTTTCTTCGGCCCACTCTCTCAACAAATTCATTCTAAGGATACTATATACATCATGGGCCTCAATTTCTTCTGCTTGTAGGCCCATTCGTTGATTTGTATCCTTACAATAATAATAATAATAATAATAATAATAATAATAATAATAATAATAATAATAATAATAATAATAACAATATCCCATGATTCCAAATCTCTATTTCCTCCATTTTCATTCAAACAGTTACACGTTAATAAACAAGAAATTTCAAATCAAATACATTTTCCCTAAAATTTTTGCCATTATATTTAGGAATTAATTAAATTTTTTTTTTACTTTTATAATCTTGGTGTATATTATTTGGTTTAAAACTAATAATTAACAAATAAGATGACGATGTTAGGAGAAATTTAAAAAACATATTAACATATATAACAAATTACTTTATTGCAAACAGTTTAGGTATAGATTTATTCGACTATAAAAAAGATAATCATAGGTTACATCATTTTAGAGTTTAAGAATATTTTTTAGCATACTTATAATAATAGGTTTCATCACTTCTTGTGTAAATATTTCTCCCCATCGTTCAAAACGTTTAATGCGAGAAAGGATACATGACAATTGTTAATTTATTGCACAATTCTCCCATTATTTTGAGTCTCAAGCAACAACTGTTATCAAATCCTCTCACATGTGAAAAAAATAATCGTACAATTGGTGCTCACATTGAACAGTTAAAACATTTATGCATTTTTTAAAATGTTTATGATATCCTTTCCAAGGCTGTGCAGGAATACAAAGAACATTGCAAAAATGGTTGGGTGCCTGACAGGTCATCAGGAATTAATAATTTGAATACTCTCCTAAATAATATCCTTACAAATTTAAAAAGATTGTCAACATTATTAAACTTAGGTGGAATTTTAATATATATATATATATATATATCTAATTAGTTATGTTTAATTTTAAATATATCTATGCATATGCATAAATTATAAATTAGTTATAGATAATACGCACTGGAAAATATTCTTTTCACATAGGCCAACACTTGATATGAAAGACTATTAATATATTCTCTTTCTAAGGTGATACAGTGGGTTAATAATTATCTTATGCATATGATATATGTTTTATTTTCTCATAATGTGTGTTTATGTAGACCCTACAGTCATGTAAGACCTACATTAAGTGGAATAATGTGAATATCAAACAAATGAAATATGTCCATCTCAAAATATGTTATGATCCCCTCCCTCCTCTCCTCCAAACATATGCAAAGGGCCTGTGTCTACTGTCTAGTCTTCATTGGCTTTAATTGCAAGTCCGGGATAATCACCATGGCTACTTCACTAGTGAGAAACAAGACCAATATGTACTATTGGAACTTGCCATGGCAATTATTGGAGAGGTTGATGGGATAGTCTGCTTCACTTCATATTCATTTTATAAATGATTCCATCTAAAAACAAATGCATGACTCGAAGCAGGAATAGACACCTCATAGAAATGTCTTCACATCGTGAACCTCCTACCCAAATGAGTAATACTAAATTATGTACAACTTTTTGGGCCTGGGTACTATGTTTAAAACATGTAGATTTGCCAGCATCTATCATTTAATTAAGAGGAGTAATTGCAGGAAATATTTTTAAAAATTGATAACATGACTTGTGGTTGAAGTAACGACACTCTCACACTATTCTACCACTAATATCACTTTTATGATGAGAAACAACAGAACAAGGTTGAATATACCCAACACCATGATTCAAGTAAAAAAAAAAAAATATATATATATATATATATATAAATATTGAAGATATATATTTGGAGAAATTTGAAAAAATAACATAACAAATTACTTTACTTATAACATTTTTAGATATAGATTTTATTCTACTATAAAAAAGATAATCACAGGTTACAATAGTTTAAGAATACTTTTTAGCACACTTATAATATGCTTCATCACTTCTTTTGTAAATATTTCCCCTCCATCGTTCAAGATTTTGAATGTGAGAAATGGTATATGACAATTGTTTATGGCACAAGACTCCCATTTTTTTGAGTCTCAAGCAGCAATTGTTGTCCAAGCTCTCTCTCCTGTAAAAAATATAATCATACAATTGGTGCCCACATTGGATAGTTAAAACATTTATGCATTTTCCTAAACGTCTGTAATATCCTTTCCAAGGTTGTGGAGGAAATTTGTGGCCATGCCAATATATTGGCTTTCCTTGATCTTGTGGTGCAATTGGTTTACGGCCCTCTGAGGCTACAAAGAGCATTGCCACAAATATTAAGCATATTGCCAAAATGGTTGGGAGTTTGCAATGCAGATTTGCCATGATGTGAATCAATCGACAAAGCTTCCTTTCTTGGTGGAAGAAAAAGTTTTTGAGATGGTTATGCATAGTTTGGGGTATTGGGTTTATATATGATTTGTGCAAGAGGTAAAAAGAAACTGTCTTTATGTTTTCATCAAAATGCATTTATTCTTCACCTATGAGTTTTTATATACGTGAACTTCTAAACAGACAAATTAAATGCAAAGTAATTAATTTAGTATTTTCTTTGAAACTCTTTTATACTAATTGCACTCCAATTTTGTGTGTCATTTCATTATCACTTACAGCTAGAATCATGAATTAAAATTGGGTTCTGTTAACATGTGCTATCAGGAAATTTGTTTAATTATCATTTTAAAAGACTTTTGATACCACTTTTACAGAAAATAAAAAAAAAAAAAAGTCAAAAAAATCAGTTACTTAAAAAACCAATTTTCTTAAGGTATTTTATTAACTTTTCCCATAAAAATTTTTAAAAAGTAAAAAGACTTGTTAAAATTTATTAAACATTCATATAACATTTGTTTTTTGTAACGTAACACTAATACTTCTAACAAATTAAAATTATTTTAAATCCATGTAAAACCACTTCTAGTTTACATATATATATATATATATATATATATATATATTGTAAGGACACAAATTTAGGATTGGGCCTATCCAGAGAATAGTTGGAGGCCCGGACTGTATATAATATCCCTGAAATGAATTTGTAAAGAGAGTGGGTTGAAGAATACTCGATTGAACACGTATGGGTTGAAAGCCCAAGTATGATTATGATCAGATTTGTATTGATAAGATATTTGAATGTTACAATGTACTGCTCGGCGTGTTCCGAGGAGTGTGCTTATGCGAATACTATGAATACCTCTCTTTTTTCTCTCCCCCCCTTCCTTGTCCTCCTTCTTCTCTTTTTATGCCCTCTTTTTATTACGTGGGCTTTTTTGATACTTGTCCCATTAGCCTCCATCTTAAGTCTTCATGGGGCAGCTGTAAAGGATGGAGGTCACTGTTTAGGTGTTTTTTCCCATTAATGCGGCCATGATGTTAGCTGAAGGATCATAAATGCGGTGGCAGCAGCCTTTTGCTTAATATCTGATCTTTGCCACCTGTTCTTTTTATCTATATATGGGTGAGGGGATTCTCCGGGAGAGTTAGGATTGGTGTTGGAGTATTCATCTGTGACACCCTTTTGACAATCTGAACAGGTAAGTCTCCTCGGACCAGTCTTTCTTCCTATGTGGCTTACACTTCAAGATCGAATTAGGATGGGAAGACTTCGCAAGATTTTGTTCTCGGATGTATAGGTCTCCTCGGATGGGCCCACGGCCCAAGATCTGGCACTGGGCCTTTTACCCTTACAATAGCCCCTCAAAATTCTGGTTTTCTTCTCTTATCCGAGGAGAAAGGCGGGATTTTGACTTTCGCAGGGGTGAAACCCGTAAAACTCACTAACTAGTCCACGTGGAGGCGCTGTTTCGCGAAACTTTCGATTTCCAAAGACGCTTCGGAAATTGTAGCGCGTTATTTATAGCTCTGGGTGGCGCTCTGTCTCCTTGATCTACGGCGGGACGCAAATCGTGTGGCTAAGATTTCTTCGTGAATTTTTGAGCGGGATAACTCTCACTCATTTTCCCCCACTATATAAGGGGTTCTGAGGGAGCAGTTTGATTCACTTGATACTTCAGAGTTCTCGAGCATCCTAACCCTACTATATCACCCGTACTAATACCTTCCGAGCACACTTTCAAGAAGTTTTTTAGATTTTTCAGAAGTCACCGAACCAAAAATACCTACTGATCTTGTAAGTACTTGGTTTCCAAGTCTCTTTTCTTCTCGGCTGAACATCTCGGCCATTGTTTTGTTACGTTTCCTCGCCTTAGGAGAGTCTCGTAGCACCCTTTTAGACATTGATATGGGTAGGTTTAAAAGTTTAGTTGATACCCCTGTGGCCGTAGAGCTTTTTAAAGCAAAGTATAACATTCCCGAGGGGGTCAGCCTCCGCTATTGTCCACCGGAGAACATTTTGACCTCTAGGAGGACCGCTGAGGTGGTCATTCCCGTAATCGCCTTTCTGGAGGGGGGAATGACCATTCCTATGGGTAACGTTACTAGGGAGTACCTTAGGAACCACAGACTGTGCCCTCACCAATGTGCCGCTAACATGTTTAGGGTCTTGGGTAGTGTAGATGCCCTTAACGAGATGATGGGCCTACAGCTTACTTGGCATGACATCGTACATATGTACGAATGTCATTCCCTGAAGGAGGGGGGATACTACTTGAAGTCCCGATCTTCCATTGTGAGGATGATATCGTGCCTTCCGAAGTCCAACAAGGGCATGAAGGACGATTACGTCATCGTCTCCGAGGCGTGGCATGATGGCCATCACCGTCCGACCATGGAGGGGGAGCCAGGTGGGGTATCCTAGGGCTAGGTTAAAATAATCATAGGGATTGCAGTTCAGATTTCATATTATTTTACTGCGTATGCATTTTGTTTGGAGGCGTGATGACTAACCTTATGTTCATTTTGATTGTGGCCGCAGATAGACAGTTTGTCGCTCTTAAACTCAGTCACGTGAACGTGCTCGGCTTAAATTTTTTGTTGCGATCCAAGATCTTTGCACACTCGGACGGCCAGCTGCGTGCCGTTGACCTGATATTGGATTTTGCTCCAATATTAGATAGTTTCCAAGAAGTCGGGGATTCCATCCGAACGGGAGACAAGAGACTACGCCGGATGGACGTTTCTCGGCCCGGTTTCTTGGCAAACAAAGACCTTCCCCCAGTTCCTTGGCCGCTTCAGCAAGTCGCTCCTCAGCCAGTTACACAGAGAGAGGAGTCTATTGCTTCTCCGCCGTCTTTGGACACGGAAATAGATCAATTCCGTTTCGAAGAGGAAGAGGAAGCGCAGACTAAACCTCTGAGCCCCCAAAATTTTGAAACTTCAGAAAAAGAGGAGGAGATGTCTTTGCAGCCGAGGAGGGGGTTGAAAGCCCTTGTTGCGGGGCGGAACGTGGGTACCTCCTCTAAGGTGCCCCCTAAGGAAAAGGATGCCGATAAGCTGCCGCCTTCTCCACCCTTTCCTGCTATTTCGATCGGTCTTCTTCCTATGCCCGATCTGAAGAGGAAGAGAAAGGTGGTAGACCTCGAAGCCGAGAAGGGTGAAGTGCCACCTCAGCAGCAAAAGGAGGCAAAGCAACAGAGGGGTGGGAGAGACGAAAGGAGGGTTTCCCCACCCCTGCACAGGAGTGACTCCCACTCCAGGGAGGTTCAACACCAACCCGCTTGGACTCCTCGGCTGGCGTTGGACGGTGCTCCCATTCTCGTCACCGCATCGATATGGGACTCCTCGGCTGGCGTTGGAGCGCCCGTTGCTCCTGCCTCGGGATATGGAGACGGTCAAGTCTTGGAGGCAGGCAGATTTGTTCATGTCCCTTAAGAGGGACTTAGCCATGGTGAGTTTCTGGTCGCTTTATTGTGCATGGAGTTTATTTACGTGTGTACCGCACAATTTTATTACATCCGTAGTGGCGTAACATCGTCGTTCTTATGATGCAGCTCACCCAGCAAATCTATGTGGCCGAAGATTGGGTCAAGGACGCCCGGAGTCAGGCCAGGGCTGAGACTGAGCTTTGAAAGGATGTGGAGAAGAGTCTGGGTACTGTGAAGCACGAAAAGTAGGAGTTGGCTAAAAAGCTGACCATAGAAGAAAGAGCGAGGAAAAGCACCGAGGCAGGCCTCAAAAGCGCCCAGGACCAGGCTGAAGACCAATGGAAGAAACTACATATGACGGAAATAGAGTTGGCTACTGAAAGGCAGCTGGTCCTGGAGCTACATGCTCGAGCAGAGAAGGCCGAAAAGGCCGAAAAAGCCGCTCGGGAGGCGCCGAGGGCTGCAGAGGCTGAGAAAGAGGCCGAGTTCATCCATGGCGTGGAGGAGACCGAGAAGAGACTCGCCGAGGAGGTCTCCGAAGTGTGCATGGACTACTGCCAGTTCACTTGACAGGAGGCCCTGAACCTGGCTGGGGTCCCGGCCGATTCGGAGTTCAGGGAGCCGGAGAGGGTATACTACCACCCAGACATCAGCGTGAATCCGGCTGACCCTGCCCCCTCCTCGCCTCGAGTTCCAGAGCCTGTGAATCAAGCGCTTGTTCCTTTTGAGGCTACTCAGAAAGTTCAGGAGGGACAAGGCGCTTCACTTGAACCAGCTGCTCCGGAGGTCACTTCTCTAGCCGCGGATCCCAACAAGGCCAATGAGGTAGGATCCTCAAGCGCCAACCCGAGTGTACAGGGTAGCCTTCCTCCTCAAACTGATCAGGCTTAGGGCATAGGCTTTGTTTCCTGTACTTATAATGGCCAATAGTTGTATTATGCGCTGAACTAATGTACTTCACATTTAGATTTAATGAAAATGTTTTGTTTATTTTCTATTGCGCCCGATTTTATTTATTTGCTTGTGAAAGGACTAAGTTCGTAGACTAGAATAGAAACAGGAGGCTTTAAGGTTAACATCAAAGGTCCTTAACTAACTTAGTTTAGCCTTAGCAAACGAATATGAATTCAAACAAACGCATTTGACTGTCGTACTGTTGACTTGTTTAAATTAAGTAAGAATAACAGCTTAGAGTGGGCAGTTCGAGTGAATATGAAAAATTAAGCTTCTAAATAGTTCTAAGTTTGCGATCCGAGAAGTCAGACTCGTTTGAGATTTCATACAACCTTTAGAGGAGTGAGTGAAAATTGATAGTTCACCAAAGGTAGTTGGTCTGAGGGACCAGACCTGACTAGGATTTTGTTTAGCATTTAGGAGTGTTAATTTACCCAAGGTAGGTGGTCCGAGGGGCTAGGCTTGACCCAGGTTCTGTTTAACACTTAGTAGTATTAATTTACCCAAGGCGTGTGGTCCGAGGGACCAGGCATGACCAAGGTTCTGTTTAATACTTAGTAGTATTAATTTACCCAAGGTGTGTGGTCCGAGGGACCAGGCACGACCAAGGTTCTGTTTAATACTTAGTGGTGTTAATTTACCCAAGGTAGGTGGTCCGAGGGGCCAGGCCTGACCAAGGTTCTGTTTAACACTTAGTAGTATTAATTTACCCAAGGTGTGTGGTCCGAGGGACCAGGCACGACCAAGGTTCTGTTTAATACTTAGTAGTATTAATTTACCCAAGGTGTGTGGTTCGAGGGACTAGGCACGACCAAGGTTCTGTTTAATACTTAGTGGTGTTAATTTACTCAAGGTAGGTGGTTCGAGGGGCCAGGCCTGACCAAGGTTCTATTTAACACTTAGTAGTATTAATTTACCCAAGGTGTGTGGTCCGAGGGACCAGGCACGACCAAGGTTCTGTTTAATACTTAGTAGATAAGCAGTATAATAAACTTTAATAAGAGAATGGAAACTTTCATTAGTAATAGTACCTTTTTAGGTTATTTACATTCCAGGGGTGTGGCACAGCCTTTTCATCTAAATCTTCTAAATAAAAAGCTCCTATTCCAGCTACTGATAGAATACAATAGGGGTCTTCCCAGTTAGGTCCCAGTTTTCCCTAGGCCGGGTTCTTCGCAGTGCCCACGACCTTTCGCAAGACCAAATCTCCTGGTGCAAGTGGTCTCAGTTTGACATTGGCATCATAACTCTGCTTGAGTTTATGTTGATAATAGGCTAATTGAACCGCAGCATTTTCTCTACGCTCGGCGACCAAGTCCAGATTGTCCTTTAGCAGTTTGTCATTGTCGGCCGAGATGAACGAACTGGTTCTAAGTGTGGGGAACCCAATTTCTATGGGGATGACAGCCTCAGCACCATACGTCATGGCGAAGGGGGTCTCTCCGGTAGACCTACGAGGAGTTGTCCTGTAGGTCCAGAGTACATGTGGTAGTTCTTCCACCCATTTTCCCTTGGCATCATCCAGCCTCTTCTTGAGACCGCTTACTATGACTTTATTAACTGCTTCCGCTTGGCCATTTCCTTGAGGGTATGCAGGGGTGGAGTATTTGTTTGTAATGCCTAGCTCGCAGCAAAATCTTCTGAATTCTTTACTGTCAAACTGAAGGCCATTGTCCGAGATGAGAGTATGTGGTACCCCGAATCGTATAACGATGTTTTTCCATACAAACTTCTGGACATCCACATCCCTGATGTTTGCCAACGGCTCGGCTTCAACCTACTTGGTGAAGTAGTCTGTTGCAACGACCAAGTATTTCTTGCTCCCGGCTGCCTTAGGAAAAGGACCAACAATGTCTAGGCCCCATTGAGCAAAAGGCCATGGACTTGACAGAGGGTTCAGAACTCCTCCTGGTTGATGTATATTGGGGGCAAACCTCTAGCATTGATCACACTTCTTTACATATGCCTGTGATTCCCTTTGCATGTTTGGCCACCAGTACCCCTGAGTTAAGGCCCTATGTGCTAGGGACCTTCCTCCTGTGTGACTACCATAAATCCCTTCATGCAGCTCTTCGAGGAGCAACTCCGTGGGTTCAGGGTGCACACATAATAGATAGGGTTCAGAGAAAGAGCGTTTGTATAGCTTATTATTCCCTGATAGCCAAAACCAATGAGCTTTTCTCCTCACCTTGTCGGCTTCAGCCTTGTCTACCGGTAGGATATCGTCTCGGAGATAAGTCACCATAGGGTCCATCCAACTTGACCCTACTCTAGCTTGACAAATGCTAGGCCATTCAATCTTCTCAGAATGCCTTTGTACATCTTCCACTATGATAAGCCTGGGTAGCCCCTGAGCCGAGGTGGTTGCAAGAGTAGCTAAGGAGTCCGCGTGCGTGTTCCCACTCCGAGGAACATGTTGTAAATTGAATGATTTGAATCGTGATTGCAGCTGTTTGACGTGCTTTAGGTATTTCTGCATTCTTTCATCACGAGCTTCCAATTCTCCTCCAACTTGGCCGACGACCAAAGCTGAGTCCGAGAATACTTCTAGGATGCTTCCCCCCATTCTTTTGACCATAGTCACCTCGATCAGCAATGTTTCGTACTCAGCCTCGTTAATAGTAGCCGAGAAGTTTAGTCTGAGGGATTTTTCGATGACAACGTCCTCAGGAGATATTAAAACTAGCCCCACTCCTGAACCTTTTTGATTGGCTGCGCCGTCCACATATAATTTCCAGGACGCGGGATCTTGCACAGAGACGAGGCCAACTGAATTTCCATCCATGGGCGTTGCCCCAGTTATCTCCTCCAACACAGGCTCAGCGAACTCGGCCACCAGATCGGCGAGTATCTGCCCCTTGATCGAGGTGCGAGGCATGTACTTTATGTCGAAAGCCCCTAGTATGGTACCCCATTTAGCAATCCTTCCCGTATAGTCTGCACTCCGAAGCAGTGATCTGAGCGGGAGTTGGGTGAGGACCACAGCCGTATATGATTGGAAGTAATGAAGGAGTTTACGAGTGGCATGAATTACTGCAAAGATAGCCTTCTCAAGTGGCAGATAACGGACCTCGGCCTCATGAAGAGATTTACTCACATAGTAGACAGGCTTCTGGACGCCATTGTCGACTCGTACAAGTACCAGACTCACAGCATGGGTAGCTACCGCAATATAGGCGAATAGGACCTCGTCCGTTGTAGGGCTAGACATGATGGGTGGCCGAGTTAGTTATTCTTTCAGCTGTTGAAAAGCTAGAACACACTCTTCATTCCACTCAAATCCCTTCCATTTGTTCAGTAGCTGGAAGAAGGGCCGACACCTCTCTGCGGATTTGGAGATAAATCGGTTGAGAGCGGCAGTCATCCTGGTTAACTTCTGTACTTCTTTTGGGTTTCGAGGAGGCTGCAGATTGTTAATCGCTTTTATTTGATCGGGATTCACCTCGATTCCCCGATGAGTGACCATATATCCCAGGAACTTTCCTGATCCAACGCCGAAAGAGCACTTCAAAGCGTTGAGACGCAATTTGTGTTTCCTTAAGATCTCAAAGATGTTCTCAAGGTCTCTAACGTGGTCAGACTCCAGCTTGCTCTTGACCACCATGTCATTGATGTAGATCTCAATGCATTTCCCCAGCAGTGGTTCGAACATTTTGGTCATCATTCTCTGGTAGGTGGAGCCTGCATTCTTCAGACCAAATGGCATCACCTTGTAATGGTAGTTCCCAATGGGAGTCACGAAGGCTGTTTTCTCTTGATCATCCAGGGCTAGGGGAATCTGGTGGTACCTTTGGAAGGCGTCCAAGAAACTCATTCGTGGATGCCCTACAGTTGCATCCACTAGTTGATCAATCCGTGGCATGGGGAAAGGGTCTTTTGGGCAGGCTTTATTTAAATCTGTAAATTCTACGCATACACGCCATTTCCCGTTCTTCTTCTTCACCACCACTATGTTAGCCAGCCATTCTGGATAGAAGATTTCCCTGATAGCCCCTGCCTGCTTGAGTTTGTTCACCTCATCCTTGACAGCGTCAGAATGTTCCCTGGATGAGCGCCGAGGTGGCTGCTTTTTGGGGAGGGCAGCTGGGCTCACATTAAGGTGATGACAGATGAACCCGAGATCTACTCCTGGGGCCTCGTAAGAATTCCAGGCAAACACGTCCACGTTTCTCCTGAGGAAAGACAGCAGCTCTAACTTTTCCCGAGGGGGTAGCTGATCCCCTATATGGAAAAACTTATCTGGATCTTCCCCGATGACAACTCTCTCTAACTTTTCACATTGCTCCTCGGACGGCTCCACGGCTCTGGGGGGAACCGGGAACTTTGATTGCTACGAATGTCCGACCGAGGTGGTTGCTAGCTCGGCATCGTGCTGATGTGAAATGGCGGCTATAAGGCACTGCCTTGCCATAGGTTGGCTTCCTATGATCTCCTCTATTCGTCCTCTAGACGGAAATTTAACCTTTAGGTGCAAGGTCAAAGAAACAGCCCCCAAAGCATGGAGCCAAGGTCTGGCTACGATGGCCGTGTAGGGGGAGTATGCATCCACAACGGTGAAGTCAACTTCGACCACTTTAGACCCTGCTTGTACGGGCAGCCTTATTTGACCCTTGGGGATGACGGTCTTCCCATTAAAGTTGACTAGGGGCGAATCATACGCGGTCAGGTCTTCAGGCCGTAGGCCTAGTCCCTTGTACAGGTCTGGATACATGATCTCGGCTCCACTCCCTTGATCGACCATCACCCTCTTCACATTGTACCCCCCTATTCTGAGGGTGATGACCAAAGCGTCGTCATGGGGCTGTATTGTCCCCACCTTATCCTCGTCCGAGAAGCTCAAAGCTGGCCGGGCCTCCATTCTTGCCCGTTTTGTCTCTTGATTGGCGCCCTCAGCGGATGTCCTGGAAATGGACATTACTCTGGAGGGGCAGGATCCAATTCTCCCGGGGACCACGAAGATAACGTTAATCGTGCCTAAAGGGGGCCTTGATGAGGCGGTCCCCGAAGCCCCTGGCCTAACATGATCTCCCTGGTTATTTGGCCGATAAATGAACTGCTGCAGCTTTCCTTCCCTCGCAAGTTGTTCCAAATGGCTCTTCAACGTCCTGCAATCCTCAGTGGTGTGCTCTCGCTCCTGATGATACTGGCAATGAAGGCTCTGGTTGCGCTTCATGGGGTCTCCCCCCATCTTGTTTGGCCACCTGAAGTATGGCTCATTCTGAATTTTCTCCAGAATCTGGTGAATTGGCTCTCGGAATACGGCATGGACCGCTTGCGATACAGCACACCCGGACTGCACACTGTAGTCTCTCCGCGGCTTGCTATGGCTGTACCTGTCTGACCTAAAATCCCTCCTCTCCTGAGGGATAACCTTAGCCTTTCCCTTTCCAAGCAACTGGTCATCCTCGACCCGCTTGTACTCGTCTATGCGATCCATTAGTCGGCGCACGCTCCTCACAGGCTTCTTGGTCAGAGACTTCCTCAGGTCGTGCTCGGCTTGCAAGCCGACCTTGAATGTTCTCACAGCAACATCATCGAAACTCCCTTCGATCTCGTTAAACATCTCCCAGTACCTGTCTGAGTAGGTTTTCAGCATCTCTCCCTCCCGTATGGACATGGACAGCAAGGAATCCAATGGTCGGGGGACCTTGGTGTTCATCACAAACCGAGAGCAGAAGGCTCTAGTGAGTGCCCGAAAGGATCCGATAGAATTTGCCGCGAGGCCATCGAACCACCTCATGGCCACAGGCCCCAGACTGGAAGGGAACACTTTGCACATGAGAGTCTCGTTCCGAGAATGGACAGCCATTTTATGATTGAAATGGCTCACATGCTCCACGGGGTCAGTCCGTCCGTTGTATGTAGTGAAGGTAGGTTGAGTAAAACGCCGAGGAAGGCTCCCTCCCTCGATGCTGCGTGTAAAGGGAGACCTGGAAATTTGGTTGAGTGCCTTTGTCATGGCATCACTCCCAGTACCCCTTGAGTACGTGTTTCTGCTTCTGCGGTCACGGTGATGCTCTTCCTCGTAGGAGAAAGACTCATTTGGAGGTGTCCTGGAGCGGGGTCTATAACTGGCATCCTCATCATCATCGTAAGAATCATCTGTGATGGATGGATTGCTAGACGGACTGCGCCTCCTTTGCGTACGACGCAACTTCCTCTTGAGGTGATCGATTTTACGTTGCATGACCTCATGAGACTCGTCACCGTCATTCCGGCGTCGACTCCTCGCAGTACGGTTTGTGTGCACGCTCCCTTCGCGGTCTCTTTGATGCTCAAGGTGCAAAAAATGGTCAATATGCTAAGAGCCATCTGACTCCGCCCTGTCTGATCTAACCATGGTTCAAGCCACAACACACAGATACAATAGTAATCTTCCCACAGACGGCGCCAATTGTAAGGACACAAATTTAGGATTGGGCCTATCCACAGAATAGTTGGAGACCCGGACTGTATATAGTATCCCTGAAATGAATTTGTAAAGAGAGTGGGTTGAAGAATACTCGATTAAACACGTATGGGTTGAAAGCCCAAGTCTGATTATGATCAGATTTGTATTGATAAGATATTTGAATGTTACAATGTACTGCTCGGCGTGTTCCGAGGAGTGTGCTTATGCGAATACTATGAATACCTCTCTTTTTTCTCTCCCCTCCTTCCTTGTCCTCCTTCTTCTCTTTTTATGCCCTCTTTCTATTACGTGGGCTTTTTTGATACTTGTCCCATCAGCCTCCATCTTGAGTCTTCATGGGGCATCTGTAAAGGATGGAGGTCACTATTCAGGTGTCTTTTCCCATTAATGCGGCCATAATGTTAGCTGAAGGATCATAAATGCGGTGGCAGCAGCCTTTTGCTTAATATCTGATCTTTGCCACCTGTTCTTTTTATCTATATATGGGTCAGGGGATTCTCCGGGGGAGTTAGGATTGGTGTTGGAGTATTCATCTATGACACCCTTTTGACAATCCGTACAGGTAAGTCTCCTCGGACCAGTCTTTCTTCCTATGTGGCTTACACTTCAAGATCGAATTAGGATGGGAAGACTCCGCAAGATTTTGTTCTTGGATGTATAGGTCTCCTCGGATGGGCCCACGGCCCAAGATCTGGCACTGGGCCTTTTACCCTTACATATATATATGTATATTTATAGCCAAAGTTCAGAGAAAATCTAATTAGATTTTAATTGAATTCTAAATTTTGCGCCACATGCCTCATTCAATTTTTAATTTTGTGCTATGTGAATTATTGAGTGTAAAAGTCTAAGAGTCCAAATCGAATTAAATTCTAAATTGGATTTTAGTTGGAGTCTAATTTTCTGCCACATGTCCATATAAGATTTTAATTTTTACGGCAAGTGAATTATTTGGTGCAAAAACCAAAGAGTCTAAAATCAACTAAATTCTAAATCATATATATATATATATATATATGACCATTACTGTACAGTTTTTAGACCTCTTAAAACACAAGTTGTTTAATCTAGTTATTTAACAAAGTGATTACTTGGATAAATTATTTAGATCTAGGTTAACACAAGAAACTCATATCATGTGAATAGTGCAGAAAAGTAAATAACACAGCGATATGATAACTTAGGAAATCCAAACTGGTAAAAAACTTGGGGGTGATTTAACCTATCTATCCTTAAGGTAAAATAGATTCACTATGAAAGAATTGAAGTTATTACAATAAGACTTAAACCACTAACATCTTATTGCTATCTCATGTAGAAAACTTACTACCACAACCACATGACAGTTCCAAGTCCACAGACTACTTCTTTCCTTGATCCATAGCAACCACAAGTTCTCCTACTTGTGTTTTTCTTTAAGCTCTTGAAACAGCAACTGAATAGATCATCAAGTTCTTAACATCAATTTTGATCTTGATAGCCCTAAGTGTGTATGAAGGTAAACATCTCTAGATCTCACAGAAGATTCACACACATAGTATATCAACAACGTCTAAAACGTAGCTTTTCTTTTATACTTGAAGCAAAACATAAAACTCTACACGTCATATGGGCTTGGACTGAGTTGAAAATTCTGCAAAAAAAAAAAAAAAAAAAAAAAAAAAAAAAACAATCTGCACAAGATTCGATCGATTGAGCCTAATTTTCCATTGATCGAGCCTTGCAGATTTAGACCAGTAAATTCTGCAATCACTCGATTCAATTTTACAATTAAACACACTTTGAGCAGCCTAAATCTGGACCCTAAGTTTTGATCATGATTTGCCAACACATTACACATTGAAGTTCTAATACATTTAGTTCCTAAAGTCTTAAATCCTAACAATTACATACTTTAGAAATGTATGGTTTGAAAAAAGTATAAGTTAATACTATGTATAATTTGAACATCTTCTAAAAAAAATATAATTTAAACCGTATAATTGTAATTGATTTTAATTGTACCTATGCATATACACAGGGCTACACACTAGTTTAATAATAATAATAATAATAATAATAATAATAATAATAATAATAATAATAATAATAATAATATACCGACAAGGGAGGGGGGACAAGCGCAAAAGGGGAGGAAGCACCAGAAGCACAGAGATGATATGAACTAAATAAGTAAAACCAGCCAAGAAGGCGGTAGCACAATTAACAATCAAAGTAATTTTAAACAAGTATTAAGGCGGTAGAACCAGCCAAGCAGTATAGCATTAAAACAATAAGTGAATATGAAAGTACTTGAATTAATACTGAAAATAGTTGAACATTTACAGGATAAACAGTGGTAGCTCACTTACAACAGTAGTGGTTATCGGATTGTCAACAGTTTTAATTCTAGGGAGTTTAGGAGGGGGAGAGAAACTCTCTAATATCTCTAAACAAACTCAAGGAAGTAGTAGGAAGAGTTTTCTGAAAGAAAAACTTAAGATGATTGGTTTTAATATGAATCAAATTTAAAGCATGATCAATATCAATTTCAGATTTCGAAGCAAATTTGAATTTTACTTTCTGGCCAAAAAGATCAGTAGTAATACTATCATGTTCAACAAGAAAAGGATACAAAACATTAATAAATGGTAGTCCAAGAATCACTTTATCATGCATATTTTTAACAAACAAAGAAAGAATCTTGAAACAAACATTATCATGACAAATATGAGCATTTTTCAATTCTTATTTGATTCTCATTTGAGAACCATTTGCAGAGGCAGGTTTTTCAGTTGATTTTTCAAAATATTTAGAAGGAATCAATCCTTCTTGAATACAATTTAAATCAGCTCCTGAATCAATCATGGCAACAACATCAAAATGATAGTCATGAGAAACAACAATTTTCACTTTAGTAAACCATTTTGGTGGAAGAATTTTGTCAACAAGAGTGATATGAAAGTTAACAATATCAGCGACATTCTGATTTTTATCAACATCATCATTTTTGCATTTGTTTTTTAATTCAGTGATTTCACGGTTAACAATAGCAATTTCATGTTGGAGATCATTGATAGTTAATGTTTTAGAATCCTTTTTATCATCGGTCTTAGTGAGGACATTAATAGTTTCAAAACAGGTTTTGAAAATATCATTTGTGTCAACAGAAGAGGGTGGTTCAGAATCTGTATTTTCTTCAAAGCTTTGACTTTAAATGTGTTAACCTTTAGTTATGATATGGATGAAGGTAGTAAACCTTTTGCTCTTATTTACCGAATTTACTACAGACTTGTGGGTTCCCAGTTGAATCCCCGAGCTACTCATATTAAAGATCCTTCTGGTAAAACCATGTTAATTCAATGTTCAACTTCTGATGCAAAAATTGAAGTTCCAAAAATGATTCGTTGGGAAGATGTAAACCTTCCTAAGGAATGGTTATTGGAAAATGTTTCACCACCTGCTAAACCTATTTATCATGAAACTGATCTTACAAATATTCAAAAATATCTTGATGGAACTATTAAATTAAGTTTTCATGATGACAAACCTTTGAGAATCAATGAAGGAAGACATTCCTTTGCTGGATCTGAAAGTGTTTCCAAAAGAGATCAAGATCTTGCTGATTATTTACAAAAAAATTTTGTTAAACCTAATTTGAAGCTAAAAGGAGTTTCATGTGATAACTCCCAAGTTAGCATTGCTTTTTATTCAACTAAACCGGAACCTTCTCCTTATGAGAAATCTACTGAAGAAGAAGAAGAGACGAAGTCTGTGTGTCCTTTTGGTTCTAATTTTCAAACTGTTGAACCTCCTATTTTTCAAAATCAATTAAGAGTTTTAACCTCTCTTAATAAACATTTTGAAATTGATATAATTGGTTTATCCAATGAATTTATTCTTCCTAAAAACAGGGATAAAAGTAAATATTACCAAAGTACTTTTTCTCAATCTGAAAAAGATCGTGTTAAAAGGAAATGGAAAGAAAAAATGCATGCTTCAAAACGGCATATTCTGTTTTTTGATTTTCTTGAAAATCATTATGTTTCAAAAGATCCTATTCAACAAAATTATTTGAACGTGATTAAGAAATCAAATTTTGTTAAAAAAGATAAAACTGTTGTTAGGACTAGCCATCTGCCTCTTGAGACAATTCTTATGACTTGTCAAAAGACGGAGATAAAAGCTTCTCCTTTCAAGATTGCTGATTCTGAAACCCCTGCTTCTTGAATTATTGAACAATGTAATTTTGCAAATAAGTCTTTGCATATTATTGGTCAACAGCTTGACCGTATTGAAGAAAAAATTGTTGAACAAAACGTTTCTACAAAAGCTGAGAAACTTTTGATTATTTACCCAGTCAAAGAGAAAAAATTGCTTTTAAAACTTCTCAGTAAAAAACTCTTGACATTGTTGAAAAGATGCTTTCTGATTTAAAAGTTAAAACTGAAGGCACTACTTTTACTTCTAATGTTGCTACTGTTATTTTAAGAAATGGTAAAGAACCTGTTTTTGAAGAAAATACAGATTCTGAATCATCCTCTTCTGTTGACACAAAAAATATTTTTGATAGTGGTCTACCAGAAATTAAAAGATTTGTTGGAACCAATTCCATGTCTTTTACAAAAAATTGGTATTCTAAACCTACTCCTCTTGATATGCAGTTTGAAGAAAGGATTTTTCAATCCCAATTCTCTGTTTCTGCTGATAAACTGTATGAATGGAATATTGATGGTTTTTCTGAACAAGAAATTATTAACAAAATGGGACACTTGTCTATGGTTGCCATCACTTATATGAACAATCATAGCCTTGATCATCCTGAAATTATTGAACTTCTTACTACTGGTTTTACTGGCACTCTTCGTGGATGGTGGGATTCTTATCTCACTGAAGACTCCAGAGAATCTATTAAACATGCTGTTAAAATGAATGATGAAGGTTTTCCTCTTTTTGATGAAAAAAGAAATTATGGCATCCCTGATGGTGTAAACACTCTGGTTTATACTATTCTCAAACATTTTGTTGGTACCCCTACTAATGTTTCATCTCGAGTTTCTGATTATCTGAACAATGTGAGATGTCCTACTATGTCTGATTACAGGTGGTATCAAGCTGTTTTTCTTTTTAGAGTTATGCTCAGGAAAGACTGCAAAAAGCCGTATTGGAAAGAAAAGTTTATTGACGGTCTGCCTCCTATTTTTGCTCATAAGGTAAAACAAGAATTAATTGGTAAAAATGATTCTATTGATTATGAAAACTTAACCTATGGTGACATTTTAAGCACTATTAACAAACTAGGCATTAACATGTGTAATGATGAGAAATTGTTAAAAAACCAATTAGAAAACAAGACAAAGGCTAAATATGAAATGGGAAATTTCTGTGAACAATATGGTTTACCTCCTATTGCTCCTTTCAGGCAAAAAGAGAAAAACATGATAAAATTCACAAAAATATTCATCATAAAAGACACAAAACCAACTTTGTTAAACCAAATGATTTTAATGAGAAAAAGAGGAATGTTTCTAAAAAATATGTTAAACAAAATCCTGCTAAAGGTAAATGCTTTAATTGTGGAAAACCTGGTCATTACAGTAAAGACTGTAAAGAAAAACCTGGAAAATTGAAAAATAAGCTCAGTATGTTAAACATTAATGAAAAAGATCAAGAAGATTTATTCAGAATCCTTGAAACAAACAATTCGTCTGATTCTATGGAAGACGATTTATCTTCATCTGGTTCTTGCTATCACTCTGTTGATGAATCTTCTGATTCACCTAATATTAAACTTGGCTACAGAGATTCTTGTTGTAATACTATTAAAACTGTTAACACTCTCACAAAACATGAAGAAAATGAAAAACTGTTAATCACTTTAATAAATCAAATTCAGAACCTTGAACTGTAAAAAGAATATCTTGATAAATTTAAGAAAAATTTAACCAAAGATGAAAATTCTAAAAAACTTAAATCAACAATAAGTTTTGAGGAAACTTTGGAAAGATTTAACAAGAAGAAACCCAAAGAGCTAACTATTGATGACCTCAAACATAAACTCAGTATCGTTGAACGAGATATTGACAATTTAAAACATAAATTTCAAATGATTCAAAATGACAATGTTAACATAAAACAAGAATTATTAGTGTTAAAAGTTGATAAAAATCTTGATAAGCAACAATCTGATAATGAACAAGATAAGCACAAAGAAAGAGATGATTCTAATCAACAAGCTCTTCTTTCTGATACAGGTATTTCTGATGCTATTAATTCTCATACCAATCTTGTTAACAAAACTATTCCACCAAAATGGTTTACAAAAGTTAACATTGTTGTTTCTCCTGACTACAATTTTGATGTTATTGCTATGATTGACTCTGGTGCAAATATGAACTGTATTCAAGAAGGCGCATCTTCTAGGATAAATTCTAGAAGATCAACATCCCTTCAGGAATCTGTCCTGGCAGAAGTGACATTTTCCAGTGGTGATATGGCAATTACTTTACAGGAAGTCTTATCTAAAATACTGCAGTTCCACAATGAAAATTTCAGTGATTTACCCACTCCTGTTAAAGTCCTTCTTGACAACCTCCAAGCTGCCTACACTATTAATCATCGTAAGCTTTTCAAGAAAACCCTCCAGGCTCTTGAAATCCAACTTGTTAACCTTACTGTCCAAAATGAGGTCTATGAAGGCCTAATTATTGACCTTTCTTCCCAACCTCACAAAAATAAACCTGTTAACCAACCCTTTCCACATAATGAGGCTTTTGCAAGCCATCCCGTTAACCATGACCATTACACTAGTCAACTCTTTGGCAAAGAGGAAATCCATTCAATGGATAAAATGACTCTAATGGGTACTGTTTATGCCAAGTTAAGTCTTAAGACTCAATTTGGTTTAAGATGTGCCGTTGCCAACTTGCCCTCTGATATACAAAAAAGTATTTTAGAAAGCAAGGCTATGTTTAGGTCTTTTGACCTATGGTATGAGTACTTCAAAAAATTAGTAACTGCTAGCATTCCTGATCCTGATGAGCTAGAGGTTGACAACAATGTTTTTATTCAACTTAATTGGGAAGAATATTTTGGGAGAAGTTCCCGAGTTCACGAAAGGAAGATGCATCCTTTTCCTAATCTCTTGATTAATTATGAGGACGATGAGCTGGATGAGGAAGATATGGATCCAGACTAGCTATCACAAATGTTTGATTTTGGCTTAATAAGAATGATCTGAGTATCAAATCGTGGTCAGATCAACCAACTTCCACAAATTATTCAACAAGCTGTTACCCGTACCAATAGCCCTTCTGTAACTATTAGATGTTGGAGCACTCTTCCAAAATGGGAAAAAGATAACTGGATGAATGTGCAACCCTCTAAACATCTCATTCTTGTTAACGGATACACTCACCAAGGACCATGGTACAAGGGAAATTCCTACCTGTCCTACAAAAATCCCTATGCTCTTGCAAACTGTTGGGGAAATTATTTCAATAATCAAATCCTTGAGGTTATCCAAAACCTTTGGAAAGATTATCATTTCTAAGGAAATACAGACTGAATTACTGTATTTGGTCCCAAACCTTACGGAATTGCTACTCAGCATCTTTCTATTGCTGATTATAATAACCCAAAGAACTTCACCAACCCTTTGAAGATCCTGTTTACGAACACTTGTTATATTGCGGTTTTTGCAATCAGTATACCACTTACCATGAACATGACTGCAATAATGATCCCCCATGGGATCCCTATGATGGCTGTTTAGACTACTGTGATACTGATTAAGCATTATTCACCTCTCCACTAGCTGTCCCCCATGGGAATCTATTGACTACTTTGTTGACTACTGTTGAATGCTTTCGGCATAAGATGCCAAAATCTTATCTGCTGGCTTTTGGAAAAGCTCCTGCTGTCCCTCACGGGTCCTCATATGAATAGTAAAAAAGTCACTGTTCATTTTACTATTCACTGTTGAACTTTTGCTTTATTTACCTATATAAGGGGGGATGTCCCTTATTGTTAACTCAAGTTTTTTTTGTAAGCTTTTCTTTCAGAAAACTCTTCCTACTACTTCCTTGAGTTTTTTTAGAGATATTAGAGAGTTTCTCTCCCCCTCCTAAACTCCCTGGAATTATTACTGTTGACAATCCGGTAACCACTACTGTTGTAAGTGAGCTACCATTGTTTATCCTGTAAATGTTCAACTATTTTCAGTATTAATTCAAGTACTTTCATATTCACTTATTGTTTTAATGCTATACTGCTTGGCTGGTTCTACCACCTTAATACTTATTTAAAATTATTTTGATTGTTAATTGTGCTACCGCCTTCTTGGCTGGTTTTACTTATTTAGTTCATATCATCTCTGTGCTTCCGGTGCTTCCGCCCCTTTTGTGCTTGTCCCCCCTCCCTTAATTATTATTATTATTATTATTATTTGGATAGTTGCTAAGGGGTACAAAAATTTAAATAAGGTGTTTGTGCGACGTGTCATACCCAATGCCCAAGGAGGCCATTATCGCGCCAATGAGGTCACACGCTTGAACAGCAAGGCCACGTCAGTGGCACGTTACCAAAGGAGGTCATAGTGTAGAGAAAGAGCTTCATGGAGGGGGTTAGTCCTGACATGACTGAAGGGATGGTGGCAGCCACCACATTTAATGCATCCCACCAAACCTCTTGGCTCCATTTATGTGGGAAAGACCTCTGAACGGTGCTGTCTTGGCTGCCTTAATCCATAAGGGGCTTGGGAAGATGTCTGATGGGACAAGCCTGGACGATCAATAAATGGAGGGCCAAGATCATCTAAAGGGAGATATATAATGTAAGAAACCCTCCAAGGAGAGGGGATCGAAAAATCTGTAGAGAACACATTGTAGCAACAAAAACTGAAAATTGTGTCCAAGTCCAAAAGAACTATATTCAAGAATCATTCTCCTCAGACTTCGCCAAGGAAGGATTTCCTTGCTTAGAACTTATCTTTCTTTGCTTTCTAAATGTCTTTAATCCACTGTGTGTGTTGTCTGATCCATTAAAGCCTAGCTTCCACGCCTACTCTTTACAAATTTATTGTGTTGGGCTCTTTGGGCCTAAATCCTTCTACCCTTGGGCCCAGGATCCAAACCCAACCCTTACAGTTACAATGAAGAATAGAAGATTTAAATTTTAGTCATGTTTGTTAAAAACAGTAGGATGAGCCAACTGAGCTACAAGGTTCCAACAATTCCTATAAATAGGATTGTAAATTATCTAAGTCATTACCTTCCAAACTGAAAGCTTTGTGAATCCAAGCTTCTACTGTGATGCAAGAGTAAATGGAATCACACACAGAAAAAAATTCAGAAAAAATAGTGAGAAACGGAGTGAGAGAGAGAATTGTATAAACTGTGATTTTTTGCATAAAAGAAAATGATTACATTGAAGATTTTATATAAAGATCACAGTAAATAAATAACTTATAACTAATTCAATTATAGTGTAATACATTACCGTTTCAATTCTATCTTGAGAATTGAAAACAAAGACTTGTCAATACTTCCAAGCTAGCATCTTCCTCAGCAACCCTACCTACAATTCCTCCATTGAAATTTGAAATCCAAATTAGTAATCAACTTTTGTAATGAAGAAAGACTTGCAATTACATTAAAGAGGAATAATTTCTTTTCCGTTCTCCATTGATGTGGTTAGAATAACCAAAGTTCTGCTTAAGTAAAACTTTGAGATACTTTAAACTAGTAGATTGTGTATGTTGTTTAGGCAAGGTGATTGTGCAAGTTGTTCAGGCAAGGTGAGATTCCATGTGTAGAGAAGATCAATGATTTCACCCTTTAGTTTCTCTAGCTAGCTGGGGAGGCAGCTCCACCAATTTACCATAGTTAGTTGAGTTCCACATGATGTGTTGTACATTTTGTTATTAGTTTCCTCCAATATTTTAGTAATTTTTCCTGTAAAAAATTTTAATCTTTAGTATTCTAGTTTATAGACATAATAGAAAGACAACAACAGTGGTATAATGAATTGATCATACTATATGTGATTACAAATTATAATGATTACATCATACCATATGTGATTACAAATTTAAAAATTGCATGGTGTTGTAACTAATATAGATGGGTATATTTCACGCCTATCTAAGAATGAAAATATTGTTATAATAAAATAAAAATGCAAATATCCTTCATTTTTTTTTCTTTTGTTGGATTTTGTTTCAATTGTTGCAAAAATAACTAAATTAGTGTAAGAATGTCATATTTCACATCAAATGTTTCTCAAGTAAATCTAGGAAAATGACATCAAAATTTCATTATTACAAATTATAATGATTAATTAGATCATACCATACGTGATTACAAATTTAAAAATTGCATGGTGTTGTATCTAATATAGATGGGCATATTTCACGCCTATCTAAGAATGAAAATATTGTTATAATAAAATAAAAATGTAAATATCCTTCATTTGTTTTCTTTTGTTGGATTTTGTTTCAATTGTTGCAAAAATAACTAAATTAGTGTAAGAATGTCATATTTCAAATCAAATGTTTCTCAAGTAAATCGAGGAAATTGACATCAAAATTTCATTAAACATAATTAATATTTTTAAAATAAGTAATATAACAAAATAAATATATTTTTCCTATTAGTAATATTTTTAATTGTATATAATAAATATGACAATCCTAGTTCCACAAGCATAAATATTACATATCAATACTTACCTTTTTGCTCAACAAAAAAAAAAAAAAAAAAAAAATACATATCATTATGTTAGGACATATGTAAATCACGTTAGGAACATATGTCAATATTTAATATAATTGGCTAATCCTTTGATAAAACGCATTTTACTTGTAATTGGGTAGATTTAGGATGTGTTTAATGCTTCAAGGAATGAGGTTTCAAGTTCAAGTGTTAAAGTCATGCAAATCTGTTCAAGAAACAAATGAAGAAGTGCTGGATTTTAATTCTTGACAGCTAGCTCGATAGATAGGCTATCTATCGAGATTTATGAAATTTAGTTTTTCAGAGTTGATTTCACTCCAATCCGTGAGTATGTGTTTAGGCTTTCTTTTCTCACAACCTTAAACATATATAAGGATTATTTTATGGATCGACAAAGGTTGCGCAAGTATAGAGCAAAGTCTTGTTCATGCAAATTGTGACCGGAGACAAAATTTTCCCTAGCTCATCTTTCTTCTGAAGAAGCTACCGTGTTTGTACACCATAGGGTTTTGTGACCAAGTAACTTCTTGATCTTCATCGTCTGGATGAACTGAAGAACTTTGCAGCCAATATTTTTCTCAAGTTAGTGATTAAGTCGTGTACTGGGATCCGCGCAATTGGTTAGTCACGTAGTGGGAGCTGTGCATTAAAAGGAAAGATTGTCACTACAGAACAAGTCCAATTGGGTATTGGGGTAAGGGTTCAACTGTAGGTTGGTGTAAGGTACTAAGATTCCTTTACTTGTAACTGCTTGTTTTGGTAATAGTGGATTCTCGAGCGTCGTGACCTTAAAATCACCCGATGACCTTTTGCCTCGGTGGTTTTCCCCATTCATAAACAAATCACCCGTGTCATTTAATCTTCACTACATTTAGTTATTTGGTAATTTGTTTGTGCTACCATGCTCTTTGCATGTTAATTAACTTAATTAATTCATTTGGCTAAATTAATTGGTTAATTTATCACAAGAGGTCAATATATTCTTGGCCTATCAAATGGTATCAGAGTAGGGACACTTTGATTAGGTTTTAATTTTTGTTGTGTGATCCATTGACCCCTGTTTGTCATAGATAGAGGACAAACTCTTATTATACCTCCATTGTTTGATGGTACTAACTATGCATACTGGAAAGTACGCATGAGAGTTTTCTTACAATCTCTAGATGGAAAAGTGTGGCAAGCTATAGAGATTGGCTGGACCAAGCCAAAGGAAGTGCTGACCGATTGGGATGATGCTAAGATTAAGGTGACAAACTTCAACAGCAGGGCATTAAATGCTTTGTTCAATGCGGTCACTAATAAAGAGTTCAAGAAGATATCCTCTACTGAAATTGCTAAGGAAGCATGGACCGTTCTCTAAACAACCTATGAGGGAACCAAGGCTGTCAAGTATTCGAAGCTACAGAGGCTCACTACAAGCTTCGAAGAGATTAAGATGGAAGAGGATGAGTCGTTTAATAAGTTCTATGCCAAACTTAAGGACATAGTGAACTCATATTTTAATTTTGGGGAAACCATTCCTAAACCCAAGATTGTGAGAAAGGTGCTCAGATCTCTACTCGAGAGATTTCATGCCAAGATCACCGCAATTGAGGAATCAAAGGATATTGACAAAATTCCTTTGACAGAATTGGTTGGCAATCTATAGACCTATGAGTTGGGTTTGTCCAGGATCGGAAAATCGAGCAAAAGCAAGAGCATGGCACTGAAGGTCAAGAGCAGTGACACGAATGAGTCTTCCGACGATGAAGATTCTAAAATGAAGTCCTACATCACTAGGCAATTCAAGAAGTTCATGAAGAATGCCAATGTAAAGGGCTTTGACAAGGACAGTAGACAGTCGAGTTCTTCTCAGTCTAAGAGCCAAGACAAAGGGAAGAAGAATGCTAGAGATGGCGGTTAGTAAACTGTTTCCTTAGGACCAAATTATTTTGGGTGTTAAGGTTTCGGTCACATGAAACAAAAGTCCCCTACATATCTTAAAACCATTGGTAAAAGCAAGGCACTTGCTGCGACTTTGAGCGACACCGAACCTGAAGATGATTCCAAAAATGGAGATGACAGAATCCTAAATGCCTTCATCGCCACTGTCAATCCCACTGAGGGGATTGTAGAAGATGTGGATGAAGAAGAAGACTTAGTGGAGTCAAAGTTTGAGAAGATGGATGAACAAGATGACATCCACACTGCCTATGTAAAGTTATATAAGGTCTCAAAAAAACATGAGAAATTGTATAGGTTGGCCACCAAGAAGCTCAATGATGTGGAGCTTGAACGAGAAGAACTCTCCATAAAGTTTGATGAAGCCAATCTGACTATAGGAGCACTAGGGTTTGAGAATAATTTCTTGGTTGAGAAGACCAAGAAACTTGAGGCAGAGCTGTTTCAAGTCAGAGCTCAGTTGGAGAGGACTTCAAGTGCAAAGTTTGATAAGATGCTCAGTCTATAAAAATTTGCTTCCGACAGAACTGGTTTAGGGTATGATTTCTTTTCTTCTAGTATTACTTCTGCTAGTACTACTGTTTTTGTTCCTCCTGCTAATAATATTGAAATTGAGAACAATGAAGTTAAAAATGAATTAGCTAGTAAGAACATAGACAAGGGTAGGTCTATCTTAGGAGCACCCCTTAAACTTACTAAGAATGAGACTAAAAACCCTAAGGCTAAGAAAGGAAATAATCAAAAGTCTAAACAGAAAAAGTAGCATCTCTGTCATCATTGTGGAGTAGCTGGACATACTCGACCTAATTGCTATAAGTGATTAGCCACTCAACAGAGTAACAGCATGATCGTGTCGGGGAACCAGAATCAGTTTCTATTCTCCTTTGCTCCTCTTAGAGATCTTCTCAAAGTCCTCATGTTCCTTTTGAACTTGAACGGTTTCAATTCTTCCCCCTCTTCGCCGGTTGAAGGGTTTGTGCAAAGGAAATGTTCCTCCAAAGTGTAGAAGGAAAAAGGCTCTAAGTGACTTAGTCACTTTTCTCTCTCTCCCTCTTTTTGATTGCATTACTTGTGTGTTTTGCTTTATTGTTTTGAGTCAATCTAGTTTTATGCATTGTTTTGTTTTGTTTAACATGTTTTTTTTTTGCTTATTTTCAATTTTTCTTTATTTTGTTTTCATAAAATAAAAAAAAATTGAAAAATACAAAAACAGCGTGTGTTTGTGTACATTGGTACTTGTGTACCTTGGATGGCTATTAAAACAAAGTTTTCTAAATTTTGTATCTTTTGTAGCTTAGATGAGCATTTCTATGCACAACAAAGCAATTGAGCTTTGTGGCTCGTGTTTGTGATGAGTAAAATTAAGTAATCTCTTGTACTTAACTCTTATGTCACTCTTTTTGACGGGATGGACTAAAAAATCCTGAGAGAAAGGCATAAATAACTATCTTACCACTGTTGCTTGCTAATCATGAAATGACATCTGTATGCTTCGGCATAGCAAAAGTGTAATGTCAAAAGCTTAACATAATTGGGTATTTCCTTTCTCTCTCTTATATGCCCATGCATGGTTTGCTTAAAAGAAAAATATGCAAAGAAAAATAAAAGCAAAAAGAATAAATATGCTTTATGTATGATTGCAAGCGTGTACTCTAGGAGATGTGGGAGTGATAGGATGTACCTCGAAGGTGATAGTCCCCATCAAACAGTTATGATTATGTGTGAGTTAAAGTGATTTTCTCATATCTCAAATCGTCATAACATGTTGACACTTATGCAATCTTACGATGTTTTCACACACAATACGTAATATTCTTTGCTACTCTTGATACATGTGCAGGTACAATGTGATTTGGCCATCACAAGGAATACATGTATTAATTATGATCACGAAATTGTCTTAAATTGTTTTTGAAATATAAAATTGGTTAGACTTATTGTGTGTGTGGGTGTTTGGGATCCATGTGCTTGACATTTTTATTACTAAGAGATGATTTTTTGAGAGCTTAAAATGTTATTTGAATTTTTGGTTGAGTAGCATGTTTGATTGCATTCATATTTGTGTTTTTCCCTTCTTGAAAACCTATTTTTAAGCAATCTCGATAGCTCCTCGACACCTCTCGACAGCTATGCTATCTATCGAGACTCTTCAGCTACTTCGATCTATCAAGAAACTTTCTGGATGCTTGATAGATGCTCGATAGCTCCTTGATCCATTGAGATTTTGCGCTGTGGAATCCTCTCGATAGCTGTATTTGTTGAACTATTAAAGCTTGACACCTCTCGATACCTCTCGATCTATCGAGAATTATGAGCTTCTATATTAAGTGTCCGCACGATTCTAGCTTCATTTCTCTCGATGGCTTTCGTCTCTTCACCTCCCAAAACCTCTCTCTCTCCCTCACTCCAAACCTTTAACCCATGTGATCTTTGGCCTCTAGATCCTTTTTCTACTTTGGTATGATATTTTCCTTCTCTTTAATCATGCATTTCATATCTTTTGACCTATTTCTTGGGGTTTTTGAGATTTTTCAAGATTATTGAGGTTTTGCAAAATTTTTGGGTTGGGTTTTTCTTAAATGATTTCTAAAACATCATGTGTTGCATTCATATGCATTATAACAATGTTTCATGCATTTTAGATGTGTGTTTACTTTGTTGCAATGTTGTGTGTTGGTAGGTTTGGATTGGGCTGTGCCCAAAATGCTTTTAAATTTGCATGTCACATGTTCATGCATTTTTATACATATATACCTTCAATTTTTTATTTTATATATTATCTTATTGGTGCTTTTCTGATTGTCTCTCTCTCTCCCTCTATCTTTCTTTCTTGTGTTAGTTGCTTCATGGCACCCAAACACAAATCCATTCCATCTTAGAACCCTCTTCGTTCTGGAGCATCTTCTTCCTCTGATCCTACTCCTTCTTATGTTTGGTTCCATGATGATAAAGCCCAAAAGGACTTTTTAGAGAACTTTTCTAGGCGAGGCATTCATTCGGAACACCAAGTCATCCTATCGGATTTTTTCGATAATAACCTTCCCACTGTCATCTATAGTCGAGGTTGGGAGTCACTGTGTGGCACCCCGGTCACGTGTCCTTCCATGATCATATAGGAGTTTTACTCCAATATTCATGAATTTGATACTTCTATTTCTCATTTCTTCTTTCGCGTTCAAGGTGCGCACATTGTAGTTACTCCGAAGATTGTTTCCGAGGTACTCCACGTTCCGAGGTACTCTAGAGATTGCATCCTGACTACCCTGGTTGCGATTATCTGAGGATTGTGTCCAAAAACGAACTCATGTCTCTATTTTGTGAGACACCATCTTTATGGGGTGATTCTCAAAACACCCGATGCTAGACCTTTGCAAAAGGTCCGAGATTCCTGAACATGGTGATGACATTCGTTCTCCATCTTTTGTCTCACTATAACACTATCACAGAGCCTCGTGCTTGCTTTTTGCTATCCCTCTTAAAGCATATCTCTATTGACTTCCTTTCTCACTTCATTCTATCCCTCATAGATGTCTATAGGGATATAGCGACCTATGAGAAGCTGATCTTTCCTTCGGCTATCACGAGGATTCTTCACCATTTTTCGGTCTCATTTCCCGCATTTGATCACTTTCCTATTATTGGTGCCATTGACGCCGCTACCGTTAAGCGAAGTGATGCACAACTTCGATCGAGACGGACTTAAACCGAGACGGTCGCTCCTTCAGCTTCTACCGCTCCATCCACTTCTGCTCCTTCGTCTTCTGTGGGTGGAGTGACTCTTGAGGCCATCATCACATAGCTTGTGTGCATGGATGCTCGCCTTGACACACTCAGTGATGAGTTGTGCAAGGTGAACACCTATGCAAGTCGTATCACACGACGACAGGCTGTCATGGGTGGTTTCACTGTTGCTTCTTCTCCATCTCCACCGGCCTCCAAGGATGAGAGTGATGATGGTTCTAGCAATGATGATGTTGATGAAGACGTTGATGCTAGGTCAACCAGTAATGATGAGATGTCTACTTAATGTACTTACCTTTTGTCACTCGTGACAAAAAAGGGGAGTAGTTTTGATATGAGAGTAGTCATACACATAGAGGGAGGGTCAGCATAGGAGATTTTTGTTAGGGGGAGTACATATGAGGGATGTAGTGAGAATATTTGTATCTTTTCTTTTCTTTTTATTTTAGATACATTATCTCTTGTACATTGGTCTTGTGACCACCTAGTGATAGCATACCTTGTACTTATGTTGATATATATATATATTGAGGTTGTTTTTACAATTCTTTCACTTATCTTTACATGTGTTGTATTTTTTTTTCTCTTTATGCACATGCTTCTTATATTCATGTATGCAATTTATTGTTTCTACTTCACACTAAGGTGCCGTGATGAGTTTTTTTTAAAGTGTTTTAAAAATATAGGTTGTCAAAGTCTTCTTGCCATGAACTCTCTTCTTGCAAAGTTTTTCAAGAGTTTCTCTTAGGATAGATTTTATTGTATTCAATAAGTGAGTATAAGATGAATGATTTATGACTTCTCTCATATGTTCATTTGTTTGTTGCGGTTTTGTCACGGATTGCCAAAAGGGGAGATTGTTGGGACATATGTGAATTATGTTAGGAACATATGTCAATATTTAATATAATTAGCTAATATTTTGACAAAACGCACTTTACTTGTAATTGTGTAGATTTATGATGTGTTTAATGCTTCAAGAAACGAGGTTTCAAGTTCAAGTGTTAAAGCCATGCAAATCTGTCCAAGAAATAAGTGAAGAAGCGCTGGATTTTAATTCTTAACAGCTAGATCGACAGCTAATATCTATCAAGGTTTAAAAGGCTGCTCTAGCCTGAGGCTCAACAGCTGCTTGATAGATAGGCTATTTATCGAGATTTATGAAATTCAGTTTTTTAGAGTTGATTTCACTCCAATCCGAGAGTTTGTGTTTAGGCTTTCCTTTCTCACAACCCTAAATATATATATGGATTATTTTAAGGGCCGACAAAGGTTGCGCGAGTATAGAACAAAGTCTTGTTCATGCAAATTGTGACCGGAGACAGAATTGGCTTTCTTTTGAAGAAGCTGCTGTGTTTGTACACCATAGGGTTTTGTGACCAACCAACTTCTTGATCTTCATCGTTTGGATGAACTGAAGAACTTTGCAGCCAATATCTTTCTCAAGTTGGTGATTAAGTCACGTACTGAGATCCGCGTAATTGGTTAGTCACGTACTGGAAGCTGTGCATTAAAAGGAGAGATTGTCACTACAGAATAAGTCCAATTGGGTATAGGGGTAAGGGTTCAACTGTAGGTTAGTATAAGGTACTGGGATTCCTTTACTTGTAACCGCTTGTTTTGATAATAGTAGATTCTTGAGAGTGGTGACCTCAAAATCACCCGGTGGAGTTTTGCCTTAGTGGTTTTCTCTATTCGTAAACATATTGCCCGTGTCATTTAATTTCCGCTGTATTTAGTTATTTGGTGATTTGTTTGTGCTACCATATGCTTTGCATGTTAATTAACTTAATTAATTCACTTGACTAAATTAATTGGTTAATTTATCACAAGCAGTCAATATATTCTTGGCCTATCACATTAAAAGAAGTTAGGAACCTAAACTATAAAGACTAATTTTATTGATTTCACATTTAATTTTTGATGACTTTTGTTGTAATTGTTGTCAAAGCAATAAAACGTGAGGAATAATGTCATAGTCTAAAACAATTATTATTATTATTATTATTATTATTATTATTATTATTATTATTATCGAATAAATTTCTCTAATATAAATAGAGACAAAGTTTAGTTACAAAATTAGTTGTAGCATAAGGCTATAACCTTACTCTATATTTTTTATTAAAGGTGGATTTTGACAAATTCACCATTGGATCACATTTTTTTTCATATGTCCTTCATGGTTGCAAAATTTCTAGAAAATTAAAAATTAATAGCTATGTCATCAATAAATTGTTTAAATTGCAAGTTTACGTTGTTTTAAATTATGCATAAAATATTAGTTTGTAGATCATGTAGTAAATAATATCTAATTGGCACAAAATTTGACATGTTTATTAAGAGTATAAAGAACATGCAATTCCACGGTTAGATTTTCAAAATATGTAGTAATGTTTATTTTATTTAATAATGTTGTAGCCTTAGGTTACAATCAATATTATAGCTAAATTTTGTACTATAAATAATTAATGCACAACTATAGATATATACATTTACTCCATTTGCTAATTTAATATACTAATATTTTGATATCTATGTGTAAGGGCAAAAATAATGAAGCCTAGGGCCACATAGAAGAGTGGAAATATAGATCATAGGCCCAATGCAATTAATTTGTTAGAGTATGGGCTTCTTAGGTTCACTTTAATGCACGTGTATGGTTAAGTTGCTAGATCATAGGAAACAAGTTGAGTAAGTAGCAAAAAAGGGAGGTTGAATCTATTAATAGTGCTTACTCGGGTAAGGCTGAGGATGTAATGTTCATACATGAGTTCAAATTTCCAATACTGGGTGGTCCAACACAATTTTACTGTTATTCCCTTAATCTTCCGTCCTCTCTCTTGGGGGTAATCCTTGTTCTTATATACCTGTTTGAGATACATCTCAGCCCTCCATTTGTACAGCTAGAAATCCTTCATTGGATGCTTGTCCCATCAAAACTTTGCTGGAGGTGGGTGAGTATGTTGCAAGCTGTGAAGACACTGTTCAGGAGTCATTTCTCCATCAATATGACTAGCTGAGTTGATGCAGTGCATTGAATACGGAGGTGATGAATATCCTCCTCTAGGGACCTTCTTTCGTCTTTGCTTGCACGTCTCTTACTTCTCTTGTTGGTGTCTTGACCCTTGTCCTCGGTGGCCTAATAGAAGGTTGTTGGTCTCCTCGGACTTAAGGCTGCCTTTCCTTACTGACATTCTGAAGGCGTAACCTGTGGTGAATGGAGACTAAACCTTCCTCGGAACGAGTGCCATTGCACATCTCCTTTCCTCGGACTCTATCCCACCACACTTTGCAAACCTTGTTAAAAAATAAAAGCCTAAATAAATAAATAAATAAAAAAGTCAAGAAATACACCACATTACAAAACCCCATGCTCTCCTATATAAGATCTATGCTTATAAATATATATATATATATATATATATATAAATTGATTTAATTTTTTTATGAGAAATTGATTGATTATTGATTATGTAGAAGCACTCTAGCACATACATTGTTTTATTTGAAAGAATAAGACGGAATGGTGAATTAATCACAGTTTGAGACGTACGGCAAAAGCTTATACACAAAGTTTCCAATCTTGGTTTGAAGCAAGCTCGTTAATTTTCAGCAGTTTTAAGCTCATTAATGAATATAAATGTTAAAACATGGTTTGGATACAAGTACAATGCTGGACCCAAGTCTTGCCTTAAACATTTTTTTTTTTAGAGATAATTACAACGTGCTGCTAATTTCGCATCTCGAACCCTTTCTTTCCTTAGACTCCAAACACTTTATGCATAGAGAGGTGCCAATTCAGCTACAAGGCCTTTGACATCTTGCCTTAAACATTAATGTACTCCCATTAACATAATGTTACCTAGACACCTATTGCAACATCTAATTTTCATATATATATATATATATATATATATTATAATACTAAGTATTTTAATACACACACAGGGAGTGGGAAGAAGGTCTTGAAGAAACTGACAGTGATGTATATTTAATTTTTATATTGTTCTTAAAAGTTGTCCAAAATGTGTGTATTATTATTATTATTTTTAAATAATGGCTGCTCTAATTTTTGCATTCTCAAAAAAAAAAAAAAAAGTTAATAATTTTTGGTGTAGGTCCAAGTCTTTTATGGGATGATAAAAGACATTACCAATCGAGCTAATTAGAATCCATAGTAATTGAATTGTCTTTTCTTAGGCTATTTAACTTTAACTTGGGACTTTGGACTTTGGAGAGCTATAAGTTTTGCAACTTGATGCTGAAAGATATATATATATATATATATATATATATATATTTAAGATAAAGTGGACAAAGGTTGAAAAATAATTTTAAGTTAAATATGGAATTTTGAGTTTTAGTGTTAAACTCTTTATTAGTGTACTGTTTCAATTTTTAATAGAAATAATAAACTTACAAAAATTTCAAAGTTTATTTTGCAAAATGACATTCAATTCTTACCTCTTTTTTTTTTTTTTTTTTTTTTTGAGGGAGATAATAATAATAATAATAATAATAATAATAATAATAATAATAATAATAATAATAATTGATTGAGTTCAAGAATGAAAATATAAAACACTTTTGGGTAAAATGCCTTGACACTCCCTTGAACTTTGGGGACATTGCAGTTACATTCCCTGAATTTTTATTTTATCTAATTTAGTATATAAACCTTAGTATTATAACAAATAGACCCCCTTAAGTTTTTATTTTAGCCAATTTAACATAAACTTTAAAACTGTACCAATAAACCTCCTAAACTTTTATGTTGCTATAGTTAGATCCCTTCATTTTAATTTTTTTTTTCTCCTATAATGATTTGGTACAAAAAGCGGTTTAATTGGGGGGGGGGGGGGGGGGGGAGAGAGGGGGGAATTAAAGGTTTCTTACAGCTACATTATCAAAGTTTATGGACTAAATTGGCAAAAGATAAAAGTTAAAGGGACCTATTTGTTGCAGTACACAAGTCTATCTATTAAATTTGTTAAAATAAAAGTTCAAAGAGTGTAAATGCAACTACCTCAAAAATTAGGGGATGTCAAGGCATTTCCCCCCTATATTCTGTCATCTTTTGTCATTATTTCTCATACCCGAAAACTCTTCATTAATTTGGTTATCAAATAATGATAACAAATTCAAAATGTTTTATTTTTGTAAAGTGCCAATGCTCTAAACTCTAAAAAACTCTTTTATTTTATTTTATTTTTTGGAAACCTTTTAAATTAATATTCTATTATCGAAAAAGAAAAAGAAAAAGATAAAAAAAAAAAAAAACATTACAGCTAAAGTGTTAGCTCTTATAGCAATGCCAATCGTACTCATTCAAAACGAAAGAACTAAATAGTACAACCATTATGGTCGCATGTTGTAACATATTAATAAGGCTCATTTTAAGTTGAGATAAAAACTGAAAACATTGTGGCCATGATGGGGACAATGACAGCACTAGAAGCTCTTTACATGGAGGTCGTACATACAAATATGTTATTTTAATGGTATAAATATGAATGCACAAAAGGGCGTGGACCAAAATGTTAGGATTCCAATTGCATACAAATCATTTGCTCAGAAAATCATTATTAGTTAAGTCTTCAGCTATGAAATCTTTAGTCTTTTTCAACTTGATTTAATAATGTCTTTGCTCGAAAACTCCCATGCTGTAATAAAATTTAATTGTAAAATTAAAACTTTTCTTCCTGTTAATTACTATTTACCCTCTCTCTTTGGGGATTAGACAGTTAATAGCACATCGAACCTCACTCAACTATATATATATATATATATATATATATATATATAGAGAGAGAGAGAGAGAGAGAGAGAGAGAGAGAGAGAGAGAGAGAGAGAGAGAGAGAGAGAGAGAGAGAGAGAGAGAGAGAGAGGGTTGGGTTCAAGTTATACTTGGTGTAATTTTAAGTAATATTACACTATCCAATAACTTGTTATAGAATTCATATTTTGAAAATCTCACCGTTAAATTAAATGTTTTATATTTTCTTAATATTCATGCCAATTTTCATGTCAATTGGATGTTATTTACCATTAGATCCATAAACTCATTTTTTAAGCATTATTTTAAACTAAGAAAACTTGAATTTAAACAATTGATTGATGAAATGACTATTAATTTTTGATCACATAGAAATTTTGCAACCATGGAGAATATATGAAGATAATATAATATAATAGTAAATTTGTCAAAAATCACATCCAATTAAAAAATAGTGAGTGGTGTAATTGATGGTGGGCTGAATCAAGTTCCATTCGTCCATGATGGTCGTTCATGACCAAATCATGTCCAGACTAGTTCACAAGAAAGGAAGCTGAATAAAAGGTAACATGGGTAATGAATAGGGTCCATCCACAAACGTTATGATCGTCCAAGGTAATCAAGTCGTCCATGTCAAAAAAGGCATGGATGACCAAATGACACTTAGTAAATTTCAGAGAATTTTCTACAAACACCAAATAATCGAACCAAGCTCTATCATTTTGGAACATAGGGAGGATTCCTCGAAATTTGTTCCATTCTCTCCACTAATCACACACATCTCCCATGATGGTAGTGGATCTGAACAAGTAGACCCACTAAAAACTCTCTATAAAAGGGATCTAACTCCATCAACCCAAGGTGCAATTTCACTATTCATTCGCCCACTATCCTTGTATTCTAGAGAGAAAACTAACTTAATTGTGGAGGGTTCTTGTCCAGTTCACCCCGGTCACTTTCAATAGTCATTTCTTCCTTTTCGGGTCATCCAATTGTCATTGAAACCCGGAACATTCAGCTTACTGATTTTTCAAACCTCATCAGTAATATTGCTTAAAGTTACACCAAATGAAAGAACTTATTACCTTTAATTATTGTGAATATATACAAATACAAATACAATTTGATTATTTTCATATAATCGCTACTCAACATTGTCCTCTCTGTGATAATCAACACCACAAATTTATCATGGCAGCACCATCCATCTGCATCAGTTGGTGTTTTTTTTTTTTCAACAACATTCAATGTCCTGCCTCATTAAATAATTTGCTACGGAAAGTATTCTCTTTACATAGGCCAGCACTTTGATATAATCTCATTAGATATACCCTATAGCAAATGTAAAGCCTACATTGCAGGAGGAATGATTCATATATTAAATACATGAGATATGTCATTCTCAAAATATGGTTGGTTTTTCCATGATATGCGCGCAGAGGGCCATACCTAGTCTTCATCGTTTCTCACTAGCCATAGTGAATCAGTGATTATTGGGGAAGTTGTTTGAATGGTCTAATTCACTCCATATTAATTTTATTCATGACTTTATCTCAAAAATGGAAAATGCGGGACTCAGAAGCAGGACTAGTAAGCCACCTCATAGAAAAGGGTGTGGCTTCTATCCAGTGTCCTATGACACTAGACTCATTGCGATCATGATTCTAAAAATAGACATGTGTCATGATCGCAGCGGGTCTAGTGCACTGGAGGCATTGGACAGAAGCCGCGCCCCATAGAAAACGTGTCCATACCTCCTAGCTCCTTCCCAAATGAGCAACACTGTGAATTTAGGGCACGTTTGGTATAATGTAATGATTATTACATGGGAATAGGAATAAGTATTACAAGGAATGCATTAAGTTGGAATGTAATAAATATTACTATTCATTAGTTTAGTGACCATTTAAGAATAGAATCCTGAATATGTATCCACAATTTAGTAGAGTATAAAAAGAAGGTGTAATTAAATCATTTTTAAGTCACACTTCCTAAAATATATTTATTTTAGGGTGTTCAAAATAAAGCTAATAATTAACAACAATGAAAATTTATTTTCTTTCCTTTTGAAGATGTGGCAACTAATGACTTTTTAGGAAATTTTTAAAAAAAGTTATTACATAAGGTGAAGGAATAGATATTCAGTTCTTTTGATAAGGAATAATTATTCCTCATTTTGAAGAATAACTATTCATAAGGAATAACTATTCATTGTAATAAAAACATAACCAAACAACTGAATAGTTCTGCCATAGGAATATCTATTACATTACAGTGTCTATTACAGTGTACCAAACATGCCCTTTGTAAAATTTTGTGTTAGGGTATTAGGTGTGAAATTTCTAGATAACCATCATTTAAGAGAAGAGTAATGGTAAGATTTTAAAAAAAAAATTGCTACTATAACTTGTGATTGAAGCAATATCACTTTACTATTAACACTACTTTTGTTATACATTAATTATAACTGGTCATGTCAAAAATTGAGAGAAAATTATTATAAAAAAAAATGTTATATCCGTGGTCTTCTTGTTAATAGGACACCTCAACAAAGTTGCATACACCCAATGCCATAATTCCAAAAAAAAAAAAAAACTAACAATAAAAATAAATTTTAATATCCCAAGATTCCAAATCTCAATTTCCTCCAATTTCATTCAAACAGATACACATTAATAAACAAGAAATTTCAAATCAATTATATTTTCTCTAAAATGTATGCCATTATATTTAGGAATTAAAAAAAATTACTTCTATAATCTCGGTGTATGTTATTTGTTTTAAAATTAATAATTAACAATTAAGATGACAATTGTAAGGACTTAATTTGATTCCCAAACCCAAAGGATGGTTGGACTTAAACTTAAAAAGCCCAATACAATGAATTTGTAGAGAGTGGGTTGGAAAACTAGGCCCTGATGAGTTGAAATAACAATTAAAGTGGATCCAAATGACAAGGAAACATAGATAAAATGATTTTTCACAAAGAAAATCGTCCTCAGCACAGTCCGAGGAGATTAATTCTAGTATAACTTTCTTTGAAAAATCGTCCTCAAATCTCCGATCCCTTTCTCTCAGGGTCCCTTTTCTGCTTTATACTACCTTCTTTCATCTTCACCTTCCACGTGTAGATTAGATTAGATTACTAGCGTTGATCATTGTCCTATCAGCACCTTCCTAAAGTCTTTAGGAGTAGCTGTAAGGCTGAAATTTACTGTTCAGGTATCACTTCCACATTAATGCGGCCAGAGAGTTAGCTGCAGAGCATTCAATGCGTTGGTAGTAGCTTTCTCTTAGATTTTTCATAGTCTCTTTTTGTCCTGTACCTTCACAATGTGTATCCTTATCAGTAGAATCTCCTAGAGTGTTGCTCTAGAAGGCAAACCATATGCTTGGACTTCGGCTTTGACCAGCCAAAAAGACATTCCTCCTCGGATCACCACCTTGGACTCTTATGACCGAACCTCACCTCTTCACTCCCTAATACAGACTCTCATGATAGTGTTTACCCATCCTCGGACTACTTAATGTCCTCGGATTAGGCCCCCAGCCCAATATTTTCACAGATATATACTATTGGGCCTATCACCCCTACAACAATATTAGGAGAAATTAAAAAAAAAAAAAAACTAATTAACATAACAAATTACTTTATTTCAAACAGTTAAGGTATAGATTTATTCGACTATAAAAAAGATAATCATAGGTTACATCATTTTAGAGTTTAAGAATATTTTTTAGCACACTTAGAGCAACCACATTAGCTTATGTAAAATTTTGCAAAATAGAAAAAGCTACTCCTTTTACACATTTTGGCCCAAAAAAAACACCTACATCAATGGGTGTAAAATTGTGCATTTATGCACAATTGCTACAGTAATCGTGCATATATACACGATTACTGTAACACTTGCATTTAATATTTTAATAATTTTTTCTCTCTCCTTCTTTCTGTTTCTCTGGTTGCTCTCACTCTCACCTCACTCTCATTGCTGCCGATCATCAGAGAACTCCACACCATGCATCAACAGAGAACACCACATTAAAAAATTTCTTCCAAAATCAAGTACAACAAGAAATTAGTATTACACACAGGATTTGTTTGGTTGCCAAGAAAAACGCAGAGAAAACAAGAAATAAAAAAAATTAACCAAACACAGAGAAAATCAACAGATCTTTGATTGCCAATCTTCTTTCCTTCTATTTCTACTCTTTTCCACCACTTTCTCACCAACCAAACAAGAAATAAAGAAAATTAACAACAAAAAAGGCTTGAAGGACCTGGATCTTCAGTGCTAAGAGGAGCATAAGAAGACTGATCCAAGAAGCAAAGCCATTTCGATCACCGAACCGCTGGAATCGGACGCCGACGAAAACAACTGCTACTTTCTTTTGCGTGTTGGGTTTGTGAGAGAGTGTTGGGTCTGTGAGGGAGAGGGGCAATGAGGGAGAGAATAAAAAAAAAATATAAAAGAATGAATATTTTATTGAATAAATGTGTAGAATAGATAAACTGATGTAGGTGTTTTGTAAAAATAGGTATGTAAAATAAAAAAAAAAAGTAGTTTTTTTTGTACAAAATAGATGAAAATTTTGCATCCACTAATGTGGATGCTCTTATAACAGGTTTCATCACTTCTTGTGTAAATATTTCCCCTCCATCGTTCAAAATGTTTAATGCGAGAAAGGATATATGGCAATTGTTTATTGTACAATTCTCCCATTATTTTTGAGTCTCAGGCAACAATTGTTTTCAAATCCTCTCACATGTGAAAAAAAATAATCGTACAATTATATTGGTGCCCGCATTGACAATTATTTATTCCACAATTTATATCCTTTCCAAGGCTGTGTGGGAATACAAAGAACATTGCAAAAATGGTTGGGTGCCTGACAGATCATCAGGAATTAATAATTTGAATACCCTACTAAATAATATCCTTACAAATCTAAAAATGACCATTGGCAGTATTAAACTTAAATAGGAATTTAAATATACATTTAATTATTTTTATTTTTAAATATATCCATATATATGCATAAGTTATAATAAGTTAGTTATAGATAATATCATATGTAGTGGAAAATATTCTTTTTTCTGGGCCAACACTTGATATGAAAGACTATTTATATATTCTCTTTCTAAGGTGATAAAGTGGGTCAATAATTTATAATTATCTTATGTATATGATATATGTATTATTTTCTCATAATGTGTGTTTATGTAGACCTTACAGTCTTGTAAGACCTACATTAAGTGGAATAATGTGAATATCAAATACATGAAATATGTCCATCTCAAAATATGTTATGTTCCCCTCCCTCCTCTCCTCCAAACATATGCAAAGGGCCTTTGTCTACTGTCTAGTCTTCATTGGCTTTAATTGCAAGTCCGGGATAATCACCATGGCTACTTCACTAGTGGGAAACAAGACCAATATGTACTATTGGAGCTTGCCATGGCAATTATTGGGGAGGTTGATGGGATAGTCTGCGTCGACACTCCATATCAATTTTACGAATGATTCCATCTAAAAACAAATGCATGACTCGAAGCAGGAATAAACACCTCATAGAAATGTGTTCACATCTCTAACCTCCTACCCAAATGAGTAACACTAAATTATGGGACAAAATGGGCAAATGCCCTTTTCATACAAACTAAGCAGCATTTTGCCCTCTTTCCCAAACTAATTAGGAAAATGCCCCTCTTTTGAAACTCAATTTTCTCAAAATCGAGTTTAAAAAAAAAAATTTTTTGGAGCCCTATAGTGACGTTTTAAGGACTCTATAGTGACGTTTTAAGGACTCTATAGTGACGATTTCAGGATCTATAGCGGCGTTTTATAACTCGACCTCCATAAAATCGAGTTATATGCAATTTTTCTCATTTTTTTTTTGCCTATAACTCGACTTTGTAAAGATTAAGTTATAAAACGCCGCTATAGGTCCTGAAAACGTCACTATAGGCTCCTTAAAAACGCCGCTATAGGGCCTAACTCGATTTTTAGAAAATCGATTTTCAAAAGAGGGGGCATTTCCCTAATTAGTTTGGAAAAGGGGGCAAAATGCTGATTAGTTTGTGTGAAAAGGGTATAAGCCAATTTTGTCCCTAAATTATGTACAACTTTTTGGGCCTGGGTACTATGTTTAAAATATATAGATTTGCTAGCATTCATCATTTAATTAAGAGGAGTAATTGCAGGAAATATTTTTAGAAATTGATAATATGATTTGTGATTGAAGTAACGTTACTCTCACGTTATTCTACCACTAATATCACTTTTATGATGAGAAACAACTGAACAAGGTTGAATATACCCAACACCATGATTCAAGAAAAAAAAATTATAAATATCGAGATATTTGGAGAAATTTGAAAAATAACATAACAAATTACTTTACTTATAACATTTTTAGATATAGATTTTATTCTACTATAAAAAAGATAGTTTAAGAATACTTTTTAGCACACTTATAATATGCTTCATCACTTCTTTTGTAAATATTTCCCCTCCATCGTTGAAGATTTTGAATGTGAGAAATGGTATATGACAATTGTTTATGGCACAATTCTCCCATTTTCTTGAGTCTCAAGCAGCAATTGTTGTCCAAGCTCTCTCTCCTGTGAAAAATATAATCATACAATTGGTGCCCACATTGGACAGTTAAAACATTTATGCATTTTCCTAAACGTCTGTAATATCCTTTCCAAGGTTGTGGAGGAAATTTGTGGCCATGCCAATATATTGGCTTTCCTTGATCTTCTGGTGCAATTGGTTTACGGCCCTCTGAGGCTACAAAGAGCACTGCCACAAATATAAAGAACATTGCCAAAATGGCTGGAAGCCTGCAATGCAGATTTGCCATGATGTGAATCAATTGACAAAGCTTCCTTTCTTTGTGGAAGAAAAAGCTTTTGAGATGGTTATGCATAGTTTGGGGTATTGGGTTTATATATGATTTGTGCAAGAGGTAAAAAGAAACTGTCTTTATGTTTTCATCGAAATGCATTTATTCAGCTTCATCTATGAGTCTATATATGCGAACTTCTAAACAGACGAATTAAATGCTAAGTAATTAATTCAGTATTTTCTTTGAAACTCATCAATATCAATATATATATATATATATAAAAGTAAAGACCTTATGAGCGAGAGCATGAGGCTCTGTCATGTGACGCACTCTTTGAAGAGAATTGAAATACTCTTAAGCCATATAAGAGATAAGAACAAATTAATTATTGACTTTTTGTTTTATTTGGTTCAATGTTTCAAGATTTTCATCCCTCACACACATACACAAAGCTCTTTACATTTTAATTCATTATTTTCGCCTATTGCACTTCTACCATTTATATATACCTACCCATAACCCTTCATGTCATTCCATGTCAAATACACACAGACAAAAAATGATTTCATTTATACTAATTGCACTCCAATTTAAGTGTCATTTCATTCTTACTTATAGCTAGATTCATGAATTAAAATTGGGTCCTATTAACGTGTGCTATCAGGACATTTGTTAATTACCATTTTTAAATAGTTTTGATACAATTTTTACATAAAATATAAAAAAATGCCAAAAAAATCAGTTAATTTTTCATTTTTCCATAAAAGTTTCTAAAAATTATTTTAAAACCAATTTCCTTAATGTATCCATTAGCTTATATGACATTTTTTTTTTTGGTAATGTAACACTAATACTTCTAACATATTAAATTATTTTAAATCCATGTAAAACTACTTCTAGTTTTTTTTTCTATATATATAGCCAAAACTCAGAGAAAATGCAATTAGATGTTAATTGGATTCTCAATTTTGCGTCATGTGTCTCATTCAATTTTTAATTTTTTTAAGTTAATTATTGAGTATAAAAATCTAAGAGTTCAAATCTAATTAAATTCTAAATTGGATTTTAATTAGAATCAAATTTTTTGTCACATATCCATGTAAGATTTTAATTTTTATGGCAAGTGAACTATTTGGTGCAAAAACCGTAGAGTTTAAAACCAATTAAATTCTAAATCATATATATATATATATATATATATAATGAGAAACCATTACATATTTTAGAAATATATGGTTTAAAAAAGCATAAGTTAATATCATGTATAATTTGAATCTCTACTAAAAAAAAAAAGTTTAACTGTATAATTGTGATTATTTTTAATTGTATCTGTGCATATGCACGAGACTACACACTAGTTTAAATAACATTTGAAACCATTTCCAATCCATTTAAAACTAATCTAGATTTAAAAAATAAATAAAAAAAAATTTCAATGAAAAATTTAATCATGATCTTGAAAGTCAATTATTCATATCTTATCTGTAAAGTTTACACATAAAATAAATTTTTCGCCTTACAAAAACAAAATTAAGTTAAGAAGTAATTTTTTTTTCTTAAAAAAAAACATTAAGAATAAAATATTGTTTTGGCAGGTCATCAAGAAATTTTTTTGCCGCATATCTATGTAAGATTTTAATTTTTATGGTAAGTGAACTATTTGGTGTAAAAACCGTAGAGTTTAAAACCTACTAAATTCTAAATCATATATATATATATATATATATATATAATGAGAAACCATTACATATTTTAGAAATATATAGTTTAAAAGCGCATAAGTTAATACCATGTATAATTTGAATCTCTTCTAAAAAAAAAAAGTTTAACAGTATAATTGTGATTATTTTTAATTGTATTTGTGCATATGCACAGAACTACACACTAGTTTAAATAACGTTTGAAACCATTTCCAATCCATTTAAAACCAATCTAGATTTACTTAAAAAAAAATATTCAATGAAAAATTTAATCATGATCTTGAAAGTCAATTATTCATATCTTATTTGTAAAATTTACACATAAAATAAATTTTTCGCTTCACAAAAACAAAATTAAGTTAAGAAGTAATTTTTTTTTTCTTAAAAAAACATTAAGAATAAAAAATTGTTTTGGCAGGTCATCAAGAATTAATAATTTGAATTTTCTACTAAATAGTATCCTTAAAATTCTAAAAATGGTCATCAATATTATTTGTAAAGTTTACATATAAAATAATTTTTTTGCTTCAAAATAATAAAATTAAGTTAAAAAGTAATTTTTTTTTTCATAAAACAAAACCATTAAGAATGAAAAATTGTTCTGATAGGTCATCAAGAACTTATAATTTGAATATTCTACTAAATAATATCCTTACAATCCTAAATATGGTCATCAATATTATTAAACTTAAATATAAATTTTAATATACATCTAATGATGTTAATTTTTAAACACATTCTTGTGTATGCATGGGTCACAAGTTAGTTAGAGATAATATGTAGCAAAAAATATTCTTTTTGCATAAGCCAACACTTGATATAGAAGGCTATTTATATATTCTCTTTCTAAAGTGATGAAGTAGGTCAATAATTATCTTATGTATATGATATATGTATTTTTTTTCTCATAATATGTATATGTGTAGACCCTACAGTCATGTAAGACCTACATTAATAGGAATAATGCAAATATCAAATACATGGAATATGTCCATCTCAAAATATGTTTAGTTCTCTTCCTTCCTCTCCTCCAAACATGTGCAGAGGGCCTGTGTCTAGTCTTCATTGACTTTAATTTCAAGTCTAGGATAATCACCATGACTACTTCACTAGTGAGAAACAAGACCAATATAACCTATTGGGCCTCGCTATGGAAATTGTTAGAAAGGTTGACAGGATGGTGTTAGGTTTTAGATCCCTGTAAACTAGATTGTTTAACCTAATTAATTAACCAAGTGAATACATAAGTTTATTATTCAAATCTAAGTTAAAAAAAAACATTCATATCATGCAAAGCAGTGGAAAAGTAAATAACACAACGATATAATGACCCAAGAAAACCAAACCGGTAAAAAACTTGAGGAGGATTTAACCTAGCTATCCTTAAGGTAAAAAGCAAATTCACTAGAAAGAATTGAAGTTTACAATAAGACTTAGACCACTAACATCCTATTGCTACTACATGTAGAACTTAATACCAAGACCTCATGATAGCTCCGAGTCCACAGACTATTTCTTTCCTTGGCCTTTGCAACACAAGCACCTACACTTGTGACTTTGAGACTCCACTCAAAGGTTTATCAATACAAACTTTCTTGTTTGTGACTCCAATACCACCCTTGAAGATTTAGATCATTAGCATCTTTGATGATTAGAGAAGGCAGCAACTTTTACAACACCGGATCTTAAGATTCTTCAAGGAATAACACCTATAGAAGACATGAGAGAGCTTTTATGGTACAAAACCCTAGATATAAAGGAGGCACCCTCTTCTTTCTTTGAAAAGCCTCATAAAAACATGCTTAGGGTTTACTTTATATACTAGGAGAAATAGATCCAAAATCCTAATCCTTTTTGGGCTTGAATAGCTGCTGAGCCGAACTTAAAATTTTGCACACCCGTATTTCAATTGGTCGAGCCTGTTCTTCGATCAATCGAACTAGGTAGATTCTAAAACCTTCTTTTTGTAGCTTGAATGTTCTTAAATCTTGACTTGAATCACCTTGAGCATTGTCTAATAATACCTATGGAATCTAGGATCTATATTTAGACAAGTTGGTGTTCACGATTTGCCAATTGTTCTAAGCTTTTAGAACCTAACAATCTCCCCTTTTGGCAATTCGTGATAAAACTTACATACAAAATGAAATGCTCAAATACAAGAACAACCCAATACAATAAAATGCCCAGTGACATCACAAATCCCAATCTAAGACTCCTAACCTAGAAGTTGCATAAGAGACAGAAAATCTTGATCAAAATATACCTATCTTTCTTGAAACACTCAAAAGAACAAATCAACACATGTGTGGAAAGAAAGACATATAAACAATATGAAACACAACATAAAAAACAAAAGTAAACTAACTATTTCCCTAAGTTAGATACATCAAAAACTTTTTTGTCTCCCCCTTTCAAAAACAATTTCATCTCCTCCTAAACAAAATTTTTTTAAAAACCTCTTTTTAAAAAAAAAAATTCCACATTTCATATATTTCTCCCTCCTTTTTGTCATGTATTGACAAAAACAACCCAATCATAAGGTAAACAGAAAACATACACAACAGAGGATAAGAGAAAATTGATAATCAAGGAAACAAATAAATCCAATCTATAAAGAATAGAGGCAACTCCCCCTATGAAGAGCAATAACTCCTTTTAAGAACAACAAAGGTTAAAAAAAACTTTTCTCCCCCTATAAAAATAGGAAATACAAAACATGTTTTGGGAAAAACAGTTTTGCAGAAAATTTAGGAGGGGGGGGGGGGGAAACTAAAAGAAACATAAGTTAAGTATACACTTAAAAAATATATTCTCTCTTTTAATAAATGCAAACTTGACACTATGTAACCCATAAATATATGCATGCAATGTATTTAATGTTAGGATTAGTGCCCTTAAATCCTATTGTATGATACTATGTATGATATTAAATATGACACTATGTATAACTTAATATTGTGATTAATAAAGTTGTTTTATTATTATCTAAAATAATGGTAACATGAATATTCAGACATCATCATATAGTCCATGAGATGCATAGTATGTGATTTATGTGAAAAGTCACAGAAGATATAAATTACAAGTTCTTTGTAAACTCAGAATTTTAGTTCGTAGTCGGTAATGAAATTGGGTATTTCATCTACGAAGACTATAACATATCAACTAAGGTGATTTGTCTTAATCATGGAAGTGGAGACTTCTAGTTGATATGTTTTAAGAGTTAACACATATTGAACTGGACCGCTGTGAGATTTATTATTCTCCTAATGACTGTCAAATGAATACTAAATCTCACGACTTCTATTTACATGAACTCTTAATCCTGAGGGAATAATAGACCTGATCATAAAATGTAGGTTGTTTTGATATATTAGGAGTGAAATCTAAAGTAATGGTCAAAACCTCAGTATATTGGGCAGTCACATTTAGTGTTGATGGAACATATATTCTCAAGATAGAATTCATAATCTCTTATCGGAGATATAAAATATTCTCTTGAGATAAGTTTAATCTCTTAACAAAATTTTATATGTTTCTCTCCTTGTCAAGAGTTGACAGAAAAGCTCAAGGTCTATTGGAGCTAGTATCTTATTTGTTCCCTTTTGGTCCCACTCCAATTCACATACTAGAACCTAATTGGAAAGGTCCAAAAGGCTAGCTCAATTAGATAATCAGTTATATGGAGAGAAACATAAAAAATTTTGTTAAGAGTACATGAAATGGTTTATATGTGAGTGTTGGACACTCTTTCATTCTCCCTTGAACAAGTTCATATAACTGATTGAGAGACCACACTTCTTGAGCATTAGTGGAATTGGAGTGAAGATTGAAAGTATTCTCGAGTACTTCTAATCTTTGTTTTGAAATTCACCACACCAAGGTACACTTTCTTGTTCTTATATTTTGAAACTTACATAGTACATGTTATCAATTGCGAATGAAGTAGATTCGTTAATTTTCCGCTGTGTATGTTTTGTATGTGAGACAAACATGTATTTCCATCATTTAAGAGAAAATATTTGCACATTAATTATCCATCATATCTCTTAAGAAAAATATTTTACAGTTCACACATAAAAATAGTATATACTAAAAAGTACATAACTCAAAAATTAATTAATCAATTTTTAGATCAAGTTGAATACCCAATTTAGCAAAGTGTATGCATGTTATGTGTGAAAACAACGAGAAATATGACTACAAAACTGCAAATTGGATACAGAAAACAATACAATGCATGTGAATCCTAAACATAAATGATGCATGAAAAAAATTTGGTCAAAGACTTAGAAACTGAAAATTTTCCAATTTCGATCAATCGAGCATCAATTGAACATCAATCGAAGTAGCCCGAGAGCAAATTTGAAAAACATGTAAAATTTTGATTGATCAAAAAAATAGATTCGATCAATTGAAAATTTTAAAAATCAGATTCAACTGAACAAAAAACACATTCGATCAATCGAGACTCTGAAAAACAAAATTTTTTTGAAAAACTAGAAATTTTTCTGCAAAATCATTTTTCAAAAGATTTTTCATGACATGAAATGCATGTAAATGATTCCAAAAGTTTTTCAAAACATATAATCTTCAACTTAAGTTTTCAAAAACAAAGTTTTAGATTTTTCTTCTCAAAATTTAAACCAACCCTCAAAGAATTTTGCATCAAACATCACAAAGTGTATAATCTTGGATTGCCACACTAGTTCACACACAATTTCATGTACAAAGCTTAGCAAAGAATAACTTGTGAAGTGTGTGCAACTAGTAAAAGCATGAGATGCATGTGGAGTGATTTGTAGATAGTAATCAAGCATAATTTCTACATTATTCATCACAGAAATTTGAGAGTGACTATTACCAAAAGAGTTACATCATATAACTCCCACATCTCCTAGAAAACAAGCTTGCAATCATGTTATTTTATTTGCTTTATTTTCTTTTTCTTTTTCTTTTAAGGCTACGCCTTATTTTTCTTTTTGTGCATGTGCTATACTTTCTCGAGCACACAATCTTATGATATGCACTAAGGTGTTCATGATTAGCTAGTAAATAGTGATGATATAGTTATTTATGCCTTTCTCTTAGGATTTTTTCGTCTTTACAGTCAAAAGCATATGACTTCAAAATCAAGAGCATGTGATCAAAAACTATAAACATTGCTAAAAAATAAGCTCATCAAAGCTAAACAAGGTACACAGGCATGAAATGTGAACTTCATATGGCCAACCTTAACTACACATCCATGATGTGTACTACAAAAGGAATAAAAATCTTTTTGGTTTCAAAAAAAATTTTATGACAAAAACTAAAATGCACACATTATGCTAAATGAATAAAATGCAAAAAACAATGCATGAAAGTGCTTAACTAAGCTATAGAGGGTATACAAACAAGAAATATCAATTTCTTAATTAACTCATGAGTACATGTACAAACCAGTACATACTCACACAAAATTAGAAATAGCTTAGCACTTATGCAACACATACTATTCAAGTTTCTCCACAATGTCAAGCATGTTCTAAATCAAGAGAGAGATATTATAATTCATGTCATCCTCAAAAAAAAAAAAAAATAGATACAAAATAAAATATTTTTGTCTTTTTGAAAATTTTTCAATGTTTTTGGATTTTTGAATTATCAAAAGAACCTAAGAAAATAAAACAACCAAAAACTAAAAGAAAACATATCCATAAATAATTGAAAGAATCAAATCAAAGATAAGTAAATCACACTCACCTTAGCAAGTCTTTTCTCACTCATATAACACGAGTCATTGGCTTTGTAGGTGAAAATCCATAAGAAGCAAAGTGTATTTGAGGGATTACACCAATTTTCTAAAAAAGACTGAAATGCTGCAAATTCCTTTCACAAGGCTCAAAAAGATTGATTGAAACAATAGTGTTCTTTTTATTCAAAACATCACAATAAAAAACAGTATGACACTTAAAATTATCCATGATAACAAGGATCAAGGATCAACTCTAGGTATATTAACCTAAATCAAGAGCTAACCTGCTTTGATACCACTTGTTAGGTTTTAGATCCCTGTAAACTAGATTGTTTAACTTAATTAATTAACCAAGTGAATACTTAGGTTTGTTATTCAGATCTAGGTTAAAACAAAACAATCATATCATGCAAAGCAGTGGAAAAGTAAATAACACAACGATATGATGACTTAGGAAAACCAAACCAGTAAAAACCTGAGGAGGATTTAACCTAGCTATCCTCAAGGAAAAAGCAAATTCACTAGAAAGAATTGAATTTTACAATAAGACTTAAACCACTAACATCCTATTGCTACTACACATAGAATTTACTACCATGACCTTATGATAGCTCTAAGTCTACGGACTACTTCTTTCCTTGGCCTTTGCAACACAAGCACCCACACTTTTGACTTTGAGACTCCACTCAAAGGTTTATCAACACAAACTCTCCTGTTTGTAACTCCAAGACCACCCTTGAAGGTTTAGATCATCAGCACCTTTGATGACTAGAGAAGGCAACAACTTTTACAACATCGGATCTTGAGATTCTTCAAGGAATAACACTGGTAGAAGACATGTGAGAGCTTTTTGGATACAAAACCCTATATACAAAGGAGGCCTCTTCTCTCTCTGAAAAGCCTCACAAAAATGTGCTTAGGGCTTCCTTTATATACTAGGAGAAATAGATCTGAAACAATAATCCTTTTTGGGCTTAAACTGCTGTTGGGTCGAACTTAAAATTCTACACACCCATATTTCGATCGGTCAAGCCTGTTCTTTGATTGATTGAACCAGGCAGATTCTGAAATCTTCTTTCTAAAGCTTGTATGTTCTTAAGTCTTGACTGAAGCACCTTGAGCATTATCTAATAATAACTATAGACTCTAGGATCTATATTTAGACAAGTTTGTGTTCACGATTTGCCAATTATTCTAAGCTTTTAGAACTTAACAGATGGCCTGCTTCACTCCATATTAATTTTATGCATGATTCCACAAAGGCATGACTAGAAGTAGGAGTAGCCACCTCGTAGAAAATGTGTTCATATCTTTAAGCTCCTACCCAATTGAGCAACACTGTGAATTTTGTGTAACTTTTTGGGCTTGGGTACTATGTTTAAATTAAATATTTAGATTTTCCAAAACCCATCATTTAATTAAGAGAAGAATAATTATAGGAAATGTTTTCAGAAACTGATTACATGACTTGTAATTGAAGTAACATCATTTTCATGTGATTCTTTCACTGGCATCACTTTATTATGATAAACAACTCAACAAGGGTGTATAAACCCAACACCATGATTCAAAAAAATAAATAACAATAAATATAAATATAAATACTGAAGATATTTGGAGAAATTTGAAAAATAACATAACAAATTACTTTATGTATGATAGAGTTAGATATAAATTTATTCCACTTAAAAAAATAATAATCAAAGGTTACTTCAATTTAAGAATATTTTTTAGCACACTTATAATAGGCTTCATCACTTCTTGTGTAAATATTTCTCCTCCATTCTTTAAGTTGTGGAATGTGAGAAAGGGTATATGCCAATTGTCTAGTGCACAATTTTCCCATTTTTTTGAGTCTCAGGCAGCAATTGTTGCCCAAACTCTCTCTCCTGTGAAAAATATAATCGTACAGTTGGTGCCCACATTGGGTAGTTAAAACATTTAAGCATTTTCCTAAATGTTTGTAATATCCTTTCCAAGGCTGTGGAGGAAATTGGTGGCCATGCCAATATATTGGCTTTCCTTGATCTTGTGATGCAACTGGTTTACGACCCTCTGAGTCTACAAAGAGCATTGCCACAAATATAAAGAACATTGCCAAAATGGCTGGGAGCTTGCAATGCAAATTTGCCATGATGTGAATCAATTGACAAAGCTTCCTTTATTGGTAGAAGAAAATGTTTTTGAGATGGTTATGCATAGTGTGGGGTATTGGGTTTATATATATATATATATATATATATATATATATAAATATCATTTGTGCATGAGATAGAAAGAAACTGTCTAAGTATTCATTAAAATGCACTTATGCTTTAGTGACTTTATGTGAATTTCTAACTAGACGAATTAATGCAGAGTAATTAATATAGTGTGGTTTTTTGAAACTCCTTCATTCTATGCTATTTATGGGTAAGAATTTATTTTCCCACTCTTAATGTTTCATTATATACTTTTTTTTCTTTTTTTTTTTTTGAAGAGGTTTCATTATATACTTTAACTTTACTAATCACAACTTGTCATGCATTCTTTTTTTCTTTATAAAATAATTATAAAAAAAAAGGAACATATGACAAATATCAAATGGAACATCAAGAATAGTATAGAAGATTTTTATTAATTACCTATACAGAATATATTTAAAATCTTATGACAAATTTTATATTTCATTATTTATTTTTTGTAAGGAAGTGATGCTTCTTGGACTAAGTGAACCTCCAGTAGTTATAGCTAATATCATTGAAGGATTTTAGCATTACCTCAGAGATTTTAGGCAGTTTCCAGTATCTCATGTTAGAAGACAAGGCAATCATCGGGCTCATATCTTAGCTCAGTATGCCAAGCATGTTGATTCTTATGTAACTTGAATAGAGGAAAATCCTAACATCATTGAGCTTTCATTAGCTCAAGATATAACGGTTTTATCTTCTACTTAATAAAATTTTTATCTTCTTATCAAAGAAAAAAGGAATTACACGTATTTTGAACATTCAAGCTTAAACCCCTCCCACTAAGGCCCCCACTCCCCCGCTCCCAAAAGAAAAAAAAAAATCCTTATTTGGGTAAGCACATTTTAGTGGAACAAGATTTTATTTATTACATGATTATAAATTTATTTTTTTGAAATTAATTGTGGGCGGAATGTTGTACTATTTAATTTTTAAACAAATACTACTAAATATGTAACACCTTAACCCAATTGCATAATTAATTTTATGAGTTTATATGCTTGTTATCATCTTAATTGTTTTTAAGTGCATAAAGTTTGATATTGTGATATTATAAAATATCTATACCTTTTTTTAATGTTGTAGAAAGGAAATTTATAAAGATAAGGACATATATATAACTTTATATAATGCTTTGAACCTTTCTAAGAATATATGCTCATATGGGGTGAAAAGTGTAATTGCTCAAAAGTTGTAAAAGTGGATTGTTTCTAAATGCATGCTCCCTTAGTCTTACACGTATCACACTCCAAAAGTGGCTTGTTTCTAAATGCATGCTCCCTTAGTCTTACACGTATCACACTCCAAAAGTGGCTTGTTTCTAAATGCATGCTCCCTTAGTCTTACACGTATCCCACTCAAAGGTCCACTCTTCTTATCTTCTTTTGCTGCACCTGAAGGTTAGTTCATTTCTTTGTTTCCTTGTTCTCCTTCTTCTTCCTTTGCTCTTTCACACGGCAACATCTCTTCCTCACTCTCCCACCAAAACCTCAAAATTCTCTCTAAAGAAGAAATTAAAGGATTAAAACTAAGGTTTCAGCTTCAAAGTTTGTGGGTAAGTAACTTAAACCTCTTTTGATTTTGGGTATTTTGATAGTACAAGGGTTTTGTTCATTTCCCTCTTCTTTGCTCTTTGTTTTGATTGTAGGAACTAAATTTGTGATTCTGTTTTTAATAATATTAAATGTTGATGAAATTAGTCTTTTGCATGCTTATTAAGGTCTTTTATTATGTCTGGTATTGGTATAAAAATACCCAAATTAATGGAAGGCCAATTGCTATTTGTTGATGATTTTTGTATGATTATGTGCTGAAGCTGTCACTGTGACAGATTTGATGTTTACAAGAAGAAAAATATGTATAAAATCATTTGCTGTGAATTAGGATGCAAAGAGTAGTTTTTATGAATCCTAAGACACATATGGTTGTTATGAAAGTGGTCTCACAGCTTTTGGATGAGTATAAAAATAATGGTTTAATTTCTAAGTTGCATAAATTTTTGTCAGGACAGATTTGAGCACGTTGCCTTGTATGATTTTTAATAAATCATGGTTTTATGCTTTGACTCCGAAATTTTTATGGTATATTCTAGACATACAGGGGAGTAACTCTGTAAAATTTCGTGACAATTGGAAGTGTACGGACAGTCCATTTGTATTTTACACATGGGGCTTACGCTGCTGTAATGAGCAGTGAACAACTTATGACACACATGACTTTGTCGAATTAATTTTGAAGTTAGGTTGAATGTTTTAAGTTATAATTTAATATGCTTATCCTTTGGTATGTTTGGATCATATATAAATTTTATGCATTGTTTTCTCTATGGTTTGGATACATAATGTGTTTGATGGTTGTATCATGTGCTTTGGGGAAACTTTATGTGATGAGAATTAGGATTTTTTTTGAGTTTAAGAGTTAGGTTGTGTTTGATGTATAAGTATATACTTAGGAAGAGAATTATAGTTAGGTTGTGTTTGGATCATATATAAATTTTATGCATTGTTTTCTCTATGGTTTGGATACATAATGTGTTTGATGGTTGTATCATGTGCTTTGGGGAAACTTTATGTGATGAGAATTAGGATTTTTCTTGAGTTTAAGAGTTAGGTTGTGTTTGATGTATAAGTATATACTTAGGAAGAGTTTGTTAGTAATAAGTTTTGGTCTTTCGTTTAGGTGACGAGAACGAGAAGACGGACACTTGAGCTCCTCTTGTACAAATCTCTCGCATCTTCTGTTTTCAGGTAAGGGATTTATGACGTGTGTTTTGATAAGTATAAAATTGTTTAGAAAACTATTATGCATTAAACCTTTTAATTGGAGATATTACATATAAGCATGATTTAAGTAAAATATATCTTCGTGAGTTGTTCAATCTATTATATACCTGATAATTTTAGCATATTGATGCTATTCTTTATATCACGAATATAATTTTTAAGAATGACGTGGAAATGCTACTGTTGTGAAACGATTATGTAAAAGCAAGTTATCAGAAAGAAAATATAGTTTTCAGTTATTCCATTGTTATGATCTGGACTCAGCCAGTAGGAGTTATAGTACTGGCATTTCCATGGAAATTCTGATTGGCCATTAAAAGTGGGACTGGCTCTGCTATGCTCGCCCTTGTTGGTAACGGCCAACTTGTGGAGGATGTCAACCTACCCCCATGGTTGAAGTTATGTACTATGATATGATCCCGGGTTTACCTAGCATTGTGGGGAATGCTGGATGCCTAGCACTTTGTGCTGGAAGCCTCCCAAAGTTGTGACAGACTTACAATTGGACTAATTAATATGTATTATAAATGAGCTATTGAGCTATTTGAGAATTATAAGATAAGTATGATGATAAGTTTATGATAAAATATTTCATAGTCTATTCAAAGATAAGATCACTGAATTATGTTTATGTTCCTTATCATGTCCTTTTACTATTATATGAAAGGAAAATGAAGTACTTTTACCTGAAAGTTCATAAGTTATTTTAAGAACAATGTAAACAGTATGAAGGTTATTTTATCAAGCTGGTATATCCATAAAATATTTGTTTTACATGCATGCTTATTAAAGGCCCATGGAGCTTAAAACCTTACTGGGCTTCGCAGCTCACCCTATTATATTTCAGTTCACAGGTTCTTCCTAGAAACAGCGAGAGTATTAGGGGTGGCAAGGATTCTGTAATTCTCGTTTGATAGATTGTATAGTTTTTGTTGTTGTATAGTAGTTTAGTTTTCTTTTGATGTATAGGAGGATTCAAGATGTACTTGATCCTTTGAGCACAGTTGTAATTCGGAACCCTAGTTTGTTTTGAACTCCAGTTGTATGCCTTTGGAGTTAGGTTTGTAATAAGAGTTTTGCTAAACGTTTAGCTATGTAATATTTACAGGAATACCTAAGGTTTCAGCTAAGTGGTAATCTTGCAAAGTTTATATGAGATGAAATTCAAGGTTTCATCATTTTTGTATATTATGGTTTTTATGCAAGATGATGAGCAGGAATTCAAGAAACAAATTCTTGATAAGCACTTTCAGTTTAGGTTGGTTCGTGTTAGTATTGAGATAAACTTGATATTAACATGTCGGTCATACTCTAAATTCTGGAATACAGGTTTGGGTCGTAACAAAATACATTTTCAAATTTTTTATATTTAATCTAACTATAAAATGGATAATTTTTCTTAGTAAAAAAAATGTTTATCTACTAAACATTTTCAATCCCAATTATTAGTCTTTAAAATTTTAATTCCTTTAATGGTTCCAAGGTGTCTAAAGTACTCTAAGTTGTTGGAAACCCCGCTAATAAAAAATGGTTGAATCTTGCGGTCTACCTCAAGCCTACTTTTCCACTACAAAGTATATTTTGGTGCAACACTATTGGAAGCAAAAGAGGTGGCAAAAGGCAAAAGGGAGAGGGAGGATTCATGGTCTAGATTCTATGAAAAACCAAAAAAAGATCTCTATTTGAGTGACTTTTGCATGTATAAATTATAATACATGCACAAAATTTTAACTCTATCATTTCCCATAAAACAATAAAATAAAATAAAACTCCATGTATTTCTTAAAATTAAAAATGAAGTTGAGTGTGTAGTGTAAATTTAACTTCAAGCATGTATTTAACATAATCTATATATATATATATATATATATATATTATAAAACTGAAGTGTATTTAACCTAATTTATATATACTGTAAAACTGAAGCCTTTGACCAATATTTGATTTTTTTTTTTTTTTTAAGCTTCCATATTTCTACATATCAGCATTATATTTTAAAAAAATATTCCTAACCTGAAATTAATGTGAAATTAACAGAGGAGAATCTGATGAAGTTCTTAAAGGTGAAGTCAGAAAGGGACACTGAGAAGTGGGAAAGCAAAATTAAAAACTAAAAAGTAGAGGAGAGTCACGTGGGAAGGAAAATTCCAGGAAGGAACATACTTTGTAAATACCATTACATGCTTGCATATATACAAAAATGCCACATTTTTTTTTTTCTCTTTAAAGAATCAATCATTTTGGAATAAACAAAAACATAGGTCAGCAGTTTCAAACTCTAGAATGAGTGTTACAGATGACCAGGAAGATGATGTCCTCCGCCCTAAATTGCCTCCACTGTCACCTCTAATTTTTCCTCCACCACCTTTTGTCCCCGACAACCAAACCCGATTAACCCACTCATCAAGCACAAATTCAAGACATCTGCTTACCATTGATAATATTCCTCCTTCCAGATGGCATGATGAATTTTTTAATTATATATATATATATATATATATATATGAAATTCACTAAAATCACCTCATAAAAATCAATAAAAAAAATGATCCACAAACTCATATAAACCGGAATTGACACCGATCCGTGCGATTCGAGGCGAAATTTTTATTTATACCAAGAGGACTGCTGATGTGGTCCTCCTTGACCAATGAGATGATATCATCTATGCAAATGTATGTGTGAGCTTCCTAATCGGCACAAGGAATAAAAAATAAAAATTATCAGATTATGTCACATTTGCATAAATAACAACATTTTATTAGTTGAGAGATCAGGGAGGACCATGTCAGTAGTCTTCCTGGTAGACCTAATAATTTATCCAAAATTAGACTTTTTGAAGAGAAAAAAAAATAAGCAAAACAAATCTCAAAGTTAACGAAATGACACCAGAAGAAGGGAAAAAAAAAAAAGAAATTTGGGGGAAAGAAATTGAAAAGAATATACTTGCGATGTGATAGAAGAGAGAGTCTAATTTGAAGCCTGGGCTAAAATTTGTTAGGTTAAACTTATAGCAACCTTCACCATAGTCTTTTTGGCCGGCCGTCGTATCTATTTTATGCTGTCTTCAACTTGAACCATAGAAATTCATTTAGATGCCTTATAATTGGATATCTTTAAAACAAAAAACATATATTGGTGTGTGTAGTATACATGCTCTGTCCTTGCCGTTACATGTAGTCTCCAGTTATATCTTTAGTGTGAGTCAAGCTGAAGCTGCTTAAATTGCTTTCTTTTATAATTTTAAGTATTCTTTTATCTTCAAAAACAATATAATATAAAACACCCGAAAAGAACCTACTTGATTCTATTTTTCAACCTCAAATACCAAGCAAACAAATATGTTTATGTTGTTAATGTGTTATCTAAGCTTCTAATGATAGCTATTTCTATTTCTAATACCTGTTTCTATTGGAAAACACAATATTGTTGTGGTTGGTGACATTGGGGTAACAACTAAATTTTATATCAATTATATTCTGTTTTATATCAAGAAATATATGACAATCACACCATGTATATATTTTTTTTTATAAATTTGATAAGCACATTACTTTTTTTCTTTTCGTTTTTTTGAGAATTGAAGATAAGACCATTACTAAGTGACAGATAAACGGAAAAAGAATCTTTTGAAAATATATTACTACTATTTTTTTAGATCTCTTTAAGTATTCTTCCCGTATACTGCATGAGTTAACGACTGGTTTACTATGTACATTACATTCTTGTACATAAGAAAAATTTATTAAGTGATTGGGGTAAATGGAACGGTGGCTTCTCAATTAACATAGGTATCACTCATAGCATGATGGCAGAACTGTGGGCAATTAGAGAAGGTCTAAAATATGCTTGGAATAATGGGTACAAATATATACACCTTCAGGTGGATTCCAAATTGGCACACAATTGGATAACAAACTTGAACTCTTTTTTTCCATTGGAATATTCTGACTTGATCCATGATTGCAGGTCTCTCCTGGAGCGACTTTGGGTGGTCAAAACTAATCACATTTGGAGGGAAGCTAATGGGTGTGCTGAACTGTTAGCAAAGAAAGGAACAGATCAATCTGAGCGTGAAATTTTCTATGATACCTGTCCTGCGTTTTTGACACAATGCTATTTTTGGAACTCACTGAGATTCACCTCACCTCGATCAGTGGGTTGTATATATATATATATATATATATATATATATATATATATATCTACCAAGGAAGCTAAAATCTGGCTATCGGCAGTCTGTGTGTGTGTTATGTCCTTTCCTGTTGTTGTGTTTTGTCTTGTTAATGTGTCCTGTTCGTTGTGGTGTTATTGAATAGTTTGATGTGTATGTAGCTGTGGCTGTCAAGTAATGTTGTCTGTAGTTTTTAAGTCTTTGAAGTCTCTGTTCTGTACTCTCAGTTTGCCATAAAATCCCTTTTAAGGCCAAATATTTATATATATATATATATATATATATATATATATTGAGATGGGTTCAAGTTACACCTGGTGTAACTCTTATAAACTTACACCTTTTTTATACCGTAGATTTTAAGAGATCTAACGGTTAAAAAAAATATCATTAAATACTATTGTTTTTCACCTTACTACCTAATTAATACTAGCATTCTCTCTCTCTCTCTTTCTCTCTTCCTTATTTATTGCTTTCCGTTATTATCATTATCTAATAGGCAATCCTTAATTTATCTAATAAAAAATTTATGATTTAAAATATTTAAATAATATTACTTCATTTGTCATCTTACTGTAGTGTGCATATATATACACACCTATTGACATCACAAATTAATCCCGTAATGTTGATAATTTAGCTCTGGCAGTAATACTTTAAGACTCCCCAGAAATTTCTTTTTCTTTTTACTGTAAGACTCTCCAGAAATTCTGAGAGACCAACCAACTAGCTTTGGCAGCAATATTATTTTGGGTTAGGTTTCTTTTCTGTGAGTAAACGTCCCTGTACGAAACCATGGAAGCCCACAAAGATTAAGACCAAGTATAAAACATTGAAATAGTGAAAAAATCCATTGATGCTCATTTTCTTTTTCTTTTTTTTTTTTCTCTGGTATATGTTCAAACTCTAGGCCAAGAGTGAATACCAAGGAGAAGATAAAGAGAGAGTGCAAAAAGCCTTAGTACAAAGGTTGCATCATGTACCCTTTTGTGCATTCTAGAATAGCATATATAAGAAATTAAGCCATTTTGTGGTTGCCAAAATACATTAGTGTAGTGTTTGTGTTAGGGGTTTTAGTACAAAGAGTACGTAATGCTATATTTTGGAGGGTTTAATGTTGTTTCAAAATTTTGTAAGGTCAGCAAAAAGTTGAGATAAAGTCTGTGTGGAAGCTTGGCAGTGACTAGGCAATAACATGCTAGTCCAAAGAAGTTTAGTTAATTTTCATAAGCCCGTAGATTGTTGAAAAAAGGAGAAAAAGATAAGTATCCTTAGCCTGGACAAAGTATATTGAATAATTATTTACAAACTAGAAATAAGTTCCTTTATTTATTTATTTTAAAGAGCAAATTGAAAATCATTTGATTCTTGTTATGGGTAGTTTTGTGAAATCAATGATTATGAGATTTTTTTTCAATTTTTTTTTTATTAGATTGTGTTGAAGAAAATATTATATAGTGGAAAGCAATAAATAAGGAGAAAGAGAATGCTAGTATTAATTAAGTAGTAAGGTGGAAAACAATAGCATTTAATGATGTTTTTTTAACCGTTAGATCTCTTAGAGATCTATGGTATAAAAAAAGTGTAAGTTTATAAAAGTTACACCAGGTGTAACTTGAACTCATCTCATATATATTAAGTCAATTTTATATAATTATTTATGCACTACCATTGCATGTAATATTCATGTTGAGTCAAATACTGTGTGGAATCTATGCATGAGAACAAGCCAAACGCTTAAGTTTTATATTAATTTATTAGCTTATTAAAGTCAATAGCGGGTGTGTCATTATGAATCAATATATAACAAGAAACAACTTAGTAATGTCAAAAGATGATGCATCTCGATGAACATGTTTTTTTTTTTTTTAAAGATAGTTTCAACATATAAACTTTGCCGTCCGATAATATAAGATTTTACTAATTGAGCTAATTGGAACCTACTGTTATGATAAACATGTTAATATGACAATTATAAGTTAATAATATATGATATGGCCATATATAGTAAGTGCACCATATATAAAAGACAAGAAGATGAGGAAGAAAGGTAGGCGCACGACGAGAAAGTAGGGAATGTAGTATATGTAGAGAGGTTTTATCTGAAGAGAACAATTAAATCTAAGTGTACTTATAATATTGATGGAGGAGAAGAACCCTCCTTGTGTTGAGCATATTCTGGCTTACTATGTATAACTTTTAACAATTTTAATAAAATTTATGTCGTCTTTACCTCAACGTAAATCTGTGTATTTTTTCTTTTACTAATTTATTTTTATTTTGATAATCTGATTGTTGAGGAGAGGGATTTGAGTTTGAACGTGTTTATTAGAAACACCAAGAGGTAGAAGTTAAAAATCTAAAGATAGAGTAATACAACTAGATTTGTAAATAATATGGAATAAAGCAAGTATAAAGGTTAAAAGGTGGATGGCAATAGATTATGGATATGCTTGAGATAATTTGTAAACAAATGAACATAAATTTAGTTTAGATTCATCACTATTGAATGCTACATTACATTGAGTTTCTCAAAGCTTAAGCTTAGAGTTAAGGGAAAATTATTAAGTGTTTCGAGAATACATTAATATGATAATCTATTTTTTCATATTTATGGTTGATTTCACAAAGAAATTAATTAATACCATGTCATCGTACTACGAAAATATATAATAATTACTTAGAATTATGACAGATGAGTTTTGACCTTGAATGATAGATTTTTCAGTTTTTTTTATTATTACATCACCAAGTCCTCTGCTCAAAGTTAACTTCGATGGAACTCTGTTCATGGATACTTCTCATGCTGGCATCAGTGTAGTGATAAGGGATTTAGCAGGAAAAGTTATAGGTGCGCTGTCGGAAAGGATTGCACTTCCTACAACAGTGGATGATGTTGAAGCTCTGGCTTGTGGGAAAGCAATTGAATTTGCGATGGAGAAAGGCTTGTAGCAGGTTATTTCGAAGGAGACTCGGCGACTGTCCTAAATTGTATTCAGGCTGGCTCTCCTTGTCTGGCACCTTTTGGGAATATTATTGAGGATTCCATCTCCTTGGCTTCGCGCCTCAGCTACCACTCATTCTCCCATGTTCGACGAAAGGGCAATGTTGTGGCTGATAAGCTAGCTAAATTAGCCAAGTATCTTGATGTACCCAAAGATTGGTTGGAGGACATCCCTAGTGATGTTAACTCCCTTGTATTGATTGACAGCAGTTTTGCTGAAGTTTGAATAAAATTTCTTGACGGATTTCTCAAAAAAAAAAAAAAAAAAAAAAAAAAAAAAAAAATCACCAATACAATGTTGTATAATGGGTTTCAACGGATTAGGCCCAACGACAAAGGATGGAAGAACTAAAGTGAGGGGGTTAGCAACGTTTTTGGACCAAAATGATAAATTTTAAACATAATGGACTAAAATGACAATTGAACAAAGTTATCAAGTGTATATTTGAAAATTTTGCAAAAATAATAATAATAATAATAATAATAATAATAATAATTAGAGAGACTAACAGAATGGACTCAATATTGGACTAGGATTTAGAGGTAAACTAGGATACTAAAAAAGGGAAGAGTACAATTGGGAAAAAAATCGTGTGGGGCCACGTTTTGTTCGTCCTCGGCAAGGCTCTGGGTGCAGTGCCGAGGAGGCTCAAAGTGTCCCACATCGAAGAGAGCTTCCCCCACTTTCAACCTTATAAGCTGTGAAGCGAAGGAAGTAGTGTACCATCGTATTCCGGTATTCGAATACGAGAATACGATGATACACTACTTCCTTCGCTTCACAGCTTATAAGGTTGAAAGTGAGGGAAGCTCTCTTCGATGTGGGACACTTTGAGCCTCCTCGGCACTGCGCCCAGAGCCTTGCCGAGGACGACGAACAAAACGTGGCCCCACAAATCGTATTCTAGGAAAACACTACTTTTTCGAATTTTATATTTATACATGTATTAAAGTCCTTATTGAGTATAGGGAGCAAAGACTAGGGCTCAAGTTTCTAGAAGGAGACTTCACACACATATACACTTAGATTAGACTAGAGTAGAATTTTTATCTTATATATAAAAAATATATATTTATACATGTATTAAAATTTAAATTTGTGAATTTTGTACAACCTTTTGGTGTTCGTACTATGCTTAAAATTTATAAATTTTCTTGCATCCATCATTTAATTAAGAGAAGAGTTATGGTCTCATCAAAAAAAGAAAAAAAAAAAAAAAAAAGAAAGAAAGAGAAGAGTAATGGTAGGAATTTCTCTTCTAGAAATTGATAACATGACTTGTGATTGAAGCAACATTATTTTTCATGTGATTCTACCTAATACCACTTTTATTATGAGTAACAACTCTACAAGGACAAATATACCCGACAGGCTGGTACCATGATTCAAAATAGTAAATACCGATAAAAATAAATCTAAACACCGAAGATATTTGGAGAACATAGAAAAAAATAATATAACAAATTACTTCTTATAACAATTAGATATAGATTTTATTCCACTATAAAAAAGTATAATCACAGGTGACATCATTTTTGGCGGAGTTTGTTTGGGGGGTGGGGAGGGGGGGGGGGGGGGGGGGGGGGGGTTGTAGTTTAAGAAAATTCGTTAACATACTTATAACAGGTTTCATCACTTCTTGTGCAAATAATTCCCCTCCATCACTCAAACTGTTGAATGTGAGAAAGAGCATTGCCAAAATGGCTGTGCTTGCAATGCAGATTTGCCATGATGTTAATCACTCGACAAAGCTGTTTTAATCAAATTGCATTTATGTGTCATCTATGAGGCTTTATGTGAACTTTTAACTGGACAAATTAAATGCAAAGCAATTGATACGATATGATTTTTTGAAACTCATTCATACTAATTGTACTCCAATTTTGTGCCAAGTGTCATTCCATCATTACATATAAAAACTTTAAAAATATAAAAAGACTCGTTAAAATTTATATACTTTCATATAGCATTTTTTTTTTAATGTAAAACTTAAAAAATATAATCATAGGTTACATTAGTTTAAGAATATTTTTTAGCACACTTATAATAGGCTTCACTTCTTTTGTAAATATTTCCCTTCCATCGTTCAAGATGTTTAATGTGAGAAATGGTATATGACAATTGTTTACTGCACAATTCTCCCATTTTTTTAAGTCTCAAACAGCAATTGTTGTCCAAGCTCTCTCTATTGTGAAAAATGTAATCATACAGATGGTGCCCACATTGGATAGTTAAAACATCTATGCATTTTCCTAAATGTATATAAAATCCTTTCCAAGGCTGTGGAGGAAATCGGTGGCCATGCCAATATATTGGCTTTCCTTGACCTTGTGCTGCAATTGGGTTCCGACCCTCTGAGGTTACAAAAAGCATTGCTGCACATATAAAGAACATTACCAAAATGGCTGGGTGCTTGCAAAGAAGTTTTGCCATGATGTGATTCACTCGATAAAGATTCCTTTCTTGGTGGAAGAAAATGTTTTTGGACTTTGTCAACAAGTGTCAATCAACACCTGTTAATGAACCAGGTGTGATTCATTTATGACGTATCACAACCCTCGCCTGCATTGGAAATTGGCAAACGTATAATTTGATTTCTTCAATACTTCATTTAAATTGACACACATTTAATACATATTTAGTTTTCTCATATCCCTAAAAAAATGTGAATAATTATTGTACAGCACCCGTTAACAGCACCAATGAAAAATTAAGAGTGGGACAATAAATTCTTACCGATAAATGGCTTAGAATGAAGGAGTTTCAAAAAACCACACTATATTAATTACTTTACATTAATTGGTCTAGTTAGAAATTTACATAAAGTCACTAAAGCATAAGTGCATTTTAATGAAAACTTAGACAGTTTCTTTCTATCTCATGCACAAATGATATAAATATACATATATATATATATATATATATATATATATTTATATTTATATATATAAACCCAATATCCCAAACTATGCATAACCATCTCAAAAACTTTTTTCTTCCACCAAGAAAGGTCACTTTTTCAATTGATTCACATCATGGCAAATTTGCATTGCAAGCTCCCAGCCATTTTGGCAATGTTCTTTATATTTGTGGCAATGCTCTTTGTAGCCTCAGAGGGTCGTAAACCAAGTGCACCACAAGATCAAGGAAAGCCAATATATTGGCATGGCCACCAATTTCCTCCACAGCCTTGGAAAGGATATTACAAACATTTAGGAAAATGCTTAAATGTTTTAACTATCGAATGTGGGCACCAACTGTACGATTATATTTTCCACAGGAGAGAGAGTTTGGACAACAATTGCTGCCTGAGACTCAAAAAAATGGGAAAATTGTGCACTAGACAATTGGCATATACCCTTTCTCACATTCCACAACTTAAAGAACGGAGGAGAAATATTTACACAAGAAGTGATGAAGCCTATTATAAGTGTGCTAAAAAATATTCTTAAATTGGTGTAACCTTTGATTATTATTATTTTAAAGTGGAATAAATTTATATCTAACTCTATCATAAATAAAGTAATTTGTTATGTTATTTTTTCAAATTTCTCCAAATATCTTCAGTATTTAGATTTATTTTTATTGTTATTTATTTTCTTCAATCATGGTGTTGGGTATATGCACCTTTATTGAGTTGTTTATCATAATAAAAGTGATGTTAGTGGTAGAATCACGTGAAATGTGTTGGGAGGTGCACGACACCTAATAGAAGTCCACCATGTAGAATTTGTGCCCAAGATAATGAGCTGCCATGCAAGCATTGATGAAATTCTATTTCAATTAAAAATAGGTGAATTAATTAACGTGGTTGACAAGTCCTAGAATCCTACTCCAAATGTAAACAGGAGTTGTGTTTAATAATTAATACTTGTAAGCATCCTAACTCAAGTCATCTTAGGAATTCATATTATGCTAGGAAAAGAAGTCTAAGGTAGTTGAAGCTTTTTTGTGTATAAAATGCATGTGGGTGTGCCACATATTGAAGAGAACGAAAAAAAAGAGTGAAAGTTCAAAAAGTGTAAAACACTATGAACGTTTAGACTCCCAAACAACAAAATACTAATACAAGCTTAATATCAAACAAATTATGTGCGGAAAATGAACATAAGCTTATAACAGAATTGATAAATAATCTAAACCAAATAAAATCACATCCACAGCAGAAATTAAATGGCAAAGATTAAGGAAAGAGAGATGCAAACACAAGGACAACACAACGATGTGTTATCGAAGAGGAAACCGAATCCCTCGGCGTAAAACCTCTCCGCTGCCCTCCAAGCGGTAAATAATCCACTAAAGAATGTAGTTGGGATACATGAACAGCAAAAGACCCTCCAAGTCTAATCTACCCAGTGTACCTAAACCCTCCAAGCTCTTACTCCAACGAGGTTACGCCGAACCTATTTCTTCTTTAGTTTACCGGATTCCACTGTAGCCCATAGCATCAACCAATATCAAATTGATCCCTTCCTGACTACTTCCCAAGCACCAAATAGCCTTCTCACAAATATGGGTAAGATGAGAAAAGGATTTGAGTAATATACCTCTCAAGAATCTAACAATAGAGAGGGTAAGAGTAGAGGAATTTGAAGAGCCACTATGTAAAGATTGTGGATGAGTCAATCTTGTTTTCTCTAGGGTTTCTCTCTCAAAATTCTCTCTGGAAGCTCTCTACATTTCGTGGGTATAAGGGGTATTTATACTAGGGTGAGAATGGAATGCGAAGAGTCAGTTTTTCCAAAACAGAGCTGGCTGGTGACTTGGCCTCGCGGCTTGACTAAGTCACGAGTTCAAACCGCGAGCTAACTGAATGGCCAGGCTAGATTTTTTGTCGTGTAGTGCAACAGCTGGCAAACGGTTCAGCTTCTTTGCAAGCTTCACTTGTGTGCATCTTCTGGTAACTTGCCAGTCACGAGCTACCCGCGAGATCCAGTCACGAGTCCCTACTTCACTGCACAATTTTGAGTATTTCTTCACACTCTCACACACACTACCCTTACATGATTCCCACCTAAATACAGGGTTTCTAAATGCTGAATTACAAGCAAATTGGCAGGGAATAAAACCAACAAAATGGTTGATAAATTTCAACCTTACAAAGAGGAAGCTGCACAAGAAAAAAGAGAGAACAGCCAAGAGGGAGCTGCTTAGAGAAAAGAAGATAGCTAAGAGGGGGTTGTGCATGGATAAGAAAATAGAAAGGCGAGAGCAAAGTATTGCCGCCTTTGAGAGAGATAATTAGTGTGTGTGAGAGCAAAGAAAAATAAAAGAGATTTTTCCTTTAGCCATGAGACATATACAAGAGATATTGTAATTGATTTGAGGAGTGTGAAATTATTTGGAGTTTGTCCCGTGATTTTTTCCCTTCAAGAAAAATGGTTTTCCACGTAAATATTTGTACCTTGTGTGTGATTGTTATTTCAGATTACTAATATTGTTGATAATATTATTGGAGACCCAACAAAATGATGTTGCTTCAGCAATGTAATCAATATATGAAAAAATTTTCTACCTTTACTCTTCTCTTAATTAAATGATGGATGCTGGTAAATCAAAAAATTTTGAACATACTCCCAGGCCCAAAAAACTTGTACAAAATTCAAAGTATTACTCATTTGGGTAGGAGCTTGGAGATATGTACACACTACACATTTTCTATGAGGTGGCTAATCCTAAATCAAGCCATGCATTTGTTGGTTTTTTTTTTTTTTTTTTCCATAGATGGAGTCATGCATAAAATTAATATGGAGTGAATCAGACCATCCCATCAACTTTTTTTATAATTGCCATGGCATTGATAGCAAGGTCCAATAAGTCATATTGGTCTTGTTTCTCACTAGTGAAGTAGCCATGGTGATTATCCCATGCTTGCAATTAAAGTTAATGGAGACTAGATATAGGCCCTTTACAAATGTTTGGAGGAGAGGGGGGTGGGAACTAAATTGATTTTGAGATAGACATATTTCATTTTTTTTTTTTTTTTTGAGAATGCATATTTCATGTATTTGATATAGACATTATTCCATTTTAACGTAGGTCTTACTTGACGGTAGGGTTTATAGATACATGTGGGGACTATTTTTGCCGGTCCTCGGCAAGGCCATGGGCGCAGTGCCAAGGAGGCTCATGTTGCCGGTCCTCGGCAAGGCCATGGGCGCAGTACCGAGGAGGCTCAGATGTCCCACATCGAAGAGAGCTTCCCCCACTTGCTACCTTATAAGCTGTGAAGCGAAGGAAGTAGTGTACCATCGTATTCTCGTATTCGAATACGAGAATACGATGGTACACTACTTCCTTCGCTTCACAGCTTATAAGGTTGAAAGTGGGGGAAGCTCTCTTCGATGTGGGACATTTGAGCCTCCTCGGTATTGTGCCCATGGCCTTGCTGAGGACCGACGACATGAGCCTCCTCGGCACTGCGCCCATGGCCTTGCCGAGGACCGGCAAAAATAGTCCCCACAATAAAAGGAAGGTGTAGAGACGTGCCCTTCAAAGGTAACAAAACCGTGCGGGTATCATGCGGTCGGAGCAAGTCTCAAAAACTGCCACCCTTGCCCAAAAACGAACAATACCGATGATGGACACTGCCCTCAAGAGCTTCCTTTTATTGTGGGGACTATTTTTGCCGATCCTCGGCAAGGCCATGGGCGCAGTGCCGAGGAGGCTCATGTTGCCGGTCCTCGGCAAGGCCATGGGCGCAATACCAAGGAGGCTCAGATGTCCCACATCGAAGAGAGCTTCTCCCACTTTCAACCTTATAAGCTGTGAAGCGAAGGAAGTAGTGTACCATCGTATTCTCGTATTCGAATACCGGAATACGATGGTACACTACTTCCTTCGCTTCACAGTTTATAAGGTTGAAAGTTGGGGAAGCTCTCTTCGATGTGGGACATCTGAGCCTCCTCGGTATTGCGCCCATGGCCCTGCCGAGGACTGGCAACATGAGCCTCCTCGGCACTGCGCCCATGGCCTTGCCGAAGACCGGCAAAAATAGTCCCCACAATACACATTATGAGAAAATAATACATATCTCATATGCATAAAACAACTATTTACCTACTTCATCACCTAAGGAGGAGAATATATAAATAGCGTTTTTATCAAGTGTTGGCCTATGCAAAAAAAAAAAAAAAAAAATATTCTCCATAATATATTATCTATAACTAACTTGTAATCCCTGCAATGTATTTAAAAATAAAAATAATCAGATCTATATTAAAATTCCTGACCAAATTTAATACTATTGATGGCCATTTTCAAATTTGTAAGGGTATAAATATATATATATATATATATATATATATATATTTTTTCTTTTTGAGACTTGTAAGGATATTAATTATTTAGAAGAGTATTTAAATTATTAATTCTTAATGACCTATCAGAAAAAATGTTCATTCCTACTAGTTTCGTTTTATTGAAAAAAAATTGATAACTTAATTTTGTTATTATGAAGCACTTATTTATTTTTTGTTTAACTTCTTAGATAAGATCCAAATAATTTATTTTTAAGATCATGATTAAATTTTACATTGAAAATTCTATTAGAACTAAATATACATTTTTTTAAAGAAAATTTATCTTAATTTCGAGTAATTATTAGATACTTTCAGAGAAAAATTTGGTGAGATTTACCATAAATGTAAGAGAATAGATTATCACATTAACATATCCTCAAAGCACTTAGTAATTTTCCCTTAACTATAAGGCCCAAGCTTTGAGAAACTCAATGTGATGTAGCATTCATTAGAAATTAAATTAAATTTATGTTTATTTGTTTATAGATTATCTCAAGCATATCCATAATCCATTGCCATCGACCTTTTAAACTTTAGAGTTACTTTATTCCATATTATTTACAAGGTTGGTTGTATTATTATTCCTTTAAATTTTTAACTTAGACTTTTTTGTGTTTTCAACAAACACTTTCAAACTTAAATCCCCTTTTCCAATTATCAAATTATCAAAATAAAAATAAATTGAAGAAAAGAAAAAGTACAAATAAAATTACTTTGAGTAAAGACAATAGGAAAATATATTAAAATTGAAAGGACTTATACATAGTGAGCCGGAATATGCTCAACATAGTGAAGGTTCTACATCCATATTAAAGTAAACGTGGATTTAATTGTTCTCATATAGGCTGTAGCTATCAAACCTAATTGGAGTTTCTTTGACGCAGGGGGAGGCCACTCCAAACCCTAGTTGGCTCAGTAGAAGGCCATGCCTACCCTAGGGTTTAGGCTGTTCTTGTTCTCCTCGTTTGTTTCAGACTACGAGTGTGAGTTTCTCCCTCTGGTGTACTCTACTTCGAGTCAACATGAAGGATTTTTTTGTAAGGTGGAAAAAACTCTCGCTCTCAGAGGAGGAGTGTAAGTAAAGCGGCAACACGATAGAGATGATAGGGGGTTAAGACCATTGCGATGAAATTCTTTACACAACGGGTTCTAAATATGGAAGCCATTGCATGTACGTTCAAAAAACTATGGCAAACGAAGAAGGGTTTTGAGGTCAAGGATATGGGGAATCATGTGGTTCTATTTGTTTTTTTAGATAAAGCAGATGCAGACAAGGTCTTACTGGGAAAGCCATGGAACTATGATAAATACCTAGTTTCTCTATGTAGATTAGAGATGAATGTCGCTGTGAGGGATCTGGTCGTTGACAAAACATCTTTTTGGGTGCAATTACATGATCTCTTCGTGGGTGAGATGAACCAGGAAGCCGCGGCGAAGATTGGTAGGGTTATTGGTGAAGTAAAGAAGGGATTTTGAGAATGGGGCAACCAAGACAGCAGTAGTTTCATGAGGATTAGAGTCAAGATGGATACCTCAAAACCATTCTGTTGGGGGCGAAATATTCGGAGTTAAGACGGGGAGGTCGGATGGATTAGGTTCAAGTACGAACATTTGCTGAACATCTGTTACTAGTGTTGGAGATTGTCCACAGCAACAAAGATTATGAACTCTAGATTGGAAGCAATGGCTCTCTGACTGATGAGGACAAACAATACGGTGCATGGCTCCGAGCCCCAATGTCAAATAGCAGAAGGTGTTTAGTAGTCTAGGTAGAGGGTGTGGAAGAAGATAAACGGAAAGATGACATCCAAGTGAGTAATGACGTGATGGAGCCGGTCACCATATATCAGGTAAAGGTGGAGGAACGGGAAACAGAGCACGGCGGCGAAGGGGTTTGTCCGATATTTTTCACTCTGCCAATAATTACAGGTCAGAGATCTCAAGGGTTACAAAAGTCAAGGCAAATATCTCGGGTAGGGAGGCAGAGTTCCAAGAGATTTTGAATGATATTGATTCCAACATTTCAAAATTTGACACTACAGTTGTTGGCCCAAGTATAAAGAGGCCCAGTTTAGAAATGGATCAGGTTGAGGGCCAAAATAACCATAACAGTGCAAATGAATATGGGCTAAGCCGAACGACAAATGAAGGTTTAGGTCAGGATTGCAAGTCATAAGAGGTAGAGATGAGAGGCCGTGGCTGGAAGAGACTAGTTCAAGAACGATAGTCTAGTGAAGCCCAGAATGCACCTATATAGAGAAAAAAAAAAAGTAGGGACATCGAAGAAGAGAACCATATCTTATCCCAAGAAAGAAACGCTGTGTACTCTCAAACAACCAAAAGATAATGGTGGAGGCCACTGGGCAGCCCCACCAAGATCAATGAGTTACATTGCTTGGAACTGTTGTGGGCTGGGGAACCTACAGACAGTTGAGGAGCTTGATGATATTATTCGAGCACAAGATCCCCTAGTTTTACTATCAGAAACCTAGTCTGAAAAGAAGGAACAGTTAGAAAGGTTACGTTGCAAGATTAAATATGCTGGCCTTTTCATCGTCCCTAGTTAGGGTAGGAGCGGTGGGTTGGCGCTCTTATGGAAACTTGGCAATGCCGTGTGGGTAGACAATTTCTCAAAGAACCACATTGACACGGTAGTAAATGGTGGTACTACTGATGCATGGCGTTTCACCGGTTTCTACGGGGAGCCGAATACAAACTACAGGGATGAAGCTTGGGGTATGCTTCACATGTTACGTGCAAAACCACATCTGCCTTAGTGTTGCATGGGCGATTTTAACAAAATCCGCCAAAATGAGGAAAAGAGAGGAGGAAGGATCAGACCAAGTGCCTAAATGGAAGCTTTTAGGGACGCACTTGTCTTCTGTGGTTTCGTGGATCTTGGCCACACGAGTTCGAGGTTTACTTGGCAGGGGCGAAGACATGGGCACGTGATCTGGGAACGTTTAGATAGAGGCGTGGCCGATTATGATTGGGTTTCGAAATTTCCAGCAGCAACCGTTCGACATCTCTGTTGCCACTCGTCTGATCATCGGAAGCTGTCAGGGTGGAAGTTTTGGAAGTTTTGGAAGCTGTCCTCTCATGCTTAAATTCTAGTACACTCCTTAAGTCCATAAATCACACTTTCATTACTTTGATTCCTAAAGTTAGCAATCCTAAAAATGTTTCTGAGTTTAGGCCAATAAGTTTATGTGATGTCCTTTATAAAATTCTCAGTAAGGTTATTGCTAACAGACTTAAGCCCATTCTTAATTCTATAGTGTCAGAAGCTCAAAGTGCCTTTACTGCAGATAGACTTATATCGGATAACATCTTGATAGCTTTTGAGTCCTTGCACTATATGAAAACCCAATGCTCAAGCAAAAAGGGTTTTATGGCTTTGAAATTAGATATGAGTAAAGCCTACGATAGGGTGGAATGGCTTTTCTTTGAAAAAATCCTTGTACATATGGGTTTTTAGGAATCTTGGGTGACAATGATCATGCAGTATGCGTCAACTGTGACCTGTTCGATCTTGATAAATGGTGAACCAAAAGGATTCATAAAACCAACAAGAGGGTTGAGGCAAGGTGATTCCCTATCTCCTTTTCTTTTCCTGTTTTGTGCAGAAGGACTAAATGCACTTCTAAACAAGGCATCGAAGGAAGGGGATATTAGGGGGCTAGCCTTGTGTCGTAGAGACCTAAAAATTTCTCACCACCTCTTCTTTGCAAACGATTGCCTCCTTTTTTGCAGGTCAAAGGCAGTAGAGTGTATCAAAATCTAGTAGCTTCTGGATTGGTATGAGGTAGCCTCAGGTCAGCAAGTGAACAAAGATAAAACCACCCTCTTTTTTAGCAGAAAAACACTGAAGGAAGTGCAAGAAGAAATTAAGGTATCGTTAGGTGTTTCGGCCATCAAACACTATAAGAAGTACTTGGGTTTACCATCCTTTTTTGGAAGGCAAAAAAAAGCATGCTTCAATTAAATTAAAGAGAGAATTTGGTCCAAAATGCAAAGGTGGAAGGAGAGGTTACTATCACAAGCAGGCAAGGAAGTCATGATCAAAGCCGTAATCCATGAATGTGTTCCTTTTCCGATTGGGTTGATCAAAGATATTGAGGCCATGATCCGTAAATTCTGGTGGGGATATCAAGATAATACAAAGAAGATGCAATGGTTTAAATGGTCCACCTTATGCTCTACAAAATTTCTTGGGGGTATGGGCTTTTGTGATCTTCGACAATTTAACGATGCTCTTCTAGGAAACAGGTTTGGAGGTTGTACCATAAGAAGGACACCTTGCTCTATAAGGTTTTCCAACCAAAATATTTTCCTAATGGAAGTATATTTGATGTTGAGATCAACCCTCGCTGCTCCTTTGCTTGGAAAAGAATTTTGCAAGCAAGAACAGTGATTTGCAAGGGGGCCAGGTGGAGGATAGGGATGGTTCGGCAATTAATATTAGGGACCACAGGTGGCTCGATGACTCAGGAGGTGGTATTATGGTATCGCCTCCTTGAAGGTAGTCCAGGATCTTTTCATCCCTGGTACAAGGTGCTGGAATGAAGAGCTCATAGACAGGAACTTCATCCCATCAGAGGCAAAGTGCATCAAGAGCATCCCTGTCAGCGTTCAAGCCTCAGAGGACCTTCTTATATGGCTTTAACTCCGGAAGATATCTACACAGCCAGGAGTGCTTATAGGTTACTAGCTATGGCCTCTCATGATGCACTACCTGGCACATCCAACTCGGATGGTTTAAAGTAGCTGTGGAATGGTATATGGAAGTTGCAGGTTCCAAATAAAGTGAGGCATTTCATATGGCGGGCTTCAGGTGAATCTCTATGTACCCGTTATAATCTTCGGTTTAGACATGTGCTCGTGGACAGCACTTGTAGTCTGTGTGAGGAGCACCCCGAGGATGTCATTCATTGCTTATGGATGTGTGATCATGTCAAGTGTATATGGTTCTCAGACCCCACCTTCAACTTCTCAAGATCAAGGTGTTTTCATAGGTTCTGTGATCTGGTCTCTTTTGTACTTTCAGAGACTACATCGAGCATGACAGCCTTATTTTCCATGGTAGCGTGGTGCATTTGGGTCAGACGGAACAAGATCAGGGAGGGCCAACAAGTCTGGGACGTTGGCGATACTGTCAAGAGAGCTTGAGACCTTCTGCAGGAATTTTGCGATGTCAACACGCATAGTACACGATCTACTATCAAAAATTACACTACACACTCAACTTCATTCTAGATTTACTATCACACATTTTTTGTACAATAGTCATTTCACAAGTTTCAGTGCTTCTAGAGTACAAGGGGTAAGAGTTAGAATTCAAGTTTCCTGAAGGGAGCTTTACACACATATATACTTGAATTAGATTAAAGTAGGATTTCTATCTTGTGAAAAAAATTCATTCTTAATTTTATTAAGAAATACATGGAGGTATTTTTTTTTTTTAATGTGAAATGATAGAGTTAAAATTTTGTGCATATATTATAATTTATACATGCAAAAGTCACTCAATTGCTAGCTTTTTTTTCCCCCTTAAAATCTAGCTAGACCATGATTTCTCCCTTTCACTTTTGCCTTTCTGTCATCTTTTGCTGCCAATACTGTTGCACCAACATCTACTACGTAGTGGAGAAGTTAGGTTGACGTCGACCAAAAGAATTAAACACTTTCTATTAGCGAGGTTTCGACTTCTTAGAGGGCCTAAGACACCCTAGAAACACTTGTAAAGGTTGTAAGAGAAAGTGGAAAACGATATAATAATTTGGACCTTCTTTTCATTCAAGATCAAGTTTGAGGGAATTAATTTCTTTACATTTTATATAGGTACAAAACAAATATTACTTAAAAAAACTTGTACAAAGTTTATGTAAAGTGTCCACAAAGTGAGGAGGAGTAGTGGGGGATGGGATTTGGGGTATAGCCTGAAATGATTCTGCACCAAAATGGTACTAAGTGAATTTAATAGTGTGCACAAAGTGCATTAGACCCACATCGGAGCCATCAATGTGGTATGGGTGTTTAAGTGTGTGTTTTGAATTTCAGAATAAATCAACTTGTTAGAAATGGGTTGAGGTTTGAATTGTGCGGGTAAACCAAATAAAACGGGTTTGGGTTGCTGGGTGCTTATGTGTAGTTTTTTAAAGATAAAACTTAAATATTGTACTTAAGTCTTGCCTATTTTTTAAATACAAGAAGTTGTCACATTGTCAAACAATGTCACATTATTGCTCTGTTAGACATATATGCAAAAAAAACTAACATAAGTAATCAAAGAGACTAATTACACTCATTTTTAAAACTATAAAGACTAATAATACTTCTAAAATTTCAGGGATTCAAAATGTGTAATAGTTTTTTTTTTTTTTTTTTTACTGAGGAAAATTATCCATTTTATAGTTAGATTAAATATAACAAATTTGAAAATGTATTTAGTAGTATTTTTAAATAGTACCACATTCTGTATGTAGTTAGATACAAAAAAAAAAAAAGGTCTTGATCATGAAATAAAGAGGATCTTGTATCTCGGGGGGGGGGGGGGGGGGGGTGGGTGGTGGGGTTTGTTTGTGGTATCAAGCTTGAATGCTCAAAATATGTGTGATTCTGTAAGATGAGTCGCTTCCACACAAAAGAAATGAAATATAAAAATTGTCATAAGATTTTAAATGGTATCGTACAGGTAATTAATAAAAAAAAATTTATACTATTCTTAATGATTCGCTTTATATTTGTCATATGTGTTTTTTTTTTTTAATTATTTTATTAGAATTTTTTTTCCAAAAAAAAAATTTATAAGTGGCAAGTTTTAATTAGAAGAGTTTAAACTATAAAATGAAACATTAAGAGGGTGACAATAAATTTTCACTCATAACTGGCATAGAATGAATGAGTTCCAAAAAACCATACAATATTAATTATTACTTTGCATTAATTGGTCAGTTAGAAATTCACATAAAGTCACTAAAGCAAAAGTGCACTTTAATGAAACTTTAATGAAAACTTAGACAGTTTCTTTCAATCTCATGCACAAATGATATATAAAGTATAAACCCAATAACCTAAATCATGGACTAACCTATCTCAAAAAACATCCATTTTTCATTTTATAGATCAAACTCCACTAATTAGAACTTGTGACAGATTCCTTTTTTCCTTATAAATTTTTTTTTAAAGTAGAACATATGACAAATATAAAATGGAACTTCAAGAATAGTATAGAGGATTTTTATTAATTACCTATATAGACGGCTCCATTTAAAATCTTATGACAGTTTTTCATTATTTATTTTTTGTGAGGAAGCGATACTTCTCAAGAAAACACCCCCCCCCCCCCCCCCCCCCCCCCACCAAAAAAGAAATCTTTATTTGGGTAAGCACATTTTAGAGGAACAAGATCTTCTTTATTTAATGATTAAATTTTATTTTTTTTGGAACTAACAGTGTACGGAATGTCATACTATTTAAAATTTTAAACAAATACTACTAAATACATTTTCAAAATTTTTATATTTAATCTAAATATAAAATGGAAAATCTTTCTTACTAAAAAAAAAAAGTTTACCTACTAAACATTTTCAGTCCTAGAAATTTCAAATGACCACTATTAGTCTTTACAATTTAAAAAATTAGTGCAATTAGACCCTCTAATAACTTCTTTTAGTTTCCTTGTATATAAGTAATTTTTTGAAGTCTAACAGACCAATAATGTGACATTTTTTAATGATGTGACAACTTCTTATATTTAAAAAATGATAAACTACATAAATAGTCTCTATCTTTTATATCATATTTCAATTTGGTTCCTAACCTTTCAATTGTTTCATTTTAGTCCCTAACCTTTTAGTGTCGTGTCAACTTAATCTCTGCCGTTATCTTATAGATGGAAAGGTCTGACGTGTCAAATGACCTAAATAAAAATTTAATTTATTTGACACATGTCTTGCCACATTAGTTCTATTTTTTATAACCCAAATCAAATTTCTTTTTTTTTTTAAAGAAAGTTTTCTGGTTTTATTAAATTGGGCAGACCTAAATAAAAAACACATATCAGGCTTGTGGAAAGGTTTGTTGTGTTTAACATTTTTGAGAAAGGATTATCAAAAAATAGTTTTAGGAAAGAAATTGAAGCGGAGGTTTATAGGGTAAGTAGTGGTTCGTGGAGACAGATCGACCTTGGACCTGTCATTTTGGTTTTCAATGGGTCTCCACCAAGGAAGTCGATACCGTACCGTACCGGCCTCATACCGGTACAAGTAAAACCCTATTTCGTACCGGAAAAAATACCGGATGTACCGGTGAATTCCGGCCGTACCAGACCGGAACACAAAATGCTGTGTTTTTTTTTTTTTTTTTTTTTTTTGGTAATTGTGGCAATTTTTTAAGGGCAAGATAGTAATACTCATATATATTATAGTCCTGAAGTAGATCATTTTGATGGATGAGAGTAGATGATCTTATGTAGTTTGTGTTAACTTAATTATTTGTATTATTTGTTTTCTTTGTATATAATGAACAATTAAATTTTTTGTTTTTATATTGTGTTTTTTTTTTTTCTTTGTATGCAATGAACAATTAAAGTAATGTTTTATCGTAAACAGGAGGTAATGTTTTATGGTAAATAGAGATTTTGTGTGTATGTGTGTGTGTATATATATATATATATATATATTAAATATAAAAAATAGCGGTAAACCCGAAACGGTACACCGGTATTGACCGGTACCCGAAATATATCGTACCGATGGCCAAACCAGTACAGCCTCCGGTACGGTATTGACTTCCTTGCTCTCCACAACTTACATGAATGGAGTCTTTTTCTGATGGACAAAGCAGAAGGTTGATGACAAAATTATTGCATTCGACTTTAGCGACGAGATTTTCAAAACTACGCCATTACCAAAGATTGGTAACGCTAACATTTATTCCAGTAAACTTACGGTGTTGAACAACTTTGTTGCTATTTTGGTTATACCTCACAATCATAAGGTGAAGAGGAGTTGTTTTGAAATATGGCCTCATTTTGTTGATATATGGGTTTTGATTGAATTTGATGTTAAGGGGTCATGGAATAAGCTTTTTACAATTACAACCCCCATCAACTTGGAGAAGGCCATTGGGGTAATCTGGAAGAATGGGGAGCTATTCATAGAGAATGGCAACAATCAGCTGTTTTTGTATGACCCAGATTCACACAGAAGAGATAGACTTGGTGCTGTTGGAGTAGAAAAGGCATTGCTGGAAGAGAGAAGGCGCTGTTGAAAGGAGAAGGCACCGCCGTCCTCACCGTTAGGGATTTTAGATTTCAGGGAGATATGTGTTTTAGATTTAATTTAGGTATGCCCTTCTTTAATAAAATTTGCAAATTTTCTTATCAAACCCAAAAAAAAAAAAAAGAAGATTTGATTTGGGTTAAATTAATTTTGCAGGACATGTGTTCGTTGATGTGGCAATAAATTAATTTTTTATTTAAGCTGTTTGACACATCAAACTTTTCCATCCATGAAATAACAGTAAGGATCAAGTTGACATAGCATTAAAAGGTTGGGGACCAAATTGACACAATTGAAAGGTTAAAGACCAAATTGATACAATTGAAAGGTTAAAGACCAAATTGAATTATGGTGTAAAAGATAGGGACCATTTATGTAGTTTACCCTTTAAAAAATTACACATAAGCACCCAACAACTCCAAAACCCATTTTATTTGGTCTATCCACACAATTCAAACCTCCATTTCTAAGAGCATCCACATGGGTGAAGCCATAATTTTAGCTATTTGACTCCACCAAAAACTATTTTATCTATTTTACCTTCTCACTTTATAAAATATCCAACATTAATGGTTTTATTTTAGCTTTTAATACAATAAAATAATATAAAAAACACAATAAAATAATATTTTTTTTGGCTTTATTTTAGTATTCAACACAGCACCAATAACAGAGTACCCACCACCACCACCACCACCACCGCTACCGCTTGCAACAAACCAACCCACAAAAGCCACAAAACCCAACAACCCAAAACCCACAAAACCCAGCAACAAACCAATCCACACTACCACTACCACCCACACCCCCACAAATCACAACCTACAACTGTCATAACCACGCAATCAACACAACCGGACCACACAAACCTACACCACCACTAAAACCACCGATCCAAACCACTAACCACACAAACGTATACAAACCTGACCAACACTGGCCCACTACCACAAACCCAACCAGCCGACCCACATCGGCCCACCACCACGAACCCACCTAGCCGACCTACACCATGAACTCACACTGTGCCTTAAACATCCATACTTCGATGTGTGTTTACTGCGCTTTGTTCACACTATTAAATTCACTTTGTACCATTTTGGTGCAAAATCATTTCAGGCTATACCCAAATCCCCCACTACTCTTCCTCACTTTGTGGACACTTTACATTCACTTTGTACGAGTTTTGTTAAGTAATTCTTGTTTTGTACCTATAATATGTGAAGAAACTAATGCCCTCAAACTTGATCTTGAATAAAAGGAGGTCCAAATTAAAAAATCATTTTTCACTTTCCCTTACTTTCCTTTACAAATGGTTCCAAGGTGGCTAAGCCCCCCTAAGATGTGGAAACCCCACTACTAAAAAATTGTTGAATCTTGCAGTCTACCTCAAGCTTACTTTTCCACAACAAAGTATATTTTGGTGTAACACTATTGGCAGCAAAAGAGGTGATAGAACGGAAAAAGTGAGAGGGAGGATTCATGATCTAGATTCTAAAGGAAAAGGAAAAAAATTGTTATTTGAGTGACTTTTGTATGTATAAATTATAATATATGCACAATATTTTAACTCTATCATTTCCCATAAAATAAATTAAAAAATTTTTAAAAATCCATGTATTTCTTAAAATCAAGAATGTAGTTTTTTTTTTTTTAGAGAATTTTAACCTATGACGTCTGCTCCTGATGATAACTTTTTATCATCAGACTAAAATCAAGAATGTAATTGAGTGAATGTGTTATGTAATTTATGCTCAAACCATATATTTAACATAATTTATTATATAAGTGTGTTGCGTAATTTATGCACCATAAAGGACATGAAGATGAGGAAGAAAGGGTAGGCGCACAATGAGAACAATTTGAATCTACGTCTACTTTAATATGTATGGAGGAGAACCCTCCTTGTGTTAGGCATATTCTGGCTCACGATGTATAAGTTCTTTCAATTTAAACAAAATTTTTGTAGTCTTTCCCTCAAAGAAAATCTGTGTTCTTTTTCTTTTATTCAATTTATTTTTATTTTAATAGTTAGACAGATAGATTTGAGTATGAATGTCTTTATTGAAAATAACAAGAAATATAAATAGTAAATCTAAAGAAAGAATAATACAAGTGGCATTGGAGTGTATTTTGAGGTGCTGAATACACCCCAATGCCACTTGTATGTCTAGTATTCTTTTCAAGAATACTAGACATACAAGTGGCATTGGGGCTTTGGTAAGTGACTGTAAGAATGGCCTGAGAGAGATCCTAATGGTCCAAATTCAACATTGCTACCGAGAAGCAATCAAATTTGCCGATACTCTTACTAGGAGGGGAGCTCTGCTGCCCCAAGATTTTGTTATTTTTTTAAAACCCCCAGTTGAGGTGCTGTTTTTGCTTAGTTTGGATGTAACTGGGATGTAATCTGAACGTTTTGTTTCTGCTGCTTAGTTTTTATTAAAGCCTCCTTTCTACCAAAAAAAAAAAAAAAAGAATAATACAATGACGTTTTAAATAATATGGAATAAAGCAAGTATGAAGTTCAAAAGTTCGATAGCAATGGATTGGGGATATGCTTGAGATAATCTGTCAACAAATAAACATAAATTTACTTTGAACTCTACTGAATGCGACATCACATTGAATTTCTCAAAGCCTGAACTCTAAAGTTAACGTTAACGTGATAATCCATTTTCTCATATTTATGATAACTCTCATCAAAAATTTAATTAGTGCTATGTCACTGTACTTTCGGTTATTTTATTTTATTTATTATTAGTTTAAATAGTTTGGTTAAACTAGTATAACAGTACTTTAAATGATTTTTTTTTTTAATTGCAAAGTCACCAATACAATGTCATTTAAAGGGTTTAAATAGAGCAGGCCTAACGACAATGGATGGAAGAATTGAAATGTGTGGGCTAGCAACATTTTTGGACCAAAATAATAAACTTTAAACTTAACGGACTAAAATGATAATTGAACAAATTTATTAAGTGTAAATTGAAATTTTGCTACAAATAAATAAATAAAAACTAATCAGAGAGACTTAGAGGTAAACTAGGATACCAAATAGGGAGGAGTACAATTAGGAAAAACAGTCGTACCACATCCAATACAATATGCATTAATTGTTTCTCATCTAAAAAATTAATTGAAATTTCTAGAAGTTTGCTTAAATATTCTGTCACAATCTCATCAAGTTGCTGCAAACTACAAAATATTGGATAAGCTTGCAACCTATTGATAGTTCTCTACCAAGTCTTCCATCCCCGTACAGAATTTTCCTCATTCGGTTTCGTGAAGAAGTCGCAGAGAGAAAAAAAGAGAGACATTTAAGGATACTACAACTAGAGAGGAGTAAATAAGGGAATTGTGTCCTACATAAATACTACTTTTCTCAACTTTGATGTGGATTTAAGTACCAATACACTCCAATCTTCATTAATTGTTACTTAAATCTATAAGATTATTTTCGAAAATCTAGAGATATCATTTTTGTGTTACAATTTTTGCAATAATTTTTGAGGCCATAGAAATTCACAATATTTTTATAATACTTTCACAATAAATTTTAAGTGATAGGTTGTTATTGGCTATTACTAGTGGGAAAAAAAAAATTTCAGTTGTAAGTTCAAATTAAAACCCATAATAACCAATTACCTAAAATTTGTTATAAAAATATTATGAAAATACTATTGACTTGACATTTCTTAGAAAAAATAGTGGGTTCTTGAGAAAATGGTTGTTTACCACTCATAATGGACAACTTGTTAAGTTGTGATAGATGGTATATTTATAACATTGTGAGTCTTTTTATAGTTTATTTTATTTTTTAGTGAATAAAACAGTTGAAAGAGAGAATGACCTCTCCTACCATGTTATATGGAAGTTGCTACACGTGAGCCAAACACGAGAAATTATAAGGTCTACATGGTGAATAAGTGATATGATCCACCATTCCATTAAAAGACTCACACCTGTTAAAAATTGCTGAGTTGGAAATTTTTTTAAAATATTGACTCAATAATTTTAAACAAGTGAGAGTTTTTTAGTGGAATGGTAAACAAATGATGTGGTCCACCAAATGACTATATAATTTCTCGCAAAACATAAAGATGTTTTGTACTCCGGGATTTGGCAAAAGAGCATGGTGTTCTCATAAAATTTAAAGTTTCATTAAAAAATAAAATTACGTATTGTGGTAAGCTCAATATTATAAAATAGTTACAAAGTTTTAGTGGCGGCTCTACTTATAAGCAAAAGTGTTCACTAAACTACCTTTTTAGAAACCCAGGGCTATTTCTAACTTTACAGTAAAATAAAAAATAAAAAAAAGACTACCATATTTTCCAAAAAAAAAAAAAAAACTATTATATAAATAATTATTTTTAAACTAATCTTTTTTTGTCAACCTTACAAATAGTTATTGACTACCCTAACTTGAGAACTTCAATAATTTGAGTTCAATAAAAATGGAGTAACATGTAAATTCATAACATTTTTATGATAATATAATAAAAAATCTTAGATGCTAAATTATTATTCGTTTTAAATTGAGCCCACCATTAACATTAATTTTTTATCCTCTAATAACAATTTGTCACATAAGATTTATTGTAAAAATATTATAAACCTAGCATTTCTTACAAAAATAATTTTGACCTCCATGCATAATTTCTCAATTTATCTCTCATTCATTTTTTGCCTTTTTATTTTGTTAGTTGAAGAAAATTATAAAACTTCATACGTTCACATGTTTATTAAAATTATTTTTTAAGAATAATTTTTTATTTTTTATTAGATTTTATATAATTTAAATTTTTTAACAAATATATATATATATATATATTTTTTTAAATTCTTATAGTAGCCACGATAAAGTTTTGTTATGATCTAATATGTTGCTAAAATATTTGCTCACACACTCACACTCGCACAATCTCACAAAGTGACACGTTGGAAAATGGAATCTACAAATATCAAATTCAGATTTAATAAATAAACAAAACAAAACATGGATTAAAAATTAATAATATATGATTAAACTTAGATTAATCCCAAAAAAGTTAAAAGGAAGATCAAATAAAAAAGGAAATTTAATCCAAGAAAAGAAAAAAGAAAGAAAAGGAATCTTAATATTATTGAAGTCCAATACAACTCAACTATACCTTCAAACGACAAAAGGCTCTCAAAACCCTCTCTCTCTCTCTCTCTCTCTCTATCTCTATCTATCTGGTTTCCGTACAGACCTTTCCTTTCTTTCTCTCTCTCTCTCTCTCAACAATTTTCAATAATTTCAGCTTCTCCTAGTAGAGCTCCCTTCAGTCTCATAAGAATAATATATACATAGTTGTTCAACTGTGCATGTCTGTGTAAATATTTTTATATATTCATATAAATTATATAATCTCTTTGGTTTCTTTCTCTCTCACTCTCCCTGTCAATATATGTATCTGACCCAAATCTTTGATTTTTCAATTAATTTCTCTATCTGGGTTCTTGCTATTTCCTGGCGGGAATAGTCAAATTGGCGCGAACCAACGGTCAATTCCGAGCTTTCTGGGAATTGGGTTTTGCTTGTAATTGCAAAATTTGAAGGTGGTTTTGTTTTTGGAAAATTTTGATTGGGAAATTGGATGGCAAACCCGACTGGGAATCATCAAGAAGCGTCGTCTTCTTCGTTCAACGGACACGTGGCAGCAGCTGCCGGAGCCGGAGGAGTAGGGAACCAGAGCAACGGGAACTCCACAGGGGCGGCGGCGCCGGAGAGTTCAGCCTCGGCTATGAAGCACAACCCGGGTATTTCATTGGATTGGACATCAGAGGAGCAGGCCATTCTTGATGATGGGCTAGCTAAGTGAGTAAAGATTACTTTTTATCTTCTTCTTTGGTTTGCTTAGTTGGATTCTTTTGAGGTTGTTTTGAAGGTTTATTGCAATTGGGTTTTGAGAAGTGTGATTGGATTTTGGGTTGTGAGTGGTCTTTTGAGTTCTTGTAGTTATTAGGTGAAATGGGTTTTGAGAATTAAGGATTAATTTTGGGTTGTGAGTGGTAAATTGAGTTCTTTTAGTCATTGGTGAAATGGGTTTTGAGAATTAGGATTGGATTTTGGGTTATGATTAATAATTTTTATTTTTATTTTTTGTGTTCTTTGTTGGATTGAGGCCCTCTTGTAGGTTTAGTGCAATTGGGTTTTGAGAATTATGTTTGGATTTTGGGTTGTGAGTGGTATTTTGTGTTCTTGTAATTATAGGTGAATTGGGTTTTAAGAATTATGGATGGATTTTGGGTTATGAGTGGTAATTGAAGTTTTTGTTGGATTCTTCTGTTGGGTTATTTGAGGATCTTGTAGTTGTTGTTCAATTGGGTTTTTGAGAGTTTTGATTGGATTTTGGGTTGGAATGGAGAGTTGGATTTTTTTTTTTTGGTTGCTAATTTGAGGTTTTTGCATGTTGAATACAATTGGTTTTTGAGAAATATGATGGATTTTGAGTTTTGAAAATTTTTCTTTTCTATAATTTTATTAACTATCTGTGTAGTTTGGGTTTATGGATTTCAAAATCTAATTTATATTATACGTTTAAACCCATATAATGTGATTGAAGTTGCAATATTCTGACTTTTTTTGTTGTTGTTGTTGCTCTTGACACCAAATCTTTGGTTTCTGATATATTTTCCATGTTAATTCTAGTTCTTTCGTGGTTCTTTCATCCAAATAATACGGCCTTGGTACATACCTTGCAGATTTCCCTCAGAATCAAACATTATTCGGTATGCAAAGATAGCTATGCTGCTGCAAAATAAGACCGTTCGAGATGTGGCTTTGCGTTGCAGATGGATGACTGTAAGCTCTATTACTCTTCTTGCTTGCATCTTTTCTGAATAAGCATCAAATTAGTATTTCTGAAAAAAGAAAAATGCAGATACATTAGTCAAAAAACCAATTGATGACATGCAAGAATAGTCAAGTGGGCTGAGGTAATGGCTTATCTGTCCATGGGGGATTATTCTCAACTAGAAATGTGTTGGTGACACCCTTCTGTAATTGTTTTTATGGAGAGAGGGAGAATAGACCTATATCTTTAAGAAACTTGCACTAGGAAATGTGCTAGGTTTAGAGAATCTTCTATTTTTTGTTAGTAGATATCTTTTAGTTCATTCAACATCTTCCAATTGAGTACACATGATATCTCATTGTATGTGAGCCATCTCATTTACCTCTGTACTTGTTCTCTCTCTCTCTCTCTCTCTCTCTCTCTCTCTTCTCTCTCTCTCTCTCTCTTTTTTTCCTTTCTCTAGAAAAAGGAAAATAGCAAGAGAAGGAAGGAAGATCATAATTTAACAAGGAAAAACAAAGATAAAAAGGTATGATTACGATGATTTTGTGCTATTTATTATACGATATTTTGGTAAGTGTTGAAGATTCTAATTTTTTTGTTCATGTGGACTGTTGTGCAACTCTATGTTTGATTTATTCTTATTAGTTACCTTGCTTAATCAATGTATCTATGCATCATGCCTAGAGAACTTTTTAGTACTAAATTTTTTACCATCTCTCTCTCTCTCTCTCTCTCTCTCAAGGGGGAACCACAACGTAACTTTGTGAGCTTGAGAACATGTGGCAATTGTTCTAGAATGTGTGAAGCATTTCATAGCATGTAGGATATTTAATGTTATGTATGACTCTTGCAGCTGATTTTGCCTACATGGAACCGCAAATATTATGTTTAATATCCTAAAAATGAATGTCACCACATCTCTGAATATTGTGTTGGAATTGCTTTACATGTGTAGAGTAGTAACTGTAAAATTATGCTTAATTGTTAGTGGAATTTGCAACCTTGAAGTAAATGAAATATTACGCCATGAATGCTCAGGTACCAATTTTGTTTTTTTGGAAAAAACCTTTCTGCATATTGAAGAATTATCAGATGGCAGTTCATCTTTTGTGACATTTTTGCAATTATTATTGCGTGTTTCTTGATTGTTTAGTGGAAGACTTTTAATGATTTCTTTTGAACATAGTCTTGAATTGGAAATTGTTTGTGTGTGTGTGTGTGTGTGTGTTTTTTTTTTTTCTTTTTTGTTTTTCAACTAGCCCAAGGATTGTAATTCTTCTCTCATCGCCTGAAAGAAATGAGGTTTGAGTGTTTGGATTACCGGTTTTATTTGCAGCATCGTTTTTTTCTTCTTCTTCCATTATCTTGTGAAGATAGGGATGTATACATGTGTGTATCTTGCTGCAATATTTTGGTTCTTCTTATCTGTATAGTACCTGTTTCTTCAGTCACCAGATGCTCTGCTAAATTATTTTTGTATTTGTTTCTCAGGAAAGAGTCAATGATCCTTCAGCTAAACCATCTCACTTTGCAGCGCGGCCAAGTGTTCCACCATATGCTCCACCAATGATTCCAGTGGATAATGATGATGGCATCTCATTCAAAGGTCATTTCCATAGTTTGTCTACACTTCTGCTTTTATATCATTATAACCGGAGGCTTCTCTATTCTGTCATCATCTTGTCTGATCTTACCTCAAATTACAAGCTTCAAGTTTAACATTATCAGTTTCATCATTAAGTGGGCTGAAGATATTTGAATCATACATTTTACTGTTGCAATTAAATTGCTGGCAGTCATATCCTACACTCAATTTCCATTTGAACTTTTAATGCGTGTCTTTTGCATGTGTTTCTAAGTAAACCGGGGGTCTATTATGTCTAGGCTTTTCTATACATGCATCATGCTTCTCAGTTATGTTGGTGGATGACTGTTTTTCCTTTGTTAGATTATGCAAAATTACTACCAAAGAGCTGATATAAAAGAATTGATAGCACGTGGCCATTGGTTTCCTTCTTTATTAAGGACTTAGGATTTTCCCTTTGTTGATGACACTAGTTTTCTGATTTGTAGTTTTGAAGCTGTGGTTTTAATATAAATGCAAATTGCAATCTTTTTAGTTAATAAATATTATTGCAGTTCAGTTGGTGTGTGCGGTGAACCTTTATCAAGCCGATAATTTTTGAACACGTTGGATTAAGTACTCATATACAGGAGTGCCTGATGAAATGACAAATAAGAAGGCAATTTGAAGATTTGCAAAGCCAATGTTGAGTTCACCCAAATGAAATTTTCCATCTAATCCCACTTGTTGGAAATTTTTTTTTTTGTATTTTTTTTGGTTAATTTTAATTTCTTTGGACAAAAAATTTGGGTAACAATATTACTTTCTTGTCTAGTATTTGTAATACTAATTTCTACATTGGGTAGAAAAGACGAGTTAAGTAAAGAAAACGAACAAAATTATTGGGTTGTCAAAATTGGAGTATTGAGAGAATAGTGTATCATGTTGTCAATTGAGTGATCCAAGATTACGCTTTCACTAGGATCGTAGTGAATATATAAAGTGAAGAATAAATATGTATGGTACTCAGGGCTAATACTCTTTAGAGTTGAGCACCCATTTTTTCCCCTAAATGAAAGTTCTTTTGATTAGTGTAAAAAAAAAGTGTCAAACATTGGCTCAAGTGTTGAGTTCTCGAGTATTTGACACACCTGATATTCAATGGGTTAACTGTCCCACAAATAATAGGTTATAATATGTGTTTTGAAGCAGAGACTGTTTTCTTTGCAATAAACAAATTTTCATTTTTTTTAACTTGTATGGCCTCCTCCATGTCAAGCATATTTGGAATCAGAGTTTGTTTTGTTTGCAAGGAACACAGCCTTATTGTTTAAATTTATATATCCTCATTCTTGGAAACTATTTATTCTATGTCCTTGTCTATTATGTTGAAATTTCAATTATGCTGCTCGCAGCTATTGGTGGTCCTACAGGAGAGCTTCTTGAGCAAAACGCGCAGGCCTTAAATCAAATTTCTGCAAACCTACAAGCTTTACAGGTGAGGAAGAACTTACACCAAATGGTTATTGATTTTACTTTAGCTTTTATTTTAGTATGAAAATCATAGACGAAAGTAAAACTACAAACCCAGACATACCATTATTCATTGATGATGACAATTAGCAGTCCTCTCTGGAGGATCTTGATACACTTTTTTCTGTGATGTTATTAAAGAATATTTTAAATATCTATGCTTGAAACAACATTGTACAATTCAAGTTGATTTGACTTAACATTTTGAAAGGAGTGCGTTTTTCCATTATGGTGCATTCTTGCTGTTTATCTAACTAAATTGGGCATATTTTCTTTTTGATTTCAGATACCGGAGAACATCAATCTTCTCTGTCAAACTCGTGATAACATCCACAAAATCATGAATGAGTATGTTGAATTTGATTGATGTTTGTTTAGTTTTTTATTATACTGTTGCTTGCATGGATTGAGATGGATGTGCATATATGTAGTTTTCATCATGGACATGTAAATATATGTTTCTTCAATGTTCTTGCAGTGCATGTTTTTATGGCCACCAGTAGAAATTTTACTGGCCTTCATTGCTAATCCTATGTACCGTGACTACCATCATAGTTTCAGTGGCAAGTTTATTAATATCAGGGCACAATTAGTTTTGGGCATTTGGCTCATATGCATACATTGGCTTCAATAAATCTACCAATCTTGGGCCTTTGTCTTAGTGGACTTGCATGTTATTGCCCCTCTCTAATTTGCACGTGCCAAAATGTACAGACATTTGTATAAGATTGGACATCATTATAAGATTGTGTATACTACTTTTATTTGCATTCTGAATGTTTTTTAGTTTAAAGACTAGAGCATCAGGCTCGAGGATCTTCTCAGCTATAAGATTCTCTCTCTTAGCCAGTTGGTCGGACCTGATCTCATCTCTTTGGTGGAGAGCCTGCGGTGCTGCTTGGCAAAGGGGCCTTACTTTAAAACCTGAATGAAACAATACCTTTTTTTCGTCGTCTCAAACAAATTTTTATGCTTTCTAATGCTCCATTGTGTTTCCATCTAGGTTGGTTGAATATATTGTTATGGTTACAGACTACTCATCAAAATGACAAGCTTTATGATCTCTAGAGGTTGCCAAGCATGCATATGTGTTTAGTAGGATTTAAATCTTTTAGCCGTTACCATTTCTGACTCATTTCCTAGAGGAGAAAATGTTATGTGGTTAATAATTTTCTTCTACAAAATCTGAGATTGGTTTGTTTGAATTTTCTGTTGAGAGAGTTTTGGTCCTCAAATTTGTTTACTGAATATAAGAATGACACAAATTATTCATGCACATGTAAATTCTCTTATGTTGCTTTGTCTACTTCAGCTTGAACGACACTCCAGAAGTAATGAAGCAGATGCCACCACTTCCTGTGAAGTTGAATGAAGAGCTAGCTAATTCGATCCTTCCACCCCCAAACCTCTCAATGCAATCATGATCCAGCCTCTATCGTTGTCTAGGCCGTGGATCTATCGCAAAGAATGATCCAGCTTCTCAGTCCAACACTGGTCCTGCTCAACTGGGATTTCTCAAAGAAACCCTGACCTTGAAATCAAGAAAATAGCTCTGCCAAGTTGACCCACCAGGTCCTGATTCCGAAAAATTGTCTGACCCAATTGTTTCAGTATGCAGAAGTCGGTTTCTTTTTTTCTTTGTTAGCTGTTCATGTTTGGTTCTAAAATTAGCCATAGATTGTGACTTAGATGTTGATTAAAAATTAGGGAATAAGGGTTTTTTTTTTTTTTTTTTTTTTTTTTTGGTCATCAAAATCAGTACTCATTTTGATTAAATGTTATTGTGTTCATGTTCATAGTACTTTTTTTATGTTCTGATACTATGTAAGTCTACACACTGACCCGTGATTTTATGTAGTACTTTTAGAACTTGAATAATTTCACATGAAGTATTACTAAGTGAGGTTACTGGAAAGTGATTCTTACTTCCTCTTTTTCTTTTCTTTTTTTAAATTTTAGACAATATAGAAATTATATTCTAGCTTAATTTAAGTATATATATATATATATGTGTGTGTGTGTGTGTGTGTGTGTGTGAAGCTTTTTATTAGATATTTGAACTTTGATCTTTGCCTCCGCCTCATAAAAATTTTGTATTTATGAAGTGATCATTATATCAAGACAAGAGGTAAATAAATGATTTTTACTTTGAAAAACAATCATAAGTACGCAGCCATCTGATTTTGCTTGGGAGTTATATTTCCTTTAAAAGGCCAAAAATAGTACAAGGAGCACGTTTCCCAACAGTTATTGAATTTGTTTATTTATGTTCAGATTTTTAAAGTCTAATCTTTTTTATATATAATTATATTTTAATCAACTTTCAGAAAATGAAATAATAAGATTTAGCCCAAAAAAAAAAATTATCTAAATGGGCAATCATAAGTAGGGATTATATAGTTGTTTTGAGAAAAGAAAATGATTGTCCACTCATTAGTTATTGTCCAATGATTGCGTAAACTCATGGGAATGGGGTTTTGACCATGCGACTCTTTCACTTTCGCACTTTATATTTTTTTTATGTGGGTGTTCTTTGAAAATTTTCTTTTCTATTTTGTTTTTCCCTGTATGGCCATATGGGCCAGTCAAGTCAAGTTCTAACTTCGCTGTTTTGGTGTATGGCAATTTCATTTTTGGCAGTTTAGTTTAGCAGCCGGCGGCGATTACAAAACAGTGACGAATTTTTTTTTTTATTCCAAGCTTTGTCATCTACAAGATAAATTTCTTTTTTCTTTTTTTCTTTTTTTTGAGCAATAAGATTTCCTTTTTTCAAACTTTGTCTTTAAGAAATGGAATAACGTCTAACCAAATAAATTTTGCATCCAGGACTACAAAGTTACTTATCTTTACAAGTTTCAAATTATAATTTTTATATATATATATATATATATATTTTTTTTTTTCATTCTTTAAATTTAGAACTCAATAGTCATAGACACTGCCCACCATGTATTGCATACATAGTTATTGACCTAGACTAGACATTAACCTGGTCTAAGATCTAGGTTATTGGGTCACTAGTTCAATTAGTAGGTCATTCATAGAACTGCACGGTTATATAAAAACAATAAAGAATATATTATAAAAGTAAATTTAAAAAATTATAAATTTTTTTTTTGAGCAGCATAAAATTAATATTAAAATTGATAAAAATAAGCATGTCTAAATTATTATTTAAAATTAAGTCTAAAAAAACAAGCCACCTAATAATAATATAATTCAAACTCTAGATTTCACATATAACATCACAAAAAAAAAAAAGTATGTCATATTGTAACGAAGTCTTTGTTAAAAAATCTTATTGGAATATATTTCTTAAAATTATAGGAATAAAAACATATCTTACAATTCAAAGTCATATTTTATGCTTATTGTATATCTCACTAGTTCCTTTAATTTCATGGATTACGATCTGAGTTGAAACTTGAAGCTCTATGCTTATTGAAAAGTCAAGCATTAACCTCAAAAAAACAAAGGTACTACAATGAACCCGTAAAAGTAATTTGATTTCGAAATTACAAAACCGGATGAGTCACAACAACCCGTTTGTGTTGCACAAGTTGTAAGAAAACCATTAGGTCTTGCTGGATTATACGTGTTCAATTGAATAGGTGGTCCAATTAAACAACCGGATTGACTTAAGCACTGATTAATTTACTGGGTTATCGGTCTGGTCATATTTAATAACTATGATTGCATAAGCTTGTCACACTGCTCAGATGTCAATCCAAGCAGCCGTTTGACTTGAATATATAGAATCAACTTATCCGGAAAAAAGAAGAAAGAGTTGAATAAATTTGCGATTAAAGAAGCTTAATATTGTCTAATAAGATATCATCTGCATAGCAAAATCTTCTTGTTTTGTGTTTTTTACAAAGATTATTCGCCTTTTATTTTTATGGACCCGAGTATTGACAAAAATTTCCACAACCAAATCTATCTTCAGGTCCTTGTCGACAAAGAAAAAAAAAATCTATATTGGAGGTTCTTTGAATTTGGATTGGACTGGTTAAAGACCAAATTTATTTATTTTTGATAATTTGAGAGTTACAATGGAATAAGATGAGAATATAAATGCTAAATATGTTTTTGTTGGAAAAATCAGGAGATATTAATCAGCTAATTATTAATTAAGTTACAAAGTTGTTGGTAACTCAGATGGTACATATTAATTCAACAATGATAGCTTGCATTATCTTATGTATTTTTTTTCTTAATTAGAAGTGAAGGAGTGAGATGATAATTTATATACACATTAGAAGCGTGTGCATTTTATAAAAAGGTGAAATCTTTATTAATATTTCATAAAATAATTTGAAAATTTTATTACACGTTTCCTATTTGAAAAGAAAGATCTAATGTGTACATTATTCATAACCATATGTATGAGGCTGCGCATGTTGTAATCAGAGAAGAACGGATGGAAGTAGGCTTTTCAACATTATAAAAGGAAAAGTTTGAAAATGATGTGGAGTCTGGAGAGAGGAGAAAGGAAAGTGATTATGATGTACTTAGGATTGGTGTCAAAAGTAAAACTTGTTTTATGCATGCTTTTTTTGATTTTTTGAGAAACATGTTTTATGCATGCTGAGTATATAGATACAGGGACAAAACTTAGGTATAATATTTTTTGTGCTATTCTTTATGTTTTACTCTTAAGATTCAGTCATGTGGCTATTTAACTAAAAAAAAAAACTTCCATCCTATGAGAAAAAATCCACATAACAAAATTTTAAGATGAAAACCTAATGAACAGCATCTAAATACTATACCTAAGTCTTGCCTTAAATACAGTAACCTTTTTAACTTTTGACTTTAGAATATAGTTTTTTTTTTTTTTTAATAAATATGATAATATTTCAAATTTATGAATTCCGCTCTATGAAGAATGTGATTTATTATCAGATTAAGACACTAATTAGTTTTTGCCTTTTTGGTGTATACCTATTAAACTTTAGATCTCTTTTTTTGTTTGAAGAATCTTAAATCTTTTATTTGACCACATATATAAAATAAAAGACTTTTAACTATATGATAGTATATAGTTTACTTCTCCATAAAAATTTAAATGAAACTTTGTTTATTCATACACAAAATAAGATAGAAATTATGCTAGATGGGTATTTATCACTATTAACAATTGTCCTAATTCTTGATTAACTTTTATTTAACATTTTCTCCTGGGTCTGTTTGGATACCGCTTATTGTTGAAAACTGAAAACATTGTAACAAAATAATTTTTAAATGTGTGAATAGTGCTGTGAGACCCAATTTTAAAGAAAAATTTGTTAAAATCCTTACTTTTGGGTCTCATAAATAGTGCATGGGACCCACAAAAATACGCAAACGCACTCTCTCTACCATTTTCAGTGCAATCCAAACTCAACTCTAGCGTGTGTGCTTGGCGGCACCAAATACCAAACCGTAGGCTGCTTTTTACCATTAATTAACAAAATTAATAAGCACCATAGATTACATTGGACATTGCATGATAAAGAATGACGATGCATGCATCACTTTAAAGATGGATGGTTTCACACGAAATTAGTTGAGTTGCTTTCAAGAAAAAAAAAATGTGAAGTTACTCATTATCATAAATAGAGTTTTAGGACCATCTTATAAGAAAAGTTTATGTGGCCCTCTTTATTAGCATAAGAATTTGAGTATCATAGGTTGGTCTCCCCAATATCATTTTTATTGGTTTATTTTGCTTTCGGGTTCATCTACCGACTTGACAATAATGGAAAAAAATGTGCACAAATACCTAATTAGCTTCATAATTTCTCGTGGAAACTAAGGTTGGATTGTTACATATTCATTAATGTACATGATTGCCCAAAGAATCTCCACTTTTTTTTTTCCAAACTTATGAAAGAGACAAACCAAATTGCTATATGCTTTTGAATCTCAGATAAAGTTGAAGGTTAAAAACATTTTATATATGCACAAAATACGGCATGAAAGTGTAAATGACTAAATGGTGTAAATACACTTTAATAAAAGCCTCTTTTTGCTACTTTCTTCAAGCCGAAATAAAAAGAAAAGTATCTTGAAGAAATTCTGTTAGCTTCTAAAATACGTAGTATAAAGCCAGTTTATTTAGCAATTAGCATCGCCTTTTTTACATTGTTTGACTTATTAAAGTTTTGTACTTTTGACAATAATAATCTCCATTATTTTTGTAAAATTGGTATAAAAGTTCCCAATAAATATACTTTCTCTCAACTTTTGGATACTCATTCCTTTACGTAGATAGCATATTGGCATAATCTAGATAATAGATATACATATTATTTATTTATTTATTTATTTTGTCTCTTCCGCAAACTTACCCAAGTTGAACTCCAAAATTCTTGATAGAAAATTTGCGTGCAACCACCGGTGCCAATGTCATTACCTTTCTTTGACCTGGAAAATTATTCAACATTTCATGAACAATGTTCCCTATGTTCACATGAAATTATAGTGGGATTCCAAACTTACCCAAATTGTAACTCCAAAATTCTTGATAGAAAATTTGCGAGCAACCACCAGTGTCAATGTCATTACCTTTCTTTGTCCTAGAAAATTATTCAACATTTCATGAACAATGTTCCCTATGTTCACATGAAATTATAGTGGGATTCCAACATAAATATATTTAATAAAGCTTATTATAGTTTCTCAAAAATAAAAATAATAATAAAGCTTATTATTATTATTATTATTATTATGTAAGAAGAAAGAGGATTAACTCTTCGAGTATGTAACTCTACAGTCACAAATTTACCAGACAAAGTACCTTACCAATTTCTTGACTGCCGCACTTTGAAATGCTTTTTGGGTACCAAAAAAAAAAAAAAAAAACTGTCCATGTCATTATATTTTTTTCCTGTTTCTCTTTTATCTCTTTCTAATGCGAATGGAAACTAGTTTGCTTTCAAAAAAATTGTTATCTCAATGTGGGTATTTTAGTTTATATTCTACCAATAATAACTTGTTATTTAAAAAATAAAAAAAACTACTTATCATGTATTTTTTTTTTTTTTTAATCACTTGTAACATATTGAAGTTGGAAACTCGTTGGACTACTATAAGATAGAACCTCCAAATGAGAAAGATGATTTTGCTCAGTTTTGCTTTTGTACTTTTTTTTTTTTTGCTGAATAAAAGAAAAGGGAAGTTTTGCTTTTGTAATCTTACCAAACAAGATGTCACACCTAGTTAAGAAAAAAGAGAGAGAGAGAGAGAGAGAGAGAGAGAGGGAAATCTGCGACTGCATCCATCATCCATGACCAAATTGTCGTTAAAAGACATTTGAGGTTTTTTTGACTTTGAAGAAGAGAGAGAGAGAGAAATAGAGAGAGGTTTGGTTGGAATCAGATAAATTTCAGACAACCCCACTAGAATTCATTGATATATATTTAGAAAGCCTTAATTTTGGAGTAGTTGCATATCAGAGAAAGTGGAGTAAGTTGAAAAAACTCTCCATCCCTTTCCTCTATTTCTATATGTTATAATGGGAGTGTTTGACACGGTTTTGTTTAGTCCTTAGAGCATGGAAGAGACCAAAGTGGAAGGTCTGAAATGGGTTCTGGTGTTTGAAATAAAATAAAAAAATAATGAGAGCAGAGGAATAGTGTAGTTCTGATGAAGGTGTTTCAGTTCAGATGCTTGACTTGACTTTTGCTTTACAAGCTTTGAAAACTCAGATGAAAGAGAGAAGTTGAAGTCTTAGGCTTCTAGATATATAATATTTGCACTCAACGAATATCTTTATAAAGCTCCTCTTATAACAGAGAATGGGATGGTTCACTTGGCAGAAAAGCCTGAGCTAAAGTTTTGATAAAGTATATTATAAGTTGGGACTTCTAATATATATCTGAGAAGCTTTTGATATGGGTTTTCACTGCTTTTGAATGTAAGCCTTTTGAGAGGATCAAGTTATATACATCAAAGAGAAGTCTAAAGTTGGGAGAACCCTTTATCCAAGTTAATGCAGAGAACTCGCCATTGAAGCTTTGTGGAAGAACCCTTCATCTGTATTAGTTCAGGTAAGTTCATGGAATAGTATGGTTCTTCTATACTCCAAATACTCCTTTGTGTATTAGAACTCTCTCTTGCTCATGTTTGAAAAACCTGCATTTGTCTATCTTTAAACATTAGTCTTCAGAAATAAGTCTGTTTCTTATCCATATGTTCATATATTCTGTTGGCTTAAGATGTGCTTTACTTGCAAAGAACTCATTCTATACAGATGAGGTTGCTTTTAGAATAGTTCTGTGCCATTAAAAAAACAAATCTATCTCAGTTTAGTTTTAACATAAATTCTACTTTTTGGAGTAGCATGTAGTCAAAGTTTCCTCGTTTGCAACTTTATTTGCTAATATAAGCATCAGAACTGTCCCTAACTTAAGAATGAAAAGCTCTATCACTCTCTCACTGGTTAGTTAGGTTCATGTTTAGGTTTGATTACGAGCTTGTTCAATGAGTTTTAGTTTCTCTTTTTAGCTTGTTTGATGGGTATGGATTTCATTCTTTAATTTGGTTCACAAACCAGTTTAGTTATTAATGGGTTAGTTTGAAAAGAAAATGAGTCAGTTTTGGTACATTTGTTGACTATTGTAAACTTATTTGACAGGTTAGTTATGGGCTCCACACATGGAATGCAAGTCATCTTACCCCTAATTTTCATGATGGTAATTTTCGCCTTGAGTATCCCAGAAATTGCTGGACAGACAATCTCATCTAGTGGATTCATAACAGGTGAGTTTTATATTTTTATGATTTTAAAATTTTATTTGAAATAGTTTATTTTTTATTTTTATTTTTATTTATAGTAAAACCTTAAGGATTCAAAAATTAATTGTGCACTAAAATGAGTTATATTCAACGAACAGATGATAAGAATCAGGTGAGAAAAGTTATGTTTGTTAAGAAAGAAATTGTCTGTTGTACCAGAATTGTTGTTACATAATAATTTAGTAATTGTTATAGGTAATTAATCAAATTATAGATTTAATTTGAATTTTCTTAGTTCTGTTTATATTACAAACTATGAAAAGAGAATAATTGGTTAGAAAACACTACTAAATTATGTGGAAATTATTAAAAACAAAGAATATTGCTAATAAATAGAAATGATTATATTGCTTCTGGTATGATAACTAAGATTCCGAGAATATAAAATTCAAAAAATAAAAAGGATGCTAAGTATTTGTTATATTTCAAATTTGCAATGGATTATAGCCCATTAAATAGTGATATAAGTGCACTCTTTCATTAAAAAAATTAAATAAAAAAAATATGGTCGCGGTGCCTAAGACTAAAAGTTTTTTTTTTTTTTTTTTTTTTCCTTTATGGTGAAAAAGGATAGTTCCCTATCCACGTCGGGAGAATAATCATGTGAAGGGTATGACCCATAACCCATCCGCATTTAGGGAATGGCAACCCATTCTGTTTGGGGCGAAAGAATTCTATTCAAACTCAAATCTTCTAAATATTTTACATATCACATCCAATTAAATTTTAGAATTTTCATCCAAAATTCATTCCATCTTATTTGCAAAACTATCTCTATCATAATGTTCCATTTGTTTAACTATGAATCTCGGTCCCAATTTTATTGGGAAAATAACATTTTTTTTATTATAAACTTTTTCAAAACTCGTTGAAAATGCTGATTGTAAGTAGTGGACATTTACTTTTACATAAAGAACTTATATCATTTTTATTCTCCCCCACAAGTTATAAGAAAAGCTGTCACCATTAGACTTTATAAAACTCTTCTCTTAATGAAAAAAAAAAAAAATATATATATATATATATATATATTTATATAGACTTCATTAAGTTATAAGGCTTTTGACATTTTCACTGGACTTTTTCAATTGGGTCCAAGTTGAATTAACGATACATCTAAATTTAGGCACTATTAAATACCATTACACTTTTCATCAAAAACATATACTATTACACTAGATCAAACAATATAATATGTGTGGTTAAAAATGTCAAACAATATACTAAGGCATAAAGGAGGACACACTTTTGATATAAAAACTTTAATGGCAATATCTTAGTAATTTAAATACAGAGTTGGGTTTAGTACCTAAATTATAAAATCCAAACCTTTCCCAAATTCTAGCATGTTTACAAATTTTTGAAGCCCAAATCCATCTAAATAATCTTAAACCCTCACCATTAGGGTTGAGTTGGGTCAAAAAAAAATATACTAAACCTAACCCATTGCTATTCCTATCCACCTATTTGTTCAATGCCTAATAGTTAAGGTCTTTAATTTTCAAAATGTTAGGAGCAACAAGGATAAGAAGGGGCATATATGGTGCAAAAGTAGCAAGCAAGTTAAAATATCATTTTTTTCAAATGTTTGCTCATAAAAATTTACATATGAAGAACATTTCAAGGTCAATTAGGTAGCTGGATTCAGAGTCCATACTAGTTAACTTAATTGAGCTACTAATTTTCCTTTGTCTAGTAAACTAATGTTCCTTTTACCTGGTTTCATAGGGAGAAATTTGCTTCAGACAGACAATGTCTCAGAACCCATTAGACAGTCAGATGATACTGTGAGGGTGGATCCTTTAGACCATTTTAAGAAATACAGAGGAGGATATAACATTACCAACAAGCATTATTGGAGTGTAAATCTCTCTCTCTCTCTCTCTCTCCTCCTAAATTCTAATGTAACTTGGTATTTAGAATAGTTGTTTATTTTGTGCAGTCAACTATATTTACTGGAAGTTATGGATATTGCATTGGGGTGTTGTGGCTTTTGTGTGGACTTGTATATGGAGGCTTTCTATTGGCAAATATATATTGTAGTAAAGCAAGAAAGAGTGGAAAGCTGAGGAAAAGATCACCTTGTCATCGCCGGCAGTGTTACCTCTGGCATATTCTCGCGGTCATATCCTTAACAATCCTGGCAATGTAAGTCATTCAACTTTGTAGCCCCCACACAATACAATGCTAAAAGCACTACACCAAAATTTGCATAAATATATGCTACTTTTTTTTTTTTTTTTTTGCTGACAAGGGTGTCCAGGGCTCTTATAGCACCTGACTAATCTCCAAATTTGTGTAATTCAAGTTCCAAACCTTACCATCTTCTAAATTTCGGAAAACCTGACCGTAAAACACAAATGTTTAATTCCATTCTCAGATTCTTCATTGTCACATGTAGACTGTCTGCATTTCTAACTGAATTAAACAAAACTAACTACAAAATTTGGTCTCCATGATATGGAAGTTAAAAAAACTTGTGCTTGGTAAGGGTGTTAGGAGAGCCATAGTTAGTTGGAGATGATCTGATGAACATATTTGCATGGATGATCAAACCAAATAAATGTATTGACAGCAAAACAAGTTTACAATTTGTGTTATCAAGTGAATCATCCACAGCATTAGACATTGAAACAAGGTGAAAAGAGACATCCTGCCGCGGTCCAAGTATAACTGTGGTTATATCTTTCTATTATTTTCAGAGCTGCATCTGGGTTAGTTCTGGCGGGCAGTGCAAAATTTCACTCACAAGCAAGAACTGTTGTGAACATTATCATTAACACCGCAAATGAGGCATCAGAAACCATACACAACACAACAGAGGCAATGAATAACATTGCAAATAACTTAGAAACATCCAGTGAAAGCAGTGCCACTTCTAGCTTCCTTACCTCCACATCCAAGAAACTTGATGTTGAAGCTGCAGAAATACAAATGCAGGCTAAGAAGAACAGGCGTCTGATTGACAAGGGTCTACGGATAGTGTAATTCTTTCTCACTCTCTCTCTCTCCATTGGATATTAAAATGACATTTTTATGCTAATGACATTTTTATACTTGCAGGTACATACTAACCGCATTCATTATTTCGTTGAACCTGGTTGCGGTCATAGCTTTATCAGGTGTGGGGCTGTGTCTGTGTGTTTCCAAGTATTAGTGATTTAGAGCTAAATAGTTAAAAGGGTCAACTTTAATTAAGTTCTAAGGTTTGCTTGGGACTTTAATTTATACCTGCTCAATGTTAAAAAAAAATCCAAAAACTCCAAGTAAGCTACCTAAAATTAACTCGAGCAGAAACTTTCCTACTAAAAACAGTGAAAATTCTAAACATCTAGTGCCTAGAACTTGCCTTGAATTTAGCAACATAAAATTTTCAGAAGTTCCAGTCCATCATCAATGACCTAAAATCACTGAAGTCAAAATTCTTCTTGTTTGCAGTCTTTGGAACTCTGAGAGTTCGCCGTGCACTTCACTTGTAAGTATATAGAACCATTTGAACATGGACACACTAGCGTAGCTGTTAATTTAGCCCATTTGTGTCCGTTTGCCAACAGCTTTTGATTTTAGCTTATTTGCTAATGTACAGTTTTTTAAAACCTCAATTTTCTAAATACTACTATATTTTTAACCAATCTCCGCAAATAAGCTTTAGCAAAAAGCTGCATCCAAACGGATTAGTCACCATGTATTTTGAGAAATAAAACTCATTATGTAACTTCTGTTACAGATTCATCATACTGCTCTGGTTCCTCACAGTTCTATGCTGGTTTTTCTTTGGAATGTACCTCTTCTTGGAAAAGTAAGTTTTTTTTTTTTTTTTTGCTTTTTCTCATGTGTTCCTATACTTCTATCTCTACAAAATATTATAGAATTTTGTGAGTAAGAAATTGACATAGGAAAGGAAGTTTGAGCATAATAATTGAAAAGAAAATCAATTCTATTTCAGGTTCTCAGGTGATACTTGCACAGCTCTTGAAAACTTCCAACAAAATCCCGACAACAACAGCTTGAGCTCAATCCTTCCTTGTGACGAATTGCTTTCAGCTAAATCAGTCCTATTAGATGTCAGTGCAGGGATATACAGTCTTGTAAATGAGGTAAAATTATTAGTTTCCTTTGTCACAAAATTAATGTAAAATTGTCTTAAGTTGCTAAGTAAATGTTTCTTTTCTATGATTAATTGCATAACAAGCCCCAAAAAATTGATCTTGGTGTCAAATTAAATCTTAAAATTTTCTCAAAAAAAAAAAAAAATCTTAAAAAAGTATTAATTGTATCAATATATTTGCCACACAGTTTCAAACTTTGGGTTTATTATATGATTACTTTACTAACCTTACCTGCATATTTAATTAGCTATGAGTTGCATCTTTGTCAGTTGATTCTTTTTTGGCTCACAACATGAGAGCATGCGAACCCAGATTTTTCTCATGAAGAGACTATGAAATATCACTTAGCCACATGGCTCTTGTCATTTTCTTCAAGTGGCATTGGTTATCTATAATTCCTTCTTGCCTTCTAAGTGCTGCTTACAATGAAATTTCCAAAACACATTACATACCAGCCAATGAAATATAATTTCATATAGAAAATAGATACTAGGCACAATCCTAAAATGATTTAGTTTGACAAGGCGTGTAAATCATTACAATGCCAAAATCAGGGAAGAGTTCAATTAGCCTAAAATAGTATCTTTTTAGAAATGTACTATTTAGAGTCATAAAGTAGAAAAAAAGGATCAAGTCAAGGGAAAGAAAGAAAGGGGCCAATGCTCTAATTGATTCAACCACTTTGTACTTCGTAGCCTCTTCAAATTGTGCCCTTCTATGAATGATCTCTAACCATAAGTAAAGAATCAAAATTGGAAGAGCACACTAATGTAACAAAATATTACGTACTTACCAGTCCAATTTCAAGTTGAACCTCATTAACTTTATCCTGTACACAAAATACTGAAAATTCATAATTTTCTTTTGTTGGTAAATCGCTCTCCAGGTGAACTTGAATATATCAGTTCTACAGGCAACATCTTATCCAAATCTTGCTCATGTCTGCAATCCTTTCTCTTCACCACCAAAGTACCAATACCAGCCAGACAACTGTCCAGCTGATACAATTCGAATAGGTGACATCCCAAAGGTATGCCAGTTGAAATTGAGAAAACTTTGTGCTTTCTTTATTGACAATTTATCTCTATTATTTAGAGATAATCTGCATTATGAATCCCCAGGATCTTATAGTATCACTGAAATCAGTGACAAAATCTGTCTAATCCATTATCTCTGATTATTTTTATCTATTTTGTTTTGGAAGGTATTGAAGTTACTCACTTGTTCTGATGCCAACAATGCGACATGTGAAAGTGGATTTATATCCAATACCGATTATAAGACAGTGGAGTCTTACTCAAGTTCAGTACAAAATCTGCTAAATGCGTACCCAGGTATGGAAAGTCTGGTAGAATGTCAGTCAGTGAAGGATGCTTTTTCTGAGATCCTGCTAAAGCACTGCAAACCTTTGAAGAGAAATGTTCAGATGGTTTGGGTGTCAATGGTCTTTCTGTCAATGATCATGGTGTTTTTAATTTTGATATGGATAGCACAAGGTAATCATGAGCAGAATCATCATTTTTCAGAGGGTTCTGTGAAACCCAATTTAGCTAAAGCAAATATGCTGGATGCAGAAACAGTTAAAGAAATTAACTGTAACCCAAATTCTAGCGTAGTCTAGAACTAGCAATTAGTTTCAAGGAAAATACTGGAAGACAAACGCGCAAGCGACTTCCAAAACTCTAGAATAGGATAGGATTATCATATACAAGATTATATATGTACATAAAGAAAGCAGAGATCAAGAAGAAATTGCGATGGGTGCAACAAAATTATTGTACCAGAAAACTGGAACACAATTCTTTGTTTTTTTGATACAGTAGAAGGCCAAAGCAGGGGACCAACCCCATAATGAAGTGTAAGGAAATATGTCAAGCAATAATATATTTTACTTGATTCAATTCTTAATTGCAGCATGCAGCATTTTAATAGTACCAAAACAGTAAACACATTGTGCATCTCTATCCCTGCATTTGTGAAGGACTACCTTTCCAATCAAACTTTTAGTGAGTTTTCAACAATGAAGACTAGTTCCAACACTAAAATATTTCAACAACTTATTCTGCTGCAGTTTAATGATTATTGAAACTATAATATGAAGTAGTCGAATGTGTGGTGTAATACCTCAAATGGTGTGGATTGTAATGAATTTGATTGTATGAGTATATGCTGATTGATAATGTGTTGAGTCTCACACCAATTTTGTACTATATCGATCTAGACGTGTTTGGTTATAATGTAGATGTGATTAACATTTTCCCAGATTATGACACATGCTGCTTAAATAATGCTAAAGTTTTAGTTTAGCAGTTTTCTTTTCAAATAGCGCTATAAACCAACCGCGAGAAGAATAGCTTGGTAAAAAGAAAGAGTGAGAACCTACACATAATGTCAACGTTCTTTAAGAACATGGTTGGAATTAGCAAACTATATCCATAGACTGTAATAGCTAGATAGCCTAGATGGTATGGATTTGTGTGTTGATTTCGGACCACAATGTCACAGCAACTTCTGTTTTTATACCTCTGGGAACCAGAGTGCACATATCTCAAGATAGATCGGGCAGGAGTCAAGACCACTAATCTTCATTGTTTTGAGCAGATTTTTGAGTTGTTTTCTTTTGTCTTCAACATTTTGGATACCAAAAACTAAAAATCAAATATATGACTTAAATTTGCCAACACAACAACATTTGACCCTAACAATCTCCCCCTTTGGTAATCCATAACAAAACCACAATAGTACATGAATGTCCATAATATATTCTACTTGCAATACATCAAAATTAGCCTAATCTAAAACTTGAACTCCGGAAAACTTTGCAACAATAGAGCTTGAGTCTTGATACGGCTTAGAAACCTATCTTTGTTGGAATACATTAAACGAGACGCATTAAGGAATCTTTGGAAAACATGACAAGTAATAATATAATAATCAATAAGAACAAACATGTGGAAAAAATACACAATATTATAAATATAGCAATAAAGCATCAAGTGAGAATCTTTGTAAAGTCTCTTGTTTGTTAAGAAAATAAGGAGTGGCTTTGTTCATATGATTTTGATCATGAAAAAATGCATGCATTATTGACAAATTAATATTACCCGATGTCCCCATGATATACGGATATGCAATAAGTTCATTATAAAATATTTTTATAAGAAATATAATACTTATTAAATGTTATAATATTTGGGAAATTAGTTGGAGTTATACTCTATGTCATGATGTCATCAAAAACAGAGCAAATGTAAACTTTTAAGATTAATAAGTTTAAAATATAAACTTATTGCTAGTGAATTGAATTTTTTTTTAATCTTCTTCTAAAAAAAAATTAATCAATTCCACTAATTTAAACAGACAAAATTTTCTTTTGCATTTTCTTGGATTATGTTTTATTTGTTCCCAAAGCAACTCAACTTGAGTAATAATGTCATATTCCAAACCAATTGTTACTCATATAAATTTTTTTTAAAAATTATATATAATGATTTGTTAAAACCCTAAGCCAATACGAAAATAGACCCAATCATTCATCAAATTCACTAAGCTCAATTCATGTACACAAAAGGCCCAATCTGAAAAATGAACCAAACCCACCAAGCTCAATTCCATTTAATAAACCTAACCCATAACCCATCAGGTTGTAACCTAACAAGGTACCAAACCCACCCCATTAAAAAAAAGCCTAATGTGCACCCAGCCCGACTTACAAGGCCCACCAGCTACCTAAATTTCTAAAATTACAATCAAACCGAACAAACAATGTCAAAACCATATTTTGACCTTGTAGCTTTTCCAAAATTATATTTTGACCACAAAACTTCTCCAAAATTACAAATTTAATCCCAAAACTTTCCAAAAAGCACATTTGACGCTAGAGCTTCCCTAAAATTACACTTTGATCCTTGAGACTCTAGAAATTACACTTTGACCACTAAAATTTTTAAAAATTATATGAAAACCCATACGATCAAATACATTACCATTTCAAACCCAAATTTTTAAATAAATCAAATGCCCACAAGTTTGATAATATTGTTGAGTAACATGGAATTTAACCCATTATGTTTTCCTTTGTTTTTGTTTCATGTGACTTTGTTCACCATGAGGACAATGCACTATATGTGATGGCAAGTCTGAGTTGCCTCGACCTGACTTCTACAAATTTTTGAGCATGAAACCCAACATAAGTTTCTTGTTTTAGTGAAGACTAGGATAGGACAAAACGACATTTGGAAAAAGACAATTTTTATTGTTTTTTTTTTTTTTTTGAATAAATGATCTAAGTTATAGTTTTTTTTTTTTTTTTTTTTTTTCATGAAATAACAAAGTTTTATCTATTATTTTTTTTTGCCACACATTTAATATTATAATTATTCAAATTTGTATATTTTTTAATAAAAAATATTAGACCATGAAAAAAAATGAGCTATCGCAGTTGCGGTACCCAAACAGTCAATGAAAAAAAAAAAAATGAAATATTTATAAATAAAAAAATTAAAAAATTGAAACGTGGGTTGTTTTTTTAATAGTATGGATGGAAAGATCGGATATCGGCAAAAATATTTTGGCCTCACCGTCCTACTCAGAAATAACCGATATTTTTCCGCACGGAAATGTCTCCGGTTAACCTGAGGGAGTGTATTGAAGAGGTGGTGAAGTACACTCTGGAGTCTCACATAAACGGAACTCTTGAATTCGATCTAGGACTCTCCAACTCCTTCTGCTCCGACCTCCTCAAACTCGATGATCCCAACACGACCACTACCGGTAACATTTGATGAATTCGACACTTTTTTGTGGCTGTTTTTTATTCTTTAAAGTACTTAGTTCCTGATTGGTTCTTTTTCTAGCTTATTAGAATTTTGGGCAAATTGTTAACCCAAACATGTAATAAAAAACGGTTAAGTTAGTTAGTTGGTTGTGAGATTGCAAGAGGTGGAGCCAAGTTGGTTACCAGTTTGCGCTTCTTGCTGTTAAAGTTGGTTACAAGTTGTTGGTTAGTTATTTTGGCTAATGGGATTTGCAACCAACTTGTATAAATACTTGTAATCCACATAGCACTTCAGCATTGAATAAATAAGATGCGACTTTCCCACTTTTGAGGTACTTTTAAGTGGCTGTGGTGGTTTGGGATTTCGTTATGGAGGAGAGTGATAGGAGTGAAGGATGGTTGTGAATGGGGCGGGGACGCCGGGGAGTTGGTGTTCTAACATAGTGTCTGGTTCTTATGGGGTGAGTTTGTGGAAGTATATTAGATGGTGTCTCCAGTTTGAGATAGGAGATGGCTCTCGAATGAAGTTTTGGCAGGATCGATGGTGTAAGGATAATTCTCTTTCTATGTGCTTTCCTGAGTTGTTCAGGATTTACCCCGTAAGAGTTGTGCATCAGTAAAAGGAAGTGGGGGCAATAAACTGTGCTAGAAACCAGATAAGAACAAGGGATTTACATTGAGCGGATTCTACTTTGCAATTGTGACCAACCTTTCCCTTGGAAAAGCATATGGAAATCAAAGATTCTTTCTAGAGTTGCTTTTTTTGTTTGGACTGCAGCATAATTTTGACAATTGACAATTTACAGAGAAAGACTGTGGCTTTTGGACTGGTGTTATACATGTAAATGCAATGGGGAATTAGTAGACCATCTTTTATTACACTGCACTTTTTGTTTTGGAATTGTGGTTTATGGTGTTGGGTCTGTTTGGAGTTTGTTGGGTGATGCCAAAGACTGTTGTTGAGTTGTTAGCTTGTTGACTAGGCTTCTTTCAGCGTCATTGGAATGTTCATTTGTGGGTGGCTGCCCTGAATTATTTGATGTGGTGTCTGTGGAGGGAGAGGAACAACTGGAGTTTTTGAAGACAGAGAAAACTATGCCTTATTTAAAATCATTTTTCTTTAGAACTTCACTAGATTGGATGTCGGTTTTGCAGTCAGTCCTTATGGTTTGTTGTTGATTTGATAGATTCATGTACTTTGCATGATTAATTTGTATGGTCCGCAATTGTATACTCCCTATATAGTCGGGTGACTCTATTTTTGATATCAATGAAATTTATATTACTAATAATTTTTTTTAGAAATAGTGGAACCATAGTTCCATTGAGTTTTAAAGTTTAGAGGATATTACAAATTGCACCATAATTAAGGGCAAAAGTGCAATTCGCGCTGGAGTTTTAGATGTTTGTTTTATTACATTCAAAGAGGATGTTAACTCTTCATGGTTCATGCTCCTTATGCAGAATCTGTTGAAGGAGATCCTCCATATCCCTTATACAAGCATCTAGCAGCAGCTTTATTAGAATCAATCTATTCTAAAACCTTTTGTAGGACACAGAGCAGTTTGAAGTTTATCCCAGAAGGAAGCTCCTTGAAGCAGGAAGAAAATGAATGGCAAAAGCTGGTTTTGGAAAAGGGATCCGAAATTGTGAATGTGAGTTTTAAGCTTTAACTGAGGGTGTCATTCAATGCCAAATTTTCTTCGTCTAATTTTAATCTAACAGATGTTGTCATTCATCAGAGTTTGAATTCTGTTGCCCATGAACTTCATGTTCAGGAGCCTTTCTTTTCGCAGCTAAAAGGTATCAATGTGTTTCTGCTATGAATCTCCATGTTTATTGTCTGAACATAACTGGATCAGATTTCTTTGTCATAACTAGAGATTTTAAGTAATTCTTTGTTATAACTATGAATCTCATCATTGCCATTGAGCTCTAGCTCAAAAGGTACCTCCTTCTCTTGTAAGAGCAGGGTGGAGAGTGAGGCTGTGGGTTCAAGACCTACCATATGCGTGTGTATCTATTCTTACCGATAAAAAAGTAAAAAGAAACTATGAATCTCATCACTTTTTATTCTAAATCTCTTGATTTGATTGCCAATCCTGTTTGAAGTGAATCCTTTTTGGTAATTTGACATTGTCTATAGATGGCAAGAAAACAATTGAAGGAAGGTGTGCTGTTGGTGACCACAATAGGTATGAAAAATTCAATTTTTATGCATAAATCAGTAGGAATCAGTTGGTAAATGATTTTTTATTTACTTTCTCTTTTTTTTTTGACATATAATTCTTTATTTTCATACATTTTAATGAAAACAAGTATGAATGGGTTTTTGTGCCTAGTGTGGATAGCAAATGCTAGCAACAAAATGCTATGTTATGTATGTAGGAGGTGTAATTTTTGTTTTGTTGGTTTTGTCACTAATTCTAAATTAATCAAAAGGTTAGAACATCAGAAAACTTATAATTGGAGCCATGCTATACTCCACAACCCAACAATTTTCCCTAAGAACACTATCATTTGAATGGACAAGGTTCCTCTCAATTTTGAGTGGAATGGAGATAGTCCATTTCACTGTTCATATTTTATTTAAGGTATACAAAATGGCACTAGAGACATTTTTAGATTTGTAATATTTAAAATCTAAACCATGACATTGATTCATTTGAGATGGAGAGTATCCTGTTTCCATTTTAACTTAATCAGATTTGATCAAATTTTGCTTAAAATGTAATATGTAACATATACATGCATAGAAATAGTACAGTAGGACTCATAAATAGTATTAAAAAGTGCAATGAGACCCATGAATAGTAGCAAAAATCAGCTAAATAATAATAAAAAAACTAGCTTTTTAAGCCAATGCCAAACACAACCAGAATATACCCATTAATGTAAGTATGCGTTGGGCCAGCTTATTTATTTAAGGTGAGACAAAAAGTGACTTTAAGCAAATAAGCTAGTTTATCATATAGTTTGATGATCCCAAAAAAAGTTTGAATTATAAATATATTAAATTCTTCTGGGATTCTGACAATCTTTTCTATTTCAATTTTGTGCTTCCATTCCTGCAATTTTTCCAAAGTTAAATGATTATTATTTCATTGGGTTTTCTATATGTTTGGTAATTTTACTTCACTATTTCTTTGTTGATTGATTTGCATTACTTTTTACCTTTTATGGTCACAGAATTGGTTCAGGAACTTTGATTCTTTTCAACAAATGTGTGGTCCTTGAAGTTCAGGTGCCAATCCTGTTTTTTCAATTAATTTGTACTTTCTTATTTCCACTTGGCTCTACTCTTTGTAACTTCATAAATTTGCAGGATGTCCACTGGTATGCTTCATTCTTTGAAATGTTGGGAGCAGAGAGTCTTGCAAAGGTTCTTCCTGGAGTTGAAACCATTGAAGAAGGTAACAACTGCTATTTTTATTGAGCTTCACTTCCTGTATGGTGATAAATCAACTCATGAGAAGATAAGCTCTTAAAGCTTAAAATGAGATATAGGGGCTGCATTCATTCGACTTTTCCTTCTCCTTGACCTCTGGAATAATCTGCTATAACACCAAGGGAAGGGGTGTAATAAATCTTTTTAACCATATGAAAGGACTACTAGGTTTTAGGGATTTAGATAGTAATGTCATAAATACTTAAAATTATATGTTTTCTGCTTTGTGTTAAGCATTTTTTCCGCTTTGTGGTTTCTTTGATGTACTCAATTAAGAGGTTCACCTAATAAAATTTATTTATGAATTTGATTTCTGACTTTAAAGTGATTTGTACCTGTAGTAGTCCATGACTAATAGGCATGCACTTTTTCAGGTGTACAAATCTACAGGAAGTTCTACACGGAAGAGAAAGAAAAGACAAATGGCGTTCTTGCAATCCATGTTTCGAAAGTGGATGTTCAGCCTTACACTTCTCTGGCGACCCTAATCTCTGTAGGTGCTTAGTTGCTGCTCTGTTATCATTTGCATATTGCATGAATAGAATGACTTCAAATCTTTTAACAGAGAACTTTCTCCTAATTTCTTAGATATGATTGTGACTTAGCTTTCATCATGCTGTTGGAGCATTGGATATGTCAGCCAGAGATAAAGGATATAATGAATAACAGGATAGAATGTAAATCTCATATAGTTTTTAGGGTAAACATATACTCCGCCGTTCTAAAATATATGTCTTAGTTTCTTTGGAAGGACCCAATATAAGTATCCACTTTTCAAAGTGGAAATACTTTGACATTTTCTCTAACTATTCTCACCTTTTCTAAAGAAGCAAACAAGTTTCTCATAAAAAGTTATCTAATCTCTAATATAGGGTGAATGGCATCTTATGAAGACTTGAACTTTTTACTTTTCATTAATAATCGTGTCTTTAGAACCAAGACAGTTTTTGGGGACATGAAGAGCGTATGTCATGCTACATGCTAATGGTGTTGCAGTGGAGAAATCACAGATAAAATTAGTAATTTCTGTAATTATAAAATTCTTTTGTTGTCTGTGTAAACAATAAGTTAAAATGGATCATGGAATGTAAACAGATGACTTGAATCTGATGGTAATCAGAACCAGTTATTGAAATATTGCTATTGTCCTGCTTTATATGGAAGTATGTAGCATGAATTTTGTAAACTTCTTCTTGGAACATCCAATTCTAAACTTGAAGCTTTTTTTTAATAAGTAACCCTAAACCTTAATCTATTACATGAAGAAGCCCAACTAAATACATAGAACCATATCAAGTCCCAAACAAAATCACGGAAAAGTCCTAACAGGCTTGATGTCCAAACCAGAACCCAACCAGATATATATCTTGTTCTGGTTTGAAATATATGTCTCTCTCTATTTATTATAAAGTTAGTGGTAACCTTGAAATGGTACTGGTACCAAAATAAATCATTCCAATGGACAAACTGGAACTGTCACTGGAATGTAATTGTCATTCAGAAACAACAAAAATAGACTTCTAAATCCCAGGCAAACAAAACGGGGGTATAACCCATGAAAGTTATTTTCCAATGCCCAATAACTGAACCCATGAGCTATAGAATTACATTCCCCTGCCACCCAATCAAACAGTACAATTCTCCCCCCCTAATGCTGAAACCAAACCCCTTATGTCTTGAATTACCGAACTGATCTCACAGGCTACTGCTGAGGATTGCTTCTTAGTATCTTGCACTACCACTTGGGCATTGCTTTCAATTATTACTCTATCAGCTTCTGTTCTTTTATTAATATGAATTGCATTCCTGACTGACAATGCCTCAGAAAGCATTTTTGAACTTATCTCACTTTAAAGGACCATGCTGCGGCAAAATACCCTCTTCATTCCTCAGCAAAGCTGCAGCAAAGGCTTTACAAGATCCCAACACAGCATTAACATTCAATTTCATTCAGTGTTTCTGAGGTGGAATCCACTCAGAGTTTTCCTTAAAGACTCCTGCGTACTACAGCTGTTAATCCTAGATATCTCTCATTTAACAATGTCTATAGGATCTGCAACTTTTTTACTAAACCAAGTCATTCCTTGTTTTCCAGAAATACCCAAGAGTTACAGCAGCTGTCACAAACCATTCCTTCTTACACACTTCATCCCACCATCATCTCGTTGGAGTGCTATCAACAACTTAACAAATTCTCCAATTGTTTCTGCTCCCAATCCACCACTCCTACAATTCCACAGGATTCCAAACTGTAAGTGCAAGGAAGTTTCAGCAATTGTGTTGAAATCTGTAATTAAGATGGTAATACACTTCTTTTTGCTTGCCATGAATTCTCACATAAAATGTGACCATGAATTGGATTTTTTGAATAACCCAGTGAAGGTTTGTGACCATGCAGGTGGCTTTTAGTCATAAAAACTTTTCTAACATTTCTTTTTTGATGAGTAATGTAAAAAAATTTTAATAAAGCAAAACTAAGTACACCGGGGTGTAATAAAGGAGAAATACAAACAGCTCTCAAATTACAATGCTCAACCAAATCTAAAAGATAAAACAAGGAGAAGGATGAAAAGCAACACATCAATTTGACAAGGTATGAAGGAAGAAGGCTTTAACATCAAGGATAGACCGTTCACGACCCTCAAAACTTCTAGCATTCCATTCTTGCCAAAAGCTCCACCCAATGCAATGTGGCACAGCCTTCCAAAAGGCAATATTTCTATGCCTTCCAAAAGAGCCCTGTCAGGCTGCAGAAAAATCGATACCCTTTTTGACGTCACCCATTGGAGCCCAAATAAACGAAACACCATTTTCCACAGCTTGTAAACTATTGGACAATGAAGGAGAAGGTGGTCCACAGACTTTTGACACCTCTTACACATACAGCACCAATCCAATACAATAATATCTCTCTTCTGGAGAATGTCAACAGATAAAATCTTCCCTAGAGAAGCAGCCCAACTTTTCTAACATTGAGGTCACCCTACTATCATTTGGCTCCTTTTTCGTTAATGGAATAAAATTTTCACTAATAAAACAATTATGTTATGCGTATTAAATTCAGTGATATGTATATGGCAACCATTTTCTTGGTTAAGATGGTTTCACTAGATTTTTCCTTTTTTTATTGCCTTCTTTATATGTATATGTCCTAAGGATGCATGATCTAGTGTTTCTAATACAGCACTCTTGGTTGCTTCTTGCATGTCATTCACTTCTTGTAATCAATAATAAGATTATTACTCCCAAGTACCTGTTCACCTGTGTGCACAGTTAAATACATGCATATGTATGTGCATATTATGCCTCTTTTTCTTGAGTGCATCTGCACTTAGTGCTCCAGTGACCTGATGTAGGAATTAGTTTTCTTAATTACTGCTGCATGCCTTATGTCACTTAAAGTTTGCAGTTTAATGTGAACCTGACTTGTATGGTTTGTCCAGGTATTGAGTTATGGGGGTGTTCAAGGCCTTCTTGGTCTGACACACACCACAGGGACTATTCCAATTGCACTTTCCCCACCAAGATGAACTTTGCTATCATCATTTACCCTCCTATGTAAGCCCAATGTAAGATGATGACTTTTAATTAATTGCCTGTCCTTATTTATGCCTTGTTAGGAACCACTTTCTCCGTTATACATTTTGGAACTGCTCAGCTTAACTTTTTGACATCTAAATCATCAAGTCAAATGAAGAAAAGCTCATATTTTTTTTTATGAGGAAGCCACCTTTCAGCAGCTATGCAGTTAAGCTATAAAAGAGGATCAATCTTCTCTGTAAGGGACGATAAGAAGCCCTGCCTTATCTGCACTGCACACTCAGGCACCTAAGCTGTGGAGCTAGGGCCAATCATCTAATAGCACTTGAAAGTACAATTATATTGAAAGTACAATTATCTAACAGCACCTGAAAGTACGAAACAGCACTTGAAACAGCTGGATTGAGATCCAGTGCAATTGCTTGTTGCAATTGCACCATGCAATTCACCCCCCTCCCTCTCACAATTTTTTTTTTTTACTTTTTTTAATTTACATCCATAACAATTGCATCAGGTGCAATACCTAGGGTATTGCATTTGATCTCAATCCGAAACAGCTTATCTAATTGCAGAATCTGTAGACAATTATACTGCAGATGCATTCTATCTTCTCCTTTGATACTTCATGTACATTACATAAAACTACCAATGACTCAAGAACAAATTCTTATGCCAATTTGACAATTTGTAAGCAGTTACAGCAGTAGGAACGTGGAGCTTTAATAGAAGTACATAATAAGTAAGATTCATCTCCTGTACATCATTCCTTAAAGATTCCCCTGGATGGATTTAGTTATAACTTAGTGAAAACTATACACGTGCTTTGTTGGTCAAATAGTTGAGAAAACTAATATTTTCTCAACCTCGTAGTTGTTTTTCTTGCTCATCATTATTCTGAGAGGCTTGACAGACTAGTTTATGAAAATTATATATGGCTTGATTGTAAATTTTCTCATTGGCTAGTGGTTGAAGGTTATACCTTGACTCATGGAGCTAGGGCACTGGCAAAGCATGCTAATAGGAGTCCCAGTAAATATTGGGGTACTTTGGAAGGAAGTGGCGAGGACCTGTTTGAATTTGAACTTTGGAGATTAATTTCTTTTTGTTTTTTCTCTTACTGTGGTTTATTGTATGCACAAGTTTGTATACAGAATTTTTAAATGCTGTCAAATGTATCTAACCATCTCACTTTATGGCATAGAGATTTTCTCACAGTTGTATTGGATCTTTTGGTTTCTCATGCATCTGGTTGAATAGAAACTATCAAATACAACTTTTCTGTCAGGCCTTTGGAAACAATTTTCAGATTATTAATCATTAATCTTTTCTTGGAGGGTGGCTTAAATCAGTCATGTTCTGACTTAAGCCAATGAGCTCTAGCTCAAATGTCACTTTCTCCCCTTGTAATAGCAAAATGGAGGGAGAGGTCGTGAAGACCCACTAGGTGAATGTGTAACTTATTAATAATAAAAGTACTTTATTTATTTATTTAATGTTTAGCTAGTTCAAAATTCTACTTTAAAGAGTCTGCCTCTGTGCCCTTGAAAAAAGATGGCATGTATAATGAAAGGAATCGGCGAACTTTATATATATGTACACACTCTTATTTATTTATTTATTTGCTGAATTACACACTCTTTTTGATTGGTCTAGGTGTTGGGGTTCATCTGATTGTTCATCCATCCTTGAGTTTCTAGCTTCTCTTCGACTTGCCATATGATATTTTTGTATTTTGTTTTGTACCTTTGTGTTCATTGTCATGAACTCAAAGTTTATTTTCTCTAATTAATTAAATTCCATTGCTTACATATCAATATATGTATATATTGATTAATAAGAAAGTAAATTTTTCATTAAAAAGATGAAATATAAGTTCACCAAAACTTGTTATACCAACAAAATATTCCCCATTCTTTGTCATAACTCAAAGTTACCAATCTTGTACTTCTGTCCAACTTAACTACCTCTGCGTTGGCAATAAGAGCATTTATCTTCATTGAATCGATCATTTTGGAGTTTTACCACAATAGCACAAGGGCAATCTCACAAAACCCAAACCTCAAATATGCCCATGGAGCTCTCTCTTTTACAAGAATAGAGAAAACCCTATTCTATATGTCTCTAATATATCAATACTCTTTCCGTTAAATAATTGCCTCAAAGCAACATAATATGCTATAAGTCACATTTGTATAAATAACAGCATTTTATTGGTTGGGAGGTCAGAGAGGACCATGTTAGCAGTCCTCTTGGTGAACCTAGTAATTTCTTCTTTTTAACAATGCATAAAACAATGACACATCTCAAATGCCACGTGATAGACGACTATTGGTACATGTTAATCTTCTTGGTATATATATATATATATATATATATATATATATTGAGAAACAGGTGAAGAATCTGAGCAGTGAGAAATCCTGTAAAATTAAATATTAAATTATATAAAAGTATGATTAAAATGACTCCTTTACCTCTTAGTTACAAAAAAAAATTGATGTAATTTAATAATATTTTAAAAACCAGTTTATAAATCAAGTTAATAATCCTTCTAAAAAAATTAATCAAGTTAAGCCTTAAGAATATATTTAATAATACCGTTAAAAAAATATTTGTATATTTAATAGTATTTTAGAATGGCTATCAAACTACTAATTAAAAAAATGCCAAAAAAAAATATAATGAAATTGTAGTACACGTCCATTTGTCTTCTAAATCTTTTTGTTGTTGTTGTTGTTAGGTAATGGTCTTTAAGTCACTTAAAGGTTTCCAAATCTATCTCTTCCACCACTACATAAATCTTATAAACTCACCTTCTAAACCTTACTCTCTTTGTTCTTGGAATAGAGTACATGCTAAGAGAAATAACAGAACCTTCGGAATGGAAAATTGTTATGAACTCCTTTCATCTAAGGGAACTATGTAAATTTGATTGATTTTTTAAAATTGTTTGTGGTTTTTTTAATAAATTCTTTTATGCGATTTTTTTTTGGTTTGTTGGAAAATGTAGGAGTTAAATTGATTTATTGGGTTTTGAATATAATTAGTTTACTTAATCATTGGCACAATGAAAATATGGAATGGTCAATCAAATCTTATCTACATTTCTCTTTCTTTCTGTTTTTATTTTTTATTTTTTTGGTTGCAAAGTTTGATTTAGTGATTTGATTATTATTATTTTTTATGAATTATTTTAAGTGAATTTTTTTGGTTGGTGGAAACCGTGGGAGCGGAATTGAGTTTCTAACTTCTAAGTTTGTGGGTATGTTTTGGCTACAAAGAAAGTGAGGCAAAGAAGAAAAAAACTAACATGTTAATTCCTATTGTTTTATTTCTATCTAAAAGGAATGGAGATGTTAGTAAATTTACAATATAGAATAAATGTATGATCTGTAACAAAAATTAAAATTTGAAGTGACTCACTAATTATTAATATAATTCAAATATTTATTCATAACTAAATTTTAATTAAGTCATGCATCGTATGGGCATATTTCTAGTTTTTTTAATTATAAAAGAAAGTCATTGTCCTGAGTCATCAAATAATGTTAGGGACACTACAACTTTTATTATATAACCCTTACAAATAGATGTGTCAATTTTTTTTAAAATAAATAATTAATTAATTAAGAAACTGATTTATAATATTATTGATGTGGCACTAATAATTCATTGCTATATCAATTTGTAAGTTTTTTAAAATAAAATTGGTAGAACATTCTATCCTTTCCATTTGAAATCTAACCAATGACCCGTCATTTAAAATTTCATTTGACACTTTATACATTGTTATATCTTGAAAATACAATCTTAGTGGTAAAATGGATGCTCACTACTTCAAGTGAGAATTGTGAGATTGAGAGGACCCTAATTTCCTAAGTGTTACTCATATTCCTCGGTTGACGTGCCAACATCTTATTAGTGAGTTGACAAGTGTTACAAACCATATTGACAATCCTAATTGATACTACAGTAATAAGTTTAAGGACATACAATTCTTTATAATTTTTTTTTTCACGATAGTAGATATGTCTTATTGTAATTGTTTACCAAAAAGGACTCTGATTGTCAATGTCACACACTTTTTTTTTTTTTTTGTTAAAATGCAAATTAAACTCTCTAAATATGACTAATAACATTTTACTTTCATTTAATTGAGTCGTCTATGTTTCAAATTTATTTAATTTGGGCATTTTTTTTCCATTTTTTTAAATTCCTGTTAAGTATGCAATTAACTAATAAAAAAGATTATTTGAAAAAACATTCACATAAAAAATCTATAAATATTTTTATAGTTTATTTTCATGTGATAAAAATATTTATTAATGACAATTTTTTAATGAAATTGGACGGAATGATTGATTTGAATAAATTTGAAACTTAAAGATCTCAATTGAATGAAAGTAAAGTTAGAAAATTAAAATGAATTTCAATCAAATTTAGAGGGTGCAATTTGCATTTTAACCTTTTATTTATTTATTTTTTTAGAAATACTTTATTTAAGACACTCAATTTGTACACTTTTCATCAGATACCGCTTATTGCTGAAAATTGAAAATACTGTAGCAAAATAATTTTTAAATGTGTGAATAATACCGTTGGATCTAATTTTAAAGTTATTTTTCTAACAAAAGTGCTTGAGGGTCTCGTGAATAGTACACGAGACCCAAAAAAACGCTGGACGCGCAAAAATACTGGACGTGGCCGCTATCCAAACATACACATGTGTTAGGGTCTTAAAATGGGGAATATTCTTCGAAAACATGGACACCTCAAGTAAAGTGTTAAGATATATATACAAGAAAAAAAAATGGGATAGTGGAAACCTAAAAGTACACTTTCGGTGTTGTATAAGGTTGACTTAAATATCTTATAGGAGGCATGCAATTACATTTTTCCAAAAGTCAAATCTTGCATGTGCAAATTGACACTATGAAGACCTTTTATGCTTCTTCTTCTTTTTTTTTTTTTTTTTGCATTAATTATGATTTCTATTGATATTGCTTAAATTTAAAAAGGTTCACTTTATTTACCTACCTAGTCATCTCCGCTACATTTTTATAGTTACAAACATAAAAATAAAAATAAAAAACTCTACAAATCAAGATCAGAATATTAGAATTTTGTAAAAATCAAGAACAAATATGGTCATAAAAACTTATTCACTCAAATGGGCATTTCTTCACCACCAAAACAATTGTTTATCGTTTCAAATCGGTGGATGCTAGAAGAATCCCAACAAGGATTTGGAATTTGGAAGCAAAATCTGAGTAAAAGAGAGAACCCACAAGTGGATACTAGAAGAATCCCAACAAGGCATTGACATTTGGAAGCAAAATCTGAGTAGAAGAGAGACCTAAATTGGAGGAGGAAATTGGACTTACTGAAATTTCAAGGTGAAGTGGGGGAGGCTTTCCTTTTTGAAAAGCCGTTGGCTGATAACGTTAGGTGAAGAAATTGGACTTTTTTACCATACCTCTTTTGTCGGAGGATTGCTGTTCTCTCTTTCTCCCTTTGATTTTCATGCCGCATAATTTTCTTACCCCATAATATGGCATGAGGTTCTGTTTTTTAATCTTTAAATGACACACCCACACATTATCTAATGTTACAAATACATATCCATGATTTAAAAATTCACTTTATCCGTTTAAAATTATCTCTAGTTAAACTTCCTTAACTCATTTCATCATTTTCACAATTAAAACCACACACAAAAAAACTTAAAAAAAAATCATAGAAATCAAGAACAAACATTGTTGTAAAATTTATTTAATTGGACAAAAAAAATGCAATTTTCTCCTTCATGTTTGGGACAGTTCACAATTTTCACTCCCAAACTTTGAACAGATACTCTCATTTCATTACTCTTTCAGTTAAATCCTAACGAAATTTTTTTATTCCATTGTGTAATGTCTAATATAAACCATCTAAATATTAAAATCCTAACAATTCCCCTATAAAAAGAATAAATCTTTTCAATGATTTGGCAGTGCATTTTTATTTTTTTGGCAAAAACTTCTTCCAGTAAGCTTCTTATCAATGTAATCACAATAAAACATAACAATTAGAATAACTAGCCTATGCAATGTGTGGTACATTTTGAAATACTTAATGATAACTATATTACTAACCGATTATAATTTTCTCCAATATTTCAATAATTTTTCTTATAAAAAATATGTAATTATAGACAAAATAGAAAGACAACAAGAGTGGTGTAGTGATTTAATCATTCTATATATGTTTACAAATTTGAAAATTGCATGATATAATGACTGATATAGATAGACATATTTCATACTTACTCAAAAATGCAAGTATTGTTTTCATAAAATAAAATTACAAATATACTTCAATTATTTTTTTACATTCTTAATTGTGTGTAATTAAATTTATTTATTTTTTCTTTTGTTGGACTTCATTTTAATTGTTGCAAAAGCAACAAACTTTGAGCAGAAATACAATATTTCAAATCAATTGTTTTTCATATAAATCTTAGAAAAATTACATCAAAATTTCAGTAATATTATATAATTAATGTACCCTTAAAATAATTAATATAAGAAATAAATTTAGTTATTAGTAACCTTTTTAATTACATAGAATATAATGGTTAAGATTAAGTAAAATTAAGTTTTTTTTTTTTTTTTTTTGTGAGGAACTGGTTAAGATTAAGTTTAGTTAATTCACAAATATCTAATTTTTGATGGCTTTTGTGTCAATTTATTCCAAAGCTACTAAACCTGAGGAAAATTGTCATACTTTAAATCTATTATTATTTCAAATAAAAATAGTTTCTTATATAAAATTTATAAAAATAATAATATAAATTCCTTTAATATAAATAATTAATGCACAATTATAGATAATTAATATATGCAACTTCATTGACTAATTCAATGAACTAATATTTGATATGAATGCAAACTTTATTGAGGTGAAAACTTAAGTAAAAATCAAAAAATGCGCCATATGGCAAAACCTTATACTTTCCTATGTGAGGTCTATGGTTTTAGAATGACATATTGATTGATTGATTTTTGTACTATAGACTTTGCCACAACTGTTATTTATGACAGATTGTGAATGTTGGATGAAAAGTTAGGTGCTTATATAATAGTAACAAGCAACCAATTATAATTTGCTACATGGGAATATGGCAAAAAATGTGTAATTCTAAAATTATTCTAACAATTAACATTGTCTTTACCCCTCCAAAAATAAATTGGGCAATTTTTCCATTACAAGATAAAAGGCAGCATCGCTCCAAAGAAGAAGACGAATCCAATCAACGGTTCTAACTTATAAGAACGGGGAATTTTTTTCACTAGGAGAATTATTGGGATTTTAATATTTTCTTGGGGCTATTTTAGACATTACAAAAGGGGTGAATGTAGTCCCCACCTCCTCTAATAAAATATTCTACCACTCCTTCAAGTTTGCGCCTAGAGTCATGAGTCATCCTTAGTAAGTGGGACCCAAAATGTGGGCTATTTTAGACATCACACACACACACACACACACACACACACACACACACACATATATATATATATATATATATATATATATATTAAAATGAGAGATAGGATCGAGTAAGGGTAAAAAATTAAGTCTTCTTGCTTTGATATCCTAATAAATTATTAATTATACCAGAAAACTGTTAAGAAATGGTACACATTTGTACACTTTTTGCAATATTATACATATTTGTAAATGTGTATAATATTGTATATATATATATTTTTTTTGATACAAATATTGTACATATTATGTGCATCTACAATGTAAGTTTACATTAATAGTACAATATAAACTAAGAATTAAAAAACAAAAAACAAATTTCACTTATGAAAGGTACATTTTAACTAACTTTAAATAAATTATTTAAAATTTTGTCAAACCGAGAATAGTTTTAAGAAAATCTTTAAACTTATCATAAGAGTTTGTCAAATCAAGAGTAGTTTGAAGTTTGAACTTGATGTCTTAACTCTTAAGACAAGCTAACTTGGCCCATCCCTGTTTCCTATGCAGCGTGCCTATATCGTTGGGTGCCTATTTTATTTTATTTTTTTTAGAGTTTCAACCAATGATGTCAGCTCTTTATGATACTCTTTGTGATCAAACTAAAATATCAATAGGTTTTTGAAGTAGGCGGAGATTGAACCACAAATTTTTTATATATCCTATATTGTTGTAATGTCAAAAAGCTTTAGATTCCTTGTCGAAATTAATTTTATTATCATATGCACAACAGCCAATTCTTTGACTGCTCTATACATCAAAGAAGTTTCCTCCCTACAAAAATTTTAGGTGTGTTTGGTTGGGTTGAAAAACAGAGTAGATAGAAAATATAGTAGAAAAATTAAGTAATTTGTATGTTTATTTGAGAGGGGAGAGAGTAAGGAAAAGTAGCGAGGCTTAAAAGGTTTCTCTCTGAGCGCACCAAAATTGAATCACTCCAATACAGAGAGAAAACAAGAAAGAAAATGTCTAACAATATTTTGGACAAAATTGCTCCGATCAACGTTCAAAACTTTTGAACCTTTTTCCCCTTTTCTTCCGTGTGTATCTTTTGTCATTCGGTTTCTTTTCAACGTACAAAGCTGCATTTTTTTTTTTTTTTTTTTGTGCTTAACCTTTCTCAAGTTTTTTACTTTTTTTTTTTTACGTAATTTTTTCTTTTCTTTTAGCATGTGCAGAATGTTTTTTTTTTTTTTTCTTTTCTCAAACAGTTAGTTGAGTTTTTTTTTTTTTTTCTCAAACAGTTAGTAGAGTTTTTTTTTAATAAAATAATGGGTAAATCACGTATTTAGTCCCTATATTATACACCATATTTTAATTTGGTCTTTAACCTTTTAATTGTGTTAATTTAGATCTTAACCTTTTAGTATCGTGTCAATTTAGTCCTTACCATTATTTTTTGAATGGAAATTGATGACACGTCTTACGGCCAAAATAAAAAATTAGTTTTCATTAATGTGATAATACACTAAAATTTTATTTTGGTTGTTTGACATGTCTTCAATTTTCATCCAAAATATAACAATAAGGACTAAATTGACACAATATTGAAAGATTAGGGACCAAAGTGACACAATTGAAAGGTTAGGGACCAAGTCGAAATATGTTGTAAAGAATAGGGACCAAATATGTCGTTTATCCTAAAATAATTTTGGATTCTTGAACTTCTTGTCTATTATTTTTTTAATGTATGAAATAAAATTGTACCATTTTTTTAATAAAAAAATGTGTTACTTTTTGTTTTATTTAATAAGGACATAACTATCAATTTATATCAACTTCAATTTCTATCCTCTTATTTTTCTACTCAACCAAACAAATAAGTTTTCCCTTTTTTCACCTTTTCATCTATCCAACCAAACACAAATGAGAGAAAACTAAATCTCTACTATTCTTGCACTTTTCTCTCCCCTTTCCATTTTCTATCATCCAACTTTTTCACTCCTCCAATCAAACGGACCCTAAAAGAGAAGAACCACGAAATAAACACACAACAGAACTCCATTGAAGACCAAGATGTCAAATGGTTCATATGTTAGTGATTTCGTAATTATAGTTGAACTTGAAAACATATCCATAAAAAAGCAAAACATACAATTTTATTTGTACTCTATGCAGATATAAATCTCTTTGATACTCCTCAAGTAATTTTCAACTTTTCCATCTTATCATTTAGAATCAACCTTTCCCACACGAGATCAATAAAAAGGGCGGGCTCCATGTGTATGGCCACCTGACTTGCAAAAAATATGTATATATATATATATATATATATATATATATTTATATACTTGCAAAATAAAAAAAAATATATTAAGTTAATCTATTTTGACCACCCTAATAAAAATGTTGAATACCCTACCTTGAGAAAAAATAAGAGTAATGTTACATTTGCAATATCTTTACAATAATTTTACAAAAAATCATATAAGATAAGCTGTTACTAATTTTAATATAGGCCCAATATTGACATTATTTTTTAACTCATTAATAACAAATTATCACATAAGATTTGTTATGAAAATCTTATAGATGTAATATTACTCTAAAAATAATTTGGGTATCTCAAGCATAATCCTTAACCCCTTTAAAAAAAAAAAAAAGAAGCTTAAATAACAACAATAAAAATTAGCCCAAATAACAACAAAAATAACTCAAACAAAAACAAGACTAGACCAAACAACAATTGAATAAATTATTCAACAAAAAGCCTATTAAAAAACAAAAATAAATTAAAATCCCTAGTCATATAAATTTGTAACTTGTTCAATCCATTACATAAAAATAATCCAAAATTTTATTTTTCCTTTAAAAAGGTACTAAGAGAAATATTGTGGTCATGAGTTCTCCTTGACGGTGCCAGTAGGTATGCTTTCTTTGACTTTGCAATCGCAATGATTTGCTCTTCTTAGAGAGTCAGCTCGCAGTTGTAGCAAATATAATCTCTCTCTCTCTCTCTCTCTCTCTCTCTCTCTCTCTCTCTCTCTCCATTTTTCTCTTTACTATTATCATTTCAACTCTCTCTCACTTTGCTACTCTCATCTCAACATTCTCAATTCTCATTATTATTATTATTATTATTATTATTATTATTATTATTATTATTATTATTATTATTATTATTATTATCAATTCTCTCTACGATTAGACTCTGCTTGCTAAATATTGATATTTCTTGCGGGAATGGTCTTTGCTCAGTTGTCCTTTAGTTTGTATATAGCATTGTGTCCAAGAGGCCTTTCAACCTCTAAATTGGTTGGAGATTCTGTTGTGTCAAGTGAGATACGCAAGGCCATGGAACCATTTGCATCATATTATTTGCACGTGTAATATTATGTATAGGGTTTTATTAACGTATGTCCTTAGGGTATATGTTATGAAACTGGTTTAGAAATTTTTTTATGAGAAATCGAAAAAGTGATTAACCTTTTTGACAGTTTTTTTCAAATTTTTCATTTAAAAATTCCTAAAATGGATACATAAATGGACCCATATATATATATATATATATATATATATATATATTAGGAAGAGAGAAAAAGAGACAATAAGAGGGATGTAAGAGAGAGAGTGGAGGTGGTTATGAGAGAGAGAGAGAAGTTGGGTATATATAAGTGAGTGAAGTCTCGCATTAACTAAGAATGATAGAAAGAAGTGGTCAATATAATATAATTGAATTCAAAGTCATAAATTTAAGTCTTTGAAATAAAGTTAGTGATGTCTTTATATATTATATTAATTATTCTATTAGAGTTTTTCTAAAATGTTCTCTGCCCATTAAGTGGTATCAAAGCCCATGGTAGTAGTGGTGGTGGTGGTGTCCTCAGAGTACAAAAAGAAATAGTGCCCCAAAAATTGAAATTTATTTTTCTAAGGTGTTCTCTCCCCCATCAAGTGGTATCAGAGCCCGTGGTGGTGTCCTCAAAGTGTCCAAAAAGAAATAATGTCCCACATTGATTTATTTCGTTAGTTTTGTCAAACATTATAGCATATATAAGTGATAATTATAGTAGTCATTAGTTGCATATGTTCCAATTTTATAATAAATATAGTATTTTATATGTTATTTATAATTTTATCATAAATTTTATCCAGTGTCTGTTTATCTTATAATATACGTTACAGACAAATGAAAAAATGATTCATGATATGGTTAATGTTTTGATAACTATATTTTGAACTATTATTGAGAGAAAATTTTCATTCCAACATAATGCAAAAAAAAAAAAAAAAAAAACACTACTGAAATTGTGATTACAAGTTCAAAATCGTGACTTCAAATCATGATTTCAATTTCTTTTTCACGTGTGTAAAACTATGTGAAATAAACCATGCTCTTTGAAAAATGCATTCTCAACAAATAACTTTTACATATCTCAAAATGACCAATTAAACACCTCTCTTTTTTTAAATGCATTTTACTTCTAGAAAGTTGTGAATTTGCATTTTAGTCCTTTAATTTTACTTTTTTCCAAATGTGTCTTCTAAGTTTTAAATTTATTCAATTCAGACATTCTATCCAAATTTGATAAATAATTTTCCTTAAAAAATATATTATTTTCATATGAAAAAAAAACTATATAATTAATAAAATTATTTTATAGATTTTTATTATGTAAGAATGTGTTTCAAAAAAATCTTTTTACATTAGTTAATTTCATACTTAAAGGAAATTTTTTTTAACAAATTGGACAATATGTTTGAATTGAATAACTTTAAAACTTAAAAGACTTAATTAAGCGAAAGTAAAGTTAAAAAACTAAATGAATATTAGTCAAACTTAGAGAGTGTGCTTTGCTTTTTAACCTAAACTAGCATGTAACTCCATGCAAACACATGGATGCATTTAAAATTAAACAAAATTTTTATTATAAAAATATAAATAATTAGTCAAATTAATTTTTTTTAAAAGCATTTAACACATACATTCATGCATACATATAGATACATTTAAAATTAAACACAATTTCTATATAAAATATAGATAATTAGTCAAATTATTTTTTTAAAGTAAATGTAATTAGTCACATATTAAAATTCTTACCTAAATTTAATACTACTTATGATAATTTTTTTTTTCTAATTTTTAATAAGATAGAACGAGTGGTGATTTTTGTTATGTGGTGATTTTTATTTTTATTTTATTTTTTGAGAAACATGTGATGATTTTTATTAAGTATATGTGATTTTTTTTTTTTAATTTTATAGTTCATTAATATTAGATTCTTAGTATTTGGCACTCATTAACTCACTTGATACAAAAATTAAAAAACTTAAGTAGACACATGGCATAAGCTTAAGTGGATAATTATGGTGTAATTCCCACATAAATGTAGACACATGACGCAAAATTAGATTATAATTTCAAATTCTAATTCAATTTTCTCTAAACTTTACCAATTAATATATATATATATATATATATATATCTATAGATGACTTAAATTTGAATTTTTTTTAGTAATATGATTATGTTATTTTTATGGTTTATTATATTTGACTCATCGTTTTCTGCACTATATTAATTAATTTGGCACAAGAATTTAAAATTTAGATCAGATAGGGTACGTGACACAAAATTAAACTCTAACTGAAATTCAATTTTTACACTAAATTAACTTACTTGACACAAAATTTTAAAATTTAGATTAGATAAGACATATGATGCAAAATTAGACTTTAACTGAACTTCAATTTGAAATTTAATTGGATTTTCTCTCTGTTTTACCTATTATTATATATATAGATAATATATAAATTAAAACATTTTGGCATTAAAAACTCAAACACCAAGACTGCAAAAAAAAAAAAAAAAAAGACTGAAAAAAAAAAAGACTGAAAAAAAAAATTATAGAAAATATAAATTGGAACTGCCGATCGATGTGGGGATATTGTCCAAAATCGATAATGACAGTCAGTAAATTAACGGTGTATTTGCACAGTCATAACCATCTTCAGAGAACAATAGAAAGATCAGGAGAAGAACAAGCATTTAGCTAGCTAGGAACCTCAATCAAAGTAGACAAAGGAGGTGGAGCAAATAAATCTTTATTAATTGATATCAATGATATACTAGGAGTGGTTGTGACTCAGCAAATTTACTAACAGTAAACAAGGCAACAAAGTAGAGTTAGAGTCAAGAACATCAATATCCAATTATATTCTAAAAGAAGAGAAGAAATTAAGGTGTACCGTCAAAGAAGGTAACGTCCAGACTCGTAAGTCATAACTTCAACAAGGATTCTAAAAGTTACATCCTCTCTGAATTTTTGGAATAACGACCACGGAAGCCCTAGGAGTCAACCTATGTGCTAGGTAGGGACCAAGACAAAACATAAAAAACCAAATATCAAATAAGAAAACAAAATGAGAAATTACCAAACTAATATTATTAATAGGGAAATGTTAACGAATGCCAAAAAGGCATTGGTTTATGAATTATTTTTAGAAAGACTTTATGAAAAAAGGCTAAAACAATTAATTTTCTTGATAGTTTTTTATATTTCTTATGAAAGTATGAAAGTGGTGTCAAAATTTTCTTATTATAATTTCTTAATAAATGCTCTAAGGGCATTCATAAAAGTAACCCATAATATGAGGAATTGGGATCTTCTAGAGTTGTTAGTGGATTAATGATATATAAAAATTTGGACCTTTTATTATAAATGAAAGGTTAAGATTAAAAGAACTTTTTTCTAAAAAAAAAAAAAAAAGATTAAAAGAACTTTATATGGTAGAGTACCCTAGAAACTCTTGAATATCTCAATCTATGATATGGGTTATGTTTTGATATCACTTTTATGAAAAAATAAAATAAAAAGCTATCAAAAAAGTAAATTGTTTTTTTTTTCTTTTTTCATAAAAAAAATTCTATAAATATTGTCTTTATTTTTTTGAGAAACTATAAATATTGTCTAAACTAATGCTCTTAAGGTATTGGTTAACTTTTTCCCAATAATATAAGAAGGCATCTGATTAATAAGATAACATGTCAAGAATGGCTTCCCTTAAAATATGTTCAAGAAGATGCATTTGATGTTATCAAAAAATAAAAATAAAATAAAATGCATTAAAAGCATAATATTGGCACAACCAAATTGAGTGGCTTTTTCTTATGAAACAACTGAAAATAGATGAAAGTTTTAACAGATGTTTCATTAAAAAAATACTTGTTATAGGTAATAATCTTTGGGGAGGAGCATGTCGGAAGGTGTTAAGAAAAATCCAGAGAGAAACAGAGAGTGTAATGAAGTTTCAAGGTGAAGGGAAGGCTATTTTTTTTGAAGTTTGAACTTGAAAAGGCCTTGGCTGATAGCTGAAGAAATTGGACTTTTTGATCATACCTCTTTTGTCTGTCTCCCTGTGATTTTCACACTGCATTATTCCTTTATCCCATAAGTAAATATGGTATGAGTTTCGTTTTTCATTTCATATTTGTATATGTTTGAAACTGCAACTTCTGTATATATCTGCTATCAACAATCATAATGGTCGCAATAAGCAACTAATTAATACTACCTCCTAGTTAAAACGAAGAATTTAACTGAAAATCAGCACAGTGGATTTGGCATGTGTTACATTTAAAGTCATCTAGTTGTTTATATGAAACAAGAAAAATACCAAAACATATAATAACGTAATTAATTAATTTAATGGTTCTTTTTTTTTTCTTTTATTGTTATTATTATTTATTTTTTTTTCTCGAAAATAAAAGGTTAATGGTTCTTTGATTATCTACCTCTCTAGCATATGTATGTATACACAAAATCTGTGCCTTTTTCTTTTTCTTTTTATGAATACAGTATCTGTACCCTAGGGATAAAAACATTATGATTTAACAATAAAAAACTGTAATAGATCTCAAAAGCTCATTCGATCATGCTAAAATAGAGATCTTGGTTTAATAGATAAGTTTATGTGTGTCAACCGATATGTTTAAAAAGCTAATTTATCAATCCCTCAAATATAAATTTTACGGATTAAAATTATATTAATTTTGAACTATTAAAAAAAAAAAAAAAAACTTTAAACTGGAAAGATAGCATTATCCCCATCTCCCAATTTCCAACGCCTTTATTAATTTTAATTTCAAATAATCTTTTGTATACAATATATTTCCAGAATTTCATTCTAAAATGTAACTGATTGACACTTGATTTTGCTTGCTTTTCGTCATCGAAAATAAAGTAAAAGTTTATTGTAATTTATCTCTGCTTTCTCTAGAAAACAACATAAATTCTGTTACTGTAGGGATTTCACCATGAGTGGAGAGAAAGGAGTGGGAAAGTGGGTCATAGCCCCCAAACAAAAAAAAAACTTCCAAGAATATTCCTTTTACCATTATATGGTGGATGTGTCCTGCAATAAAGTTAGTATTGATTTCTCTACCTTTGTTTTATATTATGTTTTTTTGTGTTTTTAAGGTGAAAGTGATGAGGTGCGTTATAGAGGTCTAATGGAGATAAATTTAATTGGATAAAATGATAAATTTTAAACCAAAGATAAGCAATATAAAATGACACAAACCATGTGTGGGTAAAGTATAATGTGTACAGTTTTTAGACCCCTTAAAAATACAAGTAGTTTAACTTAGTTATTTAGCCAAATGATTACTTTGATAAATTATTCAGATCTAGGTTAAAACAATAAAGTCATATCATGTAAAGCAGCGGAAAAGTAAATCACACAATGATATGATAACCCAAGAAAACCAAATCGGTAAAAAATCTAGTGAGGATTTAACTTATCTATTCTCAACGTAAAACAGATCCATTATGAAAGAATTGAAGTTTTTACAATAGGACTTAGACCACTAACATCTTATTGCTACCTCATGTAGAAATCTTACTACCACGACCACGTGACAGCTCCGAGTTTACGGATTACTTCTTTCTTTGATCCACAGCAACCACAAGTTCTCCTACTTATGACTTTGAGACTCCACTCAAAGATTTAAGATCTTCTTTAAGTTCTTTATGCAACAACTGAAGAGATCATTAAGTTCTTGATATGAATCTTGATCTTGATAACTTTAAGTGTGTATGAAGGTAAATGCCTCTAGATCTTAAAGAAGATTCACAAACGCATCATATCAACAACACCTAAAACATGGTTAGAGTTTTTCTTTTTATACTTGAAACAAAACATAAAACCCTACACGTCATATAGGCTTGGGCTGATTTGGAAATTTCGCAAAAAAAAACAATCTGCACGAGGTTCGATTTATCGAGTCTAATTTTAGATCGATCGAGCCTTGCAGATTTAGTCCAATATATTCTGCAATTACTCGATTCTAACTTTACACATGACCACACTTTGAGCAGCCTAAATCTAGACTCTAAGTTTTGATCATGGTTTGCCAACACATTACACATTGAAGTTCTAATACATTTAGTTCTTAAAATCTTATTAGAACATAACATAATTAACTTTTTTTTAATACATATAAATCATTGAAATTTAGTTCAAATTGAATTCTTTGATTTCATCATTCTATTTTATGTAGGCTTCCTATTCTATATGGATAATGGTCTTTCTATTCACAAATTATTTATTATTGTTTATGTTTTTTGGTAATAAGGAGATTAACATAAAAACTAACAAGCCACCAAAGGCACAGACAGTAACTTGCGTATCAGTGACGGGGCTAGAACTTAGAGTTAAAGGGGTAGCTTTGTTGCTGGTTGTGTGCAATGATTTCGGCATCCGACTTTGCTACTGCTTAACCTCTTAGCTACTGGTTGTTTAAAATTTTTTAAAGGGTCAAATTTTTTGTTTTGGGTAGAATTGGTTGACTAAGCTTAATTTTTTTTTTAAAGTTTTACTATTGATAATTTTGTTGTTGTACTAACTTTTTTGGGTTTGTATATTTTGTTTTAGATTTGGTCTTTAAAATGAGAAAAATGCTAGAGATATAAATTTTTTTAGAAATTGCTGATGTGGTGAGTGGTTATTAGTAAGTAAAAAAAAGAAAATGTAAATAGTGGGCTCAAATGCGAATCAATAAGAATTTGTTACCTTAATAGTTTTTAAAAATATTGTAGCTAGAAAAATTTATGACTATAACAATACTCTTAAAATAATCAATATTATTGTTAAGGAGGCAAAAATGTAATTTTATATAACAAAATTGCTAAAATTAGTATTCATATATAATAATAATAATATATTTTAATAAAACATTTAGGGGGCCGTTTCCTCACAGACGGCTCCGTCTATGAATTAGTTGAGGCCGATGGATAAACCAATCAATTGACCTCAACTGTCTGTAGCATGTGTACATGAAAATTTTATAAAAATTATTTTGAAATAGAATATAGTTTTGTATAACTATTTTTAAGATTGAATTATGTTTTTCATCATTAAAATTTAGTTCAAAATTGAATTTCATCCTTTAAAACATGTCATGTCATCTGTTAATATTTTATTTGTCCTTGATAGAAAACTAATTTTTTCAAAATATTAAGCTATTAAAAAATTATGAATTTAATTATTTAATCAATATTCTAACACAGCCCTTATGTGCAGGCCTAAATTTGTCCTTAATAAATGAGACCCAACACATAGGATAACACTTTTTTTTTTTGAGAAGAAGACAGATGGATTTTATTAATGTAATTCAACTACATCCAATAGTATAATTGAAAAAATATGAGATGAGACATCTTCCATCTATACTTGAACATCTGGTATGCATAGTGCATTTCTAGCCCGACTATGAGCAATTCTATTATCGTTTCTCTTAACATGAGAATACAACAATTTTACAAAATTGTTAGGAAACACTTTCACATCTTCACTCAATAAACATGTTGGACTGTGCACTTGATCACCCATAAAACCTTTCACACGCTGTATGTGATCAGAGTAAGTGGGATAATTGGTAACAGACCCGTACCTTCTCCCTTCATTATCTCCTCTCAAGCACGTTACCGAACCAACTGGATTTGAAGGAAATTTATTAACCTTGAAACTCAATCCTGGAATTTTAGTAAGAGTAGAATCCCAAAGTGAGCTTTTATGATAACAAGGAGTTTCCTTTCCAAGTGACCTTGCCGTTTCAACCATATTATTTGGTTCAGCCATCTTTTCCAAATCAGGCGCTAGAATGAGGCTAGAATTAATGCCCTCATTACTTTCAGTTAACGTTGACAAAGCCTCATTCTCAATTAATATCAATTCCGTTTTATCAGGGAGAGAAAAATCTGGAATTTTGATATTATGAGAATAAATTTCTTTCATTGCTTGCTCCATACTCGTTTCTACCGTTACCAAGCCTTTTGAATTAATTACAGCATTAATTCTCTCCTTATCGTCCTCAGTTACCGTATCAGATTTCCCTACCGCTGTAGCAACCAATGGACTACCCTCCTCCGATGAAACTTTCTCAGTCGTTGCCACCTGACCATAGTACCCAGGCACCAGAATTTCCCTTCTTCCACCTGTCTGATATGGTGCCGCTCTCTCATACTGAAAACAAACCCATGATTTCTCCCCATTCTCTAGCTTGAACACCCTACCTCAGCATAAAGGAAGAGTAATATCCACTGTGAAAAGTTCCCGAATGAAGTTACCTCCATCATCATCTGTGGATTCAGGTGACCTTCGGACTGCTCCAATGGTTTCCCAAATGCTTTCTGCAATATCAAGAACCCGAACCCAAAACAATGTTTTATCAAAAACTAGATCTTTGAGTTTTGAAAACTCTTCAAGGTGTTTATCAAAACTCCATGGCTGATTTTTGATTATCGTTTCCACATCTGAACTATTGTCGAAAACAAAAAGCACCCTATGATCTCCCAGATTTCGAATTTTGTAACCATTCGCTGACCTCCATCGCTGCTGAAATGTACGAACCACTGCCTCCACAATGAGATAGCATGAAGTTAAAAACTTTGCTACTATAATGTATTCCCCTGATTTGTGAATTTTTGGAAGGACAAAACCAGCATGTTCTCTATCAGATAGAGATAGTTCAGACAAATTTTTAGTGAGGTCTACCATGGTAAGCAGTAAAAAATAGAAAGAGAAGTAACACTGCGTAGAAGAGAAACAGAAGGAGTAAAAGTATTTCCCAAAACCTCGAACAAAAAAAACCAACAAACTCAATAGGCACACTTGGTGACCCCAGAGGACATAGGAACAAATTAACAGATAAAAAACGAATTCTCCTTCAGAGAAGGGACAAAAACTTCTACTACCTAAGAGAAGAGGGAAAAAACCCTACTTTCTTAGCGACAAAGAAACCAATATAGGATAACACTTACATGGACTAAAACTTGCCTTTAATAAGTGGAGTCTGACGTATGAGATTTTTATTTTTATTTTAAAATAAATTTAATCATTTAATTGATATTCTAACACCTCTTCAGATGTGAGCCTAAACTCTTAAAATTGAACCCAACATGTAGGATATATAACACATGCGTCGGCTAAAACTCTCTTTTAATAAGTGCGGCACAGGCCACACAACATGTAGGATTTTTTAATTATTTTTTATAATGATGAATTAAATCATTAAATTAGAAAAAAAAAATTATTTATATTTTGGTTTGTTAGTTTCAAATTTGAAGATCTAAAAATTAACCTTACAAAAATAAACAAATTTCACCTATGAAAAAAATATTTAACTTACTTTCAATCAATTATTTTAAAATTTTCTCAAACCAATAGTAGTTTTAAGAAATGGCAATGTTTATTACACACTTAAATAAATGCACACAATTGTGAAATAGCACTGAAACGTAGGTTTTAAAAAAGAGAAATGCTATGTCCACAATATTTCTCACAACATTCTCACAACAAATCCTAGTTGGCAAATTATTACTTGCTATTACTAGTGGGTAAGAATTATTTTAAATTTTTCTCAAACCAATAGTAGTTTTAAGAAATGGCAATGTTTATTACACACTTAAATAAATGCACACAATTGTGAAATAGCACTGAAATACGAAGGTTTTAAAAAAGAGAAATGCTACGTCCACAACATTTCTCATAACATTCTCACAACAAATCCTAGTTGGCAAGTTATTACTTGCTATTACTAGTGGGTAAGAAAGTAATTTCAGTGTTAGATTTAAATTTAAAACCTGTAACAACCTGCCAACAAGGATTTGTTGTGAGAATGTTGTGAGAAATGTTGTGGACGTAGCATTTCTCTTTAAAAAATGGGAGTCCTACATAGCACGCTAGCATGTAATAAGTTTTACCTTTAAAGAAAATCTTCATCCTTATCTTTTAGGGTTAGAATAATTTTTCAAGTTTTACCCTTAAAGAAAATCTTCATCCTTATCCTTTAGGGTTAGAATAATTTTTATCAAAGCAAGCGTGGTTTGAAGTCTTAATAAGAGTAAGGAGAAGCTAACTTGGGCGGCAGGGCCCGTCCTTGTTTTCTTCGTCGTGCTTGCATCAGTACATCCTAGCTATATTGGTGTAATGTCGAGACGTGGAAATTTTATTATCAAATGTACTTACAACGATCATTTCTTTGACTGCTCTATATATCAAAGAAGTTCTGTGAAGTGAGAAAATATAAGAGTAGATGCCAACCTAACCTAAATGAGTCAATATTAAAACTATTTAAGACCAAGCTGTCGTACGTTTAAAGTATTATTATCTGGTTTCTACAAAATATCTCATTTTACCATCTTAAAAACTACTTTATCTATTATTTTATATCATTTTACAATACACCTAACATTCTAATTTTTATATCCCTATACAACACATTAAAATAATATATCTACACAATAAAATATATAAATCAAAACAATATAAAACAGAATTTTAATTTTGTGGTGAGTCCGGAAGAGAGAGAGAAAGAAGATGTTTTGAGGTAAATGAATAAAAAACATTATTTTAATTTTGCAAGTGAGCTACAATATCATCATAAATTTAGGATGGTATTGTAACACAATTGTAATTTTTTTTTTACAATTAGAAGACCAAGTAATAGGTTTTTTTTTTTGTACTTTGATGCTAAGATATAGCATATGCAAGACCGGTACTGATGTAGTGAGTTTGTTATAGTTGAGCTTGAAAGAACATATCCATAGAAAAACAAAATCTTCATTTTTTGTTTTTGGACGTACTGTGCTCTATGCAGATATTTTTTTTTTTTTTTTTTGTTTTGATAAGGCACCTCTCTCCAATCTTTGACTTGTAAGTGCTCTATGCAGATATAAATGTCATTGATACACCTCTCGTAATTTTCATCCTTTTCTTCTTGTCATTTAGAACTCCCACTTTTTACTGAAGGAAAATTTCCTCTTCGCCAAAAGCCTACTTCTTCACACGAGATCAATATAATGCCTTCTTCTTCTTCTTATTATTATTATTCTACCTCATCCTCAATTCTCTCTACGATTAGATTCTGCCTGCTAATATTGACACTTCTTGTGGGAATGGTCTCTGCTCAGTTGTCCGATACTTTGTATGCAGGATCGTGCCCAAAAGGCCTTTCAACCTCCAAATTGGCTGGAGACTCTGTCATATCAAGTGAGGTACGCAAGACCATGGAGGCATCTTAATTTGCTTTGTCTTCATCTTCATGACTGCATTTTTAATGTAATTCATCTCTCACTTTCTCTTATTCCTTTCTTCCCCCCAACCCCACCCCATTTGCATCATATTATTTGCATGTGTAATAATATACATAAAGTTTATATTACGTACCATGCATATATATACTGTTACAATAGTGGGCTCATCAAAATGGGGAGAGATAATGAGAGAAAACAGGGAGAGGAAGTGGAAGTGATGGTGAAGAGAGCTCTTCAAGATTAGAGAGAGGAAAATAGAGAGAAAGAGACAATGAGAGGGGTGTAGAAAGAGAGAGTGGAGCCTGTGGAGGTGCGTATGAAGAGAGCACTTTATGAGAGAGAGAGAGTGAAGTTTAAGTGGTGTCTCTATGTTTTGTATTAATGAATTAGTCTACTAGAATTTTCCCAAGGTGTTCTCTCCCCCTTAAGTGGTATTAGAGCTTATGATAGTTTGTGACAATAAGGTGATGATAAGGTTATCAAATACTCTTTCGTAGTTGGAATTGAAAGGGTGTTGTGCGAGGTTAGGTTCCCATGTGGTGGTGGTGGTGTCCTCAAAGAGTCCAACAAACGCCACTACAGCCCAAATGGGCCTACAGTGGCATTTTTTGGACCTGTAGTGGCGTTTGTATAGGTCTAGTTTTTTTGTAGCTAAGAAAAAGACAATGAACAGAGGCGTAAATTCAAGAATATTTTATCTCCATGAAGCAAAAAAAATTACCTCTTTAAAGATAGTAAAACTAATAAAATTCAAAAAGAAATTAATATATAAAAAGAGTTATTGCATCAATTCTAAATTATTCATATGATGATTGCTAATCCAGGCAGAAATTGTGTAAACCACAAAAATTAGAATTCTTATATATCATCTCAATATATATCCAATATATTATTACAACTAAAAAACTGCAAATGATGCTAGTAAATATATATTTTTTAAAATCCCAAACGCAATATATATATATATATATATATATATATATATAATCAATCCTTTAAGAGTGCATTTGGGAAAGGTTTTTTGCTTTTTGTCTCAATTTTTTACAAATACTCTAATTTTTTTTTAAAATAATCAACCATTTAGCCTTTTGCCACAAATTTAATATAAAAGTTATTAAAAACTATATCCATTATAAAGTACTATGTAAATAAACTATTGTAAATAGACAATACTCAAACACGCTCTAGGAAGAGTTAAAAAGTAAGACAACACCTCAATCCTAAAATTTCAAACTTTTTAGCTTAGTTCTCAAAGAGAGAGGCTTAGATCCAATGTTTCCTGTGAATTGAATTATATGAGACACTTTCACATGGTAACATCCTACCAGGTTTGGTGCACAAGATACCCGACCCAAGCTTAACCTATTCTCAAATAACAAAATGTCATGTCAAACATTTGAAACCTATCAAGTGACTATTTTTACTTTTTGACGTCTTTATATAGGGCTGCTTGCAACCCCTTTTTTCATTACATATGCAAATGATTGTTGCATGTACTGTTCTATCTATTAGTTGGGAAAAAGAGTCTACTCGCATGTTTTGTGTAGTACGAGTAGTGACTGAGTGCGTGAAGATTGATAAACCGTGTTTGAACGAGAAACCCACACAGTTTCACTCGTCGCTATTAAAGGTGGTGTTTAGAAGGACTATACTGAGAGGATGTGTTCCATTGGAATGCATTCCAGGAGAATGCATTTTGTAAAAGTAAAAGTATTAGTGTAGAATGTATTTTCCTTAAAAAGTTGCATTTGATATTACACATTAACTTTTACTAAAAAGTAATTGTGCTGAATGTCTGAAGATGTGTTTGGCTTGAAAAAGTGCAGAATGTATATATTCTCAGTACATTTTACTAGGATGAGTATAGTAACGAAAAATTACATATAATCCGGAATATAAAACTTTTTTTTTTTTTTTTGAGAAACAATCCGGAATATAAAACTGAAAGAGGAAGAAAAAGAAAAAGTAGTTAGGTGCTGTTTCGTTATCTAAAAAACGAAGTTAGGTGCTGTTTTAAATGCAATATCGGTGGGTTTGACTTGTTTTAGTTAAATGAGAAGCAAAATGAGAAGTCACAATTTTAATGACTTTTTGACTTCTGCTCTAGAAAATAGAATTTGAAAAATGCATTCCCGACAAAATGACTTTCAGGAATCTTAAAATAGTTTTGATTCTCACACATCTCAAAGTTTGTCATCCACGAAACAATGATTGTCTACCTATCAGCCTGGATCTCCTGATAATGTTCCATCTGGAACTGTTATAGATAACAAAAAAAAAAAGATTCTCACACATCTCAGATTTTTGTATTTATTTTTTATGTGTTAAAATGTGAACATTTTTGCAATAATTAGAAATACGTGTGTAAAATAGTAGATATGATCAAATGTAAAAAAATATTTATACATTTCAAAATACCCAACCAAACATTTTTTTTTTTTACAATATACTTTATGCTTGGGAATTTGTGAATTTGTAATTGCATTCTAGTAGTTGAACCAAACACTGCTTAAGCATTTGTACCCCCAAAAGCACCACCAATCGAACCAAATCCACGAATAAATTCTAGGAGGAAAACTTTTTTCCTAAATTTTGTGCCATATTCATATTTCACACCCTCCCTTGAAAGTTTGCAGTAACTATGATACGCTTTTGTAGCGTAATCACCACACATACCTCAAATTGTATCAAGATTTGGGACTAATCAGTGTCGTCAGATTTTTATCTAATAAACCCAAAAAATTCTTCTTTTCTAGTTTAGTTATCTTTTTTCTTTTTTAACAAACACATACATCAGTCTTAATATTATATCAATATTTCAATTATTAATTATTATTTTCTTCCATTTACATTTTTAATTCCAAATTTCACAACCACCTAGCACACCCACAACCCAACAAATCCACTCATAATATTCCTCGCCACCATCATCGAAATCATTACTCAGCCTTTGCTAAGTGTTGTTGCTTACCTCGATCTTGATCTTTGCCCAACAAATGGGTCTTCTTCAACCCATGTGAATTAGATCTAGGTTTTTTATGGGAATTTATGATAGGTCTGTTGGGATTGATGTTCGATGTAGTTGATTGGTGTGGTTGTGTTTGGAGCTTTTGTTGTGTTGGTGGTGCCATGTTGTGGTGGCTAATTGTTTGGTTCAACTAGATAGTGGTTGGCTGGGTTTTCTTGTCTTTGGTGGCTAGGTCTTTGGCTGTGCCATGCCATGATGTGGGTTTCAAATGGATTTGGTTCGATTGGTGGTGGCTAGGTGTGGTGGTGGTTGATATTGATGGTGTTACAATATGCACATGTGTGCGCACAAACACATTTAGTAAAATAAACTTTTAATTTGATTTGGCGATATCTCAATAAGATTGTAAAACAAAATATGGATCCTCATGCATGGGTAATTTGAACAAGTTTAATTAATTGTTTTTACTAAACTATAGTTTAACTATCCTAATGCTAGGGCTCTAAGTGTACTTTTTGGGCTAGATCCATTTTATTTGAAGCAAATGATAATTACAATTTTACTTTTTAGATTTAATAATTTAAATAACATTAGAGTAGATACACTTTTAGACTTGTAATATTTAGTTTGAATAATGAAATGAGTATGCAAAGTGATGATCCTAGAAGGATTAAAGGGACAAAACTTATATGCAATTCATTAACTAATGTATCCTATCTTTAGCTCTCCAATTGAATTCAAAACATGATTGTATTAACCAATATAACAAAAATTTTGATATTTTTTCAAAGGATAATTAAATTAAAAAATGTAATATACATTGACAATTTGGCCCAGCTTAAATAAAAGTTCTAAGGTTGATTTTCAACTCCCAAAAAAAAAAAAAAAAAAAAAAAAAAAAAAAAAAAAAGAGAAGTAGTGAAGGTAATGCAATCAACTGGTTGAATTTAATTGAAAAACTTAAAGTATGAACAACTAAATAATTGTACATAAGTTTTAGCCTGCCCCAAGCAACCCAATAACCTAGTGAAAGAATTCTCTTATAAGGAAAAGAACAAGTTTTAAGTAACATTTTGTTACAGGTGCATGATACATGGTTGCTGTTGGACTACATAGTGAGGATGCTAAGCGTTTTGATTTTTCTAAATCTCGTACCAACTCATGATCCATGGTCATCCATGAATTCATATCGAGTGAGCTTCAACGGCAATGAAGCATTGCAGTCTCCCGAAGAGCGCCCTGATGAGCAGCACTTAAGAGTTGTTGTAGTTGGCAGTAATATTGAAGGCAATAGTGTAAGGTTAGACATAGGCGAAGGTGATAGAGAAGGTGAAAGTGGAGAAGGTGCAGTAGGCGGAGGCGAAGGGAGAGATGGAGGTGGAGGCGAAGGTGGAGCTAGACGAGGAGGGGGAGATGGAGGAGAAGACCGAGGTGATGTGGAAAGTGGAGGTGAAGATAGGAAATGGAGGTCGAACATATCCAAACTATCAAAGATGTTCATCATGGTCACAATCCAAACAACTGCAGCTTGTACTGGCTTCCATTGCAATGACCAACATCCCCATCATTTCCTGAATAAGATCTTCCTAGATTCTATCTTGGTTGTTGACTTAGTGGGTTTCCTTTGTTGCATGATTGCTATCTTCTTAATCCATAGGAAGCCACATATTGCAGAAATTCTTGGAGGGATCGGATTTATAGTTGTTGCCTTCGGGTTCATACTATTAACAACTATGTTTCTCGTCCACTCTCATGTTTGCTAAGTAAACAATGAGCTGTTTTTATTCATGAGATTCAAGTTATGAACAATGTATGCAATATTGATAAATATTAGCTGATGTCCCTCATGATACAAGGATATGTTATAAATTCAGTTTAAAATATTAAAAAATGTATTTAATAATGATTTATTGTTATAATATTTGAGAAATTAATTTCTGTTATATTACATGTCATGATGTCATTTAGAAGAGATAAAATATAAACTTTTAAGATTAATACGTATAATTTTAAGTAACAAACTTATTGCTTGAGTCAATTGAAAAATGTTTAAATAAATCCACTAATTTAAACAAAATAATTTTTTTGTGCTCTTTATTTGCATGCGATGGAATTTTCTTTTGCATTTTAATGGATTTTATTTTAATTGTTACCAAAGAAACTCAACTTCAGTAATATTGTCACATTACAAACCAATTATTTCTCACATGATTTTAAAAAATTAATCATAAATAATTTTTTTTATATAGATAGTTATTAAACCACCTATAAATGAGTTATTTCACCAAAATAAATGAATTTACCCCCTTAATAAACTTCTTGGATTCTTCATTGGAAATATGTATCGTAGATTTGAACTTGGTTTGTTCGATCCAACTAGTGTGGCCCGCCGCAATCAGCATTTACCAAATTATTAAAAAAAAAAAAATCATATAACCCATTTAAATCCCAAGCCCAGTAATCCATAAGGCCCAGGGAAATGCCTTTAAACGACCAAGCCGAACCAAGCCTAAACACCTAAATCCAATGCACTTTAACACCTAAATCCAATCCTTATAACTGCATTTTCTGAATTTTGCTTATTTAACAAGCATGCTTGAACTGGGGTTGGACCGTACGGTTCATGCCACCGGTTCTGCATGAACCGTGCGGTCTAACCCCAATTCAGGCAGTTCACGGAATTTGCAAAAATACCCAGTTCTCTATGCTAAAAAATCAGATTTCTGTCCGGTTCCCGGTTAACCCGGTCGGACAGCCCGGTCCAATCCGGGTTTAAAAACCTTGGTGAGAAATAGTTTAGTTTGCTATGCGCAAAGATTGTAGTGAGTCTATTGTGAGCAGTTAATCTTGGTTATCTGAGAAGTAGATGTTCATGAGTTTCAAAGTACCACTCATGAAATAGTGTGTAGGTCAAAATTTGTCTTAAGGAAATAGTGTCAAATATTAGACTTGATTATATTTGTATTTATCATTTTAAATTTATCCAATTTATGAGTATACTTAATTGTTCCTAATTATTTATGCATTGAACATGTTTAGTTTAGTTTTTTTTTTTTTTTTTTTGTTAACAAAATCACAAGAAATTGTGCAACATGAAACCTTCTAACCTGGAAACAAATATAGAAACATAAATAAAATCAGAAATACAAATAATACTGAAGTAGCTAGTCCAAGAATAGTTATGTCTATGTATCATATTTTAGACCAGATTATCAAAAAAAAAAAAAATATATATATTTTAGACCAAACATTTTCTAAATCACTCCTTCAATAAAAAGTTAAGAACTAGGCAGTGCTCAATCCACTACCACACATCTGATTTTGAGTCATAATTAAAGCCTTTATTTTTTTTTTTTATATGTTCAGTGATCCAACCAAAAAAGCACCTCCCTTGCAGTTGGGTAGGTCCAATGTTCGTAATTCAATGAGTAGTTTTACATTCTTAGTGCTACGTCTTGTTGATTTTAGCTTCTTATGAGTTTCCTTTTCCTTGATTCATTTAAAAAAATTTACGCTTCCGAATTAGTTGAAGAATTGTTACTGCTAGGACATAAATGTCATTAAACCCAAACCTCTTCTGGCAGAATTACCTAGAGTTATTACAAGAATAATGTAGATTAATTAAATTACAAGATAAATATTGAGAAGGCCATGTTTTTATTAGCTTTATTTAGGGAGAAATTTACATGCATTTTCTTTCTATTTTAATGTATTTCTCAAGGGTAGAAAGTACTTGAGTGCTTGATATGCGTGAAGCTGCATTATAGGCCAACTCACTACCTCAAGTGACTTGCATAGTCCGTAAGTGAGATGTGGCAAAAGATCGAAAGAGATTGCTGACTAGACAAGTCGCAACCATTACGCAACTAGCCAGGTCGCGAACTACATGAACAGGTTCCAAATAATTGTTATGATGACAAAAATATCATTGAATTTGGGGACAAAATTGGCCTATACCCTTTTCACACAAACTAATCAGCATTTTGCCCCATTCTCCAAACTAATTAGGGAAATGCCCCTCTTTTGAAAATTGATTTTCTAAAAATCGAGTTAGGCCCTATAGCGGCGTTTTTAAGGAGCCTATAGTGACGTTTTCAGGATCTATAGCGACGTTTTATAACTCGATCTTTATAAAGTCGAGTTATAGGCAAAAAAAAAATGAAAAAAATTGCATATAACTCGATTTCATGGAGGTCGAGTTATAAAACGCCACTATAGGTCTTGAAAACGTCACTATAGACTCCTTAAAACATCGCTATAGGGCTCCAAAATTTTTTTTTTTTTTTAAACTCGATTTTGAGAAAATCGTGTTTCAAAAGAGGGGCATTTTCCTAATTAGTTTGGGAAAGAGGGCAAAATACTACTTAGTTGGTGTGAAAAGGGCATTTGCCTATTTTGTCCTTGAATTTGGAGAAATCTTTTTTTTTACTCACAAAAGAGCTCACAATATCTAATATAAGTTATAATAAGCCAACTCTTAAGTAGCTCGAAACAACACTCATCTAAATATTTTAAAAAAAAATTCGAAGAAAGAAGGTTTGAAACAGAAATCGTTGGCATCTGTTATACAGTCTTATTTGCATTTGGTTCAATTATAAGTTCAAACCGGCAAGATGAAAAGAGTACTCTGGCACTTGAAACGTCCAAGAAGTTGGATACGAGGACTTTAAAGTGTGTGAGAGGCTGGAGGCTAAGTCATCAACCAAGCATTCATCCTTCTTTAGACGCTTTGCCTCTGCCTTTTAGTGGGGCAAGACTGAGAAAAGCAAGGCTGGGGAGGGCGAGTCTAAGAAGGGTGGTACCGGGGTTGGATAATGTACCGTGAGGATTTCATCTTCACTAATGACAAAAAGTAGAGAAAAGGTCCTTGTTCTTTGTGATTTGTTTGAGAAGGGTGGTACTGGGGTTGGACAATGTACTGTGAGGCTTTCATCTTCACTAATGATAGAAAGTAGAGAAAATGTTCTGGTTCTTAAAAAAAAAAAAAAATCCATTTTCTCATCAAAACTATAGCCTTTAAAGTCATTTTAGCCATAATCAATTGATGTTTTAAAAAAGAAATATCAAAAGATTAAAAGATAGATATTAGAGTCTATCAAGCATTCATGAGGCAAAAATTTGTGGTAAGGCATCAAGTTTTTTTGGGTAACTTTTTAATTTTTAATTTTTTAGGCATAAAAAAAGTCTAATATACCTAATACCCTACTTTTTTATGAATTGGAAATTTTTTTTTTTTTTTGAACTCCTTTCTTTACAAATCAAAAGAAAAAAGAAACACTAAGAGCTAAGGGAATGTACGTTTTTAGACCCCTTAAAAATACAACCAGATTAACTTAGTTATTTAGCCAAGTGTTTAACTTAGGTAAATTATGTAATTCTAGGTTAACATATATAAATCATATCATGCAAAGTACAAAAAATAAAGAATACACGATATGATAACTCAGGAAAACCAAACCGGTAAAAAAACCTGAGGAAGATTTGACCTAGCTATCCTCAAGGTAAACAGAATTCACTATGAAATAATTGAAATTTGTATAATAGCGACTTAGACCACTAACATCCTATTGCTACATCGAGTAGAAAACTTACAACCATGACCATATGACAGCTTCGAGTCTACGGACTACTTCTTTCTTGAATTCACAGTAAGCACAAACACTCCTACTTGTATATCTTTAAGTTCTTCAATCTGCAACTGAATGATCACCAAGCTCTTGACATCAATCTTGAGTTTGGAAACCCTAAGTGTATGTGAAGGCAAACATCTATAGATCTCACAAAAGATTCACACACACAGCATAAAGAACTCTTTCAAATGTGGCTAGAGTTTTCCCTTTTATACTTAAGGCAAAACATAAAACCCTACACGTCAAACTGGGCTTGGGCTGAATTGGAAAATTCTGCAGAAAAGTCAATCTGTACGACTTTCCATCGGTCGAGTCTAATTCTCGATCGATCGAGTTAGGCAGATTTACACAGTAAATCCTGCAAAACACTCGATTCCAACTTTACATATAAATACACTTTGAGCAAGTTTAAACAAGGCTAAAACGTTTTGATCATAGTTTGCCAACATTACAAAATGAAGTTCTAATACATTAGTTCCTAATTTCTTAAATCCTAACAGGGAGTGTTGGTATTGGCAAGTTTTGTAGTTGTTAGCTGTTCAAAGCTTTGCTTTGCCAAAATAGACAATTTATTTTTTTCGCTAAATAATTTTCTGCACAATAGACAAGTAGATAGAAGATTATTTATTGAGTAAAGACATTACGCTACAGAGGCCTCAAAGTCTTTAACATTAATTGGACTACTACTCTGCTATTGAGTGGTCTAAATGCAGCCTTTATTTTATTTCTTCTCTATATCTGGTTGTGTTCTAACTTTCTTGAGTTATTCTTGTAATTTTTGGGCTAAATTTCAATTTTGCTCATTGAGTTTTACTTTAATCATCAAACTAAGATTTAATTTTTGTTAATTTAGTTGCTTATTCTGTAAAAACTGAGTCAATTTGATTTTTTTTTTTTCCAAATTGTTAACAAATGATGTTGTTTAAGTTTTCAAACATTCCTTTCATAAAAAAATTGAAAATTAAAAATTAAATTTTTTAGTGAAAAAATTCATGAGATTTCCCACTATACCTCATTTTAGTCATTTAGTAGATCTTATTATTTGATGAGAATATTTTAAAAAACAATAATAGATCATATCCTTCCAGTGACTATTTAGACCCTTCTTTTTAAGTATATTGTTGTATTTTATTAAATAAATAGACTTTATGCACACAATAACGAGCATAAAGTAGTTTTTATAATACAGCTGATTTTGATTTTGAGTAATAAAGCCTATATTTTATTTTATTCTATTTTCAGTTAATCCAACCAAAAAAGCACCTCTATTGCAGTTGAGTAGGTCCAATCTTCGTAATTTAATACTAGAAGATACTTTAGTGCAACATCTTGTTGATTTTAGCTTCTTATGAGTTTCCTTTTCCTTGATTCACTTGAAAAAATTTTACGCTTCCGAATTACTTGAAGAATTGTAACTGCTAGGTCCTAAATGTTATTAAACCCCCAAACCTCTTTTGGCATAATTATCTAGAGTTATTGCAAAAATAATGTAGAATTATTAAATTGCAAGACAAATATTGCAAACCCATGTTTTTATTGGCTTTAGTGAGTGAGAAATTTACATGTATTTTCTTCCCATTTTAATGTCTTTCTCTAGGGTAGAAAGTACTTGAGCGCTTGATATGCGAGAAATCTGCATTCTAGGCCAGCTCATTACCTCAAGTGACTTGCATCGTCCGCGAGTGAGATGTGGCAAAAGATTGAAAGACACTGCTAACTAGACAAGTCACGACCATTACGCGACTAGCCAAGTCACGAACTACACGAGCAAGTTCCAAATAATTGTTATGATGACAAAAATATCATTGAATTTGGAGAAATTTTTTTTATTTTCTCACAAAAGAGCTCACAATATCTAATATAAGTTATAATAAGCCAGCTCTTAAGTAGCTCGAAACAACACTCATCTGAATATTTTAAAAAAAATTCAAAGAAAGAAGGTTTGAAATAGAAATTGTTGGCATATGTTATACAGTCTTATTTGCATTTGGGTCAATTATAAGTTCAAACCGGCAAGATGAAAAGAGTACTCTGGCACTTGAAACCTCCAAGAAGGCACTTGAAACCTTAATCAGAGTGTGCCTGCTCTAATACCACTTGATAGGTGTAGACGACTAAATTTCTAGTTCGAAATAAGTCAAACGAGTAAAATAGTTTCACAAATGCGAATTTGTATTGATGAATGTGTGGTACAATTCTCTGTAATTACAAAAGAGTGATTCTCTGATTCGATCTCCTTGAAAGATTTGTTGATTGGAATTGTGGTAATGTGATTTTGATTCGAACACCAAATATACTTTGATTTGACTGAAGCATGGATCGAAGATCTTTGAAACAGAATTACAAGGAATCTCTGGCTATGAGCTTGTTAGAAATCCTTTGTTCTTCGTGTTCTTCGTGTTCTTCGTCTTCGAAGGTTTGTGGTGGAAGTTCTTCGGTGCTTTAGAGGCTTGAATCCGTAGAGCTTCGTTGATTTATGGTTTGTTGAGGTTTCTGGAGGCTTTTGAGCTTGATTCCAGTGAACTTGAAGATCTAGGCAGGTAGTTTAGATGATTCTGCTTTGAATGTTCATTGCATTTGAGTTTGAAGTTCTTGAAGTTCCTGGAGGCTTCAGGGCTTGATTCCAGCAGAGCTTCAATACTTCTGAATCTTCTTTGATGCTGCTTGTGCTCTAGATGGCTTCCTCTTCCTCTTAAGATGTCTTCCTCTTTTTTAATGCCTTAGGAAGGCTTCTATTTATAGGAGTTTAGAGGTAGGTGAGCGACACGTGGCGGAGTCTGATTGGTGACACATGTCACAGCCTGATTGGTCTGCTTGTGTCATTGCTTACACGTGCTGGACTGCTTGTGTCATCGCTTACACGTGCTGAACTGCTTGTGTCATCGCTTACATGTGCTGATGTGTGATTGGTTTACTTCAATGACTTCAATAACACTTGGAAAATTTCTATTGGTTTCTGAGTATTGATAACAAAACCTAGTTGCCATGCGTGATACTTTATAATTAACTGTATTTTGTGGACTTGATAGCATGACGTGTCAGCTTGTGATAGGTCGGGAATTTTCCCTCTCTACAAATGCCCCTTCGAGACTCGTTCATGCACACAGTTTCGGAGTGTGGTGCGGGAATGAGTTTCGAAAACAAATTTTTACATTTGACTTTTTAAGTGAAGTACCTGAAGGTGGTGAAGCTTTCAACAGGATGAGGTAATTTCTGAAGAGTAAACCCACCCAGATGAAAGGCTTTGATGAAACCGAAAAGGGGTCTGCCTGTATTTGAATGCACTTGCGTGACCGAGCCTTCTCAACAGAGGTTAAGTCGAAGTAATTGCACAAGAGTGTTCCATGGTACTTGGAGTGGTTGGTGAGGCTAAAAATTATTTGCAAGAAGTTGGATATGCTTGCAAAATTGAATCATTTCAACAGAGGTTAAGCTGAGGTAATTTCAGAAGAGTATTTTGGATCGTTGGAGGCGATCACAGGGTGTAGAAGATGGGGAAGAGGCGAGGATGTTGGCTGGGTACAGCATGCAGAGCTAGGGGGCTGGCCTCGCGTTTTTAAGAACTCCTGGTGAAGTTATCTCGAAGGAGTCTATTTTGGATTACGGCGAGGACATGTGGAAAAGTGGTCGAATGTGCGTGTGTAATTGTATCACTTAGGTTAAGTTGAAGTAATTTCACAAGTATAAGATTTTGGGTTGGGGGAGATTGTGAAAAGAACAAGACGATGAAGATGAAAAGGAGATGGTGACTGTGTGAAACATTCAAAACCATGGAGCTGACCTTGTATGTCAAGGAGTAGGTGTTTTTGGGGAGTACACCTTGAGATATGGGATCGACTGCATGCTGGGTGGTGAAGAAGACGGGGATGAAGCTAAGTGAATGGGTGAAACACACAACTCCATGGTGCTGGTCCTGTATGTTGAGGACTCTCTAGTGCAGATGCTTCTAGGGAGTACACCTTGGGATATGGGACCGACAGCATGCTGGGTGAGGTCCGGTGGCAAGTCATCGAATGCGCCTGTGTGATAGGACGATGCCAACGGACGTTAAGTTGAAGTAATTTCAGAAAAGTACTTTCTGAAATACTTCAAGCAGAATTTAAGTTGGAGTAATTTCAGAAAAGTGGGTTCTGCGATACCAGCAACGATGATCTTTGGGTCCCACACTGGTGGGGACATGGAACAAGGCTTTGATGACCATTTACCGGCCCCAAAGGCTGATCTTTGATGAGCTGGTACCTTGGTGGTCATCGTAAGCGTTGGATGGAGGATAATCTGTGGGATACCTGACCAAATGGATGAATCTCCAATTTTGATTTTGGGAGCTTAAGTTTTGTACATTGCTAGTACTTCGGAGAAGTGGGTCAGTTTGGTGGTTTCCAAGTCCAAAGCAAATAAGCGAATTTCAAAATCAGAATCTTTGCGGAAATCCGAATAGGACAAACCTTGCTCGGTCATCATGATTCTCGGTCATAGTTCACATTAAAGCCAACAGTTGCAGAATCACACCATTTGAGCAATTTTGGATTCTCAAATGAAGAAATAGACCCCAAAATCGGATTCCACGCGAAAAATTGGACAAGACAGGCCCTTCTTGAAAATTCTGACTTTTGGTCAAGATTTGTGCAAAAGTCAATCTTTTGGAAATTGGACTGTTTGCACGATTTCCGAGTCTTGAATGAAGAAACGGATCCTAAAAACGGAATGTACTCGAAAAACTGAGTGGGACAGGTCCGTCTTGAAAATTTTGACTTTTGGTCAAGATTTGTGCAAAAGTCAATATTTTGGAAATTGGACTGTTTACACGATTTTCGAGTTTCAAATGAAGAAACGGATCCCAAAAATGGAATATACTCGAAAAACTGAGTGGGACAGGTCCGTCTTGAAAATTTTGACTTTTTGGTCGAAGTCAAAGTTCCACTTGGTCAAAGCTCTTTTTTTTTTTTTTTTTTTTTTTTTTTTTTTTTTTTCAGGCGGTTCGGACCGGGTCAGGATGAGCGGGTCAAACCGGGTCGGCTTGGTCAACCGGGTCAAGCCTTGAGGATGACGTCATCTGACTAAGCGCGCGCCAGCGCTTGGCGCGTGAAGCGCGTGACTACATGCCGGCGCGTGAAAAAGCGCGTGAAAAAGCTGAGAGTGGCGCGTGAGAGCACGTGTTGCTGTGGGCAGCCATTACTGGACCTTCTGGCGGCGCGTGGCGGCGCGTGGCTTTATTTCTGGGCCTGAAATTTTCAGGTTTTGTAGTTTTTAGGCCGTAAAAGACCCCTATGGTATATGTTTTGTGAATTTGTTAACAGATTTGCACAGATTTGAAGAACTAGGTCACCGGTCATCGTTAGATTGTGGTGGCGCGTGGTGGCGCGTGGTAGCTCCGTAGCTGATGATCTTTCTGGGTTTTGTAGATCGAAGGCCGATGAGTCTAGTGGTGGCATCGGTTTTGTAAAATATTCCTCAGATTTGCACAAATTTGAATGAGAAATCTAGCGGACGTTGGGATTTTGTGGCCGCGCGTGGCGGCTCGTTATGGCTCCACCGTGGATGATTTTTCTGGGCTCTGAAGCTTGAAGTCTTTAGAAGATTTTGGTGGGTTGATTTTTGTGAAATCTTGTCAGAAGTTGCTAGAAATCCAGAAGAGAAAACGGCAAGTATTGTTGATTTTTTTGCCATTTTAATCTACTTTGACGGTAGCCGTATTGACAAGGTGGTGCCCGTGTGTTTAGACGTGATAGTCAGAAGGTGGGTGGTGAGCCACCATTTTTTGTTTCTCTTCATTGAATGTCATCTTTTATCTTCAAAATACGGTGCAGACTTCCTTGACTTTGAGTGCTGTGAATGTGCAAAATCTCACTTTGAGCTCCAATTGTTTTCACATTTCTGATATGTGAATATAGATTTTTTCACTGGCCTGTTGGTGGAACCATTTAATAGTTTGGCTGCATTCTCTATATAAAGAGTACGTGAATCTCTCAGTTCATCACTTAAGCATTCTCAACCTTCAACTTTATTCTCCTGCTTTTAATCAAAAAAAAAATATATATATATATATATATACTTTATGTGCTATGAGATCTTTTCCCTGACAAAATTTTTTGTTGATTGTTTCTGTTTTGCAGCTCCTTGATCTTTGGATTTTGACATCAAACTTTACACTGACGTTCTCAAGGAAGCGTTTGCCTTCATTTGCTGGCTTTGTATTTCATTGATAGCCACGTTTTTGAAGTGACGTATACCTTCATGTTATTACATTATTTTATTTATTTTATTTATTTATTTTTTTTTTTTTTTTGCAACAACAATCTATTAATGGTACTCGTCTTTGCAATGACATTTCCATAAGGATATTCAACTGCGCAACAATACTATCGCCAGTACTTGTCTTTGAAGTAGTATTGGCCGAAGCAATACTAGCACTAGTCCTTACTGGCACTTATTCTTGCAGTGCAACCACGCCAATTGTTCTTATCATGAAGCTGCACAAAGTTTGCATTTGCATCAAAGCTGCATCTATATTTTCCTCTGCATCGAAGTCACTTCACCACTTATCTTTGTCATGAAGCAACATTTACACTTGCATCTGCTATGAAGTTGCACCATCATTTGTACTGAAGCCATGTCAACATTCATCTTTGCCAAGAAGCTACGTCAACATTCATCTTTGCCAAGAAGCTACGTCAACACTTCATCCTTGCCATGAAGCAACATTTACACTTGCATCTGTTACGAAGTTGCACCATCATTTGCACTGAAGCCATGTCAACATTCATCTTTGCCAAGAAGCTACGTCAACATTCATTTTTGCCAAGAAGCTACGTCAACACTTCATCCTTGCCATGAAGCAACATTTACACTTGCATTCGTATTAAAGTTGCATCAATTTTTAAAGGCAATATAGCTCAGACATCAAGATTTCAGAGATGCCAACAAGACGTTGAAGATGCAAGGAAATGCCAACAAAACCCTGAAGATGTCAGGAAATGCCAGCAAAAATTTGACATTGCACAAACTGCCCAGAGAAGCGAGGTAATGCAACACCAACTCCAGATACATGATCTATTATTATTCCGGTGGAAGTTGACGTTGTCCAGATTTCAGAGATATAATGTGAAATGACACCATTCAGAAAGAAGATGAAGTAGTTCAAATTTCAAGGCTATGACCTGGCATAACCTGGAAGAGAGACGATGTAGCTTAGACTTGCAAGGTACAAGAAGATGCCACCAAGAGATAAGTGATGCAAAGTGTACTTCAGAAATGTGGGAGAATGTCCATAGAAGATAGGCAATGCCGTGCAGATTTCATTTAGTCTTTATCTTCAGCTACAACGATCTTTGATCATCCTATTGAACAGTTGATTGTCTTTAAGCAATGCCTTACCAATCAAAAGGACCTTAAAAACATATTGATGACCGTTGGAAACTCTTCAAGCTAGACTGGCAATCCTTTTTTTTTTCATGTGACTGAACTTAGTGACAAGTACTAAGCTGCCTACGTACCCCGGAGAGGGATCAAGTCATCACGTAGTTCAACAGATTTTTTTTTTTTCACTTTTTTTTTTTTGATAGTTTCTTTTTGGATGATTTTTTGTTATCCCTTTTTTTTTTTTGTTATTTTTGTTATCCTTTTTTTTTGTTATCTTTTTTTTGTTATCTTTTTTTTTGTTATCTTTTCTTCTTCTCTTTTTTTTTTCCTTTTTTTTTTTTGTTTATTTTTGCAAAAAGGGGGGGCTCAGTGTGTAATAGTGGGTATCACCACTAATCGAACCCGAGACCTCTCAAGGGCGACATGGGCATCCAACCACTACGCCACACTAGCAATTGGTGACATAGAGTGGGATTAATTTCTCCTTATTGGTACGCTTTCAAAGGCAATGGGAAGACATCATGTACCCTTGCAGCGTTGCAGTGGGTAGTTTAAGCTCTTACCGGGGAGCAATCCTCGGTTTTTTTCAAGTGTAGAAGTGTTTAAGGAACTTCCCATTGATGGGGTCGATCCTTATGTCATCATTGTCAATCAATTTGTAAACTTCGTTGATGTTTGCCCCTTGCCCGAGAGTTGGAAGTACATCACAAGCAACGGTCGCGTGGTTTGACCCAACAACTTCATCAAAGCCTAGATCAATCTTGTTTTCTTTGGCGAGCTTCATGATTTGTTCTTTGAAGACAAAGCATTTTTGAATTGGGTGGCCAATGATGCGATGATATTTGCAATAGTTAGGGTCATCAACTTTCCCCATGTCTTCTAGTCGCTTGCATTCTGGCAATTCAATCAGCTTCAATTGCAATAATTGTTCTAAGATGTTTGGCACATCTTCATCGGGGAACGGATATACTTTTTGCTCACGTTCCTTAAAAGTTAGACGACGCACCTCGTTCTTTTGCCATCCTTCAAGCCGTTTTTCATTTACATTTGCTCCTCTTCTTGGAACCTTGACTTCGGCAGTGTTAACAACCATTGAGTCTTTGAGGCTGAATTTTGCATTCCTTTCATTTTTCCTTACTTCCTTTTTGCTTTCCTCAAGTATAGGAGGGTTTGTACTTCCATGACTAGCAATGCTCAACTCCATGTCGTGCGCACGAGTTGCTAACTCTTCAAATGTTTGAGGCTTTATCCCTTGAAGGATGTAAAGAAGTCCCCAATGCATGCCTTGGATGCACATTTCTACAGCAGATATTTCAGAAAGTCTATCCTTGCAATCTAGACTCAAAGAACACCACCGATTGATGTAATCAATGACGGGCTCATCCTTCCATTGCTTGGTATTGGTTAGCTCCATCATGCTCACAGTGCGACGCGTGCTATAGAATCGGTCAAGGAATTCTCTTTCAAGTTGCTCCCAACTGTCAATTGACTCGGGTATTAAGTCTGTGTACCAATCAAAGGCATTCCCCTTGAGTGAACGGACAAACTGCTTTACAAGGAGAGCTCCTTGAGTCCCTGCATTCTCACAAGTTTCCACAAAGTAGGCAATGTGTTGTTTAGGATTTCCATTGCCATCAAACTGCAAGAACTTGGGGGGTTGATACCCATTTGGCATTCTCATACTGTTAATGTGCTTTGTGTAAGGTTTTGAATATGTGAGAGAACTTGTAGAAGAACCTCCATATTGTGCTCGGATGCTATTTGTTATCATGTCTTGTAATTGTTGGACTGACAACGAAGCAACCGAAGTAGATTGTTGTCGTTGGGGAGTGTTTTCAATTTCTCTCCCTTCGTCATCCTTTGCAGATGTGAATTTATGACCGTGGCTTGATTCACCAAGATCTTGTACTTCGAGCTTGTTCATTAAAGTTGCAATTTGGAGGTCCTTATCTTCAAGTGCTTTTGTGAGAAGGACGACACTTTGCTCCATTTCGGCCATCTTTTCTTCCATGGTAGAGGTGTTAGTCATCATGACTGATACAACTTCCCAAGATGATGGAGAAGGAAATGATTTGAAGTGAGTACGTGAAATCTCATCTTTTAGGTTCCCTTTAATGGGAGAGAAATCAAGTGACCAACTTCTCCTGAAGGAAGAAGGGGATTTGCCCCCATACTTGAGGTGTTCCAAGGTGGAGATGTCCTTGTTGATGACCTTGTTTCTTGTAAGAGGGTCTAAGGAGATGATTGCCTGAACCTTGGATTCCTTGGTTGATTGAGATTGAACTTGATTGTTTGCTTTGGGTTGGCTACAATTGATTACACCAATGCAGTTGTTGGTGATAGCCGTACCAAGTTTAGTTGAAGTAGCTATTGTTGAAGCTTGAATGTTCTTGCTAGAGGCCATTGAAGTTGGTAGCAAGGTGATGAAGATTTCTTTCTTTGAAGGAGAATGAGATGAGAGGCAGAGATGTCCCACCGGGCGTGCCAGAATATGTAGACGACTAAATTTCTAGTTCGAAATAAGTCAAACGAGTAAAATAGTTTCACAAATGCGAATTTGTATTGATGAATGTGTGGTACAATTCTCTGTAATTACAAAAGAGTGATTCTCTGATTCGATCTCCTTGAAAGATTTGTTGATTGGAATTGTGGTAATGTGATTTTGATTCGAACACCAAATATACTTTGATTTGACTGAAGCATGGATCGAAGATCTTTGAAACAGAATTACAAGGAATCTCTGGCTATGAGCTTGTTAGAAATCCTTTGTTCTTCGTGTTCTTCGTGTTCTTCGTCTTCGAAGGTTTGTGGTGGAAGTTCTTCGGTGCTTTAGAGGCTTGAATCCGTAGAGCTTCGTTGATTTATGGTTTGTTGAGGTTTCTGGAGGCTTTTGAGCTTGATTCCAGTGAACTTGAAGATCTAGGCAGGTAGTTTAGATGATTCTGCTTTGAATGTTCCTTGCATTTGAGTTTGAAGTTCTTGAAGTTCCTGGAGGCTTCAGGGCTTGATTCCAGCAGAGCTTCAATACTTCTGAATCTTCTTTGATGCTGCTTGTGCTCTAGATGGCTTCCTCTTCCTCTTAAGATGTCTTCCTCTTTTTTAATGCCTTAGGAAGGCTTCTATTTATAGGAGTTTAGAGGTAGGTGAGCGACACGTGGCGGAGTCTGATTGGTGACACATGTCACAGCCTGATTGGTCTGCTTGTGTCATTGCTTACACGTGCTGGACTGCTTGTGTCATCGCTTACACGTGCTGAACTGCTTGTGTCATCGCTTACATGTGCTGATGTGTGATTGGTTTACTTCAATGACTTCAATAACACTTGGCAAATTTCTATTGGTTTCTGAGTATTGATAACAAAACCTAGTTGCCATGCGTGATACTTTATAATTAACTGTATTTTGTGGACTTGATAGCATGACGTGTCAGCTTGTGATAGGTCGGGAATTTTCCCTCTCTACAATAGGCCAAGAATGTATTGACCCATTGTGATGAATTAATTGATTAATTAGCCAAGTTTATTAATTAATTAAATTAACATGCAAGGTGCATGGTAGCACAAATAAGTCACCAATTAAACTAAGTATGCAGCGGAAAATAAATTGACACGGTGATTTATTTACGAATGGAGAAAGCCTACATGACAAAAACCCCACTAGGTGATTTTAAGGTCACCACTCCCGACAATCCACTATTATCGCAATAAGCTGTTACAAGTCAGGAAATCCCAGTACCTTATACCAACCTACAGTTGAACCCTTACCCCAATACCCAAATGGACTTGTTCTGTAATGACAATCTCTCCTTTTCGGTGCACAGCTCCTAGTACATGACTAACCAATTGCGTGGATCCTAGTACGCAACTTGATTCACCAACTAGAGAAGGATGTTGACTGTAAAGTTTTACAGTTCATCACACGATGACGATCGAGAAGATGCTTGGTCATAAAAACCTACGATGTACAAATACGGTAACTTCTTCACAAGAAAGATGAACTAAAGCAAATTCAGTCTCCGGTCACAAATTGCATGAACAAACTTTGCCACACGCACCAGCAACCCTTGACGGCCCTTAAAACAATCCTTATATATGTTTAGGGTTGTGAGAAAAAAAGGCCCTAAATATATAATCCCGGATTGGATAAAAAAATAGTCCTGAAAAGCTAAACTTCATAAATCTTGACAAATGCCCTATCTGTCGAGTTGTTGTCAAGCTACGGGCTTCAACAGCTCTACAGATTTCGATAGATAGCTAGCTGTTGAGCTTTAATAAACAGTACTTTCTGCACTTGAATCTTGGATAGACTTGCATGGCTTTAACACTTGACCTTGAAACAAAGTTTCTTAAAGCATCAAACACATTTTAAATCTACCAAATTACAAGTGCGTTTTGTCAAAGGATTAGCCAATTATATAAAATAGTGACATATGTTTCTAACATGTGAATCACATATATCCTAACACTCAGTGCTTCGGAAATACCTAAGAATTACTTATTAATAACTATGTTGTTTTGACAATACAGATTCATTGACTCTTCTTTCTTTTGGTGTTATCAATCCCTTCCCCCCAAAAGGGAAAAAAAAATTTATATATATATATATATATATATATATAATCCCAGGACTAGGCTTTTTGGGAGAACATGACTGAATATGTTTTAAAGAAGTGTAATACAAAACAAAGATTTTTCCCTATCTTAGGTGAAATAGCCTAGCTAAAATGATTCTTGTTGTCTCCTGTACTGGGAGCTAAATAATGTAATCCACAAAGTGAGTGGTCATCTATTGTGCTGCCACTGCAACAGCTGTTACTCTGCTTGAATCTTAAGTGGAAATAACCTGGTGGGTTCCATCTATTGTTATATGTCTTGATTGATTTTCTTGGTTTTAGGGACAATGATACTGAAGAAAGGAGTAGGAGTTTAATCCTCGGTCACTTTTTTTAATATTTTATTTCAAGGGCCAAAGTATAATATTTTGGAATTTTTTAGACTATTCCTTAATTATGCTTTTAAGTGGCTGATAATAATTTCTGTACTTCCTATCCTTCCAAATACCTCAACAGACCATGATGACCTTCTCAGGTAGCCTAGGATAATTATCAGGAATGACGTTGGCGAGGTGGTGTAATTATCAGGAATGACGTTGGCGAGGTGGTCGTTGCGCTGAGCAAGAAATGGAAATGTCCCTTGGGTGCTGTCGAAGCTGAAGCAAAAGCTTTGGAACCCGGTATTAACTTTGCCTGGGACATGGGGGTTAGAGACGTTGAGTTTGAGACTGATTCACTATAGGTCTATAACGCAGTACAAGGGCTGGCAACCCCGTCGGTTTCAGTGGCAAACGTGTTAGCTGGTCTATTGGACAAAGTTTCGTCCTTTAGACAGTGGAAGTTTTCTCATACCAAAAGGCAGGGAAATGTCCCTGCTCATGTGTTGGCTCAACACGCAAAGGACGTGGAGGACTAAGTAGCTTGGTTAGAAGAGTGTCCTAGCATCTTAGAGCACGTGTGTGCTTAGGATAGACTTGTTGTTAATCATTCTGTTTGTTAGTAAAGATCCAGTTTTTCCATCAAAAAAAAAATTCTGTACTTGATATCTATGCTTGTTCCTGAATGTAGCTTTCCAAATTTTTTAGATTATTCCTTAATTATGCTAGAGTTCATTCTTGATTTTTCATAAACAACTATAAAAAGCTTATATTGTGATTGGAATAGTTCTTTTAGGCTGTAATGCAAATATGGATAACACTATTTCTTGTTTCGTTATAGAAAACTCTTTGAAGGAGAACCCAACCTTCTTTTAGGCTAGACTTGCAACTCCTTCAATTTAAATTTTAGTTTTTTTTTTAACACTCCTTCTGACAATGAGTTATATTGGTAGCTATTGTTTAAGTATTCATGTACAACATAAAAAAGGAGGATGGTGTGGCTATGAAAGAAATTACACCATCTCACATTTACAAAGGACATTAGAAGCTTACCTACGAGTTCTTAATAGTGGAAAAATGGAGGAAAAGGAGTTGGAGTTTCAGTTTTAGAGGGGTTTTGTAAAGGGGAAAGAGAGAGGGAGAAATACCTAAAAAAAAGAAAGGAATTTTTGTACTTGAATTTTCCAAAGGGAGTGGGGTTATGTAGACAAGTTGGGTGGGGGGGAGGTGACATACCCACTTAGCTGCCCCTCCAAAATAGGTTGCTTCCCCTCTCAAATAGGTTGCTTAAGGGGTGTGGTATCTCTACATCACCTAATCTTATCCACTTATCTTTATATTGTTGTCAATAATCCTATAGATTGGGCTAGGGACATTCAGGTAATCCTAACTTTATTATTTTGAAAATCACATTAAGTCAGTTGGTGCATTACTGCATTGTATTGTATTTATCTATGCAAATTATCTACTTACTTCTAACTCTATCTTTCCCTCTTTTAACTTTTTTTTTTCTTATTAATTCTCTTAACTTATTGTTACACTTTCTCAAACATTTCATCCTCCATTTTAAACCTTTTTGACTCTATGCATGTGTTTAAGTGAATTGTGAATTTTCTATAGAACTAACTTTGTTTGGTTGCTGGGAAAATTGAGTAGAAAAGGAGGGGAAAATAGAATTCATGACACATGTTTAGTTTAGTGTTTTGTGTGTGTGTGTGTGTGTGTGTTTTTTTTTTGAAAATTTGGGAAATTCATCTTAACTATGCTGAAATTGTTGTGAAATGAGAACTGCGAAAGAGTAAGGAAGGATGGTTATACAAAGAATGTTTTAGTTTCTAGTTTTGGGAATGGTAATTATGCTATTATGGTTGCCAGTCTTAATGAATAATGTTTCTTTTTATTCTGTTGTTGTATTTGACTTGGTTGATTTTTGCTGCAGGTGCTTTGAAGGTACTCTTTCTGTTCTTAACAAATGGTAAGTCATTTAAGTGATTCAATTTGTGGTTCATCAATAGAAATTTTAAGAGCTACTAAAAGGACGATGGGCTTATTGTAAAAATATATGTGATTATGGGGTTATTAGTTATGGTTTGTGAGGTTGATATTGACAAACATGCAATGCTGTATATTGGACCTTAGAACATTTGAGGCTTGTTTCTTTTTTATTGTAAAAAACTCTTTAGTCCGTTATTCTGTTGATATTTCTTTGAATTATTTGAGACCAAAAATAGATATGCCTAAAACATTGTGCTCCATAATTATCAACATGATTTTTGTGCAAGAAAATGTTATATTATTGGTTATTGTCTTTACCTCTCAGGAGTAATGTATACGATACAGCAATAAAATGAACAATACTATTATTTGATTTAAATAGGAGGTGGCATCCCTAAAACTAGACGTGCCATTGAGTTAAGTGAACTTTTGAGAGTGCACATTTTACCTTCTCAGGTAGGGTTTTGTTGTTGTTGCTGTCTTTTATTTATTTTTATTTTTCAATATAAATAGGAGATTGAAGTTTATCTATTTATGATTGTTGTGGCTGTCATTTGACTGGTGGAATCTTTAGCATAGTTGTTCTTTTTATGTTATCCTACTGCAAGTTGTACAGGGTCACTCACCTTTCAAAATTTTGTTGAAGAGGTATATGTATCAGTTCGGTGTGAATCTTTTCAACACTAAAGTATCATTTTCTTTTCCAATGCTGTTGTTGTCAAGTTTGCTCTAATGAAATCTTTCAATTCTGATCCTCGAACCTAGTAATCACAATATGTCAAATAGGCATTATGTTAACAAAGGGACCACACCTTACAATTGAGTAATTATTACTGATGTCATTGATAAGTCTCCTGCTTGGCCAGGAGTGAAATTGTGAGAAATCTTGCATTGGATTTGGAAATTATGAAATCTAAAGAATTTTCAAAAAAATTTCCTAATTTTTGGTTACAATTAAAAAGCAAAATGGTTGGTTTATAAAATAAAACCTTGTTTCTTTGTCTTGCGGCTATTTTAGGACCCTGTACTTACTCTCATATCAAAAGGGAAACCTTGAATTTTGAAGAAAGTAATTTGCAATCTAATAGGACTATAACTTAGCCATTTGAAATGAGAACATAAGATGCACAATGAATTAAAAAGGCCAAAAAAAAAAAAAAAAAAAAATCTATTGTTGCTATGAAAATTTAGTTTTGGTAGTTGAAATTAAGCAAGACCAAGAACCCAAATGATCCTTTCTGTATGTGGTTGGGGGTCCTTTCCATTGACTATACTTTGTTTAAGCCTCTCGGTTACTAACTTGTGACTTGTGGATTTGATATGCTTTTATCATTTGTCAAGCCTCTAGCCTCTAGGCTGCTGGTATCTTTATAGATTGAATAAAGATTTCTGTTAATAATATTTGTTGAAAGATGCAAATGGTGCATTAAGCACTTCTCTCATTGTTGTTTGAACTAGGAACTTTTGCATATAAAAGAGTTAGGATGGTTTGGTATCAATGGAAAATAAATCAGTTTCCATTTAAAATTACATGTTGATTACACACGTGTGGACATGGGCCCCCCACAAAAAACATACTCATTTTTGTACATACACATACAAAGCAATCCACTTATGAGACTTTCGGATGGGTGTTATAGCTGTATTAATTGATATTGGTCACATCTTTTAAATATTTCAATTGAAGTGTGATTCACTGTATTTAATTTATGTGTTGCCTGTGATGTTTAGGTAATTAATTTTTTTATGGGTCAATTTATTTTAATTTCCGTGATTCTTCTATGCTTTCTTAATAAATATTAATATGGGTATCAATTTGTTTCTGTATAGATTTGAGTTTCTTTTAGATGATATCAATTTGATTCTATGGTTTTGAGGCTCTTCTTCTGTAAAATGCAATGGGGATTGATGGTGAATAAAGCTGATATTTTGGAGTGCGAGGTTAGAGGCTTGGATTGAGAAATTATAATTGAGCTGTGGATTTTTAATTATTTAATTGTTAATATTTTTTACCAAGAAACATTGATTGATAAGACATAAGAATCTGACTCTTATAGTTGTCCAAAGTGATTACACTTTGTATGGTTTCCAAAGAATTTTTGCAGGAAAAATTGATTTATGAAATCTGTTTTTCTCAAATAATATATGTTCATCTTGGAATTATTGTCGAATTTTGATGGGCACCACCATAATGGGCGTTGGGAAGCAAGAATTGGAAGAGTTTGTGGTAACAAATATCTGTACCTGGGAACTTACAGTAAGTTCTAATACTCTCTTTTTGATAGTGAATTTGGTATCTTAATTGTTATGTTTTGAAAATTTTAATAAATAGAGGGGTTATATGTCTATGGTAAACTTTGGTACTTGGTCTTACTACAATTTGATGGTGGGCATGATATTTTGTTTTTCATACTTCCAGTTGTGCTATATTGATCCTAAAGTTTCCAATGAGGAGGAGATGGAACTGTTGAAGAGATCAGATAGCGCACAATTATAAAGTAATTTATTCGTCTTTAGTGCATCTTTTAGGTACTATTTATTTATTTCATTATTTTACTTATCTCATTCAATGCCTTTTTCTGTTGTAATGTATGACAAACGTTTTGTTGTTGTAGCTTTACTGATGCTGGTGTGTGAATTATCAAAACAATGAGTGTAGTTCTTTGTTTTTATGGATCATATTGTTTGAGTTTTGTGTTTTGTGTTTTGGTTTATTATCATTTACTGCTATTGTAATTTTCTGTTACGCTTTGTGATTACTTAAGTAAAGCTATTACTAATCAAAATGTCATTACTCTATAAATAAGCTTGTTCATGAAGAGTAGGAATCATCTTATATAGGAATACAAAAAATTTAAGGAGGGACATAGCTAGATTACTATATATACTATATAGACACACATATAACCATAAACAAACAGATTTTCTTTTTACTTTAATTCCAACAAACAAACGAACTTTAAAGTTGTATGGGAATATCATGCAATTAAAAAAAGTCATAACTATAGCTAAAGATTATAGTAGTACCTAACAAAATTTTCCTTCTGTACATGGAGTTCAGACATCATGACATCAAATATGACTACCAATAGTTTCAATGCTAATTTTCAACCGTATATCAAAACTAAAATGACATCTCACGCACCACCAGCATCTCAACTTGTGTGCCTTTCTCTTAGCAAAAAGTAGAAATGAAGATTAGGAGTCATGTGGGGAGGGCAGGTTTTTTAACGTTTTATGTTTAAGTGAAACTTCTTGGAAGGTGCCTTACAAGGGTTTTACTTATAAATATCCTTCCATGCGTCCCTTTTTTTTTTTTTTCTTTTTTTAAAATTTTCTGTTGAATACAAAATGTAAGAACAAATACTTTATTTATTTATTTTTTTAAGTAAAAGGCGAAAGAATCGCTCTGTGCTCACCGCACAGCTCCGTTAAGGACAAATACATGATCAGTGTTGTTAACCAACCAATTCTTATCCCGCCCCCGCCGGCCCCCCCCCCCCCCCCAAAAAAAAAAAAAAAAAAAACATAACCAATCAATTCACTTCATTAAATTTTTTTATTCTTTTATCAATTAAAAAATTTTAGCTCAATAATAATAAGTAATAATAATTTATATATATTAATAAAAATTTATATTATGGTAATTTCAGAATGGTACACTAATATATATATATATATATATATATATATGCTATACAACACCCATTAATATGATAAAATTTAAAATAAACTATTCATTTCTTTTTAGGGATATAAAAAATACTGAATATGTATTAAATGTGTGTCAGTTTAGATAGAGTATTAGAGGAATCAAAGTAAAACTTTGTCAATTTCCTATGCAGTGAAAATTGTGATAGATCATAAATAAACTACAGCTGGTTCATTAACAGGTGCTGGCCGACACCTGTTAACAAAGTCCTTGAAATATTTAGTTCCAATAACAGAATCAAAATCGCTATAAAAACAAAATTCAAAACATTGATTTCTACTCAAAATTTGCAAACAGAAAATTCTTAACTATTCTGAAAATATAATAAAATTGTACTATTTTCTTTCATATTTATAATAAACTCACCATAGATTTAATGAGTAAATACGGTAATTGTTAAAAAAGAGTAGTATCATTCACATTCATGATTGATCCACATGAATTTAATTACTCGAAATGGTTACTCTTTCTTTCCTTTCACATTCCAGATGTACCTATCATAAATTTAAGATTTTTTTTTCCATTTAACTTTATTATTAGGAGAATTTTGTTATTTGACAAGTTGTGAAAGAAAGTGGAAAAATAGCATCTCAAGTTTTTAAAACTCGAGTTCAATAGCAAATCGAGTTTTAAAAACTCAAGTTCCAGACTTCTGATTGACTGACGTGAACAAAAACTCCACGTGGAACTCGAGTCTCTAAGACTCGAGTTCCAAACAGAGCAACAACACCAAGAGATCCACGGAGAAGAAAAAGAAAAGAAGAAAAAGAGAAGAAGAAGAAGAAGAGATCATGAACTGCACCGTGACAATCGGGATGGGAGACTGGGTTTGTGTGTGTCGTGGGTCTTCTTCTTCTTTCTTTCTCTCTGCTGGGTTTCCTTCTTTCTTCTTTCTTTCACTTCTTCTTCCTCACGATCTTCTGAGTTCTTCGTGCGGATCGTTCAGATCGTCCAATTGCCCACTCAGATCTGTTTCTCTGTTCTTCATTGCTGTTCTTCATCGTCAGATCGTTCCTCTCTTCCTCTCTTCGTCGTTCAAATCATTTCTCAAGTACCAAAATCGTTCTTCAGTTCTGATGTTTTCTCAAGTACCAAAATCGTTCTTCAGTTTTGAAGTTTGTTAAGTACCAAAATCGAGTCTTAGAGAGTCGGTTTTGATTTTTAGAAATTGAGTGTTTAAGACTCAAGATCTATGTGGCATTTTCTGTCCAACTCATCAGCAGAAAGACTCACAAAGCAAGTTTTTAAGACTCGAGTTTTAATATGGATCTCAAGTTTCTAAAACTTGTAATACTATTTTTCTTATACATTTCAAATGCGTATTAACTTACTACACTGTAGGCCCTTACACAACTAGTATGCAAATATCCCCTAAATTTAACGCGACAGGGCACCATTATTAACCGTGAATAGTTCACGGTGGACCAGCTTCCGAAGACGGGTCCACACGGTGAATAGTTCATAAAAAATTATTCACCGTGGGGACCAGTCTTCGGAAGCTGACGAAGATAGACTTGAGACACGTGGATTTGAGACGTGTCTCAACAAGTGGATTTTCCCGGAATTCCAGGGAAAGTGAAAGGCAAGAGGAGAAGAACCACTCTTCGTCCTTTAAAATTGAATCAGCTAGCTACACAAAAAAAAAATGAAGAAAGAAAGAGGGGAAGAACCACGCGAAAGTCTTGAATCAACAACACTCAACAAAGCGGGTATCTACAGTTAAATCGGCTGAAGAGTCTTCAGCAGCAGTTCAGCCTCAAGTGAGTCACGCATGGCGCTATTGGTACGTCTTCAATCACACGACTGGCTTTTTTTTCTTTTTTTTTTAAAGCAAACCTTCTTCACTTATTTTGCTGAAAAGTCATCTTTCACTTTCATTCTTCATTTTCTTTTGCCCTTGCATTGCATCGTCCTGTTATTTGTAAAATGTCTGCAAGTTTGCACTATTAGTATTTTGTGGTTGGTGCTGGGAGTGGGTGTAGCTAGCCGTAGAATACAGGTTTATGGCCATATGAATGGGTGTTTCGTTTGGGGTATTGGGATTTTGTTTTGACGCAACGCGCAGGCGGGCATTTTTCCAGTTTTAGTATTATTTTTCTGTACACGGGCGGTTCAGGCACATGAAGGAACCCTTTGTTTTACTTATAATCTTCTTCTTTTCTTTTTACTAATATGTTGCTTGTCTTGTGGGTTTTTCCTGTGATTTTCCGGCCTTGTTTCTTTCACGATTAACATTGAAACAATTGCCGTGTTAGTGGTTACGCTTACAAATTGTTATGACTACTAATTAGTAATTAAAATCAACAGCAAAAGCCAAAAAGTCTCTCTCTCTCTCTCTCTCTCTCTCTCTCTCTCTCTCTATAGGATTTAATTAGTCACCTTTCAAAAGTTTTGGGTTTAATTTGATACTATAGGGTTGAATTTCGACCACCCTTAAACTAAGGTTCAAAGTAAATTTCTACCCCAAAAAAAAAAAAAGAAAAAAAAAAAAAAAGAAAGAGACTGGTTCACAGCTTAATCAGATATTTTTAATTCAAATTTGGGTTGAGTTATCGGATGGGTCCACTCTTTTGCCAGGTCTATCATGAGTGGTAGTTTGACATTTTTTTTTTTTAGATCAAAGTGATACATTGACATTATAACTTATTTTTTTCTATTTGCAAATTTGCACATCTTTAAAAATTGATTGATATGGGAGATTTTGGGGATGGATCGTAAAATTAAGCTATTTTTTACACATTTTTCTATTTTGCATTGTATGGTACAAATGCTCCTAGGTAACTTTTCACACTTTTTTTCATTCCTTTTGATTCCTCGGTCTTTATTTGTTTATTTAATTGTATTATAAACTCATGCTTTCTTTTTTATCCAGTGTTTTTTTTTATATAAATTAGATTAATTTTATGTTTTATGCTATAAAATTTATTTTATTCTAATTATTCTAATTTTATGTGAAAGAAAAAAATTATTTTATTTGTAAATATATTTTTAATTATAAATATATACCATAAAATATGCATATGAATATATATTTTTTTATAAAAAATAATATTAGTTATTAAAGGTTTTGGATCTCGAAAAGTGAAAAAATATATACTAATTAAACAAAAAAAATATTATGATATATAAATTCATTAAATTAATATTTAAATATTAAAAAAAGTCTCACATTATTTGTTATATAAGGGGCCTTAAGGGTCTCGGATTGAAAAAATAATAGGAGAATAGAAAATAGAGTGGGAATACAAAAGTTTGAGGATAAAAAGAATTTTAGTTTTATTTTATGATGTTTATTAGGGGTAGAAAAGTGGAGGGATAAAAACTCTTTTATTATGAAAAATGAAAAAATGAAAAATATAGTTTATATAAATTTATAAAAAAAAAAATTGCAAAAAAAGACAAAGAACAAAGCAAAAATAAAGAAGAAGAAAGAGAAGAAAAAGATAGAACATATGTAATAAGTTTTAGTTAATTCAACTGGTAAAATCTTTGATAGTTAAATAAGAAATTTAAAATTCAATCCTATCAATACTAAAAATTAATTGATGTCTTGTTCTTCTATAAATTGAAACTCTCTTAAAAAAAAATAAAAATAAAAACCCATGTGAAGTATTCACACATGCTTTTTAGTCTTCACGTACGAAACCTTTGTCCCCCCCTTCCCCCCCCCCCCCCCCCCCACCACACACACACACACACACACACACACACACACACATATATATATATATATATATATATCAGCCATAACTTATTTGTGTTTATTTTGATTGGTGAGCAAAAGCATTGCACCTTACACAGTGTTGTTTATAATTATAAAAAAATAATAATAATAAATAAATAAATAAGACGGGGGCAAACGGATGTGTTGCATATGACAAGTTTGATTAATATTCTGTAACAGGGATGTGATGCACTGGTGCTGTTTATGACCTGCACAATAACCCTGTGTCTTTTGCTAGACATCGTCGGATCCCGCCCTATTGTTCCATTCAAAAAAGACATACATGCTGTTAATCCATGGGTATCCACTGAGAGTTCCTATCAATCGCACTTCAAAGACTATGAAATACTTCATCGTCTCAAAGCCAGCGCTGAGCTGCACTTAAGAGTTTTTGCACTTGAGATTGTGGGAGGCAGTGATGGAGCTGAGGAGGACGTTTCATTACAACTAGAATATCAGCGCTCACAGGAGACATCTATCTCCAGATGCCAGGATCAAGAGCACATGCTTAACTTTAGAGGCAACAGGGGAGGCAGTGACAGAGATGAAGGAGAAGGTGAAGAAGAAGGACGAAATAGAGGTAGAGGGAATGGGAGTGGCAGACGAGGTGGAGGTGGAGGTGGAGGCGGAGGCGGAGGAGAAGGCGGAGATGGAGAGGAAGGTGACGGGGAAGGCAGAGGTAGAGACAAAAAGAAATTGAGACCCACTCAAAAAATGTTGCAACTAATAGCAATGTCGACTATCGCTAACACAGCACAAACATTTGGTTCGGCTATATCCTTGAAAGTTGGTGGCCTAACTTTCTTGACTAAGATTCTCCTAATTTTGGTTATGGCAATTAGCTTGGCGGGTTACCTCTGTAGCATCATCGCTATCTTGCTAATGCATAAGAGGCCACGGTTTTCTCGTGTATTGGTTTGGACAGGGTGTGCTGCTACTACCTTGGGGTTCCTTATATTGATAGTTGCCTTCGGCTTAGAATTGTAGGATAATTATTGTATAGTTCCGGATTATGTTCTCTCCCCTCTGTGAAGGGAAGGGAGCATAAGGCTATGCAATAATAACCCAAGATTATACATATAACGGAGAATGAGAATTATAAAATAATGTGTGCTCTTTTATTTTATGAAGGACACGTGAAGTATTGAAGGTATGGGCAAGATCTACTTCTACATGCTCCTCCCTCAGAGCTGAAGCATCCGCCATTCTCTGGGCTATCCTGCTTGCTAAAGTTGAAAAATGGCCACGCATAGTCATCGAGGGAGACGCCAAAAATTGCTTTGATCCTTTATCCTCCTCACCAACCACTCCAGATTGGTCAATTAGTAATCGAGGGAGAGTTTTTTCTTAATTTTATTTTCAATTGGGTCAATAGAGATAGTAATTCAGCAGCTCACGCTACTGCAAAGCTCTCCCTTTCATCTTCTAAGTCCTTTTGTTTCAATAAACTCAGTCTTCCAGATGTCTTAAGAACAATTTGTGAAGTTGACTGTAGTGCCCCTACTTCTGTTTGATTTATATATGTATACATTGAAGTTTATCAACAAAAAAAAAAAAAAGTACTTATCTCCCGTCATGGCATGTACAATTAATCTTATTCTTATAATAAACTTAACTAGCTTGGAATTTTTATTTAGATTTTAAGTCATCACGAAAGTTTATTTCAAATTTTGTGGGTCTACACTCTTGGCTTTCTTTATCTAGAGAAGAAAAGAGAATCAAATTGCTTGTGCTATTTTTATTTTTGTATTGAAATGTATTGACAAATTACACGTGTTAATAAAATTTTGGCCCATATGCATAAATATATTATGGTTGTGTATGCTTTTTCTGGAAATATGTGTACAACATAATTTTATATTTTGAAAAATGTATAAAATTAATATTTCTAAATAATTATATGCATTTTAACCATTGCTCTTCTTTTATTTAAGGAAAAAATCATTGCTCTTAAAAAATTGTTAACAAAATTCATATTTTTTATTATTGGACATACTCTAAACTTTCATTCAAATACAGAAGACTAGCTAATAAAAAAGAGATTGCCTCTATATAGCTTTTAAGTCGGTTTAATTGAGAAACCTTAATGTTTATGGTTAGTTTAAATGGAGTTTAGATAGAGGGAAAAGGAGAGTTTGCCAGAATATAAAGGCTTTCAAGCTTCCCAAGCCAATATTTGATCCGCAAAATTGTAATATCTTGTACAAAATTGTTTCAAAAACACTCCATCGTCTTAAAACAAAAAGAAAAGGTGAAGCCGGGTTCATGGCCCTTAAAGCTCAATATGAGCAAAGCATATGATAGAGTGGAATGAATTTTCCTAGAAAAATTAATGGAGAAATTGGGCTTTGCAAATAGGTGGATTTCCCTTATTAGTTCTTGTATCCGCTCTGTTTCTTTCTCTGTTTTGGTACACGGCGAACCACATGGTCACTTCACCCCTAATAGAGGTCTTCGCCAAGAGAATCATTTATTCCTTATTTATTTCTCGTGTGCAGAGGGATTACATTCACTCATACAGTAAGTTGAACAATTCGGCTTAATTAGAGGAGTCTCTCTTTGAAGTGCAGGTCCAAAGGTCTCACACTTGTTAATTACGAATAATAGTTTGATCTTTTGTCGGGAAAATACACAAGAGTGTAGCACTATCCTTGATATCTTGTATCAATATGAAGAAGCTTCAGGCCAGCAAATCAACCGAGGCAACACTCAACTATTTTTCAGTCCCAACACTAATCATCATATGCAGGTGAACATTAAAACTCTCCTAGGGGTAGCAGTCACTTCCAATTATGACAAATATCTCGACCTTCTATCTTTTTTTGGTAGAGCAAAAAAGCAAAGCTTCAGTTACATTCGAGAACGGATCTAGCATAAAATGCAAGGGTGGAAAGAAGACTATTATCACAAGGCAGTAAGGCAGTACTAGTAAAAGTGGTCCTTCAAGCAATGCCCACTTTTACCATGGGCTGTTTCAAACTCCCTAAAAGTTTATGCAAGAATATTGAATCTTTAATCCAGAAGTTCTGGTGGGGTTATAAGAAGGAAGTTAGGAAAACACATTGGGTGGGTTGGAAAAAACTTTGTATGCCGAAGTGCCAAAGGGGTTTAGGCTTCAAGGACATTTGAAAACTTCAATTTAGCCATGTTGGGGCCAATTGCTCCAAAACAAAGATTCTCTCTTTCATAAGGTCTTTAAATCAAAATATTTCCTCAATTGCTCTATTCTTGAGGATGGTGTGAATATGAAGGGTTCATATGCTTGGCAAAGCATCCTAAAAACACGTAGGGTCGTGAGGTTGGGTTCGAGATGGAGAATAGGGGATGGCAAATCTATCATGACTCATGGTGACAAATGGCTCCCAGATTTGCATTCAAGCCGTGTGATTTCACCTCAAAAAAATTTTCCCAATAACACACTAGTGTGTGCCCTAATAGATGAGGAAAAATGCAGATGGATTGAAGACCGAGTGCTAGAAGAATTTCTTCCTCATGAAGCCGAAATCACACTCAGGTTACCTTTGAGCTCTACCTGTGCCAAGGAAAAATTGATCTGGACTGCAATGAAGAATGGATGCTACTCCACCAAGTCAGCATATCGCCTCCTCTTAGATGAGGCAGCGGCCTCAATACTTGGTCCATCAAACCCGACGGCTCACAAATAGTTCTGGTTGGAGACATGGTCCTTAAATGTGTCGAACAAAATTTGACACTTCATATGGCGAGCATCCAACGATTCTCTTCTGACAAAAATGAACCTATTGAAAAGGAACATCACGCCAAACTCTATGTGTGTCCATTGCTGTTGTGATACCGAAGATACCATCCATGCAATCTAGGGTTCTCTTGTAGTAAAAAACATTTGGTGGGGGTTAGAGCGGTGTCAACCTTTTATGAAAAATTTTCCTGTTTCCGTGACTTGTTCCAAGGATTCTTGCACAAAAAATCCCACGATTGGCAGAGTTGTTTGCATATATCGCATGGAGCATTTGGCACAACAGGAATGCGCAAAGAGTGGGGACAACTACATTACACTGCCACTAAGGAAGATTTACAGCGATGCTGTTGATCGTCTTCAAGAGTTTCAAATGACTCAAGACAGCTCCTTGTTGCAACGAACGGTGGATTAAACAACCCACTGGCTACCAACTCCACCATCTCAATACAAAGCTAATTGTGATGGAGCAATTTTCCAGTTGACGTCCTCAGCGGGTCTGGAAGTCGTGGTGCGCGACTCTGATGGCTTCGTGATTAAGGACACGTTTGGTACAATGTAATGATTATTACATAGGAATAGGAATAAGTATTACAATGAATACATTAAGTTAGAATGTAATAAGTATCACTATTCATTAGTTTGACAACCATTTAGGAATAGAATCCTGAATATGCGTCCACAATTTAGTAGAATATAAAAAGAAGGTGTAATTAAATCATTTTTAAGTCAAATTTCTTAAAATATACTTATTTTAGGGTATTCAAAATAGAGCTAATAATTAACAACAACGAAAATTTATTTTCTTTCCTTTTGAAAATGTGGCAACTGATAGCTTTTTAGGAAATTAAAAAAAAAAATTATTACATAAGGTGAAGAAATAGTTATTTAGTATTTTTGATAAGGAATAGTTATTCCTCATTTTGAAGAATAGATATTCATAAGGAATAACTATTCATTGTAATAAAAATATAACCAAACAATTGAATAGTTATATCATAGGAATATATATTACATTACAGTGTCTATTACAGTCTATCAAACGTACCTTAAGGCTCTATCGGAATGCATGGGCTTACCACCCACTGTGGAGGACTTGGAAGCATTGGCCTGTAGAAGAACCATCTCCTTTGCCATCACGATCAGTCTACAGGATTTTGTGTTCGAGGGAGACTTTGCCACCAATACTATTGTACACTGTGATTCACAAGTAGTCGTCAATTAGGTGACCGGAGAGTACGAATGCAGGGGTACAAGGATGAGAATCTACCTGGAGCAGGCGAAAAGGAAGATGAGCGACTTGCAGGCGCAGATTATGCAGATCCCAGGAAAGGAGAACGAGCAGGCTGATCGACTAGCCAAGGCCGCATCAGCAGACCATATGATTGTCTATGATAAGGTACTTTCCTTTATTCAACTTTCACCTGCTATTGATAACATAGATATACAAGAGATAGGTTCTGAAAGGAATTGGACCACGCCAATAGTTGTCTACCTGAAGGAAGGCACGCTACCCGACACCAAAGAAACCGCTGGGAAGCTGAAGGTACAAGCGGTGCGGTTCATACTGATCAACGTTGTCTTATACAAAAGAGGGTTTTCACGCCCATATCTAAGATGCCTAGGCCCCGAGGAAGCGGATTACATAATGAGGGAAGTACATGAAGGGGTCTGTGGGAACCATTCAAGGTCACGGTCATTAGTTCACAAGCTCATCCAAGCCGGATACTACTGGCCTACCATGCAAAAGGACGCCCAGGTATACGTCAGGGCTTGCGATAAATGCCAGAGATTTAGCAATTTCATAAAACAACCCATGGAAGAACTCACTCCGATGATGGCCCCGTGGTCGTTCGCTCAATGGGGTATGGACATAATGGGCCATTTTCCCACCACAGCCAGGCAGTTGAAGTTCCTAGTCGTTGGCATTGATTATTTCACCAAATGGGTAGAGGCAGAAACATTGGCTACAATCACGGAAACTAATGTGCGCAACTTTGTATGGAGGAATATCATTTGCAGGTACGACATACCGAGAGTTCTGGTCTCAGACAACGGGAAACAATTCGACAACAACTCTTTCAGAAATTTTTGCTCAGAACTTGGGATCAAGAATCATTATTCATCTCCCGCACACCCTCAGGCCAATGGCCAAGTTGAAGTTACGAACCGATCCTTGCTAAAGATCATCAAAACTCGGCTCGATGGAGCAAAGGGTATATGGCCAGAAGAACTTCCTAGCGTGTTGTAGGCATACAAAACGACAGCAAGAACTCCTACAGGTGAAACACCGTTCTATTTGGCATATGGAAGTGAAGCAGTCATCCCTGCAGAGATCGGACTCACCAGTTACAGGGTGAATAACTACGACGAAGGAAACAACAACGAAGCTATTCGTCTTCAGCTCGATTTAATAGACGAAGTTAGAGCAGCAACTGAACAAAGGCTTACAAGATACCAGGATCTCATGGCCAAGCACTACAATTCTAAGATAAAGCTTAGAGACTTCAAGATCGAGGACCTTGTCTTGAGAAGGGTGATGGGTAATACTAGAGACCCTACTCAGGGTAAGCTTGGCCCAAATTGGGAAGGCCTCTACAGAGTTGCCTCATGGGTAAGAAAAGGCACCTACCACCTAGAGACCTTGGATAGACAAAGACTATCTCATCCATGGAACACCGAACACCTCAAGAAGTACTACCAGTAGAAGAACGAGCAGAAAAGGATGCTCCATTATTTATTTCTTGATTTTTGATTCCTAGTTTTTTCTTAGTTTTTAATTCAACAGTTATTTAAGGATTACTTGATTTTTGCTACAATACTTTTTAAGCCCAAGAGGCAAAGTTTCTACCAAAGAATGAAGAATTTATTCAGATATTTTTTCTACATTGATTACAATGCCTTTGTAATGGACGGAGCTAGGAGTAACGTTCACAAACTACTAAGTTCTTATGAGGGCGGAAAAATCCCAATAAGGGTTATGAGTCCTAAAATGGACGAACAAAAGTTCAGGAGGATGAAAAAACTACTAAGTCCTTAAGAGGACGGAAAAATCCCAATAAGGGTTATGAGTCCTAAAAAGGACGAACAAAAGTCCTTAAGAGGACGGATATATCCCAAGAGGATGAAAAAACTACTAAGTCCTCTAGAGGATGGAAAAATCCCAATAAGTCCAAAAAAGGATGAACAAAAGTCCTTAAGAGGACGGATACATCCCAAGAGGAAAAAACTACTAAGTCCTCAAAAGGACGGAAAAATCCCAATAAGTCCTAAAAAGGACGAACAAAAGTCCTTAAGAGGACGGATACATCACAGGAGGACGAACTACTAAGTCCTTAGGAGGACGGATAAATCCCAATAAGGGTGTACATGTCCTGAAATGGACGAACGAAAATCCTAGTAAGAACGGATGCATCCAAACGGGATGTACAAACCTTAGTCCTAAAATAAGGCATATACCTTTAAGCAAGGTGCAAAAATTAGGTACAAAAAAGGACAGGCACATTAATATATATGCAAAACTAATCCCGAAGAGGACGGATACATCCCTTGGGGGTGTTCTAACTAATCTCCATAAGAGGACGGATGCATTTTAGGGGTAAATCCCGTTAAGCATTTGCAAGATCAAATGATTATATAGAAAAAGCATATACTTTAACAAACATAAAAAGTTTGAATCAATCAAAGTACTTGAATAAAAAGGTCATTGAATGTAAATTGTTCTTGACGGTATAAAATTAAAATTGTTTACATGTCAAAAAAAAAAAAAAAAAAAAACTAGACGGGGGGATCTTTTTCAGTATCCTTTGCACGGGCTTGAACCTGACTGGCAGTCTCTGCTTCATCATCACGGGTCTCGTCACCCACAACATCATGATCCTCAGCAAACAAGCGTTCGGTGCTCTCGGAAGCAACAGGAAGGACGAATGTCTGAGATTGAGCTTCGTCGATGTTTACTTGAGACAGATCCAGCTCAGGGAACAAAGCCTTCACCTGACAAAGAGAGTCGTCGAACCCGTCAGCAAATGTACTACCTAACTCCGTCAAATATACCTCGAAGTCACGGTACTCTTTTACCGCATCCTCCTTGGCTTGACGAAGCTTGTCCTTGACGGTTTCAATTTCTCTTTCCTTATCTTCGAGAACTTTTTGTAGCGTCGCCGTCTGCTTTTCCAACTCGTCCCGTTCTTGCTCCGACAGGGCTAACTTTTTCTCTATAATAACTTTCCAGGCTCGAAATTGAGCCAACTCATCCTCCGTCTCTGCCGCATTAGCCCTTACTCGGCTTAGAGAGGTCTCGTGATGAACACAACGGTCCATGAGCTCTTTCATCATGACCACGGCCTGAAATAGGAAAAGGTAAAGCTAAAGATCACGAAACAAAAAAATAATAATAATAAATAAAGAAAATAAAACATTTAACAACGACGGATAGAGCTTTCACCTGGGCAAGGTTAAAGAGACCCGTCTCACCCATTGCCTCCGTCGCGTGGTTCCCAAGGTCTTCATAGTCATCCGACGTGAAGATTGAAGACAGCTTCTCCAAAGCATACTTGGAATCCTCGTGAAGGAGGACGGGTGGCTTCTCTACTAGAAGGGCTTGGCCACTTGTCATTAGGCCTTTCCCTTTTCCGTGTTTAACTGGGGCTACTTTCTTTGCCTCCGCCTCAAGCCCCACGAAGGTTTCAGCCGTAACCTTTGGTTTCTTGGCTTGACGGTCGGTTTCTTGCACGGGTTTCCTTTTTACAACGGGCGGCTTGGGGGCATTAGTCCCACCCGTTTGGCCAAATTTTTTCTTTGCAGCTGCCTGTTGTTTAATAATAGCCCTTCACTTAGCGTCATCCATTTCTGCAAAGGATGACGGTGTAAAGGTTAAACAGGTTAAAAGGAAAGAATTTAAGTGTAAAGTTTATGTGACTTACATGAACAGACTTGTTTTTCGTATCTGATTGCTTCTTCAGATGGTTCGGATCAGTCACAGTGCCAATGAATGGTCTCTAGACTTACCAATTTGGCCCAAGACCTTTCTTCTAGTTTAGTTTTTTGGAAAATTTTCTCCAAGAAACTCCACTGTTCAAGTGTAACTTGTGGACAGTCTTGAGCTGCAGAAAAGAAGACTGTTAGAAATCAACGGTGTATATAATTTAAAACAAAGAAGAGAACGGGCGCATACCAGATGGGTGCAATACACCCCATGTTGTGTCAACCGGCATGAACTCAGTCTCACCAGGACGACACATCCACTCACTACCATCCATAAAGAAGTACCTAGACTTCCAGTCTCTATTGGAATCTAGAGTGTCACTCACGAGTCGTAGCAACGGACTCCTCGCCACAAAACTATACATTCCTTTTGATTTTGTTATTTCAACTGGATGGTAACAGTGGAAGAATTCTTCTACCATTAGCCTTTTCCTCCCCTTGGACATAACTCCGTACAGTACCTCTACACCAAGGAAAACCCTCCATGCATTTAGGGAGAATTGGTTGACGGACAAACCTAAGTACTGGAGGAGGTGACGGTGGAGTCGACTTAATGGAAACCTTAACCTAGCCTTGAGCATTTGCTCATAAATCCCGACTCCTTTGACGCCGTCATAATAACACTTCTCCGATTTTTGTGGTAGACGGAGGGGTACGTTGACGGGTATCTGGTACTTATTCTTGAGGGTTTTAAAGTGGGATTCCTTAATTGAGGATGTAAAGTCATTTACCGTTCATAATGAAAGCTTTATGAACTTCCTTATCCCATCAGAGTCAATGATGGATTGAATTTGTGGTTCGTTCTCCCCTAGGTCGTCACTAAGATTACTCTCTGTCCTATCGCTAATTGAGGAAGAGGAGGTAGAAGATGAACTTTCTTCACTTGAAGTGTCAGGATCTCTGGGACCCGACGGGTGAACTTCATCGTAGCCCGCTCCGTTGCGGACAAACGACTGGTTACTTCACGCACTAAACATCTGTCACCTACATGTGATGGTAAACCTTATGACTAACGAATCTAAAGGTATTCGACGGTGATAAAAGTAAACGAATCAAAATGAGCGAGTACGTACCGGTCACGTTTGATGTTGAAAAATCCGAACGACGGTTGTACGAGCGTGACGGACGAATTAAGAATGACGGATCAAGCGTTTGGCTAGGTGAACGGATACGCTCTGATCGTTTGATTTCAGTAAAAGTGAGAAATGAGGAAGGAAAAGGGCAAGCTTATATATGAGGAACAGCAAGAATGACGAAGGGACGCTTCGTTCCTATCAAATAGCCATTGCAAAAGTGACACGTGTTCGACAATAATAGTTACCTTGCATTAATTACCGTATGCCCTTATAACAGGCTAAGATTTGCTTTGGCCATCACTCCATAGGTCCGTCCTCAAAGAGGTCACGAACCCATGGAGTGAGGGGGCAGCTGAAGAGGGTAAAATTTGGTTCCTGAGTAAGGTGACGGAGAGAAATTTATACATCTGATGTGGACGGGGTCGTATTGGACGAATGTAAGGCAAAAGGGTTTGACGTACGTGTCAACTCTTTAAATAATAATAAAAACAACTTGCGTCTCACGCATAACTAGGTAAGTAAAATCCCAATGGGAATAGAATCCAAATATAAAGGGGATTCCATAATATTCACCCAATCAAGAACAAATCCTATATGGAAAAGACTTCTCTTACAAAGAGGGAAAATCGGTTCTTCACTACTATAAAAACCCCAAAGACTCTCACAAAAAGGTACGCATACTATTCCCCAACTCTGGCACTCTAAGGTTGTGAGCATTTACTAACTTAATCTTCGAAGGGTCTTCGGCCGGTACTACACCGGTATCCTTTCAAGGTGTTTCTTGCTTTGTGTTTTGCAGGTTGCATCGAGTGCAAGGAAGAAAACTGTGCAGCTTTCTAACGATATTTTGAGCATCATCACACCTCATATCGAATTCACCTTGCTTGGCTGCCTTTGGTCACATAATTAAGGACTCGCAGCTTCTAACCTCAAATTTGAGAATGCTTCCTTCTCACATGTCAAGTGTAATGGAAATATTGTTGTGGACAAACTGAGTCCGAATCTTCTGTCCCACTTTTCATGCTCTACTCTATACTCCACTAATAAAAACTTGTCACGTATTCATCTAATTAATTAAATACTACCATAAAGTAATAATGATAATATTAAAAAGTCAATAATGATAGTATTTAATTAATTAGGTGAACACATGGTAAGTTTTTATTGGTGGAGTATAAAGTAAAGCAGAAAAAATGAGACAGAAAATTTAGACTTGGACAAACTCGCCAAATTGGTGAAATTCTTGTATGAACCCCAAATAAGGTTAGAGGACATCCATTGTGATCCAACCAATTTTGTAATACTTGACAGAAGTTTTCAGTCCGCATAATAAAAATTTCCAACTAGTTTCTCAAAAAAAAAAAAAAAAAAAAAAAAAAAAAAAAAAAAAAAGAAAAAGAAAGAAAGATCGGCAATAACACGCTAAACTGTCGTATAGCTGGTATAAGACAAAATTTGCCATCATTCAAAAAAGTTAACCATCAACCAAAAGATAATAGTAAAAAAAATTCCAAGTATAATCCATAATATTAAGTCCAAAAGTAGTACAGATTCAATGAATCAAATAACAAGAGAAGATAAGAATGAGATTCTCGGAAGAAAAAAAAAAAAAGGAAAGAAAAAGAAAGGGCAAAATATCATTTTCATTCCTAAACTAACATAAAAGTTCATTTTTTATCTTTAAAATTTCAAAAGTTCTATTTTCGTTCTAAAACTTTTCCAAACGTATTGATTTTTGTCCCTTTATCTATTTCCGTTAAATTATGTCTTATATAACCTAACGGAATCTTGACGTGATATTTGACTTGGATTAAAATATTTTGTATAAAAAAAATACAGCAAATAATTATAGGGCACGTGCGAACTATTTTTTAAAAGCCCAAATTACCCCTCAAAACAACACTTAAACTATATGATTTTCTCCCGCACAATGAGTGCAATGACAAAAACCATCTCTCCCTCAGCCACTACCAAAAGCATCAACCCTAGAATTATAAACTTCAAAACCTCAACCTCCAACATTAGAATTACTACCACAGCTAGTAAAGCTACTCCCAACCACCATTTCTAGAGGGCCTGTCTCCCTAAAGAAGTGACTAAAGTGAATCATTCTTAATTGAAGTCTGACGTAGAGGATCCATAGCCAGTGAAAGAATTCTAAAATGCACAATACTCAAAGAAGGAATACTACCATCTCCTGCCAAAAACTGGGTCTTCATTGATTGAAGATTTAGATAAAGTGCAGAAAAAAATTTAGAAAACTGCGCATGTTGTAACTTCAAAGCCTCCACATCACCAGTCATATGATGATACTGATTCAACTCAGCTATTATCCCTTTGATAGTGTCACAACTTGCGGAAGACCACCAGTCATGTCTATGCTATACACTAGCCTGTTTGGGAGTTAAAAAAAAAGAGGAGTAAAGTAGAGGGAGGGATAGTAATTCAATTACCTTATTTGAAAGTTTTTTAAAAAAGGAGGAGGAGGGGTTTGGAGGGGTTTCAACTACCTCTAATCCCTCATTTTTAATTCTTCCAAATTTGAGAGATTTGGAAGGAGAGTAGAGTGGATAAATTATTAGCCAAATGAATTCCTTAATTTACCCTTTCTAAATTAACAAAATTACTCTTTCTAAATGGCTAATTATCCTCTTTCCTCTCCCTAATTTTAAAAACATCCAAACAATATAGAAGGGAATCACTCTCCTCTACTCTCCTTCTCACTATTCTCCTTCTCTCTACTCCCCTCTACTCTCCTCCCTCTCTATACTTCCAAACAAGTCATTAAAGAACTAGTCAAGCTACAATTAAAGCATTTCGTAATCACTTATATAACCCAATTTAACCTAATAAACACCCAATATGAAACTCAACACACGCCCACGCAGCACACATTTATCCAATCTAATCCACATAATACAAGAAATCACAAAAAGCACTATAGTACTCACTCGTGGCCTTGTACACTGAGTATGTCTAATGGATGAAATTAGCACTCACTGACTGCTCCATGTTATTCCATGACCAAGACATTACTATACAATTCTTAGATTCACATTCAACCTCATTACTATCTTGAGAAGGACTTGCTAAAACATGCTTCAATTTCTTTTAGCACCAAACCTACATTGTTTACTTGCGCCCATTAAAAATAAATACAGGAAAATGTTAACGAGTGCTGCACAGCACTTATTAATAATTCATTTTAAAAAAGTTTTAATACAACTTTTATGGAAAATGAAAAAAACTGTTAAAATATTAATTACTTTTTTTTTTCATTTTCCATAAAAACTTTCTTTAAATGAATTATTAACAAATGCCGTACAATACCCGTTAACAGTACCCATAAATACATTTACTTTTGTGGTTGCGACTATGTTAACCACGTCAGATGATTGCACAAAGATCAACAAATAAATTTTTTTTTACTGTTACTGCAGTTGTACTGTTCAAACGGAAGCTGTTATGGATGAAATTGATGTGGCAAATCAAGAGACTGGACGATGTGATACGAGTGGTGCTGGGGTGGCTAAACAGGGGAATGAACATTATGGTACTGGGCTGGTAACTAATGGGCGTTTTTACTTTGAGAAACATACAGAGGCCCAACCTGCTGTAAAAAGCCCTTTTGCTACACCCTCAATCTCAGATTGGCAAGTTCTATTTTGAGATCGTAGGGACCAATCTGCAGTGCTCAAATTCTTTGTTCCTGAGAGGAAAAATGGCAGAACTATTGTAAAGCCCCCTTGGGGATGCAGTGGAGGAAGGAGTTGCTGAATGGGTGAGTTGTTTGGTGGGTCAATTCATTGATAAATCTTTACCTTTCCATCTGGTAAAGAATTTTATGGACCATCAATGGAGCTAATTTGGCAAGGTGGAAAGAGGGTCATTCTTGTTTAAATTGTGAGGATGCACAGGTAAGGGATGAAATTCTTGAAGCTCAAATTTGGTTTGTAGCAAACAAGTCCCTTATTCTTCATAAATGGCAACCTGGGTTACAAGCTATCAAGTTCAATCTCAAAAGGATTCCTATTTGGATCAAGATCTTTCATTTCCCAGTTGAATAATGGAACCCCAAGTGCCTGACTCATATTGCTAATGGAGTGGGCATACCATTTTATACTAAATCTTTCACGGAGAAATTGAAGTGGCTAGGGTTCGCGAGGGTTTGTGTGGAAATGGAAGCTAGTAGTCCACTACCTACAACTATCTCTGTATATCTGAGGAAAGATGTATATTTGGAGGTTAAAGTGGTCTATCCCTGGAAACCTCAGAGTTGTGTGGATTGCGAAATCTTTGGTCACTCTGTTTCATTCATGCCATTAAAGAATAAGATGAAGGAGAAGCCAACTGAGCAGGTTGGGGATGTAAATAAGGAGCAGAAAATGAGTAATGGAACTCCCCTAAGTCTATTACAACCCCAAGGGTATGCTTCTGTTAATGTGTCACCTCCAAATGAGAGGGTTAGGCTGGAGCTGAATCCTATGGGAAGTTCATTGAGGTCCCAAGTGTTGGTTCCTGTTAATAGTTCTTCTTCAAATGAGAAGATGCAGATGAGATCTACTCCAATGAGAAATTCTGTATCAGATCAAGCTTTGGAGGATACTATAGTGGGTGTTTGGGAAATTGGTGAACCTTCAGCATTGTCTCCTAAGTTGAAAGAAAGTGAACACTCTGATGGACAGTACTATACAACAGTTCATTGAAGCTGCAATGCAGCAAGGGGCTATAATCAAAAGCAAAAAGAAAAATAAAAACAAGGAGACACATGTGGTGCAAGGAGAGATAAAGGGGTAAAGAATGTTAGTAACCCTCTGGAATTACATATGAATTTCATTATATGGAATATTAGGGGCCTTAATGACCCCTTAAAACAGAAAGAAGTAAAATTGTACATTAGAAGGTTTCAGCATTATGAAGGCGATTGCTCATGGCTGAAGTTTCCATAATAACTAAGGAAGTCATTATTTAGGTGGAATATGGGTTTGTTGGGATCTGGAAAAGTAACAATTAGCATCCTGTTGTTGTAGTGATCAACTAATTCATTGTGCGATTACTTTACCACAAGGATACTCGTTTTATGCTTCCTTTGTTTATGGCTCAAAAAGTGGGGCATTGTGAGGAAGAATTTATGGTCAAATTTGCGTAGCCTCAAGTCCCAGATTGGTGATCAACCATGTTTGATAGGTGGTGACTTTAATATTGTAAAGGGGCCTGATGAAAGGTTTGGAGGTTTGGGTTCTATTTCATTTGAAGAGGAGTTTTGTCATTGCTTAAGAGAGCTGGAGGTTCTAGATCATCCCTATATTGGGCCTCTGTACACTTGGACCAGTAGAAATGAGGATTTTCAATTCAAGGCATGAAAGCTTGACAAGATACTAGTCAATCCAATTTGGTTTGATTGTTTTCCTCACATTGGAGTGGAGCTCCTTCCTCCTGGTATTTCTGATCATGCAGCTTCCTTTATGTTCTCACAAAACAGAGGTAAACAGTGATCCAAAACCATTTCAGTTCTTTAATTTTTGAACTGATCATCCTAAGTTTATGCATCTGGTTAATTCAATCTAGTCTCAGGAGGTTGTTGGGGTAGTGTTCTGTTTGTTTTGAAGGCTGATTTAAAGAAATTTAATGAAGATCAATTAGGAGGCTTATCACTTAAGAGTCCAAAAGGCTAGAGGAACTTGAGGCTGTTCAAAGAACACTCTTGCTTTGCCCCGGACAATCAACATTGCTGCAGTTGGAACAAGAGAAGTCTCATTGTTTTATGTCTTTGGACTATGCTGAGGAGAGCTTTCTAAAGCAAAGTCCAGGAATAGTTGGCTAAATCTGGGAGATCAAAATACTGGTTTTTTCATAGGACTGTCAGAGTTAGATTAGCGAAGAATCAGATTAGATGTTTGTTTGATGCTTTTTTGGTTGCTGGGTTCTCCTGCTCGTATTGATGTGGCCAGGATTAACAACTTGGATAAACTGATGGAATCAAGAATCCCTGAGGACAAAAGGCTATGCTTCAAGGGGAGGTGACAGCAGAAGAAATAAGGAATCTGTTTTCCATTAAAGGGGATATGGCACAAGGCCTGGACTCTGTTTCCCCAGCTGTATACGTCGTGTGTACTTGGGTGATTCTTTTTTATGATTTGAATAAATTTTACACAAAAATCCCAAAAAAAAAAAAAAAGGCACTAGGCCCGGATGGATACTCTGTTCATTTCTACAAGAAGTCTTGGGATATAATCAAGGAACATGTTTCAAAAGCTATATTTTCCTTCATCTCTTCAGGGAAATTATTGTGAAGTGAATTCTACCATCATTACTCTTGTCCCTAAAGTGCCAAATCCGTCAAAAATGGGAGATCCATATCGTGTTGTAATATCGTTTCTAAGTGAATCACAAAAATCCTAGCAAATAGACTAGAGCTTTGCCTTGCTGATGTGATTGGCTCTACTCAAACAGTGTTTATCACAGGTAGAAATGGTGAGGGACTATCGCAAGGAGAAAGGGGTAGCTAGGTGCACTATTAAAGTCGATTTAATGAAGGCGTATGACTCAATTCACTATGTCTAGCAGCTTGTGGTATTCCTGATAAGTTCTGGCAGTGGTTGGAGGCAAGAATAACTTCACCTAAATTCTCTGTTACTTTTAATGGCAGTCTTGTAGGGTATTTTAGAGGATGCAAAGGGTTGAAGTATGGAGGACCTTTGTCATCCTACCTCTTTGTTTTTGCAATGGAAGTATTTTCTAGGCTTATGAGAGAAAGGGTCACTAAGTAGCATGGATTTCAGTTTCACCCGAGATCTGAGAAGCTTAATTGACCCATTTATGTTTTGCTGACAATCTAATGATTTTTTTTTTTTTTTTGATGCAATCTAATGGTTTTTTTAAGTGCTGATCCAACCTCCATTAAAATTGTTTAAAATGTTTTGGATGAATTCAAGGCCATGTCAGGTTTGTAAGAAAATTGCAGCAAAAGTGAGGTTTTCTTTGGAGCTATTCCTCCTACTAAGTCAAAAACTCAAAACTTTAGCTTCACTAGAGTTTATTGAAGGGCAATTGCCTGTTCGATATTTAGGCTTACCATTGATATCTGGTATGCTCTCAAGTAGGGACTGCAAGCCTTTGGTATAAGATTGTCATTTGCTGGTAGGCTGCAATTGATCCAATCAAGGTATTGATACTGAGGCTAAAGGAGCTAAAGTGGTATGGGACAGGGTATGTTCTCCAAAGCCTGAAGGAGGTTTAGGACTTAAAAGAGGATCCAAGATTGGAACAAGATTGCTGTTATTAAACATATTTGAACCTTTTCACTCAAGCAGTTTCACTATGGGTTGCTTGGGTGCATGTTTACTTATTAAGAGGTAGAAGTTTTTGGGTTGTTAAGGCCCCGTTTGGTACACCCACTTAAACATATGTTTTCAATTTTTAAACAACATTACACGTATTTCTACACACTTTTTCATCCACACATATTTTCAAACACATGTTTTTATTTTTTAAGTGCATATACCAAACACCTAATATTCCCCAAGGATGTTCATGGGGATGGAGAAAAATTCTTAAGCTTAGGGTCATTGTTAGACCATGGATTTAACACTCAATTGGCAATGGTGAAAGGGCCTTCATGTGGAATGATAATTCGCATCCTAAGGGGGCTTTGCTACCTTAGTTTGGTTACAGAATAGTTGTTGAAGCTTCTAGCTCTTTGAATGCCAGAGTATATAGATTGTTGAAGAATGGTTGCAGGATTTGCCCACCTGCTAGATCTGAAGAAATGGTGATTATGCAAGTAGGTCTCTCAAGGATACACTTGGCTGATCATGATTCTATGCATTGGGAAATCTCCAAATCTAGTATATACTCTTGGTCTTCAGCTTGGAATGAGATTAGAGCTAAGCATGATGAGTGCCTTGGTGGAAATTGGTGTGGCATCCTGCTTCCATTCCTAAACACTCATTTATTTGCTGGTTAGCAATTCTAAATAGGTTATCAACTTGAGAAAGGCTTCTAAAACAGGGGTATGTTGGTTATGTGCTGTGTATTTTTCAAAAACAGACCACCTGTTTTTTGAATGTTCTTTCACTGATAGGATCTGGTCCCAAATGCTTGGATTTTGTGATTTTCACGATGTATCTTCCTGGTCTGAATGTTTGCAGTGGGATCTTTGGATTTTGAAGATGGGCAGGGTTAAAGCTATATTTTTTAAGTTAGTGTATCACATATGGTTGCAACGTAATGCCAGTGTGTATGGTAACAATAGTTTGTTAGAAGAGGCTATTAAACCAAGTTTTGCGTGATGTCAGATGGAAGGCTAATTTTTGCAAAGGAGTGCCTAATTCCTCTCGTAACAAGATAATTTTGTAGTTGGTAAAATTTCCTTCCACTGTGTCTGCTTGTGTTGAGAGGAAGTTCATTTATTTAGTTTTTGCTCAGCTTGTATTGTTGTAATAGGTGTGTGGACTGTTGTTTGTAGGGTAGAACTTTGCTTGTAGCTGTGTATTGGTTAAATACCATGTTTGTAGGCTCGGTTTCTTTGCACCTGGTATAAGGGTGAGGGCCTGCTTGTTACAGCCTTACGGTTAGGCGATATGTTTGGGAATGTACTATGTTAGGTGTCTTAGTGTTGATTTAGCAGCAGGGTATCCTGCTTTGTTTGAAGTTGTAATTCAAGTGTTTTTTGATGAATAAAATTACTTATTCATCAAGAGAGACGCAGAGAGAGAGAGAGAGAGAGAGAGAGGGAGATAAATGCAGTGCACTATAGCATAAGTGTGGCTGCCGTCTTTATATATTATTAACATAAAATAATAAAAGTATACAAATACCCTTTACCCTCCAATGGTGTCCTTGGGGCTATAAACAAGCCAAATATTAAAAATTCAGGATTGTTTATTTAAATTTATTTCAACACAAGCCAAACTTGAGTTAATCACCAACTTATTCTTTTCTCATATATAATAAAATCACAACAACAAAAAAAATTATCCCTTCAAAAATCTATGCTAATAATTTAGATAAAATAATTTTCATTCATGGATTTACAAAAATTATAATTTTTACTACAAAGGGGCATTTATATCATTAATAAACTACAAAATAATAATTTGATATCATATGAACTCATTTACAAACTTACAATCTCAAGTCTAATTCAGTACATTATTAGACATATACATATAAATATATGATATTATATATAGTTAAATCAAGTCTCATGTTCACTAGCTTTTTTACAAACACATTATTATGTTGGAGCTTGGTTTGTTTAACAATCGAGCCTAAACTTAGGTTTGAGCTTGGCTTGTTTGTTAAACAAATGAACATAAACAAATTTTTTCCCAAGCTAGCCTTGAGTTATTTATAAACAACTTGACTCAATTACCGCCCTAGTTCTTATTGATCTTGACTTAACACATCCTTTAATCACATCATGATCAATACACTGAGATTGACCCACTGGAAAGTAAATGTATTAGGATGCCTATGAAAATGTTATGTTCGGTCAAGAGGAGCTATGCTTTTACATATAAATATATATATATATATATATATAGAGAGAGAGAGAGAGAGAGAGAGAGAGAGAGAGAGAGAGAGAGGTAAATATGACGTTTTATTTAAAAGATCAAACAAATCTGAGGCCCACTGTACACAGGCTATCTACTAGAGAGTCACAATAGTTAAAACTGAAATTAGTCAAATTACGGAAGTCTAGGATGTCCTCCACGGAGGAAAAAATGTGCCTACTTAACGCAACCATCTGAACTTAGGATGTATTATCTTACTTAAATAAAAGCAGAGAATCCTTACATAAAAGGAAAAGAAAAAAGTTGTCCATGGAAGATATATGAAGGTCAATAACTTACTCAATTGCAGACAATGAATCAGGCTGTTTGTGTGAGGATTTAATCGTCTTTCTCACAGCTTCTGCAGCCATAATACAATTTTTTTTTTTTTTTTCCTCACTCACTTCTTCAAGTTGTTTGATTTTTAGAATATTCTCGGCTCCTTCGGGTCTTTCTTGTTGAAGAGCAGCAGCTAACATCATTACCAATTTAGGACATGCTCTTGTCTGTAATACAGACATGAAATTTTCATCGAAAATTCTCCCATATTTCCACTTCTGCCTCTCATGTTGACCTACTTCTTCATTCATGTATCCAAGAATTTTCACCAGAGCTTGAATCGGCCGGTCAAATTGTGGGGCCCGCATAGCCTTTATCAAAATATCAGGATTGCAATTTAAAGCGTCACGGAGCCTACAGACTATCGGAACGATATGCATACCATTGTGAGACAGATGGTTATCGTACAGAAATCCCTTAAGACTATCATAACTGGGCTTTGAGTTAGACGTATATAACAATCTGTATAATGTAGCTTTGAATACTTTATCAAAAGCAAAATGTACATGGATGGCCTGGATCACCTCTGCTTTAGGAACAATGTTAGTAACAGGACAATGACGAACGTAAAAAGTTTTAAATTCATTGACAATGTGATTCCAAGCTGGACAATGTTTTCAGGGGATCGTGTGAACAATCGGAGCATTCATGCGGCTAAGAATGAGCATGCTTTGGCATTCTCTACTACATCTCCACGCTCTGATGCTTGAATTGATTCTCTTGTGGGTACTAGGACATCTTCAAAGTCACTATGTGGATCAGATGGTGTACTATGTGGATCTGTGGCTTCAAACATTCTTTCAGTAGATCCTACTCCTGGAGCTCTCAAATGGAATGCTAAAATAAAAATGACTGCAACACCTTGTCTGGATATCCTTGTCTGTAAAGAATGCAATAGAAACCGAATTCCCAGCTGACATACTTGTTGATCTGTTAATGTTGTCAGTCTAACAGTAGGTCTGTCAACCCATTCATTATCTAAGAAATCATCTTTAGATACTACTAGAGCATCCAAACTCGGAATATTATTAAATTCTTCAGGGAGTGTAGGGAGCCTAAATGTTTGTGCTGTTCTTAGGTCAGTGTTTGGATCTCTTCGATTCACAGGGATCACATCTGGAGGAAGTGATCCGGTGTACACCTGGTTCTTATCTTCTCTACTAGGGTTGGATGACTGTCCACTATTGTACACACTGCGTATCTGTGCTCTAATTTTCTCCAACTGCTTAGAGATATCAGAGTTGTCCATCTGATTTTTTATGATTTTACTCTAGAACTGAAGAGAAAGCTTGCCCTGTCCTGACAGACTGTTGAACATCAACAGTCAAAAATTTTGTTAGTTTTGAGGTGCACTTTGGACTTAGACATTCATTACTACAAATAGCAGCTGACATAGTAGAACAAATTCAGAGGGAGATAAAGATAATGTGACGCAAAATGATTAATGAACTTGAAAGTATAGAAACAAGGTACACTCTTCTTGCATATTATGGTATACCATTGACACTAATGAATAAAAATTTAAAAAACCTGGAGCAAAGAGTGTCATACTTAAGAGGAGCAAACATATGTTTATCATGCAACAACAACAACAACAACAACAAACAAAGCTAATTAATCTCAAAATGTTAGGGGTGGATATGGATCCTCGGCAAATTAATTAGGGTTAGTTATATATATTATTTTCTTCTATTCTGCGCTATCTAAAGTTATACTCTCTGTTTTCCACGCAAAAGAGAGAAAATAATATGATGTATATATATAAGTACAACCTGTCATCTTGATCTAGTAGTAAGTTCCTGTTTGGATGAGCAAGGGGAATTTTGATTTTTTTCTAGGTACAGCTTTCTGAATTCTCATTTTTCTAGATACAAGTTATTTTTTAAGCAAAATAAGCCTGTTGGAATAAGCTTATCCAGCGTTAAGGAGAATGTTGAGCAGTGTTTTGTTTTGTATTATTTTGATCAATAAAACACCAACTATTTTATATCACAAAGAGCCTTGTCCGAATTGGCAAATTCTTAACAAAAAATAATTTAAAGGGAAAGTGAAAACAAGTGGATGAGAAAAGGACAGAGTTTTTTTAAAACATCTGTTTGGATCTCTTCCAACTCGTTATATATTTGTCTATTCATGAACTTCATGTCCACGTGTATTATTGAATTAAGTCATATAACTCGTTAAAAAAAAAAAAAAAAAGGCACGTGATTAAAACTACACGCAGTGAATTGAAGCAAGATTTTTCTAAGCCCATTTAAAGGTAAATTTTTCCAGAAAACAATATCAGACAGATGACAAAAGGCCAGGTCTTCTATATGATTCTCAGTCACCAAAAAAAAAAAAAAACAACAACAACAACAACAACAGAAGTAGGAATTATCGCGTTTCAGAAACATATCCAGAACTGGAATTAGCTGCGTTGATGGGCTGCTCCGCTTGAGTAAGTGTTCTAGGAGAAATGGGTCTTGCTCTTGAAGCTCATGGGATTGGGCCTTGTGGGTTTATGTTGGTTTTGGACTGTCAACTATGGGTTTCTGTTTTTTGGATTTGGATGATTATTTCTGAATTAAGAGAAGAGATTGATCTTTACCCCTGAAATCACGATTTTTTTTTCCCCAGAACTGAGAAAACATACTTTATCATCTGCATTGGGATAATTCACTTTTAACACCTCTACTTTGTCAAGGTTACACTTTACTAATTATTTCAAGTTTCAACTACTCCTCTTTGCATAACACCAATCCTCTCGCTAGTATTGTTTAGACTTCAAAGAAGACCAACATGCAAAAACACCCCCTTGAGTCTTTGTTAGTTTTGTATTATTAAGTCACGAGTGTTAGGCCAATATTGCACAAATGGCAGGATGAGAGAGAGCCATGTGTAAAGGGCTAAAGGCGTTGCCAACAGGACTGCTTTGTCATTAGTGAATTTATTAACAAGAGATTGTACTCTCAGCTATTAGTAAAAAATATATATATAAAGAAACAAACAAACAAGCAAAACAAGAAATTGAAGCCCTTAAAAGAGACAAATGGCGCCAATCCATTGGAAGCTAAAGACTAGCAGCTATCTCAAGTAGTTTTATCCAAATAAGTGCATGACACTTGGCAAAAAAGACAATGTTAACTATCAAAACCTTTAAGTATAAATAGAGAGAAACATTTCAAATGGAGGACATGCACAATCAAACATAAAAACTCAGAGTATGATCTCTTTGTATCAAAACAATCTATAATCAATTTGTAGGTTTGTTAAAGGCTTTATGCTCATATATTTATAAACTATTTAGTATCAATTCGAGTGTATATCACTTCTAATAGGCTTGTTAATGTAAGCTTTTTTCCAACGGACATTATTAAATTGTGTATTTCACATAAAAATACTATTAAGTTAAGTACTACCAAACCCATAACTGTTTCCTTGAAGTTAAATAATTGTCTTTGGGTGAGTTTAAATCACAGGTATAATAAAAACTAGTTGCATAACCGCACGTTGCGCGTGATAATTTTTTTAGGATGGTCTCATTAAATATTTTATTAATACTATAATTTTAGTTATTAACTATTGGATTTTCATTAGTTTTTAAGTTAACAAAAGCCTTAAACATACCTTTTTTTTACCTTTATACACACACACACACACACACACACACACACACATATATATATAGTGAATCTTTATACATAATTTTAAGAAAATTCTATATATTCCACTTTTTTGGATGCATAAAATTATAGACTACTACTCCATAATGATAGTGACTAATTAATTTTATATTTTTTTTAGTGATCTCATTTGTAACGCTTCTTACCATTATCATATATTTACTAACTGATAATTTGCATAACAAAGACGATAAATGAAAGGTAGCATTGTTCATTAGATTTTCGAAAGTAATAGTGTATGAAAATTTTATTTTTATATATATATATATATATATATTATAAATAAGTTTAAATGAAATGTCAAAAAATGAATTTTTAAATTTTCTAACTTTATTTCTTATGTAATTTTTACTACTATCAGAGAACATCTCTTTTTTAGTTATGATTAACATGGTTTCTATAGTTAGAGTTTGATTAGTTTTAAATTTAAATTTAGTACTATGATTGTATCTAATTGTTGATTGTTGATTTAATTTTTTAAGTGAATTTAACGGTTTATGTTACTACACTGTAAAGTTTTTAATGTTCTCCACATAGTAATCTCTATTTTATTTTTTACTTCTCCTTACAACCTCTTTGTTTTCCAATCAACAATTACTAATTGACGTTTGGTTTTTTTTTTTTTTTCTTTATCTACTCTTTATTACTTTGTATTGGTTTTTTTCTATACCATCTCTCTTTCTCACCATCTCTCTCTCTCTCTCTCTCTCTCTCTCTCTCTCTCTCTCTTCATTGGCAACCTATCTTTTTCCAAAATTTGATGATGATTCTATGACATTAAATATGCATTATTAGTTTTTTTTTTGTTTTTTTTTTTTAATTTAGTGTTTCTAACTTGATTTGCTTTGTATTTCATTCTTCCTTTGATGCATTGGGTGTGAAAATGAGTGTTTCCCTAGCATTACTCCACTTAATGTGAACAATTTAATTTATTTAATTTAGGCAAAATATTATATTTAAAATTTTTAAAATAAAAAGGAGTGAAAATATAAATAATTTAATGATATATATGGGGGATGTGGCTGAATTTAAATATTAAATAAAATAAAATGAGAAAAATAAAAATAAAATACATAACAATAAACACTAACTTATCCAAATAATTCTATGTAATATAATAATAGTACATTCTTATATACTATTTTTAATTATTTGTAATGCAATATGACAATATTTAACAATCAAAGTCATAAAAATAAAAAATAAAAAATAAAACTTAAAACACAAAACTAAGTCCCATCAACCAAAATAAAGTTCTAAAGAATACAAAACTTTGTCAAGCTAAAATATAGATGCAAGAAAAATAAAAATAAAAATCCACAAAAAATATTGAGGGCGAAAGAATGGGAAATAACCACTATTTTGTGAGAGAAAATTATGTAAAGAATGGAGAGTGAATGATAAATTTATACTGAGAGGATAATAATAATTAAAAAAAAACAAAATAAAGGAAGATAAAAGAAAAAAGGAAGAGTGATATCAAGGTAAAGTGTTTAGGAGATGAAAAGGTAAAGAGAAGGAGAAAGGTTAGAGAAAGTGTAAATGTTAAAAAAAATGAGTATAATTTGATGAGCACAATATTCTTTTATTTGTATTTAAGTAAAATATTACATTTTCTATTTTTTAAAACAGAGAGAGAGAGAGAGAGAGAGAGAGAGAGAGAGAGAGAGAGAATATAAATAATTTAATGATAAGGAGGATGTGGTTAAATTTCAATATTGAGTAAAATAGAAGAGAAGAAAAATAAGAAAAATTAAAAAATATAACAATAAACACTAAATTATCCAAATTATGCTATGTAATGGAATACTATTTTATTTTTATTTACTATATTTAATTTTTTATAATGTAATCAGATAAAATTTAACAATTAAAGAGCAAAATAATAATAATAATAATAATAATAACTTAAAACACAAAATTAAATCGTATCAACCTAAATTAGAGTTCTTAAAAAACAAAAAATTATCAACCTAAAGTGGAGATGCCATAAAAAATAAAAATCCACCAAAACATTGCGAGAGAGAGAGAGAGAGAGAGAGAGAGAACCTTTTTGTGAGAGAAAACTATGCAAAGAATGGAAAAGAGTGACAAATTTATAGTAAGAGGAAAGGGATAAAAAGAGACAAATAAAGGAAGATGAAGGGGAAGATGAATAGTAATATTAAAGTAGTGGATAGTGGGGAGATGAAAAGGTAAAGCAAGAAGAAGGGTTGAAGAAACTGTAAATATTTAAAAAATAAGAGAATCCAAAAAAAATTATAGGAAAATTGGAAATAAAAAAGAAATATATATATATATATATATATAGATGTTAAAATCAACAAAGATGAATATGTAAAGTCAATAATCTATTTATATATTTTTAAAAAATTAGGAATAAATAATAAATAATAATTATGTGGCAAATGACGTGGCGATGAGTGGCGCAACAGGAGCTCAGCAGTAATAAATGCCACACTTCAGCTTTTAGTAAGATATAGATATAGATTGGATTTCACTCAAATAATGAAGTTTAAGAATTGTCAATATAAAAGAAAGAAAATGGTCATATGTGGTATGCATATGCCTACTTTATTCTATATATATAAATATATATATATATATATATATATATATATCTCATTTTGAAAATAATAAGTGCCCAACACATAACCATTTCTTGAATGATGAAATTAGGTTACAAACTTAGTTTTAACCAATGGCTACAACTTCCACTAAAAATAATTAACATGTCTACACACCAGGATCCTCATGGACAGAAAAATACTGCATTCAGTTTGATAATGATCGTAGTTAATAGGATAGAAGAGAAAATAGAATTTGTTTCTTCGTCTTTACAAAAACAAAAAGAAATAGGAGTTATTAAATGTGACATGACATGCTCACTAAAAATAAAAAATAAAAAATCCTTTTTTGGCCTGATCTTAGGCCTTGACTCACCCTCCGTGGACGAACCTTGTAGATGAACCCTTAGGTTTTCGGGGCATTGGATTCTCACCAATGAAAGATTCGAGGAAGAATAGACATTCTCGTGATTTGTATCCAAAAGAGTCAATTAGAAATTGGAAAAAACAAAATTGGATTATGAAATTACGAAGCATAATTGGTTTTGGAAATGGATCAATATTTCCAATTGAATAAGTATGAGTAAAGGGTCCATGGATAAATAGAGAAGGGAGTATTTCTAATCGTAACTAAATCTTCAATTTATGATTTGTATAAAAGAAATTGAAGCAAAATAGCTATTAACTAATGGCTTTGGTTTACTAGAGACATTAACATATTATATTGTTTTAGCTCGGTGGAAACAAAATCCTTTTTCCTTTGAAAATATAACAGTTAGATTGCACGTTCTTTATGTTCCTAACATGTATATTAAATTTCGTGTCAATCAGATATTATTTACTATTCAATCTACATATTTTATTTTTTATGCATAATTTTAGGCTACAAAAACCTGAAATTTAAACATTTGATTAATGATATAACTATAGATCTTTGTTTTTTCAAAAATTTTGAAATCATAGAGGATATAAGAATAAAATGTTAAATAGTGGTATATTTATTAAAATTTACATCTAATTAAAAAAATATTGAATGGAATTGTAGCCAAATTTTACCATTTTTTTAAAAGAATTCATTACAATGTTTTATTTAATGAAAGTTGTTGCACATAACAATACACACAATTTTTGCATAATGCTCATTAGGCATTGGCCAATTATAGCAAGCTAACCTGTGAAAACAAGAGTTGGAAGTTAGGCCAAAATGGCCAAATATCACTATTGGCTGAAATATTTGGCAGTCTACCACTATTTTGAAAATATATATGAATGTAGCATTCTTTTGGAACTCGAGTTTGTAAAACTCGAGTTTGTCGTGTAACTCGAGTTCTTTGAAAAAATAGCCTTAAAGTTTTCTGTGCTATTTTCTATGGAACTCGAATTCTTGAAACTAAAAGTACTGAAAATTTTATCCAAAAAAAATAGAAGAAGAAGTATCAGAAATGTCTCCGATTAACCTGAGGGAGTGTATGGAACCGGTGGTGAAGTACACTCTAGAGTCTCACATAAACGAAACCCTAGAATTTGATCTAGGCCTCTCCAACTCCTTCAGCTCCGACCTCCTCAAACTCGATCCCAACACGACCACCACAGTTAACATTTGATGAATTCGATACCTTTTTTTTTCTTTCTTTGATACACTTAGTTCCTAATTGGTTCAAGCTTATTAGAATTTTAATCAAATTGTGAACCCAAACATGTACTATAGGTTTAATTCTCATAATCACATAGTTAGCCTTGTAATCAAGAAGAGTCAAGATAGTTAATTAGTTAGTTGAAAGATTGCAAGAGTTGGGGCAAGTTGGTTACAAGTTGTATAAATACTATTTTGCATTGAAGAAATAAGACTAGGGTATATGGACACTTTATTTAGGATGTTGTACCCATGTCGTACCGGCCGTTATATGTTATAATTTTTCAAAAATGCTTGTGTCACCATATTGTATCCGTGTCCATGCTTCCTAGAAATAAGATGCAACTTTCTCACTTTCTCAAATTTTCATTTCAGTTTTCTGTTTGGCTTTTTACATTTTAAAATTTTCATTCTCATGACAGGCTAAACAAAAAATTTGAATCATACACAAAGCGCCAAATTTTGAAACATGAAGGGTCAAAATGAAAATAATGCCAAACTAACAAATTCATTACATTGCAATTATACCGCCTTAGGATAAAGTGTTTATTGCCGATAAATAAGGTGATATTGCTTGGCGGCAATTTAGATATGCACCTAACTATTGCTTAGACTAAAAAAGTGAGGAGGGTTGTGGATGGTTGACAAACAACATAAAATTTAGTTACTTTATTATGAATGAATCTGATAAATAAAATGTAATCATAGTTGTCAATATCGTACGATACGCGAAACGTATCGTATGATACGAATCGTATCGTTTGAAAAAAGTGTTGTATCGTTGATACGTATCGTAGGTGCATATAAATTGGACAATACAGTTGTATGTATCGTACGTATCGGTTGTATCAGACGATACATCAACAATTGGCTTAAATAGGATTTTTTAACCAAAATTTCAACCCAAGTTTAGCCCAAAACGTTTTTCCATTTTTTTAAAAGCAAGTTGGGCTATTTTGGTGGTTTGGCCCGATAAAAAAGCCTTCTTAATTTTTTTTTTTTTAGCCCTAAAAAATTTGAACCACAATTATATATTTATATTGATTTACCCACACCACATAGCCACACCAGTCACCCACACGTTTTTTATCAGATATTTTCCTTTGTATCTCAATTCTCAAGCTCTCAACTTTCCCAAAACCCCTTTGGCTTCCTCTCTCTTTGTTTTCATCTTTTTACCTTTAAGATCATCAAGTTTCAAGAGATCAATCATCAAGGGACCACAAGCTCCAAAGGACCACAACCTTGTCTTTTTCTTCTATTCCTTTTCCTAACCCAAAAGTCCCACACTCCCACATGCTACTAGAGCAAGACAACAACAACAACAAGTGCTGCCTCACGTTGGGTCCACTGTGTGTGTAAGGTTAGTTTTTCTTTTTTCTTAATAAAATTTTTTGATTAATTCTTTATACTAAAAAATTATTGTAATTATTTATTGTTATTAACCTATTATATTAGTTAATTTAGTTTAATATAACCGAGTAGCTTATAAAAAATTAGTTTAGTATAACTGAATATGTATCGATGGATGTATATGAGTGTTTATATATAAATATTATATATATATATATATATATGTATGTATTTTGTAATGTTAAATTGTTAATATTGATATTGTGAATTTGTGATAGTGTAACTGTGATGCTTAATTTGTGTACATAAAAGTTGTTGATTGACTATAAATTCATGTGTTCATATTTGCTTTTAGGTATATATATATATATATTAAAAAAAAAAAAAGGGTGATAGGAGGAAAAGAAATAAGGAGAAAGATCCCACTTGGGATCATTGTCTACGTATTAGTGATGATAAGACAAGTAGGCTTAAACTTAAATGTAATTATTGCTCAAATAAATATTGGGGTGGAGTCATAAGAATGAAAAACCATTTGGTACATACACATAAGGATGTCAAACCATGCTTGAAGGTGCCTGAAGATATTAAAAATTATTTTGCCAAGCTTTTGGAAAACATTAAAAAAAAAAATGAGCAACTTGATGATGAGTTTAATGTTGATTGTCTTCAAGAAGATGAATTACAGAAGATTGGTGGTGGTAATGCAAAAAGGGAACCATGGATGCATACTTAAAAGGGAAATCAAATTCTAAACAAGTGACTTTACCTTCCTTGGTGAAAGATCGTACTGCAACTTGTTTGGCTATTTGTAGATTTTTTTATGCTCATGCTATACCTTTACATTTAGTTAAGAGCCCTTTGTTTAAAAAAATGATGGATTCAGTTGCTAATTATGGCAAGGGATTGAAACTCCCTACTTATCATGAAACAAGGGTAACTTTCTTGAAAAAAGAGGTAGAAAATATGCACTTCACATTGGATAAGTATAAAAATGAGTGGAAAAAAACAAGTTGCACTTTGATGTCAGATGGATGGACGGATAATAGAGAGAGGTCTATCACAAACTTCCTTGTCAATAGTCCAAAGGGAACTGTTTTTCTTAAATCTATTGACACCTCCGATATTTCCAAGAATGCCGAAAATTTATTTCAATTGCTTGATTCTTTGGTGCAAGAAATTGGAGAGGAGAATGTAGTACAAGTAGTAACAGATAGTGCTTCGACTTATGTTTCAGCTGGTAAAAAATTAATGGAAAAAAGACGTAAGATCTTTTGGAATCCTTGTGCTGCCCACTGTATTAATTTGATGCTTCATGACATTGGTGATTTTCTTGTGCATGCAAATACTATAAAAAAAAAAAAAAAAAAAAAAAAAAAAAAAAAAAGCAAAGAAGATCACTGTTTTTATTTACCATCATATTTGGATGCTTGATTTGTTGAAAAAATATACAAAAGGGAGGGAATTGACAAGACAAGGTGTCACAAAATTTGCCACTGCCTACTTAACTTTGAAGAGTATATATCAACAAAAAATTGGATTAAGGTCTATGTTTGCATCTGAGAAATGGGCTAAGAGTCTCTATGCAAAGAAAAGTGATGGCATTAATGTCCAATTAATTGTCTTGAGTGATCCAAAGTTTTGGCCTGCTATTAAATTTTGCTTGAAATGTGTGATCCCTTTAGTAAAAGTTTTAAGGCTTGTAGATGGTGATGCAAAACCAGCAATGGGCTACATATATAAAGCTATGGATAGAGCAAAAGAGCAAATCAAGAAAAATTTTAATGATGTGCAAAGGAGATATAAACCTATATTGAGAATTATTGAAACTAGATGGGAGCTTCAACTTCATAGGCCTTTACATGCAGCAGGTTATTTTCTCAATCTTAAGTAAGTTCATTATTTGAATTGTTATATATTTTAATCTTTATCTTTATATTTTGTATGCATATTTATTTATAAGCTATAAAACTGTGATAGGTTTTATTATGATCCCAACTTTGTTGCAAATGAAGAAGAGAGAGTTGGACTTTATGAAGTGATTGAAAGGATGTGTCCTACAACTTTGGAGAGGTGTAGGATTGATCTACAATTGGAGAAATTTGATAAACCTGAGGGTTTGTTTGGAAAAGAAATGGCTATACTTACAAGAACAAAGAAGCAACCAGGTATGTGCCATTGTTATTATCATTATTATTGATTATCATCATCATCTTAATGTAGCTTTTTATTTGTTGTTATCGTAATTATATTGAAGCCCATTACAATTTCTTTTGTTGGCAATATAGCATTGTGGTGGGAAAGTTATGGAGTACATTGCAAAGAGCTTCAAAACTTAGCTATTGGAGTACTTTTGATCATGTACACACTAAAAAAAAAAATCGTCTTGAGCAACAAAGAGTGAATGCTTTGGTGTTTGTAAACTATAATATCAATTTGGAGTTGAGACAAGTAAAGAGAGAAGAGAATGGTGACTCATATGATCCAATTTGTCTATCGGATATGGAATCTGATGATGAATGGATTACCGAAAAGGAAGAACCTTGCTTGCCAGAAGATACATGGATGGACATTCATGAATGCTTTGAAGTTAATGAGGAAGGATGTAGTAGAAAAAGAAAGAGAGGTAAAGATTTATATTAAATTGAAATTTTCTTTTCTATATTATGAATAAAATGCTAATTTTGACAATATATTTTTTGTTATTATTTTTATAGGTCCAAGAAATTTGAATGCCAAAAAGAAAAGTAAAGAAAAAGTTATTGAAGTTGAAGAACCAGAAGAGATAGTGGAAGTTGGAGATGATGAAGATGATGTACAAGAAGATGTCACAGATGAAATGATTTTGCAAGATGATGAAGATGATAACTTCATTGACTTGGACTATGGAGATGATTTTGATGATTTTGATTAGGCAGTGATGAATATGATTAGGAAAAAAGGTATTTTGACTAATATAATATGTAGTGACTTTGAACTCTAATGAATTTGAATATGGATATTTTTATCTTTTGGATATGGATGTTAAAAATATATTTCCATTTGGTTTATTTGGTTAGCTTAGTCAAATACTATAACATAAGTGATAATTAAAGTAGTCATTATTTGCATATGTTTCAATTTTATAATAAATATATGTACATGTATAATGTTTTATAAATTTTATATAGTGTTTGTGTATCTTACGATACACGATACAATACGATACACGATACATAAAAATGAAAAAATAATTCACGATACGATTCACGATTTGACAATTATGGATGTAATGTTAAATAATATGTTAAAAATAAATTAAAGTAATTTTTTATTATGTTAAAGTAGGATTTTTTTTAGAACATCTAATGTCAATGCTTTGGATTGTTCTTGATTTTTTTCTCAAATTCCAGCCTTTGTTCTCCACCAATGTGTGTGCGTACACATGCGTGCGTGCGTGCATTCGTGTGAGAGAGAGAGAGAGAGAGAGAGAGAGAGAGAGAGAGAGCTGGAGAATGTTCTGGAGATAAAATAGCAAAAACAAAATAAGAAATGAAAATAAAGATAGGAGTGGATATACGTGTGTGGAAGAGAAAAAAACAAAGAAAAAAAAAAGAAATGTACGAATGAAAAAATTAAAGAAAGAAAGGAAAAATAATATAAAGTGTCAGGTCGTTTAGACCCCTGTAAACTAGATTGTTTAACCTAATTAATTAACCAAGTGAATACTTAGGTTTATTATTCAGATCTAGGTTAAAACAATAACAATCATATCAAGTAAAGTAGCGGAAAAATAAAGAACACAAAGATATGATGACCCAGGAAACCACACCAGTAAAAACCTGGGGAGGATTTGACCTAGCTATCCTCAAGGTAAACTGAATCTACTATGAAAGAATTGAAGTTTACACAACAAGACTTAGACCACTAACATCTTATTGCTACCCAAGTGTAGGAAACTTACTACCATGACCCCATGATAGCTCCGAGATCCACGAACTCCTTCTTTCTGGAATTCTTCAGCAAATCTACAAGCGCACCTGCTTGTATATCTTTGTGCTCTATTGATTCTGCAACTGTATTGATCTACACAACTCTTGACATAAATCTCAAGTTTGTAAACCCTAAGTGTATGTGAAGGTAAACACCTCTAGATCTCACAAAGAGATTCACAAACACAGCAAAACAGAACACAAAAAACGTGGCTAGGGTTTTCCCTTTTATACTTAGGGCAAAACATAAAACCCTATACATTAAAACGAGCTTGGGCTGAGTTGGAATTTTCTGCAGAAAAACGTTCTGCACGATTTTCGATCGATCGAGTCTAATTTTCGATCGATCGAGTCATATAGAAAGTGAACAGTAATTTTGCATAAAAACTCGATTCCAACTTTACATTAAATCCCATACTTTGAGCAAGTCTAACACACGACTAAACATTGTTTTGATCATGGTTTGCCAACATACAAATTGAAGTTCTAAATACATTAGATCCTAATCCTTAGAACCTAACAAACTCCCTCTTTGGCAATCCGTGACAAAACACAGACTTAACAAAAAGCTCAAAGTTACAAATTGAAATAGCCCATTACAATAAAAATAGCCACTTAACAATTCAACCTAAACTACTATCTAACAGTTGCAAAGTAGACAGCAGCTCGACTGAAAACAACCTGTATATTCCTGTAACACTTAACAAACACATAAACGCATGTGTGGAAAAAAAAAACAGGAAATACATCAATAAAAATTTCTTGATTTCACATGACACAAAATAAAGACATATATCATGAATAACATCATCAATATAAATCAATAAGCAGAGTAGCATAGTGAAATAAGAAACATATACATAAAAATGTATTTCAACAAAAATATCTCCTAATCAAGAGCTAAAAATGTAAATACAAAGTGAAGCACCTAGATACAATCTAATAACTCCACAAGCTCCGCAGTATCACTACCAAGTAAACAAAAACTCCCCCTAAAATGTAAATCTCCACACAAAAAAACTCTTAGATACAATGAACTATGTACTCCCTCTTTTTGTGACGAATTGCCAAAGGGCACTCACTCATCATCAAAAGAAGGTGGAGGAGAATGACAAGAGCTCGCCAAATCCGCTCGTAACGCACGTAACTCATCAAGGATGTCCACCAAAAGCTGATCATGAGCCGCCTGAACGGTCACGACAGTATCAAGAGTCCGACGAAGGTCAGAAACCTCATCAAACGGTGGAGGAACATCAGCAGCAGCAGCAGCAGCAGCAACAGCAGGATCAGAAGAAGTCCCAACTGCATGAGTATCTGTAGAAGAAGAAGGGGGTGGAGTGACACCAGAAGGCTCTACCCTAGGACGCTTAGAGCTAGCTCGAAGTTGAGCAGCCCTTTGCCTCAAAAAGGTAGCACCGATAGGAGCGATGACATGTACAGGCTCAGAAGCAGGAAACTCACCAAAACCAAGAAAAGGAGAATCCTATGAATAAAAACAGGGAAAAACAAAGCATGAGCCGTAGAACTAGATCGATGAACCTCGTTCAAAGAACGAAGGAACAGATGCGGAAAACTGATAGGCGCATCAGTGACCAAGGCATACAAAAAGACACACATCTCAAGAGGAATGGTGTGGATATGCGAAATAGGCCACAAAGAATGACACGCTATCCTAAAGAAAAGATAGTGCAGCTCAGACAGCTCAGCAGAAGTGATTCGAGGATCAGAACCCCACTGTATAGAAGACCCAGTGATGTATGACAGAACGTCATCAAGGGGAGGAGACTCCTCGTAAGGAAAAACGGGATGGTCCACAATAGGCACTCCAAGAGCATCAGACACTACCGAAAGAGTAATGCGATACTCCACACCACGTAACCACACCTTTACTAAGGTGTCGTTATCGTAGACATGAATAGAGAGGTTCGAATAGAACTCTCTAATCAAGGTGGCAGGAGGAGGAGAATGCTCATACTCGAGCAAAGGTAACCAACCCCGACGCTCAAAGTTACGACGCACTTCAGGATCCAACTCATCTAAGATAACCCTACGCTCAGCCCAAATTTGACGCCTAAGGTTCAGAGTCTCATAGGTGACTTGGTTTGACTCACTAGGGAACCGCTCAGTGTCAAAAGAAGGAGAAGGATCAGAAGTCCTATGGGCTCTAGTTTTCCTAGGCATAGTGCTAAGGAAAAGAGATAGACACCGAAAGAAAAGAGCACAAACAAATACCAAGGGCAGACTGCAAGTTAGCACAGCAGAAAAATATAAAAAAATCAATTCTATATGATGCATGAGCATGAACATAACATGATGCATGTACTAATGCAGTGACATGTTCAATTGTGATCCAAATTAACAAAATTGGCTTGAGCAAGCAATATTTATCAAAAATACCCAATTTGAAAAACCTAATTTTTCAAAACACAACAAATTGATAAATTGATCAATACAATAGTTAATTAACACAATATAATGATCAAATTTACCAAATCAACAAGCCAATTTCATCAAGTTCAATCAAATTGAACAAAACCCCCAATTTTCTCAATTGTAAGCCCTAGAATTTCAAATTTCCTTCAAAACACCAAAATAATCAAATTAAACCACATGTAGAGCTTAGGTAAGGTGTCCCCACAAAAACCCATGAAAAATTTGAGAAAGAAACACTCAAAAACACTTCCTAATTTGCCACAACAATAATTCCAAAAATAACAACAAAAATGCATGAAAAATGCATGATTTTCGAAAATAAATGCAAAGGAAGGGGCATAAAGGTCTTACCAGACTTGAAGGAGAGAGATTGTGCAAAAGAATTGGAAGAAAGCGACAAAATCTCCAAGAAAGGTGCTTGACCGGTTGGTAGGGAGACAAAAACTTTTGAAAAAGTTTTGAAAAGTGAAAAGACACGTGAGAAGGAGCCATTTTTAAAAACAGTCATCCCGAGTTTCGATTGATCGAAAGTTACATTCGATCGATCGAAACTACCTTCGATTGATCCAAAACAAGCTTGGATCGATCGAGCCAACCAGAGAGTTTTCTGAGCATTTTAAAACATTTTCGATCGGTCGAAAATCAGTTTCGATCGATCGAAATTCTGGAAAAATCACAGTTTTGAAAAACAAAACATTTTAGATCAAAAACTCCTCAAAGCATTAGATTTTATAAATAAAATGCATAAGTATGAGATGAGATGTTTTTCAAAAACACATGTATTCAATCCAGATTTCTCAAAGCAAAATTTTCTCTCAATACACCAAAAAAAAAAAAAAAAACAAACAAGCAAACATGTTTTGCATCAAATTCCCAAAATTCTCAAACTTTGTTGGTCAAGCCAAAAAACACACAATAACATGTACACAATTTTAGCAAAGAGTAACTCATGTGGTGTATGCAACTAGCATATGCTTGAGAAGCATGTGAGGTGATATGCACATAGAGGATAATCACAATTTCTACAAAATTCATCACATGAATTTGAAAGAGACTTTCCCTTAAAGAGTTACATCATATAACTCCCACATCTCCTAGAATAAAAGCTTGCAATCATGTAAGTTTCTTGATTTGCCTCATTATTCAATTTAATTGATTAGAGACTTAATAAAAACCGGGATAATGTACACACCAATTTTATTTTAATTTGTGAGATTATTATAGCCCAATAATGTACACACCAATTTTAATAGAGGCTACACCTTATGTTCTTTTTGTGCATGTGCTACACTTTCTCGAGCACAAAATCTTATGATATGCACTAAGGTGTTCATGATTGGCTAATAAACAGTGGTGAGATGGTTATTTATGCCTTTCTCAATAAGTTCAAGTCCAACAATCAAAGACTTAAGACTTCAAGATCAAGATAATGTGATCAACAAATATAGCATCTTCCCACACAACATGCACAGCAAGACTTTAGCTAGTAAAGTGCAATAGAAATAAGTGCATCAAAGCTAAACAAGGTACATACATATGACATGTAAATTTTGATTGACCAACCTTGTCTTCAAATTCAAGGAAAAATAGCAAAACACAATTTGCAAAAAAAATTTTTTTTTTTTTTTTTTTTTATATTAAACAAAGAAACAAACATCCTAGAATGAAATGCATGAATGTAATGCAATGCAAATCCTATAAACAAAGGTCACAAAAGATTGAGCAATGAAGCACAAGGACCATGTCAGACAGACTCAATTAGATTGAGCCTTTTGCATCCAAGACTTCTTAGATGCAACTCTTGCATTGGAGTTATAATTCATATTAGAATTCTGAGCAACTCCAGGATTGGAATAAAGGTTTAACGTCTTTACCAATTCACCAATAAGTACCATAGGATCATGTGCTTGAGGCACAGGTACTTTAGTTTTATTTGCTCGCTTCGCAGCTTGCAACTTAAAACAATTTAGACGAATGTGTCCAGGTTTTCCACAAAAATGACAGACCCATGCAGGCTTATCATGCAATTTGCCCTTAGTAGAAGTAGAAGCTCTAGAATGAGAAGCATGAAGATCAACCCTTATCTTAGGTGGAGTAACATTAACAGGTTTGACAGGTTCACTCATTAAGGGTTTGACAATCTCACTCTTAGGAGGTTCAGAAGAAGGAACAAATTTAGTGGAAGAAGGTTCAAGCACAGAAATACTTTCCTCATAACCTAAACCAGTTTTATCAGACGGAGACTTTTGAATACTCAGCATGTGATCAAGTTTGGAGCTTGCAGACCTATTAGTTTGTTCTCTAGCAACAGATAAATCAAGTTCCAAACATTTAACTTTATCAAGTAAGAGCATGTTCTCAGTTTTCACATTATTCAAAAGCTCATTTGCATCAAACAATTTAACAAGTAAATTTTTCTTTTCAAGTTCCAAAGATGCAATTTTCTTCAAGCCTAACTCAACATTCATGGCATCCTTTGCAGCAACTTTGCAAAGTTTATTGTAGGCTTCCTGTAAATCTGCATCCTCAGAGAGTTCCCCATCAGAAGGGTTCTCTTCAACAGATATGCTTTCATTGACTACAGTGGTAGCAGTGAAAGCAATGAAGTTTCCATCCTCATTACTAGCGGATTCATTGTCGGAAACTTCGTCATCACTAAGGGTTACAGCCATAGCCTTACCCTTAGACCTCAAGTAAGTAGGACATTCAGACTTTAAATGACCATACCCTTGACAACCATAACATTGTTGTCCCAAAGAATTATTAGAAGATTGACCTACTTTCTCCTTAGGTTTTTCAATGTTATTAACCTTAATGGGTTCATTCTTCCTAAAATTTCTAGGTTCAACAATGTTCTTGCCTCTTGCCCTTCTGTTATTATTCCTCAGAAAGTTTCTAAAGTTCTTGGCAAGATAGGCAATCTCTGTAGCAGAGAGTTCATCATCAAATCCACCATCATCAACATCATCAACAGACTTAAGAGCCATTGATTTGGATTTGTTAGTCTTGGGGAGGTCTAACTCATAGGACTGAAGAGATCCTACAAGTTCATCCACAGGGATGGAGTCCACATCCTTGCTCTCAGTGATGGCAGTCACTTTGGGTCTAAAATCCTCAGTCAAAGATCTAAGAATCTTCCTAACAATTTTAGGTTGATCATAGATTTCACCCAAATTATAAGCAGAATTAACAATATCATTCAATTTAGCATAGAATTCATCAAAAGATTCATCATCATTCATTCTAATGCTTTCAAATCTAGAGGTTAATTGCTGCAACTTATTAATTTTAACTGCCTTCGTGCCTTCATGCACAGTCTGGAGGATTTTCCAAGCAGTATGAGCAACCTCAACATTAGAGATTCTCTTAAATTCCTCCATGGAAACAGCATCAAAAATAGCATTCATAGCTTTGCTATTAAAAGCGGCTGTCTCCTTTTGAGAAGTTTGCCACTCACTCACAGGAGTAGTAGGCTTCTCCCATCCGTATTCAACGGAATTCCAAACTCTCTCATCAATGGATTTCAGGAATGCTTTCATCCTTACTTTCCAATAAGCATAGTTATTTCCATCAAAGTGAGGTGGAACAACAAGAGAGTGTCCGTGTTCCATGACAACAGGGGTCAAGGATCAGCTACAAGATCAAAGGATCAAAAACAAAAGCTACCCGCTCTGATACCACTTGTCAGGTCATTTAGACCCCTGTAAACTAGATTGTTTATCCTAATTAATTAACCAAGTGAATACTTAGGTTTATTATTCAGATCTAGGTTAAAACAATAACAATCATATCAAGTAAAGTAGCGGAAAAATAAAGAACACAAAGATATGATGACCCAGGAAACCACACCGGTAAAAACCTGGGGAGGATTTGACCTAGCTATCCTCAAGGTAAACTGAATCCACTATAAAAGAATTGAAGTTTACACAACAAGACTTAGACCACTAACATCTTATTGCTACCCAAGTGTAGGAAACTTACTACCATGACCCCATGATAACTCCGAGATCCACGGACTCCTTCTTTCCGGAATTCTTCAGCAAATCCACAAGCGCACCTGCTTGTATATCTTTGTGCTCTATTGATTCTGCAACTGTATTGATCTACACAACTCTTGACATAAATCTCAAGTTTGTAAACCCTAAGTGTATGTGAAGGTAAACACCTCTAGATCTCACAAAGAGATTCACAAACACAGCAAAACAGAACACAAAAAACGTGGCTAGGGTTTTCCCTGTTATACTTAGGGCAAAACATAAAACCCTATACATTAAAACGGGCTTGGGCTGAGTTGGAATTTTCTGCAGAAAAACGTTCTGCACGATTTTCGATCGATCGAGTCTAATTTTCGACCGATCGAGTCATACAGAAAGTGAACAGTAATTCTACATAAAAACTCTATTCCAACTTTACATTAAATCCCATACTTTGAGCAACTCTAACACACGACTAAACATTGTTTTGATCATGATTTGCCAACATACAAATTGAAGTTCTAAATACATTAGATCCTAATCCTTAGAACCTAACATAAAGAATAAGAAATCAAAATTGAGAAATGTTACCACAATATTTTCACAATATTTTTATAATAAATTTTAAGTAGCAGATTATTACTAGCTAATATTAGTGAGTAAAAAAAATAATTTCAGTGGTAAGTTCAAATTAAAACTAGTAACAACTTATCATATAAGATTTTGTTGTAAAAGTATTGCAAAATATATTGTAAATGTAAAACTTCTCATTAAAATTAGATGATTCTACAACTGCAACTGACTATATCATTGCAACAAGTGTTCCATGAGATTTGTTAAAAAAAATATCATCAAAAAATTTATAAATGTTAACGTTGGAAGATTAAAAAATATCATTGTTAGGAATTTGAAAAATATAGTTGTTATGAATAAGGGAATGAAAGTTAAAAAAAAAAAAAAAAAAAAGAGAAATAATGACAAAATAATATTTTAATGGGATAGAGAAAAGATAGAGAATCTGTTGGAAAGTTATTTAAAAAAGTAACTGTTAGGTTCTAAGAATTAGGAACTAATGTATTAGAACTTCAATTTGTAATGTTGGCAAACCATGATCAAAACATTCTTTAAGTCTTGTGTTAGACTTGCTCAAAGTATGGCTTTTTATGTAAAGTTGGAATCGAGTTGACTGCAGAATTAGACTCGACCGATCGAAAATCGTGCAGAACGTTTTTCTGTAGAATTTTTTCAACTTAGCCCTAGTCCATTTAATGTATAGGGTTTTATGTTTTGCCCTAAGTATATAAGGGAAAACCCTAGCCACGTTTTTAGAGTTTTGAATACTGTGTTTGTGAATCTAATTGTTAGATCTAGAGGTGTTTACCTTCACATACACTTACGGTTTCCAAACTCAAGATTCATGTTAAGAGATTGGTAAATCATACAGTTGCAGAACAAAAGAGCTTCAAGATATACAAGCAAGTGTTGCTTATGCTTTGCTGAAGAATTCAAGAAAAGAAGGAGTCTATGGATCTCGAAACTGTCACGTGGTCGTGGTAGTAAGTTTCCTACAGGCAGGTAACAATAAGATGTTAGTGGTCTAAATCTCTATTGTGTAAACTTCGATTCTTTTATAGTGAATTCGTTTTACCTTGAGGATAGCTAGGTTAAATCCTCCCCAGGTTTTTTACCGGTTTGGTTTTCCTGGGTCATCATATCATGTGTTTTTTATTATTCCACACTTTTACATGATTTGATATATTTGTGTTAACCTAGATCTGTTTAAATTACCTAAGTTAATCACTGGGCTAATTCTCTAGGTTAATCTGTTTGGGTTAAGGGGTCTAAACAAACTTACAAGTGGTATCAGAGCGGGTAGCTTTTGTTTTTTTGATCCTTTGATCTTCAGCTGATCCTTAACCCCTGTTGTCATGGAACACGGACACTCTCTTGTTGTTCCACCTCATTTTGATGGGAACAATTATGCTTATTGGAAAGTAAGGATGAAAGCATTCCTGAAATCCATTGATGAGAGAGTCTGGAACTCCGTTGAGTACGGATGGGAGAAGCCCACTACTCCTGTAAGTGAATGGCAAACTTCTCAAAAAGAGGCAGCTGCTTTCAATAGCAAAGTTATGAATGCTATTTTCAATGCTGTCTCTATGGAGGAATTTAAGAGAATCTCTAATGTTGAGGTTGCTCATACTGCTTGGAATATCCTCCAGACTGTGCATGAAAGCACAAAGGCAGTTAAAATAAATAAGTTGCAGCAATTGACTACTAGATTTGAAAGCATTAGAATGAATGATGATGAATCTTTTGATGAGTTCTATGCTAAACTGAATGATATTGTTAATTCTGCATATAATTTGGGTGAAATCTATGATCAACCTAAAATTGTTAGGAAGATTCTTAGATCTTTAACTGAGGATTTTAGACCCAAAGTGACTGCCATCACTGAAAGCAAGGATGTGGACACAATCCCTGTTGATGAACTTGTAGGATCTCTTCAGTCCTATGAGTTAGACCTACCTAAGACAAACAAATCCAAGTCAATGGCTCTTAAGTGTTGATGATGTTGAGGATGGTGGATTTGATGATGATCTCTCTGCTACAGAGATTGCCTATCTTGCCAAGAACTTTAGAAACTTTCTTAGGAACGATAACAGAAGGGCAAGAGGAAAGAACACTGCTGAACCTAGAAAATTTTAGGAGGAATGATCCCACTAAGGTTAATAACACTGAAAAACCTAAAGAGAAAGTAGGTCAACTTTCTAATAATTCTTTGGGACAACAATGTTATGGATGTCAAGGGTATGGTCATATGAAATCTGAATGTCCTACATACTTGAAGTCTAAGGGTAAGGCTATGGCTGTAACCCTTAGTGATGATGAAATTTCTGACAATGAATCCGCTAGTGATGAGGATGGAAACTTCATTACTTTCACTGCTACTACTGTAGTTAATGAAAGCGTGTTTGTTGAAGAGAACTCTTATGATGGGGAACTCTCTGAAGATGCAGATTTATAGGAAGCCTATAATAAACTTTGCAAAGTTGCTGCAAAGGATGCCATGAATGTTGATTTAGGTTTAAAAAAATTGCATCTCTTGAACTTGATAAGAAGAATTTACTTGTGAAATTGTTTGATGCAAATGAGCTTTTGAATAAAGTGAAAACTGAGAACATGCTTTTACTTGATAAAGTTAAATGTTTGGAACTTGAATTATCTGTTGCTAGAGAACAAACTAATAGGTCTGCAAGCTCCAAACTTGATCACATGTTGAGTGTTCAAAAGTCTCCTTCTGACAAAACTGGCTTAGGTTTTGTGGATATCATCTCCATGCTTGATGCAAATGTCTGTTGAAAACTTCATTGCTTTCACTGCTACTACTGTAGTTAATGAAAGCGTGTCTGTTGAAGAGAACCCTTCTAATGGGGAACTCTCTGAAGATGCAGATTTACAGGAAGCTTATAATAAACTTTGCAAAGTTGCTGCAAAGGATGCCATGAATGTTGATTTAGGTTTAAAAAAAATTGCATCTCTTGAACTTGATAAGAAGAATTTACTTATGAAATTGTTTGATGCAAATGAGCTTTTGAATAATGTGAAAATTGAGAACATACTTTTACTTGATAAAGTTAAATGTTTGGAACTTGAATTATCTGTTGCTAGAGAACAAACTAATAGGTCTGCAAGCTCCAAACTTGATTACATGTTGAGTGTTCAAAAGTCTCCTTCTGACAAAACTGGCTTAGGTTTTGTGGATATCATCTCTATGCTTGAACCTTCTTCCACAAAATTTGTTCTCTCTTCTGAACCTCCTAAGAGTGAGATTGTCAAACCCTTGGTGAGTGAACCTGCTAAATCTGTAGATGTTACTCCACCTAGGAAGATTAGGGTTGATCTCCAAGAGTCTCATTCTAGAGCTTCTACTTCTACTAAGGGCAAGTTGCATGATAAGCCTGCATGGGTTTGTCATTTTTGTGGAAAGTCTGGATACATTCGTCCAAATTGTTTTAAGTTGCAAGCTGCAAAGCAAGCAAATAAACCTAAAGTACATGTGCCCCAAGCACATGATCCTATGGTACTTATTGGTGAATTGGTAAATGCGTTAAACCTTTATTCCAATCCTGGAGTTGGTCAGAATTCTAATGTGAATCATAACTCCAATGCAAGAGTTGCATCTAAAAAGTTTTGGATGCAAAAGGCTCGACCTAATTAAGTCTGTCTGACATGGTCCTTGTACTTCATTACTCTATCTTTTGTGACCTTTGTTTCTAGGATTTGCATTGCATAACATTCATGTATTTCATTCTAGGATGTTTATCTCTTTTATATACAAAAAAAAAAAAAATTTGCAAATTGTGTTTTTGCTATTTTTCTTAAAATTGAGGACAAGGTTGGTCAATCTAATTTGGCATAACATATTTATGTACCTTGTTTAGTTTTGATGTACTTATTTCTATTGCACATTACTAGCTGAAGTTTTGTTGTGCATGTTGTGTGAGAAGATGCTATATTTGTTGATCACATGATCTTGATCTTGAAGTCTTATGTCTTTGATTGTCGAACTTGGTCTTATTGAGAAAGGCATAAATAACCATCTCACCACTGTTTACTAGCCAATCATGAACACCTTAGTGCATATCGTAAGATTTTGTGCTCGAGAAAGTGTAACACATACACAAAAAGAACATAAGGTGTAGCCTCTATTAAAATTGGTGTGTACATTATTGGGTTATAATAATTTCACAATTCAAATAAAATTGGTGTGTACATTATCCCAGCTATATTATTAAGTTTTTAATCAATTAAATTGAATATTAATTTTGAGGCAAATCAAGAAACTTATATGATTGCAAGTTTTTATTCTAGGAAATGTGAGAGTTATATGATGAAACTCTTTAAGTAATAGTCTCTTTCAAATTTTTGTGATGGATTGTGTAGAAACTGTGATTGATTAATATATGCATATCACCTCACATGTCTCTTAAACTTATACTAGCTACTCACACTACACAAGTTATTCTTTGCTAAACTGTGTACATGTTATTATGTGTTTTTGGTCTGACCAACCAAGTTTGAATATTTCTGGAAATTGATGCAAAATATGTTTGCTTGTTTAAATGGCTGAGGGATATTAAGAGAAAATCTTGCTTTGAGATATCTGGGTGGGTTTTTGGAAAACATTTCATCTCATACTCATGCATTCTATTCATAAAATCTAATGCTTTGAGGATTTTCAGCACTAAAATTGCTTGGTTTTTGAAAAATCTGTTTTTCCAGAATTTTGATCGATCGAAAGTATTTTTCAACCGATCGAAAATGTTTTTAAAATCTCAGAAAAGTCTCTGGTTGTTTCGATCGGTCTTCAATTGGTATTGGATCAATCAAAGGATTTTCGACCGATCGAATGTAATTTTCAATCGATCAAAAATCGGGCTGAGTGTTTTTTTTAAAAGGATTTTTTTTTCACGTGATTCTTCACTTTTTCAAAAAGTTTTCAACTCCTTTTTCACTCTACCAACCGGTCAAGCCTACTTTTGCTGATTTTTGTCGTTTTCGTCCGTTCTTTTTGCATCAATCCTCTCTCCCAAGGCCGGTAAGACTCTTTTGCCCTTTCTTTTGTTTTTATTTTCAAGTTTCATGCATTTTTTCATGCATTTTTGGGTTATTTTCGGCATTTAGAGTTTTGGTGATTTTGGAATTGTTTTTTGTGTTTTTCTCTCAAATTAATCATAAGTTTTTGTGGGGACACTATATACAAGCACTACAAATGGTTTAATTTGATTACTTTGGTGTTTTGTGGTCAATTTGAAAATCTAGGGCTTGAAATTGATGAATTTGGGGATTTTGTTCAAATTGATAGAAATTGATGAAATTGACTTGTTAGATTGATTAATTTGATCATTATATTGAGTTATATAACTGTTGTGTTGAACAATTTATCAATTAATTGTATTTTGAAAAATTGGGTTTTTCAAAATTGGGTATTTTTAATTTAAAACTCATGCTCAAGTCAATTTTGTTAATTTGGATTATATTTGAACTTATCACTGCATTAGTTCATGCATCATTTGCATATTTTGTTCATGCATCATATAGATTTTTTTTTTTCTATATTTTATGCTGTGCTAACTTGCAGTCTGCCCTTAGTTTTTGTTTTTGCTCTTCTATTTCTATGTCTTTCTTTTCTTTCCTTAGCACCATGCCTAGGAAAACTAGAGCCCATAGGACTTCTGACCCTTCACCTTCATTTGATAGTGATCGGTTTTCTAGTGAGAAGAACCAAGAGACCTATGAGACCCTTAATCTTAGGCGTCATATTTGGGCTGAGCGTAGAGTCATTCTAGATGAGGTTGATCCTGAGGTGAGACGTAACTTTGAGCGTCGGGGTTGGTTATCTTTGCTAGATTTTGAGCATCCTCCTCCTGCTACCTTGATTAGAGAGTTCTACTCGAACCTCTCTATCCACATCTATGATATCAACACCTTGGTTAAGGTTTGGTTACGAGGTGTAGAGTATCGCATTACCCCTTCGGTAGTGTCTGATGCTCTTGGGGTGCTGATTGTTGATCATCCCGTCTTTCCTTATGATGAGTCTTTGCCTCTTGATGACGTGATGTCATATATCACTAGGTCTTCTATCCAGTAGGGTTCTGATCCTCGGATCACATCTGCTGAACTTTCCGAACTTCATTATCTCTTCTTTAGGATAGCGTGTCATTCCTTGTGGCCTATTTCTCATCTTCATACTATTCCCATTGAGCGGTGTGTCTTTTTGTATGCTCTTGTTACTGATGCTCCTATCAGTTTTCCACACCTGTTTCTTTGTTCTTTGAACGAGGTACATCGGAGTAGTTTTACGGCTCATGCTTTATTCTTTCCTGTTTTTATTCATAGGATTCTCCTTCATTTAGGTTTAGGTGATTTTCTTGGTTCTGAGCCCGTACATATTATTGCTCTTATAGGTGCTACTTTTTTGAGGCAAAGGGCTGCTCAACTTCTAGCTAGCTTTATGCGTCCTAGAGTAGAGCCTTCCGGTGTCACTCCACCCCCTTCTTCTTCTACAGATGCTCCTGCAGTTGAGACGTCTGCTGATCCTGCTGCTGCTGCTGATGATGCTCTTCCACCTTCTCCTTCGGATGTTTCTGATATTCGTCGGACTCTAGACACTGTCATGACCGTTCAGGCGGCTCATGGTCAGCTTCTGGTGGATGTCCTTGATGAGCTTCGAGCTTTGAGAGCAGATTTGGCGAGTTTTCGTCGTTCTCCTCCGCCACCTCCTTTTAATGATGAGTGAGTGCCCTTTGACAATTCGTCACAAAAAGGGGGAGTGCATTCTATTGAGGAGTTCATGCCTTGTAGATGAGATTTTTGTCTTAGGGGGAGTTGAGTTTTGTAGGGGAGTTTTGTACCTTACTGTGACACTGTTAAGCTTGTGGAGTTATTAGATTGTATCTTGGTGCTTCACTATGTATTTACATTTTTGGCTCTTGTTAGGAGATTATATTTTTTGAGATACATTTTTATGTATTTGTTTCTTGTTTCACTATGCTACTTTGCTTATTGATTTATATTTATGATGTTATTCATGATATATGTCTTTATTTTGTGTCATGTGAAATCAAGAAGTTTTTTCTATATTCCTTGTTATTTTCCACACATGCGTTTATGTGTTTGTTAAGTGTTACAGGAATATACAGGTTGATTCAGTCGTGCTGCTGTCTACTTTGCAACTGTTAGATAGTAGTTAGGTTGAATTGTTTAGTGGCTTTTTAATTTTGTAATGGGCTGTTTTAATTTGTAAACTTTGAGCTTTTTGTTAAGTCTGTGTTTTGTCACGGATTGCCAAAAGGGGAGTTTGTTAGGTTCTAAGAATTAGGAACTAATGTATTAGAACTTCAATTTGTAATGTTGGCAAACCATGATCAAAACATTCTTTAAGTCTTGTGTTAGACTTGCTCAAAGTATGACTTTTTATGTAAAGTTGGAATCGAGTTGACTGTAGAATTACTGTGCACTTTCTGCCTGACTCGATCGATCGAGAATTAGACTCAACCGATCGAAAATCGTGCAGAACGTTTTTCTGCAGAATTTTTCCAACTTAGCCCTAGCCCATTTAATGTATAGGGTTTTATGTTTTGCCCTAAGTATATAAGGGGAAACCCTAGCTACGTTTTTAGAGTTCTGAATGCTGTGTTTGTGAATCTAATTGTTAGATCTAGAGGTGTTTACCTTTACATACACTTAGGGTTTCCAAACTCAAGATTCATGTCAAGAGATTGGTAAATCATACAGTTGCAGAACAAAAAAGCTTCAAGATATACAAGCAGGTGTTGCTTGTGCTTTGCTAAAGAATTCAAGGAAAGAAAGAGTCCGTGGATCTCGGAGCTGTCACATGGTCGTGGTAGTAAGTTTCCTACAGGCAGGTAGCAATAGGATGTTAGTGGTCTAAGTCTCTATTGTGTAAACTTCGATTCTTTTATAGTGAATTCGTTTTACCTTGAGGATAGCTAGGTTAAATCCTCCCCAAGTTTTTTACCGGTTTGGTTTTCCTGGGTCATCATATCATGTGTTCTTTATTATTCCTCACTTTTACATGATTTGATATATTTGTGTTAACCTAGATATGTTTAAATTACCTAAGTTAATCACTTGGCTAATTCTCTAGGTTAATCTGTTTGGGTTTAAGGGGTCTAAAAGAACTTACAGTTACTAAGAGATAAAAACCATTATTCATTCTCTAAACAATATAAAAATTTAAAGAGTCCACTAAAAACGTAACATTGGATTTTTTTTTCCAAAAGCTTAGACAGACTGCCTACTATTAGAGATATTTTTATTATTTTATGGACTATTACCAGGTCTACGTACTAATGTCTCCAATAATGTGCCACAAATGACCTTGAGAAACTTAAAATGGTGTTTTTTTTTTTTTTTTTCTCAATAGTTTGATGCAACAAGCGCAAATAAATATTTATTTTAATTAAGTTAATTTTTTTATTAAAAAAATTGGAAGCCGATTATATTTTTAGATCGTATTAGTTGATTAGGTTATTGGTATTTCTGTACACACACACACACACTCTCTCTCTCTCTCTCTCTCTCTCTCTCTCTCTCTCTCTCTCTCTCTCTCTCTCTCTCTCTCTCTCTCTCTCTCTCTCTCTCCTTGTGGGGGTGTGAACCACAAGAAACGAAGAAGCTCTAGCTGAGCTTAGATCTTGACCAACAAGGCTTTTCAAACTTTACCAAAAATATTGAATGAAGTCTTTATAGTCTTTACCAACGAAATGAAAGACGCTCCCAAGAAGCTGAAGCTAGCTTAGACTGAATAATATATCAATTAAAAAAAGAATGACTAGTGCTTTCCAATTTAGATGTGGGACTTTGTTTTTCTTACATTATTGGGTGCGGCTCTCCTCCTATTAAAAAACCTCCCATTTTTTTCCTTTATTTTCATCAAGGAAGTCAATACCGTATCGGAGGCTGTACCGGTTTGGCCACCAGTACGATATATTTCAGGTACCGGTCAATACCGGTGTACCGTTACGAGTTTACCTCTATTTTTTATATTTAATATATATATACACACACACACACACAAAATCTCTATTTACCACAAAACATTACCTCCTGTTTACAATAAAACATTACTTCAATTGTTCATTGCATACAAAGAAAAAAAAAAACACAATATAAAAAACAAAAAAATTAATTGTTCATTGCATACAAAGAAAACAAATAATACAAATAATTAAGTTAACACAAACTACATAGGATCATTTACTCCCATCCATCAAAAGGATCTACTTTAGGACCATAATATATATGAGTATTACTATCCTGCCCTTAAAAAATTGCCACAATTACTGAAAAAAAAAAAAAAAAAAAAACACACACACACACACACACACAGCATTTTGTGTTCCGGTCCGGTACGGCCGGTATGAGGCCGGTACGACCGGAATTCGCCGGTACGGCCGGTACAAGGCCGGTACGGCTGGTATTTTTTCCGGTACGAAATAGGGGGGTATATGTACCAGTACGGTACGGTATCGACTTTCCTAATTTTCATACGTATTGAGGACATGTGCCAAACAAGCCACCTGAAAACAAGCCACCTCAAAACCCAATTTATTTCTCTTTCAACCAAAATCCACCAGACCACCACCAACTTATTCGGGCAAGCTCACCTCAAATTGGATTTTGAGGTGGTTTGTTTTAGCCTATAGATCTCTTATTTGACATGTATCTTTAATCTATATAAAAATAGGAGAGAATGAGAATTTTTTTTTTTAATGAAAGAATTAGATGTTTTTTAACCAGAGAGCTTGATCCTATATTATTATATACTAAAATGCAGTCATGGCAGCTGCTTGTTGGTCCATGCGAATTCCCAAATTGTGCTAGCAAGTGTTACATACAAGAAGGTATTTAATATCAAATGATATCACGTAATATTAAAATTTAATAAATAAGAGATATTTCAGCAAAAAATAATTACTACACTAACGAATAAAAGATATATATGATGTGGTATCATTTTGTTTTAAATACTTTTCGGTCATATGCACCATTTTCACATTATTTCTCTGGTTGGAATTTTGGAAGTTACGCTATTCTAAAAGGCTATATATAGGGCTAAAAGCCTAAAACTTATTCATGATTCATGAATAATCAAAACAACGGAAAATTCATGCTCTCTTAGAATTAAATGATTTTTATTCCAATTCGAATGGTTGGATTCTCCAAAAGCACTCGAATTAAGTCTCCTAAGTAATAAAATGGCATTCTTATGGTGGCCATTAGCATGATATATTCTAAGAAAACTTGGGTGAGTCAAATGACATCGGTTATGTCCCACGAAGTAGGGTGGGTTAATGGATTTAAGTTTATTTTTGTCAAGTTTATCTAAAATAAAATAAAAGGAAGGAAGACTAGTTTTTTTTTTTTTTTTTTTTTTGGTAATCCATAGGGATTTTTCTTTTTGTACCAAAATTTTTTTATTGCTTTCTCTATTGTCTTTGGTTGCAACCTTTATTTTTTTTTTTTTAATCTTAAATTTCGTGAAAAAAGTTGTAGTTACTGTGAGAAATTTTGTCCGAGTATGTGCAATAATGAGTCATGATTATGTTTGTAACTGTTCATACTCACGACCACGGATTGGGATCCGGTTACTGTGCAGTACCCTGTCAACTTTTTCCACCTCTTGTAATTTTTAATTTTTTTACTTTTATAACGTTATCTTTAATCTAACGGCTGATATTAAAAGTAATCTTTTTTAAACTTTTGATTAACATTAAAAATGTATTTCAATCTCACGGCAACTAAGGTGCATCCCGAGATCTATCGCGTAGACAGAAAATAAAAATAAAAATAAAAAGTTAGAAACACTCGGTCCCATCAAAAGAAAAGAAAAGTGAAAAAGTCGGATCCGAAACTTTTATAGCTTATCGATTCATAAATTATACATGCACGCACGGCAACTAGGAAAAACTCAAAGATTGATTCTGTTGTCTCTACTATTCTCACGTGCGTACCCCTGACTTTTGTAGCTTATTGTTGACTGTTGAGTGATCAATTTACCATCGGACTCGAAACATTTATAGCTTAATTATTGATTTATAAAGTACACAGCACGGCTAATAGGGTGCACCACAAAGATTGATTCTGTTGTCTCCACCCTTTCTCACGTGTGTATCTTTAACTTTTAAATAGGATGAAAAGTGCGATGGAAAAAAAAGAAAAGAAGATAAGAGATTTTACTGGGTAATTTTAATATAGTGTTTGGTTGAAGTATTTTGGAGGGGAGACAATTGTGGAATTTAGCCGTTTTATCTTCAAGTCCACCAAAATATAATATCTCCGAATTGGAGAGAAAACATAAGAGAAAATAATGATGGGTACTTTGGACAAAATTGGCCTTGAGCAATGTTCAATATTCTCCCACCGAGTTTGCTTCTTTCATTTTCAGTCATTTTGTTCAATATTTTTATTTTTGTCATTTTACTATGTATCATTTGTTGTGCCATCTTTTTTTTTTTTTTTTTTTTTGTGCTCATTTTTTTCTTTTCTTATTGTTATTTTTTTTTTAGAAAACAATTTTGGGTTCTTGAAGTGTCCATTCATAAACAATTTTTTTGATAAAAACATAATTAGTTACTTTCTGTTTTATCTAATAGAGATATGATGATAAATTTATATAAACTTCATTTTTTATCCTCTCATTTTTCTTCCCAATCAAACAAAAGATTTTTTCATCCCTTCATTTTTCATCCCTTCAATCAACAAACATGGAGAAAAACTAAATCTTTTCTATCTTCCAACTTTTCATTTCTACAATCAATTGAACCCTTATAACTTATTGATTTATAAGAGCATTCACATCAAAGATGTGGAAAATTCTAAAATGCTATTTTATAAGTGAAAACACAAAAAGGGACACTACATCAAAGTTGTTGTATTCAAATAAATATAACTCAGGTATAGTATGCTGCTAGAGATAGCAGCTTACTGTAGTTTAAAATTTAAAAAAAAAAATTTTTTTTTTTTATTGTGGGTTGATTGTCCTTTTTTTTTTTTTTTCTCTCTTTTTAGTTTATTTATAGTGTTTATTGTATAGGATATATTATTTTATTGTGTTGTTTATGTTATTTTTATGTGTTGTATGTTAAAATAGAACCTTTGATGTTGGATATATTGTAATATAAGTTGTTAATTAAAATAGAAAAAGTGGTTTTTGAGTTGCTAAAAACTGTATTTTTTAGATGTTTTGATATGAATGCTCTAAAGCAAGGACCTTCAAAGCTTTTTGAGTTGCAAAGCAACATGAACACTAGGACCCACTTATTGATTTATAAAGCAGGAACACTAGGACCCCACTTGTTGATTTATAAAGCATACACGCATGGCAACTAGGAAGAGAAAATACACCCTATTTCAAGTGTAGGTTTTCTCCCTCTCACAATTAGTGGGACCCACTTAGATGTGAGTGGGAGGAAACATATATTTGAAACATGGTATACTTCCTCCAACTAGGGTTCTAGGTGGTTGATTTATAAAGCATATACGCATGGTAACTAGGAAAAGAAAATACACCCTATTTCAAGGGTAGGTTTTCTCCCTCTCACAATTAGTGGGACCCACTTAGCTGTGAGTGGGAGGAAACATATATTTGAAACGTGGCATACTTCCTCCAACTAGGGTGCTAGGTGCATCCAAAGATTTTTTTTCTTTATTTATTATTTTTTCTTTTTGGTAAAAAAATTTTGGAGAATGACTTGAACCCGAAACTATTACACTTTATTGATTCATAAAGTATACACACGGATATGCTTGGCAACTAGGGTGCTGGGTGCTGAAAGAATTTTTTAACTCTTTTGGTAAAAGAAAAAAAAGTTGGAGAACTCGGACCCCAAACTTTTAAACTTTATTGATTTATAAAGTTTACACGCATGGCAACTAGGGTGCATATATATCCAGAGATCGATTCCATTGTCTCTACTCTCACGTGCGTATCTAGTCTAGTATAATTATCTAGCTTTCATTCAAAAATAAACCCTTCATTACCACCAAGCTAAGTCCTCCAACGAAGGATTCAGTTGAAAAAAAAAATGCAGAGACAAGTTGAGTTTACAGATGGTGTTAATGGGGTTGGCGAAAAAGATGATTTCAACCCAAGTGCGCAGCCTTCATTAAATATAGCTGAGAACCGAGCTGCCTTTCCCAAGAATTTCAAGGTCAAGAATCCTTGGAGGTATCTGAGTTATGTTATCAGAGATGTCTTTGTGGTCTTTACATTGGCAGCAGCTGCAGCCTACTTCAATAGTCGGTCTATTTGGCCACTCTACTGGGCTGCTGAGGGGACCATGTTCTGGGCTACATTTGTTCTTGGACATGATTGGTAATCTTATATTTGTGAATTCTTTCCCTTCTAAAATCTAAAACTATGCTATTGATTTTCACATACATTTGCATTAATTAACTTGTGTTTGGTTTTCTAATGAACAGCGGCCATGGAATCTTTTCCAACAACCACATTCTAAATAGTTTGGTGTGGCATACCTTTCATTCTTCAGTTTTTGTAGCTTGCCATGGATGGTGGGTGTGATAACTTTCTTAACTTCAAAAAAAATCACTAATCTTTTGACTTATATGTTTAGATTTAGCTTTAAATTACTGACATTTCATGATTTTCACTGCATGCTCTTGAATCCTACAGGAGAATTAGCCACAGAACTCACCACCTGAACTATGGGAGTGTAGAGAATGACAAGTCATGGTTCCCGGTATAATCTCTGATCCATTATTTCAAAAAATGTCAACTGTCAATATTTTGTTTGACGTGATTCTCATGAATATCATTTAACAGAAAATGGAAATAATGATGAAATTGACTCTCTTAGAATTTTTTAAAAAAATATTGAAAACAAATAAAAAATTAACTTAAAAATCAAATTTTCACTTACAAATAAAGAATATTTTAATTTCCTTTTTAATAAATTGTTTCATATTTTACTCAGAACAAGAGTGGTTTTAAGAAAATCCTTGTCCTTTGGGTTAGTGCAATTTATCTCAAACCTAGATTGCTAGGTTAATTAGTCTTAGCCCGAGCTAAGGGGACATCCGATGGTGGACAACAACCGAAGACCAAACTGTCAAAAGCTTCTATGCACAAGAAGTCGTGTACTTTTCTTTGGATCTCGCATCTGGCATCTATAACTACCCAAAATTTTGATTTGACGCCAAGCCTGTAGTAGATCTATAGAGCTCTTCTTCTTCCTTATCACACGTGCAAGATCCATCAATATAGTGGCTCCTTGTTATTCTATAACATCATCAATTCTCTCTACCATTAGATTCTGCCTGCTATTATTGTGTGTGAAGTATTCTCTTTCTACACGTTTACGTCGTCGAATACTAAAGAAAAGACTTCTTTTTTTCTTTTTTCTTTCATCAAGCCCATACAAGGCTTGCACAAAGCTTGTGTCATAGTTACGAATTAACATTCATAACATAGAATATTTTTATTTTTCACCACAGTACGCTTTCAGTATGATAGTCATTCTACGAATATAAGTGTTTGTAAGGTGTGGGGGGCAAAGGTCGGAGTTCAAGTCTCTAATAAGAAGTTTCACATACATATATACTTAGATTAGCGCTATAGTAGAATTTCTATCTTGTAATTAAAAAAAAAAAAAAAAAACAAAAAAACAAAACGTAGAATATTATTGTTGGTGGCAGGGGTGAAGAGCGCTATTTAATAGTTTGTTTAGATTGAGAGAAGTAGAGTATAGTGAAATTAGTTAAAAATTAATATATTTTTAGTCAATTTTACTTTACTTCTCTCCACTCCCCCTTTTTCTACTCTCAATCCAAGAGGGAGAGAGATAATATGAAAACAGAGAGAAAGTGGAGAAGTGGAGATTGTGCTGAAGAGAGCTCTTGAAAAGAGAGCTAGTAAGAGAGAGTGGTGATGGTGGTGGACAGATGGAGTGTTTTTCAAAAGGGAGCATTGAAGAGACATAATGAGAGAGAGAGAGAGAGAGAGAGAGAGAGAGAGAGAGAGAGAGAGAGAGAGAGAGAGAGAGAGAGCAGTGGTGGTGGTGGTGGTGGTGGTAAAAGGGATCTTCTAGAGAGAGAGAGAGAGAGAGAGAGAGGGAGGGAGGGGGGAGTTAAGGTGGTGGTAATGGCTTTTTAAAGAGAGAATGCAGGGAGAGGAGAACCCAAACCTTTGGTTTGGACGTACGATGGTCTGTATGAAATGCATGCATCCTTTGGGTATGTGTGTGGTGTAAGGAATTTTGTGTAATAAATGTACCGAGGCGCAAATTCAGGATTTTAGTATTTTACTTTTGGGAAGTTATAGAAAGAACTAAAAAAATATTAACCAATAATGATAATAATATTAATAAAAGGCGTAAATGTTCTTTTAATCTTTACATTTTGCACTTTTTTCATTTTAGTCTTTACATTTTATTTTTACTACTTTTAGTCCCTAAACCAATTAACGTCTAACATTTAGGTCCTTTCCGTCACTCAACTAACAGGAAAAAGCTGACGTGGCTAACGGAATACCCTAGTAACTGACGTGGCGCTGATGTGGCAATTAAAATATTATTAAAATTAAAAAAAAAACCTTAAATCTAATTTAATTTTTAAAAATATATTACTTATCATTATTAATTTTCTTAAGAACATTACACCTTGTTGTTCTTCCCAATCAAACCCAGCAACAGGAACTAAAACTAGATTACAAGAACACAAACCCAGCAACAAAAACAAAAACTCAAACCCAGATTACAAGAACACAAACCAAGCAATAAGAACTAAAACCCAGCTTAAAAGAACACAAACCCAGCAACAAAAACAAAAAATCAAACCCAGATTACAAGAACACAGACCCAGCAACCAATAACTCAAACCCAGATTACAACAACACAAAAGAAAAAAGAAAAAAGAAAAAAAAAACAGAGATCAAACACAAACATAAACCCAGACCCAGATCACAACAACACATGAAAAAAAAAAAAACAGAGATCAAAATCAAGATCAACATGATCACTCAAAATCAAGATCAACTCTCACGGTCTCAAGACCCAAACAGCAAGACCCACATGACAAACCCTTGCAAAACCCAGCAAGACCCAAATAGAATGATCAATCTAACCAATTTGAAGAAGAGCGCCGCCGCTTCGGTGGTGGAGGTGGACTCGCTGGGATCTGAAGAAGAGCACCGCTGCAAGATCCATCCCTGTCCACCAAAACCCCAAGTCACCAAACCCACCGATCTGTTAACAAACCCACGCTAAGACGGTGGACGAGATCGGCGATCTCCATTGTGGCCAAGCCCGGGACGAAGGCCGAGACCGGCGAGCTCCATTGTGGCCGAGACGGAGGTCGAGACGGAGACCGAGATCAAGTTCCATTCTCTCTAAACCACCGCCGGCCCCGTTCCTCTAGATCTGCTCCAAACCGCCGGCCTCATCTCATTCTCTCCCTCTCTCTCTCTAAATCTAAGACTTACAAAAGCCAAATCCAAAAAGAGACACACGAGAAGAGCTGGGGGAGTGTAGATGTCGCCATCGAGGCCACCTGAAGCCGTCGCTGTGGCCGCCAAGGCTGCCTGGAGCCATCGTTGTTGCCTGAGTTCACAAGAGCTGATGGGTTCGTGGGGATTGGGTTTGGTGTATCTGGGTTCACAGGTGCAATAAGTGGAAGTTTTGGTCTGGGTTCACAGATGCAATTGATGAGCTTCTGGGTTCATGTGAAGTTTAGTTTTTAGTTTTTTTTTTTTTTATTTAGTTAAAATTAATAAATTAATTTTTTAAATTTATATGCTGATGTGTATGGGTGACGTGGCATTTTTATAATATTTTAATTCCTCCGGCTGCCACCTCAGCTATTTTCGTCAGTTGACTGATGGAAATGACGAAAATAACACGGGTTAATTAATTGGTTTAGGGACTAAAAGTGGTAAAATCAAAATGTAGGGACTAAAATGAAAAAAAGTCAAAATGTAAGGACTAAAAATGCATTTATGCCTTAATAAAACTAAAGTCTTAAATTCAAAATGAAATTAAAATATTGATTCTAAAAAAAAAAATGAAATTAAAATTAATATGTTTTTAGGAACAAAGTTTAGTTACAAATTTTTTTTTTAGAGAGTTTCAACCTATCACCTATGGACTCCGCTCCAGATGAAAGCTCAGTTTAGCTATAAAATTAGTTATAGCCTAAGGTTACAAAATTACTCAACAAAATAAATATTACTACATATTTTGAAAATATAACTTTTGAATCCTTTTTTTTAAGCTCTTAATACACATGTCAAATTCTGTGTCAATTAGATATTATTTACTATATAATCTATAAGCTTATATTTATGCATAATTTTAAAATACAAAAACTTGCAATTCAAACAATTTATTGATGACATAACTATTGATTTTTAACTTAATTTCTAGAAATTTTGCAAGTATAGAGGAAATAAGTAGAAGATGTAATCTAATAGTGGATTTATCAAAATTTACCTTCAATAAAAAGATATTAAGGTTGTAATTTAAAGCTATAACCAATTTTATAGTTAAATTTTGTTTTTTATTTAGTTAACAAGATATAAACAAAAACTTTCTCAAAAAAAAAAAAAAAAAACAAATATAAACAAAAAGTACAAACACATAATAACAGTTTCTAATTAATAGGTTTCAATCCAATCATTTATGATGTACCAAACATGGGACATGGCATTTTTTAAAATCTTGAAAATCATTTATGATTAATTTTGTATCAATTTTATTTTTAAAATATAAATCAATTAATTAGTTAAAATGGTGAAGAACTATTTTCAACACTAGTTTTTCATAATATATGAAGTGTTAGAAATAAAATTTTTTTAACAAAAAAAAAAATATATCACCAATTCTAAAAGATTCATATGCTTCTCGAGAGGATCGAAAAGAGATAGTGTAAACCATAAAGATTGAAATTCATTTTTATCCTCTTATTATATTTATATCCAATATTATTATAACTAAAATAGTTAGTATTGATAGCTAATTAAATAATTCCTAAATGCGCCAAAAAAAAAAAAAAAAAAAAAACCTAAGCCATCTTTTAGGTGGAGACAAAAAAATTAAGTCATCACTTAAATCCTAAAGTATCAAACCTTTTACTTTGAATCTCAAATAACAAAGGATTTGGATCCTATGAAATAATTATACCAGTTTTCATGTTGTTAATTATTAGATATAATAATTAAAAAGGTAAAAAAAAGTAAAGAATAAATATTAAAAATTAAAAATTAAAAATTTTCTGATTCAATGACTGATATAAAAAATAAATACATAACTTTCAATTTCATCGTACAACACAAGAGAATAGAGATAGACTTTGGAGGGTAAACCATATGCTAAAAAAATTTCTTAACTTGTAACTAAATGAGAGTGAGACTGTCTTAAAAAAAAATGTTTTCAATATTTCCTTTCATTATATATTTAATTAATTTTCAAATGTTTCATTAATTTCAAACCTTATACCCTATTAAGTCAGAATTAAAAAGATTATGTAAACAAAAACAAGATAAGAAAAGGCATATACACAAATGTATAGAAAAATTCGTTGGCTACTAAAAAACTTACAAACTCATGTATTAAAACATGTGATTAGGTCCATTTGAACATATAATAATGTTAATTAATTATTTTTGTGAATGACGAAACATCATTTTTGTTTTTTTTGATTAAGTGATGACACATCAATTTATCATATTTATCTAATAAAATTTGTAGCTCACTCTAAATATATAGATCAAGGACGAAACTTAAATATAATTTTTCTTACCAATTTACAATTTTTCAATAATCTATATATAATACAAAGTCAGTCGGTCTAGTATAATATAAAGCTAAAACGTTTAACTTTTTGTTGACTACTCCTTATTGCACCACGTGACTACATAAATTAATGTCACGTATATATTTAAAAACATCAAACAATTGTAACTTTTCATTTTTCAATAGGCACATTTTCATTTTATAGACACATTTTCAGCCAATAAACACCTTTTTCGGTTAATAAACACCTTTTGACTTTTTGTTAACCGCTTCTTATTGCACCACATGGTTACATAAATTAATGCCAAATATACATTTAAAAACACCGAACATTTGTGACTTTTCATTTTTCAATAGACACATTTTCAATCAAAAGGCACATTTTCGATCAAAAGGCACATTTTCATTCAATAGGTACCTTTTTTGGCTAAGAGGCGCCTTTTGGTATATCATGTATGAAGGGTTATAACATTTCAATAGAGACTTTTTGGCATATCAAGTTTGAAGGATTATGACATTTCAATATGCACTTTTTGGTATATATATTACAACCTATCTTATACATACCTATATATACAACACAAACTAAACTAGAGACGCAACATTGTGTCTTTTATTCCTTCCCACAAAAAAATAATAAATAAATATAAAAAAAGATTGCTTTCTTCTATCTAACTAATAAAATTTTGTACTATTTCTTTCAATATCATTTTTTTTTTTAATTTCATGCAATTTTGCTTGCATCTCCAACTAAAAAATAATGGTTTTTTTTTTTCTTGAAATTTATTTAGTAGCTATTTCTATGCATCGCACGGGTTAGTGACTAGTAATATAAATAGCCACACACTACTCAGGGATATTAATATCAATTTATTGCCAAGAATTTTGTATCTCAATTGGTTGATACTCTTTAATGTTTTCAAGATATTTTGGTAACACACTAGTAATTTATTTACACAACTATTCAATTTTAATATATTACCACCATATTATCCACACAACTCCTAAGACATTGTTCGAGAGAAAAAAAACTATCAAACTTTTCAACTTTCAAGTCAAACCAAATTAACTAGTTTTTTATTTTATTTATTTATTTATTTTTTTTTTTTTTTGAGAAACCAACACACACACAAGGGAGAGGTGAGAGTGAACAAGAGTAGTCCAAGTACAAACCCTTCATTTCTCTCGAATAGACAATCTAAGCAAAGTAAAGTGAGTGACTGTGTATGGTCAGTTTCTTTAAGCTACCTCCTCATTCCTTAAGACCAACACGGGAATGGGACGCCAAAAGGATTTTCTTTTTGGTATTCTCATAGTTGAAGGATTTGATAATTGTTTTAGGGGACCATTTTTTGTTTGTATGCAAAGAGGCTATCAACCAAAGGGTGGGTTTTATTTATTTATTTTGGTTGGGTTCTAAGGGTCAATTTGTAAATTTTTGAGGAAAAGAGGGCCAAAAGTAACTATCTTGGACCTAGATGTTAAAAACTTTAGCATATATATATAATTTATTAATTTTTTCACTATCATCGTACAACACATGTAGATCCACTAGCATGTATCAAAAGTCAAGCAACCTAAAACGGAATGAATGTCTGCATGTGTTGCAACACGCATGTTTTGGTAATGAGTGGGATTAAATACACCAACGCAGTTTCATTTTGTGGTCCCAAAGACACCAACTCAAACCTACCGTGAAGAACATAATGTCATGGGAATGGCCCTCTGGGCTTCTTTTGAGCTCTGTTGGGAAGATGGAAAAGTTAGAAGATAGAATTCTTTATATATATTTAATTAGAGTGATGAAAAATTATTTTATTTAGTTGAAAAGATAAAAAAGTTTGAAAACAGAATTCTTTATATATATATATATATATATAATTGGAGTGATGAAAAATTATTTTATTTGATTGAGAAAAAAAAATTAGTGGATGAAAAATAAAATTTATATAAATTTACTATCATATCCCTATTAGACAAAACAAAAAATAATACATTATATTTTTATTAAAAAATTGTGTTTGAGTAAACCTCTAATTTAAATAATTTTTTTATGAAACACAAAAAAGTTCAAGAACCCAAAATTTCTTTCTCAAAAAATAAAATAAAATAAAATCTTTTGAGAAAATAAAGGATGAGCACCAAAACATAAAAAATATAAAAAGAGAGAAATAAAGAAAGAGAAAAGAATGATAATATAGAAAAGACAAAAAAAAGTAAATGATGAGTACAAAAAAAATATATACAAAAAATACAAAAACAAAACGAAATAATAAATGGACATATGAAAAAAAAAAAAAAAAAAAGGACAAGCAAACGTGGCTAGCTGCTGGGCCAATTTTGTCTAAAACCCATATTTCCATTTTCTCTCTTGTTTTCAAGAGAATTCTGCTAAACCACACCATTTTCTTTCCTCATTTGGTGAGAGAGTGTAATTGAAAAAATGTGTGTATGTTTAGCAATTAGTTTGTTTCTCAAAAACACACACGCATCTTCTCTATTTTTTCTCTTTTTTCTCTTCCCCATTTTCTATTCCTTCATTTTATCCCAACCAAACAAACCCTTAGGGTATGTTTGGTAACTATTTTTTTTCCCTTATTTTCTATTTCCAAAAAAAAATTTATTTTTGAGACTAAAAAACTTGTTTGATAACCCAAAATGAATAGAAAACAAAAACGGCTCTCAAAATTCAATTTATGAAAGAAACTGAAAACACGCAAAAGGCTATTTTTAGTTTCAAGTTTTCAAAAGTCAATGATAACGCGCATTTGATTTAATGAATCTATCTCATTTAATGAGTTAGCATTAGAGTTCAATTCTTAATAACAACATACTTTAGTATTTTATACTATTTTTTTAAATTTCAACTAACTAAACATGTTTTTTATTTCAAAAATACAAGAAAATTATTTTTTCTTTATATTCCCAAAAACAAGTTTTTGAAAATAGAAAATAAAAACTGTTACGAAACATAACCTTAGTGTAGTGTAATTTGAAAATTCTTTTTTTTTTTGGTTAAGTTTTGTAATTTTTGCTAGGATAGATGCATAATTTTGGGATTAATTTGTATGAGGGTTTTGTAGGTAAAAGTAAAACTACATCTTTCTAGTCATTAATCTTGATAAGGGTCTGTTTGGTGGCGGTTTTTAAGTATTATTGTTCAAAATAATGTGAAAATTGTGATTTAAAAAGTGTTGTGAAAGCGCGTATTTAAAATACTTATGATGCAAAAAATGTATTTGATACTATGTTTCAAATAACATATTTTAAAATGTGAAAAACATAACAACGTGTTTGGTATGTGTGTTTTAAAAAAAAAACTGGTAACTTTTCTAACAAAAACAGTGTTTTTAATTTGAGGAGAGAGAAACTCCCACGTATTTCAATTAACCATAGCCACTACCTTTCTCACTCTTCTTCCCCTTCTCTCCCTCTTTGCGTTACAAGACCCCACAATTTTTGCGAAAAAAAAAATTCACAAAATTCCATTTTGCAAAATCCATAAAACAACCAGACACACCAAATTTGAAAACTAAAGAAGAAGATGGCATGCAAGAGAGAAAGAGGCCAAGAAAAAAAAAAAAAAAAAAAGGAAGAAGAAGACAGCGTGCAAGAGAGAGAGAGCGCATGGTTTTAAAAACCATACCAGGGCCAAAACCGGATTTACCTCTGATTCTCGATTTTTTTACTGGTTTTTCCCAGTTTTAGGCCTTTTTTCCAAACCGAACTAGCATCCGATTCCCAGTTCAACCGATAGAACTGGCCAATTTGGTTCGGTTTTTAAAACCTTGAGAAAGCGTACAAGGGAGAAAGAGGAAAGAAAAATAAAAAGAAGGAGAAGAAGTAGAGAGCATCTAAGCGTGGCACAAGAGAAAAAGGGGGTGGGGGGGAAGAAAGAAAGAAAGAAGAAGAGGAAGAAAGAAGAATAACAAAGTGCAAGAGAGAGAGAAAGAAAAAAGAAAAGTCATGCCGGAGAGAGAAAGAAAATATGGTGTCTTATCATTCCAGTGGGTTCCACGGTTCTAATTATTTACAACAATGTCATTCAGCATTGTTACTCAAAAGCTAAAACTAGCCTAATGTGCTTTCAAAATACAGTGTTTAAACACCATAAATTGATAACTATTACTTAAACACTCTTAGCTAAACTCTCCTACCAAACACACTCCTTTTTTGGCCAACAATTTTCAGTGTTTAAACATTAAAAACTATTGTTTGAACACTCCTACTAGTGACTAATGTATTATAGTTTACTTTTTATTTTTTTACTCTCCCAATTTTTTAAGATAAAACATTCTTTGTAAAAGGAAAAAAAAAAGAATGGACAGGAGGGAATATACATACATACATATATATATATATATATATATATATATATATATATAAAACAAAATACGTTTGACTCTTGATTGACTTTATAATATGCCACATAAGCTATTTAAGTCTCATACTTTTACACATCATTATTCTAATATACATATATATATATATATATATTAACTAAATTTAAATTATATTCTAAATTTAAACTCTTAGAATCATGGTATATTATATATATATTTTTTTAAATGGTAAAATATATATTTCCATATAAAAACACAATCATAATAATTCCATATTAATAACTATAATTTTATATTTTTATCTTTAGACAAAAAATATTTTTTTTAAATAATTAAAAATTATATTATATTAAACTTTCTCTTGTTTTGCATGGATTATTGATTAATAAATTCAAGATGTCATATTCATAACCTCCTTTGAAAGTAGGCAAAAACTATGATGTAGCCTATCTAGCATCCATATTAATAACTATAACTTTATATTTTTATATTTAGACAAAAATATATTTTTTAAAAATCATAAAAAATTATATTATATTAAACTTTCTCTTGTATTGCATGGATTATTGATTAATAAATTCATAATTGCATATTCATAACCTTTTTTGGAAGTAGGCAAAAACTATGATGCACTTTGTAGCCTATCTAGCTAGCATCTACCCCCCCCCCCCCCCCCCCCACATACCTCAATAAGTTCATGTGTCCATTTTAGCTCGAAACATGATTTTTTTCTATTTCACTTATAATTAAGAGTGATTGTTAAATTTGAATATTCTAAATAAAGTGGGGTTGCATAATGATTGGTAATATTTAATTTGAATTATGAAATTGTTGTATTCAATAGTGATTCTTATATGGATAAAAGGAAATTGCTATTATGTTACTAAATACACACACATATATATGGGCAAACTAATGTACATTTCCTTAATTGATGTATCTTTTCTTATGTTCTCTAATTGAATTCTGAACATGGTTCTATGAATTAACCAATACAACAAAACTGTATTATTTTTTTAATTAAGGACAATTAATTACATTCAACTATAATTTATTTGTCAATACAATCAAATGATTAAATTTAATTAAAGACCTTAAAGTATAACAACTAAGTAATTGTACACAAGATTTAGCCCACGTGTGTGTGTATATTCCATTTTCCTGCACCCAAGCAACTTAAAAACATGGTGATAGAATTCTTTTAGCACTAGGAAAATAACAAGTTTTGAGTAATATTCCATGACAGGGACGTGATGCATGGGTGTTGTTGTACTACATATGGAGCCTGCTAAGTGTGCTGATTTTGCTAATGCTAGTACCAATTCGTGATCCATGGTCATCCTTGAGTTCATATCTAGTGAGCTTCAATGACAATGACACATTGCAGTGTCCTGAAGTGAGCCCTGATGTTCAGCACTTAAGAGTTGTTGAACTTGGCAATAGTGTTGAAGGTAGAGGTGGAGATGTACAGGTAAGAGTAGGCGAAGGTTATGGAGAAGGTGAAAGTGGAGGAGAAGGCAGAGGTGGAGGTGGAGGAGGAGGTGGAGGCAGGGGTGGAAGTGGAGGTGGAGGTGGAGGTGGAGGGGACAATGGAGGCGGAGACACAACTGTAGATGGTGGGGGAGATGGAGGAGAAGGCCAAGATATTATAGAAAGTGGAGGTGGAGATAGGAACTGGATCAGGTCGACCATAAATAAACTAATAAAGATGTCCATCATGGTCACAGTCCAAACAACTGCTGCTAGCATTGGCTCCCGTTCCTGTGGCCAACATTCTAGGATCTTCCTAGATTGTATTTTAGTCAATGATTTAGCAGGCTACTTTTGTTGCATGATTGCTATCTTGTTAGCCTACAAGAAGCCACGGGTTGCGGAAATTCTTGGATGGATTGGATTTACTATTGTTGCCTTCGGGTTCGTACTACTTACAACAATGTTCTTCGTTGAGTCTCGTGTTTGCTAAGAAAATAAGGTGTGATTATGTTCGAAAGACTCTGATAATGAACAAATGTATGCATTATTAATAAATACTAGCCAATATTCTGCGTGTTATCCGGATATGGTATAAGTTCATTTGAAAATATTTTATAGGAGTTTTTTTTTTTTTTTTTTTTAAGGTTTAGTGTCATAATTTTCCATTCATAACCAAATTTTTTATAGCACCTTTCATATAGTTCACGCATTACCGAATGTCATGAGTTACCAATTTACAATATATATAGTTGAAAATATACGATACCTAATAAAATTCCATTGAAAAATTAGTATATAAATTTTGTTTAAAGGCTTACCAATTTTGATAGGAAAACGCCTATACTACTATTGAGAAGAATTCAGTAAATAAAACAGAATGTGAAAAAGAAAATAGTATCAGTTAGAAATAGGATGAAAAAATTAAGCTTAAATTGAAGGAATATTGTGGGTTTGCAATTTTAGGGATATAATGTTATTAGAATTTTTCCTTATGCACTCCACAATGTTGGGAAGGGAAAGACATTAACAAATGAAAGTGGAAATTTTACAAGAAGTTGCAATTGGTTTTTGCGTGGGGTTTTTTTTTTTTTTTTTTTTTTTTTAGGAAGTGTGGGGTAGTTTGGGTTGTGTACTTGGGGCAGTGGGATTTTTTTTTTTTTTTTTTTTTTTTTTTTTGGGAAGATAAACGCTGGGCAGGAACCTAATTTGTATCTATCTACTATCTAGTGGGGAGTTTTTACCTTGTAGGGAGATTTTACCTTGTAGGTTTTTAGTTTTTAATTTTTGTTGATTTTATAGTTTTAACCTCATTTTGTATGTTTTAAGGATAATGACAAGTTAATTAAATTAGAGATATTTTTAAAGTAAAAAAAGTAATAATTAACTTTCTGAATCTTCTTAATATATAGAGATAATATTTGGGAAAGAGCAAGACTTAGGTATAGTACTTAGCTACTGTTCCTTAGATTCTCCTCTTAAGATTCAGTCATGTGGATTTTTTTCTCATGAGATGGAAGTGTATTTTTTAGTTAAGTAGCTACATGGCTGAATCTTAAAAGGGGAATCTAAGAAACAGCATTTAAAGTATTGTACCTAAGTTTTCTCCTGTGAGAAATTAGTTTCAGTTAATTTACATGTCATGGTAATGAGAAAAAATGTAATCTTTTAAAATTAATATAATTAAAAATATATCAATTTATTGCTTGAGTGAATTGACAAATGTTTCAATTCCACTAATTTAAACACATAATAACAATTTTTTTTTTTTTTTTGGTATTCTTTATTACACGTGATTAAATTCTTTTTGCATTTTCTTGGTTTTTTTTTTTTAATGATTACCAAAGCAACTCAACTTGAAAAATAATGTTAAATTTCCAAACCAAAAGTATCTTATATAAATTTTAGAAAAATTAATCATTTATAGGTGGTTTAAATGTTTAATTAAATAATTTTTTACAAAGATATTTATTAATGATTAATTCATGAAAATAAATGTATTTTCCCATTAATAAACTTCTTATATTCTTCTACTCTTGATTTCCTAATTTTTTGAAATAAAAGGGTTTTTTTTTATTATTAAATGGGATCCATAACACATGCCTATTCCTTTACCCTAGCAAATAATTTATATATTTTGGTTTCCTTTGTGTTGAGAAATTGATAGGCCAAAAATGTATTGACCCTTTATAATATTTTAATTGATTAATTAGTCAAGTTTATTAATTAATCAAATTAACATGTAATGTACGTGACAGCACAAACAAATCACCAACTAAAATAAAGTACAGCGGAAAATAAAGTTGACATGGTGATTTGTTTATGAATAAAGAAAACCTATACGGCAAAAACTCAACCGAGTGATTTTAAGATCACTACTCCCAAGAATCTACTATTATCAAAACAAGTGATTACAAGTAAAGGAATCCCAGTATCTTATATCAACCTACAGTTGAACCCTTATCCCAATACCTAATTAGACTTGTTTTGTAGTGACAATCTCTCATTTTCAATGCACGGCTCCCCGTACGTGACTAATCAATTACGCGGATCCCAGTACGTGACTTAATTACCAACTTGAGAAGATATTGGTTGCAAAGTTCTTCAGTTCATCTAGACAATGAAGATCATGAAGTTGCTTGGTCACAAAATCCTATGATGTACAAACACAACAGCTTCTTCAAGAGAAAGATGAACTAGGGCAAATTCTGTCTCTGATCACAATTTGCATGAACTTGGGCAACTGTGTGACTTGTGACGGCCCTTAAAACAATCTTTATATATGTTTAGGGTTGTGAGAAAAGAAAGCTCAAACACATATTCACGTATTGAAATGAAATCAGAACTGAAAATCTAATTTTCATAAATCTCGATAGATAGGATATCTATTGAGCTAGCTATTGAGTTTCGAGCTTCAACAGCTTTTTAAATCACAATAGATGTTAGCTGTCGAGTTTTTAAAACCAGCCCTTTCTCACTTGTTTCTTGGACAGACTTACATGGTTTTAACACTTGAACTTGAGACCTTGTTCCTTGAAGCATTAAACGCATCCTAGATCTACCCAATTACAAGTAAAGTGAGTTTTGTCAAAGGATTAGCCAATTACATTAAATATTGACATATGTTCCTAACATGAAAGCACATATATCTTAACAATCTCCCCTTTTGGCAATCTGTGACAAAACCAAAACAAACAAATGAACATATGAAAGAAGTCATAAATTACTCAACTCATATTCACTTGTTGAATATAATAAAATCTATCTTAACACAAACTCTTAAAAAACTTTGTAAGAAGAGAGATTATGACAAGAAGACTTTGATAACCTGTTTTTCTAAAACACTTTAAACAAAACTCACCAAGGCATCTTAGTGTGAAACAGAAACAAAAGATTGCATACAAGTAATAAGAAGCATGTGCATAAAGAGAGAAAAGAAATAACACATGTGAAGATAGGTAAAAGAACTGTAATAACAACCTCAAAAGTATATATATATCAACAAGTACAAGGTATGCTGTCACAAAGTGATCACACGACCAAAGGTACATGAACAATGTATCTAAAAGATAAAGAAAAGAAAAGATACATAAGTCCTCACTACATCCCTCATATACACTCCCCCTAACAAAAATCTCCTATACTAATCCTCCCCCTATGTGTATGACTACTCTCATATCAAAATTACTCTCCCTTTTTGTCACGAGTGACAAAAGGTAAATACATCAAGTAGACATCTCAACATCAAGTAGACATCTCATCATCAATGGGCGAGCTAGCATCAGCGTCCTCATCACTGCCGGAGCCATCGTCAGTCTCATCCTCGGAGGCCAGTGGAGATGGAGAAGAGGCAACAGTGAAACCACCTATGACAGCATGTCGTCGTGCAATACGACCAACACGGGTGTTCACCTGACACAACTCATCAACGAGTGTGTCAAGGCGAGCATCCATGCGCACAAGCTGTGCCATAATGGTCTCAAGTGTCACTCCACCCGCAAAAGAAGGAGCAGAGGTGGATGGAGCGGTAGAAGCTAAAGGAGCGGTCGTCTCAGTCTGAGTCCGCCTTAAACGAAGCTGTGTACCACTCCGCTTAACGGTAGCAGCGACAATGGCACCCATGACAAAAAAGTGAGAAGACTCGGGATAGGAGAAGGAAAAATGGCAAAGAAGCCGCATGATATCCAATGAAAAAATGAGCTTATCATGGGTCGCCGTATCTCTATAAACATCTATAAGAGAAAGAATGAAGTGAGAAGGGAAGTCGATAGAGATATGCTCAATGAGGGATAGCAAAAATTGAGCACAAGGCTCTGTGATAGTGTTATAGTGAGACAAAGGATAGAAAACGAATGTCATCACCAAGTTAAGGAACCTCGGACCTTTTACAAAGGTCAAGCATCGGGTATTTTGAGACTCACCCCGTGAAGATGGTGTCTCACAAAACAGAGACATGAGTTTGTCATTGGACATAGCCCTCAAACGCTTGCAACCAGGGTAGTTAGGATACGCTACCCTAGGAACGTGTAGTACCTCGGAGACAATCTCCAGAGTAACTACAATGCACGTACCTCGAACGTGAGAGAAGAAATGAGGTACAAAAGTATCGAATCCGTGCATATTAGAGTCAAACTCCTGTATGATCACGGAGGGACAAGTGACTGGGGCGCCACACAGTGACTCTCAACCTCTACTATAGATGACAATGGGTAGGTCAGTGTCAAAAAATTCTGACAGAATAACTCGGCATTTCGAATGAATGCCTCGTCTAGAAATGTTATCCGAGAAGTCCTTACGGGCCTTCTCATCATGAAGCCGAACATGAGATGGAGCGGGGTCAAAGGAAGAAGATGCCCCAAAACGAAGAAGGTTCTAGGACGGAGTGGATTTGTACTTGGGTGCCATGAAACAACTAACGCAAGACAAAGAGAGAGAGAGAGAGAGAGAGAGAGAGAGAGACAACAAGAAAAGCACTAACAAGACAAAATATAACAATATAGCAACTTGAAGGTACGTATGTATGAAAATGCATGAACATGTGACATACAAGCATAAATACATCATGGGCTCAGCCCAATCCAAATCTAACAACACACAATCATTGTAACAAAGTAAACACAAATCTAAATGCATGAAACATTGTTATAATGCAAATGTGATGCAATGCATGATACTTTAACACCATTTAAACAAAACCCATCTCAAAAATTTCGCAAAAACCTCAATAATTTTGAAAAAACCCAAAAGTTTTCAAAAATCCCAAAAGTTAGGTAAAAAAATGCATGAAATGTATGATAATATGATGAAATGAAGATCATACCTGTGAAAAATGCAAAATCAAGACCAAAGAAGGAGTGGGAAAAAGATTTGGAGTGAGTGAGAGGTGTTTAGGAAGGTGAGAAGTTTGAAGGAATCGAGAGAGGTCGAGAGAAAATGAAGTTTAAATCGCGTTGATCGTTTAAATAGAAGCTTTATGATTCTCAATGGATCGAGAGCTATTGAGAATTAAAAACGCGCCTTGTAGCTGTTAAAGAGCTATCGAAGATCGAGCGAGAGGTGTCCACAGCAAGGATTCTTGATGGATTGAGATAGCTGTCGAGAAGCTATTGAGCATCCAGAAAGTTTCTCAATGGATCAAAGTAGCTATCGAAAGCTATCGAGAATGCGATAAAAAACAACTAAAGGGTCTCAATAGATAGCATAGCTATTGAGAGGTATCGAGATTGCTTAAAAACAGTTTTTCAAAGAGGAGAAAAACACAAACATGAATGCAATCAAGCATGCTACTCAACCAAGGATCCAACAATATTTTAAGCTCTCAAAAACATCTCTTAACAACAAAAATCTCAAGCACATGGATCCCAAACACACGCATACACTAAACAAATCTAACCAATTTTATATTTCAAAAACAAATTAAGACAGTTTAGTGATCATACATTAACACATGTATTCCTTGTAATTGCCAAATCACATTATACATGCACATGTATCAAAAGTAGCAAAGAATATTGCGTGTTGTGTGTGGGATCATCGCAAGATTGCATAAGTGTCAACATATTATGACGATTTGAGATATGAGAAATCACTTTAACTCATACACAATCATAACTATTTGATGGGGACTATCACCTTCGAGGTATATCTTATAACTCTCACATCTCCTAGAATACACGCTTGCAATCATATATAAAGTATTTTGTTTCTTTTTGCTTTATTATTTTTTTTTTTTTGGCATATTTTTCTTTTAAGCAAGCTATTTATGGGCATATAAGAGATAGAAAAGAAATACCCAATGATGTTAAGAATTTGACATTGCACTTTTGCTATGCTGAAGCATACAAATGTCATTTCATGATTGGCGGATAACAGTAGTGAGATGGTTATTTATTCATTTCTCTTAGAATTTTCTAGTCCTATCCGTCAAAAAGAGTGATATGAGTGTTAAGTACAAGAGATTACTTAACCTTACTTATCACAAACACGAGCCACAAAGCTCACTTGTTGTAATATCGTTTAGAAGTGAATCACAAAAATCCTAGCAAATAGACTAAAGCTTTGCCTTGCTGATGTGATTGGCTCTACTAAACATTGTTTATCACATGTAGAAATGGTGAGGGACTATCACAAGGAGAAAGGGGTAGCTAGGTGCACTATTAAAGTTGATTTAATGAAGGTGTATGACTCAATTCACTATGTTTAGCAGCTTGTGGTATTCCTGATAAGTTCTTGCAGTGGTTGGAGGTAAGAATAACTTCGCCTAAATTCTCTGTTGCTTTTGATGGCAGTCTTGTAAGGTATTTCAGAGGATGCAAAGGGTTGAGGCAAGGTGACCCTTTGTCACCCTAACTCTTTGTTTTTGCAATGGAAGCATTTTCTAGGCTTATGAGAGAAAGGGTCACTAAGGAGCATGGATTTCAGTTTCACCCGAGATCTAAGAAGCTTAATTGACCCATTTATGTTTTACTGACAATCTAATGATTTTTTAAGTGCTGATCCAACCTCCATAAATATTGTTTAACATGTTTTCGATGAATTCAAGGCCATGTCAGGTTTGTAAGAAAATTGCAACAAAGGTGAGGTTTTCTTTGGAGCTATTCCTCCTACTTAGTTAAAAGCTCAACTTTTAGCTTCACTAGAGTTTATTGAAGGACAATTGCATGTTCGATATTTAGGCTTACCATTGATATCGGTAAGCTCTCAAGTAGGGACTGCAAGCCTTTGATAGATAAGATCTCAGCTAGGATCCACTCTTGGTCTGCTAGAAGATTGTTGTTGGAGCATTTTTAATATTAAATAATTAAAATGAATAAATGTAATAATATAAATGTAAAGATGTAGGAGTGAATATGGAAGATGAGGAGTTAGTAAAAATGTTTAATCCCACGTTGAAAAGGAGAGAGACTATTTTATTCTTTTTAATTGTGGCGATTAATAGGCTAACATGAATTGTCTCACATATTGGGCTAGATACGTGCGCAAGGGGGAGGTAAAAGGGTGGATTAATCCACTTAATGAACTATCTGTTTAGGCCTTTTCATTCTTCCGAAACTCCTTATCTCACCATTAATTGTGTAACTCCGACCCATCAGATTAATATTCAACAATTAATCTTATAACACCCACTACATCAGAATAATGGACCTAATTAATCAAAATAAATTGGGTAGTAATTTCGTGAGGCCCATTGAGCCTATAAATAGACTCATTCAGACTCAATCCATGTTACTATAATATACACTTAAAAAAAATAGAGAGGTTCTTGGCAAGGAAGAGTGTTTTTTCTGGTGGAGCTTTGGTCTTGAACACTTTGTGCAGAAGCTATTCTAGCCACACAACATTTGTTGGGCTGTTGTATCCTAGGGGAGACAAGTCATAGAAGGTCTACACCGGTTACAAAGTTTAGCCAACCAAGGGCTTGAATATCCTTAAAGAGAGCAACTGTCGCGCCTCAGTCCAAATAGTGTTGTGTATTTTCTTTCTCTTCATATTAATAATATTTAGAAGTATTATTCAGTTTCTCTTTGTGTTATTTCCATTATTATTGTGATTGCACCAACAATTGTCATTCGCTGGTAGGCAACAATTGATCCAATCTATCTTGTATAGCATACAAGCCTTTGGTGTAATGTTCTTATCCTACCAATGGAAGTGATCAAGCAAATTGAGTAGAGCTTCAATAGCTATTTGTGGAAGGGTATTGATACTGAGGCTAAAGGAGCTAAAGTGGCATGGGACAAGGTATGTTCTCCAAACCCTAAAGGAGGATTAGGACTTAAAGAGGATCCAAGATTTGAACAAGATTGCTATTATTAAACATATTTGGAACCTTTTCACTCAAGCAGGTTCACTATGGGTTGCTTGGTGCATGTTTACCAATTAAGAGGTAGAAGTTTCTGGGTTGTTAACATTCCCCAGGGATGTGCATGGGGACAGAAAAATTCTTAAGCTTAGGGTTATTGTTAGACCATGGATTTAACACTCAATTGGCAATGGTGAAAAGGCCTTCATGTGGAATGATAATTGGCATCCTAAGGGGGCTTTGCTGCTTTAGTTTGGTTACAGACTAGTTGTTGAAGCTTTTAGCTCTTCGAATGCTAGAGTATATAGATTGTTAAAGAAAGGTTGCAGGATTGCCCACCTGCTAGATCTGAAGAAATGGTGATTATGCAAGTAGATCTCTCAAGGATACACTTGGGTGATCAGGATTCTATGCATAGGGAAATCTCCAAATTTGGTATATACCTTTGCTCTTTAGCTTGGAATGAGATTAGAGCTAAGCATGATGAGTGCCTTGGTGGAAATTGGTGAGGCATCCTGCTTCCATTCCTAAACACTCATTTATTTGCTGGTTAGCACTTCTATATAGGTTATCAACTTAAGAAAGGCTTCTAAAACAGGGGTATGTTGGTTATGTGCTGTGTATTTTTCAGAAACAAACCACCTATTTTTTTAAAGTTCTTTCACTAGTAGGAACTAGTCCCAAATGCTGGGATTTTGTGATTTTCACCAAGCTGTATCTTCCTAGTCTGAATGTTTGCAGTGGGGACTTCAGATTTTGAAGATGGGCAGGGTTAAAGCTATATTTTTCAAGTTAGTGTATCACATATGGTTGCGATGTAATGCTAGTGTGTATGGTAGCAATAGTTTGTCAGAGGAGGCTATTAAAGCAAGTTTTGCGTGATGTCAAATGGAAGGCTAATTTTTGCAAAGGAGTGACTAATTCCTCTCGTAACAAGATAATTTTGTAGTTGGTAAAATTTCCTCCCACTGTGTCTGCTTGTGGTGAGAGGAAGTTCCTTTGTTTAGTTTTTGCTCAGCTTGTATTGTTGTAATAGGTGTGAGGACTGTTGTTTGTAGGGTAGGACTTTGCTTGTAGCTGTGTACTGGTTAAATACCATGTTTGTAGGCTCGGTTTCTTTGCACCTAGTATAAGGGTGAGGGCCTGCCTGTTACAGCCTTACGGGTAGGCGATGTGTTTGTAGTAGGGTAATGTACTATATTAGGTGTCTTCTAGTGTTGATTTAGCAGCAGGCTATCCTGCTTTGTTTGAAGTCGTAATTCAAGTGCTTTTTGATTAATAAAATTACTTATTCATCAAGAGAGACGCGCGCAAGCGCGCACACACACACAAATCTAAATGCATTGTACTATAGCGTAAGTGTGGCTGCCGTCTTTATATGTTACTAACATAAAATAATAAAAGTATACAAATACCCTTTACCCTCCAATGGTATCCTTATTGGGGGCTATAAACGAGCTAAATATTAAAAATTCAGAATTGTTCATTTAAATTTATTTCAACACAAGCTAAACTTGAGTTAATCACCAAACAAAATTACATGTTAACTTATTCTTTTCTCATATATAGTAAAATCACAACAACAAAAAATTTTATCCCTTCAAAAATCTATGCTAATTATTTAGATAAAATAATTTTCATTCATGGATTTACAAAAGTTATAATTTCTACTTCAAAGGGACCGTTTATATCATTAATAAACTACAAGATAATAATTTGATATCGTATGAACTCATTCACAAACTTACAATCTCAAGTCTAATTCAGTACATTGTTAAACATATACATATAAATATATAATATTATATATATTTAAATCGAGTCTCATGTTCATTAGCGTTTTCACAAGCACATTATTATGTTTGAGCTTGGTTCGTTTAACAATCGAACCTAAACTTAGGTTTGAGCTTGGCTTGTTTACTAAACAAATGAACATAAACAAATCTTTTACCAAGCTGGCCTTGAGTTATTTATAAACAACTTGACTCATTTACTGCTCTAGTTCTTATTGATTGACTTGACACATCCTTTAATCACATCATGATCAATACACCGAGATTGACCTACCAGAAAGGGAATGTATTAGGATGCCTATGGAAATGTTATGTTCGGTCAAGAGGAGCTATGCTTTTACATATAAATAAATAAATATATATATATATATATATATATATATATATATTCACACACACAGGTAAATATGATGTTTTATTTAAAAGATCAAACAAATCTGAGGCCCACTGTACACAGGTTATGTACTTGAGAGTCACAATAGTTAAAACTGAAATTAGTCAAAGATGTCTTCCATGGAGGAAAAAAAGTGCCTACTTGACACAGCCATCTGAACTTAGGATGTATTATCTTACTTAAATAAAAGCAGAGAATCCTTACATAAAAGGAAAAGAAAAAAGTTGTCCATGGAAGATATATGAAGGTCAATAACTTACTCAATTGCAGACAATGAATCAGGCTGTTTGTTTGTGTGAGGATTTAATCGTCTTTCTCACAGCTTCTGCAGCCATAATACAATTTTTTTATTTTTTTTTCCTCACTCACTTCTTCAAGTTTTGATTTTTAGAATATTCTCGGCTCCTTCGGGTCTTTCTTGTTGAAGAGCAGCAGCTAACATCATTACCAATTTAGGACATGCTTTTGTCTGTAATACAGACATGAAATTTTCATCGAAAATTCTCCCATATTTCGACATCTACCTCTCATGTTGACCTACTTCTTCAATTCATGTATCCAAGAATTTTCACCAGAGCTTGAATAGACCGGTCAAATTGTGGGGCCCGTATAGCCTTTAACAAAATATCAGGATTGCAATTTAAAGTATCATGGAGCCTACAGAATATCGGAACGATATGCATACCATTGTGAGACAGATGGTTATCGTACAGAAATCCCTTAAGACTATCATAACTGGGCTTTGAGTTAGACGTATATAACAATCTGTATAATGTAGCTCTTAATACATGGATGGCCTGGATCACCTCTGCTTTAGGAACAATGTGAGTAACAGGACAATGACGAACGTAAAAAGTTTTAAATCCATTGACAATGTGATTCCAAGCTGGGCAATAGTTTTCAGGGGATCGTGTGAACAATCGGAGCATTGATGCAGCTAAGAATGAGTACGCTTTGGCATTCTCTGCTACATCTCCACGCTCTGATGCTTGAATTGATTCTCTTGTGGGTACTAGGACATCTTCAAAGTCACTATGTGGATCAGATGGTTTACTATGTGGATCTGTGGCTTCAAACACTCTTTCAGTGGATCCTACTCCTGGAGCTCTCAAATGGAATGCTAAACCAAAAACGACTGCAACACCTTGTCTGGATATCCTTGTCTGCAAAGAATGCAATAGAAAGCTTCCCAGCTGACATACTTGTTGATCTGTTAATGTTGTCAGTCTAACAGCAGGTCTGTTAGCCCATTCATTATCTAAGAAATCATCTTTAGATACTACTAGAGCATCCAAACTCGGAATCTTATTAAATTTTTCAGGCAGTGTAAGGAGCTTAAATGTTTGTGCTGTTCTTAGGTCAGTGTTTGGATCTCTTCCATTCACAGGGATCACATCTGGAGGAAGTGATCCGGGGTACACCTGGTTCTTATCTTCTCTACTAGGGTTGGATGACTGGCCACTGTTGTACATACTGCGCATTTGTGCTCTAATGTTCTCCAACTGCTTAGAGATATCAGAGTTATCTATCTGATTTTTTATGATTTTACTCTAGAACTGAAGAGAAAGCTTGCCCTGTCCTGACAAACTGTTGAACTATAACAGTCAAAATTTGAGTTTTGTTAGTGTTGAGGTGCACTTTGGATTTAGAAATTCATTACTACAAATAGCAGCTGACATAGTAGAACAAAATTCAGAAAGAGGTAAAGATAATGTGCCGCAAAATGATTAATGAACTTGAAAGAATAGACACAAGGTACACTCTTCTTGCATATTATGGTACCATTGACGCTAATGAATAAAATTTTTAAAAAACTAGAGCAAATTTGCTCTAGTTTATCATGCAACAACAACAACAAACAAAGCTTCCCAAAATCTTGGGGTCGGATACGGATCCTTGGCAAATTAGTTAAAGTTGGTCATATGTATTATTTTCTTCTATTCTGCTCTATCTAAAGTTATACTCTCTGTTTTACACGCAAATGAGAGAAAATAATATGATGTATATATGTAAGTACAACCTTTACATCTTGATCTAGTAGTAAGTTCCAGTTTGGATGAGCAAGGGAAATTTTGATTTTTTCTAGGTACAGCTTTCTGAATTCTCATTTTTCTTGATACAAGTTTTTTTTTTTAAGCAAAATAAGCCTGTTGAAATAAGCTTAACCATTAGTGTTAAGGAGAATGTTGAGCAATGTTTTGTTTTTTATTATTTTGATCAATAAAACACCAACTATTTTATATCACAAAGAGCGTTATCCGAATTGGCAAATTATTAACCCAAAAAAAAAAAAAATTAAAGGGAAAGCAAAAACAAGTGGATGAGAAAAGGACAGAGTTTTCTTTTTCGTCTGTTTGAATCTTCTCCAACTCGTTACATATTTGTCTATTCATGAACTTCATATTCACGTGTACTATTGAAATAAGTCATATGACTCGCTAAAAAAAAAAAAAAAAAAAAAGTTACGTAACTAAAACCACATGCAGGGGATTGAAGCAAGATTTTTCTAAGCCCGTTTAAAGGTAAGTTTTTCCTGAAAACAATATCAAACAGATGACAAAAGGCCAGGTCTTGTATATGATCCTCAGTCACCAAAAAAAAAAAAAAAACCCCACATACACACACACACACACACACATAGGAATTATTGCGTTTCAGAAACATACCCAGAACTGGAATTAGCGGCGTTGATGGGCTGCTCCGCTTGAGTAAGTGTTCTAGGAGAAGTGGGTCTTGCTCTTGAAGCTCATGGGATTCGGCCTTGTGGGTTTATGTTGGTTTTGGACTGTCAACTATGGGTTTCAGTTTTTTGGATTTGGATGATTATTTCTGAATTAGGAAAAGAGATTGATCTTTACCCCTGAAATCACGATTTGTTTTACTTCTTCCCCAAAACTGAGAAAATATTACTTTATCATCTGCATTGGGATAATTCTTTTTTTTCTTTTTTTCGGTAAACCATGATTTAACATTAAACTAAGAATTCACTAGTCTATTATAATGCATATTAGCTTTATCTAAAGCTAACAAAGTCTCCACCACATGTGGTGGGTTACAAAATACAACAAAATGAGATAAGGATTGCACTCCTAGCATTGGGATAATTCACTTTTAACACCTCTACTTTTTCAAGGTTACACTTACTATTATTTTATGCCGTTCTTAAATATTTCAAGTTTCAACTACTCCTCTTTGCATAACACCAATCCTCTCACTAGTATTGTTTAGACTTCAAAGAGGACCAAGATGCAAAAACAACCCCCTTGACTCTTTGTTAGTTTTGTATTATTATTAAGTCATGAGTGTAAGGCCAATATGCACACGTGGCAGGATGGGAGAGAGCCATGTGTAAAGGCATTGTCAAACTATGTCATTAGTGAATTAACAAGAGATTGAACTCTCGGCTATTAGTAAAAAACAATATAAATAAAAATACAAACAAACAAACAAGCAAAACAAGAGATTGAAGCCCTTAAGAGAGAGACAAATGGCGCAAATGAAAATGGCGCCAATTCATTGGAAACTAAAGACTAGCAGTTATCTCAAGTAGTTTTATCCAAATAAGTGCATGTGAGATGTGCATTAATACAAGTAGTTACCCCAAGTAAAGTTACCAAAGCGTTTCTGGCCAAAGTCTATGAAAATGGATGCAATAAGAACATGACACTTGGCAAATAAAAAGACAATGTTAACTATCAAAGCCTTAAATATAAATAGAGAGAAATATTTCAAATGTGGATTCTGCTTCCAGTGAAGAAGCTGGGGAAAAAAAATCTATAATCAATCTGTAGGTTTGTTAAAGGCTTTATGCTTATAAATTTATAAACTATTTATTATCAATTCTAGTGTATATGACTTCTAATAGGCTTGTTAATGTAAGTTTTTTCCTGCAGACATTATTAATTTGTATATTTCACATAAAAATCCTATTAAGTTAAGGACTACCAAACTCATAACTGTTTCCTTGAAGTTAGATAATTGTATTTGGATGAGTTCACAAGTATAATAAAAACTGGTTTCCACTCAAATAATGAAGTTTAAGAATTGTCAAAATTAATCTTTCCATCTTAACTTTGTTAATTATAATTAATAACTGAAAGAAAATGGTCATATGTTGTATGCATTTGCCTACTGTGGGCGAGGTAAGGTCCAAGTATGGATTAGGGCCCATGGAATGAAAGAGTCCACGCTTAAGTTCTAACCCAACACAAGGATAAGAATCCAAGGAGGAAGGACGAGGAAGCCGACTCCTCGAGGAGCTTGATGAGCGAGCCTACCTCGGGAAGTGTTGAGCAAGCCACTTGCACCAAAGGACAAGATACTAAGAAAGACAGTAGAAACGTGCAAATAAAGAAGAAGGGAATTATCCAGGTAAAGTAGTCATTACATCCGCATTCAATACTGCACCAACTCGACTTGACGTATTAATGAATGAATAACCCCTAAACAGTAATCTCATAGCTCACAGCACATTTTACCACCTCTAGCAAAGCTCTGATGGGACAAGCATCCAAACTAAGGCCTTTGGCTATACAAGTGTAGGGTTAGGATGCAATTCGATTGACTATATAAGAAAAGGAAACCCCTCCAAATGAGGAAACGGAGAATTGAAAGAGAACATATGAACTATATAGTAAAACCCTGTATTTGAGACCTAAAACTTTATTTGAACATTTGCTTCTCAGCAAGATCCGAGGTAGTGTTAATCCCAAATTTAGTTTCTCTTTTTACAGTTACATTGCACGTTCTTTATGTTTCTAACATTTATGTTAAATTTCGTGTCAATCGGATGTTATTTACTATTCGATCTATAAATTTTATTTTTTATGCATAATTTTAGACTACAAAAATCTGAAATTTAAATATTTGATTGATGATATAACTATAAATCTTTGTTATTTCAAAACATTTTCAATCATAGAAGATATAAGAAGAAAATTTTAAATAATGGTATATTTATTAAAATTTAAATCTAATTAAAAAATTTGAATCAAATTGTAGCCAAATTTTACCATTTTTTTAAAAGAATTCATTACAATGTTTTATTTAACGAAAGTTGTTGCACACAAAAGTACACACACTTTTTGCATAATACTCATTGGGCATTGGCCAATCATAGCAAGCTAACCTATGAAAACAAGAGTTGGAACTTGGGCCAAAATGGCCAAATATCACTGTTGGCCGAAAAATTTGGTAATCTACTACTTTTTTGAAAATATATATGGATGTACTACTCTTTTGGAACTCGAGTTTGTGAAACTCGAGTTTGCCGTATAACTCGATTTCCAAGAACTCGAGTTCTTTGAAAAATTGGCGGCTATTTTTCATGGAACTTAAGTTCCAGAGTTACGTGGAAAACTCGAGCTTGAAAAAAGCGATAGATCCCTAATTATTTTCGCAAACGGTGGCTTATCGCCAAATATTTTTATTAAAGATGGTATTTGACCATTTTGGCCTTGGAACTTGTATAAAATTGAAATATCAGTTGATGCAAAAAGCATCAAAAAGCTTGGATATCAGCAAACATATTTCAGCCTTACCGTCCAACTCCTATATTACCGATATTTTTCCACATTTCAAACTTTGCTTTTGAACCAATTTTCCGAAATTCACCATCACCACCACACTACAACAACGAAGCACTAGAAATTTTATCAAAAAAAAAAAAAAACGAAGTACCAAAAATGTCTCCGATTTACCTGAGGGAGTGTATGGAAGAGGTGGTGAAGTACACTTTGGAGTCTCACATAAATGAAACCCCTAGAATTCAATCTAGGCCTCTCCTACTCCTGCTCCGACCTCCTCAAACTCGATCCCAACACAATTACCACCGATAACATTTGATGAATTCAATGCCTTTTTTTTTCTTTCTTTCTTTAATACACTTAGTTCCTGATTGGTTGTTTTTCTAGGTTATTATAATTTTAGTCAAATTGTGAACCCAAACATGTACTATAGGTTTAATTCTTGTAATCACATATATAGCCTTGTAATCAAGAAGAGTGAAGTTAGTTAATTAGTTAGTTGAAATACTGCAAGTGTTGGGGCAAGTTGGTTACAAGTTGTATAAATACTTTTTTGCATTGAAGAAATAAGACAAGGATGCACGGACACTTTATTTAGGGTGTCGTACCCGTGTAGTATCGGCCGTTATATGTTACAATTTTTCAAAAATCTCGTGTCACCATATCGTACCCATGTCTGTGCTTCCTAGAAATAAGATGCAACTTTCTCACTTTCTCAAATTTTCATTTCAGTTTTATGTTGGCTTTTTACATTTTAAAAATTTTCATTCTCATGCCAGGCTAAACAAAAAAATTGAATCAAACACGAAGAGCCAAATTTTGAAACTAACACCAAATTAACGGGTCAAAATGAAAATAACACCAAATTAACGGGTTCATTACATTGCAATTATACCGCCTTAGGATAAAGTGTTTATTACCGATAAATAAGGTGATATTGCTTGGCGGCAATTTAGACATACACCTAACTATTGCTTAGACTGAAAAAGCGAGGAGGGTTGTGGATGGTTAACAAACAACATAAAATTTAGTTACTTTATTATGAATGAATCCGCTTTTGCTTATACACCTTGAGGCATGCTCACCTTGGCTAGTCTATTGAGGATTGTTGCAAGTTACACACACCTAGTGGGTCTTGAACCATGACCTCACCCTATCATTATGAGAGAAGAAAGTGCTAGTTGAACTATAGTTCCTTCTCATTGTTGAGGTTTGAAGTTTAGTTTGCAAACTGCATCATAGTTAACGGGAAAAAGTGCAATTTGCATTGGAATTTTAGATGTATGCTTTATAACTTTCAAGGAGGATATTAACTCTTCATGGTTCATATTGATTATGCAGATTCTTTTGAAGGAGTTCCTCCATATCCTTTTTCCAAGCGTCTGGCATTAGCTTTATTTGAATCACTCAATTCAAAAGCCATTTATAGGTCAAAGAGTGGTTTGAAGTTTTTCCATGAAGGAAGCTTCTTGAATCAGGAAGAAAATGAATGGCAGAAGCTGGTTTTGGATAAGGGAGAGAAAATTGTGAATGTAAGTTTTAAATTTTTAACTAAGGGTGTCATTCAATGTCAAATTTTCTTTGTATAAATTAATCTAACAGATGTTTTCTTTCATCAGATTATGAAGTCTGTGTGGTTCATGAAGTTCATGTTCAAGACCCTTTCTTTTCTTAGCTAGAAGGTATCAATGTGTTTCTGCTATGAATTTCCATGTTTATTGTTTGAACATAACTGGATCAGATTTCTTCAACATAAGTAGAGAATTTAAGTAATTCTTTGCCTTAACTATGAATCTCATCATTGCCATTGAGCTCTAGCTCAAAAGGCACCTCCTCCCCTTGTAAGAGCAAGGTGGAGGGTGAGGTTATGAGTTCAAGGCCTGCCAGATACGTGTGTATCTTACCAGTAAAAAAGTAAAAAGAAACTATAAATCTCATCACTTTTTGTTCTAAATCTCTATATGTGTTATTGCCAATCGTGTTTGAAGTGATTCCTCTCTGGTAATTTTACATTGTCTATAGATGGCAAGAAAACAATTGAAAGAAGATGTGCCGTTGGTGACTACAATAAACATGAAAAAATCCACTTTATGCATAAATCGGTAGGAATCAATTGGTAAATGTTTTTTTTATGTACTTTCTCTTTATTTTCATACTCTTATTAATGAGAACAACTATGAATGGGTTTTTGTGTCTACCATGGACACCAGATGCCGACACCAAAATGCAAAGTTATGTATGTAGGAGGTGTAATTTTTCTTTATTGGTTTTGTCACTAATTCTAAATTAATCAAAAAGCTAGAGCGTCAAAAACATATAATTGGAGCCATGCTGTACTCCTCAACCTAAGAATTTTCCCAAAGAACACTATCAATTTGAATGGGCAAGGTTCCTCTCAATGTCAAGTAAAATGCAGATAGTCCATTTCAGTGTTCATATTTTATTTGTTGTATCTAAAAGGTATACATGATGATGGTACTAGAGACATATTTAGATTTGTAATATTTAAAATCTGAACCATGAAATCAATTCATTTGAGATGGAGAGGATCTATTCCCATTTCAACTTAATCAGATTTGATCAACTTTTGTTTAAAATGTTATATGTAACATTTAATTAATTTATACTTCCTTTTCAACAAATGTGTGGTGTTTGAAGTTTAGGTGTATATCCTGTTTTTCCAATTAATTTGTACTTCCTTATTTCCACTTGGCTCTGCTCTTTGTAACATAATAAAGCTGCAAGATGGTATGCTTCATTCACTGAAATTTTGGGGACAGAGAGTCTTGCAAAGGTTCTTCTTGGAGATGAAACCATTGAAGAAGGTAACAACTGCTATTTTTGTTGTGTTTCACTTCCTGTATGGTGATAAAGTTTATCCATCTAGGCAAAAAGAAGTTAATTGCTTTGTAAATAGCTGTAAATAATTTTGTGCTTACAGCAGAAAATATTCCGGTGACAATTTTAAGGTTCAAAACTTTGTTGTGCATAATAATAATAGGAACAATGACTGTAATAATAATAAAAGTTACAATAATAATAGACCCAATGGAAGCAGAGGTCACTAGTTTGAATCTCCTCCCCCTCACATGTCTACTCTACTTTCCATATCTATCTCACATGACACGTAGACCTACACCTAGGTTTTAGATACAACCACACACCTTTTAAGCCTTTAGGATAAGCATACTCTCCATCCATTTGAGCAACTATATATGAATGCCAGCTATGGCTGGGCAAGCTTAGGATGTCTAATGTCTTCCCATCCTATACCTAACTTCAAACCTAGTTTGGTAAAAAGACCTTCTCAAAGTCATGTTTTGGTTCCTAGTCCTATAAGTAGGTGGTGACTCCATCGCCTCTTTTTAAGAGACTCCGCATACTTCCAATTAAGCTCACATTGGCAATGAGTCTAAAACAGCTTTTTTGGGAGATTAAGTACCGCATACCTCACCTTCACAAGAAAGAACCTACATGCATGCCAATGCGTCACAAAAGGGGTACAAATTACAAAATTTACAGGTTGTGTTTTGAGTTAATATTATTTTAATGTTTTATATGTATTATTTTAATATGTTGTATAAAAGAATAGAAAATGAAATGTAGCGTTTAATGTTAAACGCTATGTTAAAATAGAAAAAAAAATAACTTTTTATTATATTAACGTAGGATATTTTAAAACATCCAATACTAATGCTTTGTTAAACATTGGATCTTTTCTCCAAAAGCTTAGGCAGAAGACTCTTAGGATTTTATGGACTATTACCAGGGTCTATGTACTAATGTCTCCAAGAATATGTCACAGATAATCTTGAGAAACTTAAAATAGTATATTTTTTCATAAAATAGTTTAATGCAACAAGCGCAAAGAAATATTTATTTTTAATTAAGTTGTTTTTTATATAAAAAATTAGGGAGTCAATTGTATTTTTAAGTCTTATTAGTTGATTATGTTATTAGTGTTTTATTAAATTGGGTAAATTTCACTGACTACTCCTGAGGTTTGGACAAATACTAAGGAGGTTCAGAAGATTACAAAACTGACCATTTCAGTCCTTAAGTCCAATCAAACTCTAATGCCATTATTTATTTTTAGTTTCTCTCTTACACCCTCAGACCTTTCCTCTCGTCCTTCTTTCTTCTCACTCTCTATGACTCCCTCATCCTTCTTCCACTCTCTCAAACCTTTTCTTCTCATCACTCTCTCTAACTCCCACATCCTTCTTCCACTCTCAGACCTTTCTTTGACTCTCTTATTCCTTTCTTCTCTCTATCGTGGTCTTTGAGACAATGTGGTGGTGTGGGTAAGTAGTTTTGGTGGGCTTCGGTGTGGATCGGTGTTAGTTCTTGTGGTCTTTGGGTGGCAATTTCATGCTATGGCTTAGCAGTGGTTCATGGATTTTGGTGTGGATCGGCGTTGGCGTTTGGGTTATTTGTGGATCGACGATGGAGGTTTGTGATTTTGGTTTAAATCGGTGGTAGGTCTACAGTGCAGGTTTGTGGATTTTGGTTTGGATCAGCAGGGTGGGTTTGCTTTGGTTTTAGCAAAGGTGTTGTGGGCTTGCTATGGTTTGAGCAATGGTTTTCTCTTGTTGATGAAAATGCCTAGCTTGAGAGCCATTGGTGAGGGATAGGGTTTTGGTGATGGAGTGAGTAGTGTTTGTGAAATTGAGAAGATGTTTTGGGTTTTTGTTTAAGAGAGGTTTTGAATTATTAGGTTTGGTTTTGGATTAGGATTTTGAGTTGAGAGGCTGATTTTTTTTTTTTTTTTGTCACGGTTCTTGATGGTTTTGTGATTTTTGTTGTGTATTTTCCATTTTGATTGTTGGATCCATTCAAGAATTTTCTTTCCCTATTTGTTTACTGAGAAATAGACCCATTTTCTTTCCCTGTTTGTTTATAGAGAAAGTTATTAGTCAAGAAAGAGAAGAGAGATAGTCAGAGAAAGGGATGGGAGGACTGAGGTTAATGGAATTAGAGTCCGTTTGTACTTAAGGACTGAAATTGTTATTTTTGTAATCTTTTGGACCTCCTTACTATTTGTCCAAACCTTTTTTTTTTTTTTTTTTTTTTGAGAAAGAAGAAGTTCATTTATATTATTCCAATGAAACTATAAAATCAGTTTGAGCAAAATGAGAAATTGATGATGGAACATCCTCCATCCATATAATAGTATCGGACAAGTTAAGCGCTAATCTCGCCAAACCATGTGCCACTTTGTTACCCTCTCTCTTTGTATGAGAATAGGATAATTCTGAAAAGCTCTTCTCTAATAGCTTAGCATCTTCAACTAGTAAACCATATGATGCTAGTCCTGCATTGTTGGACCTCAATGCTTTCGTAACCACACTTGAATCGAATCCCCTTCAATCACATTAAGGGTTGTATATGCTAAAAGATGCTTTTTTTAGCTTTTATAACCCAAACACCTGCTCCATCAAAGATTGCATATGCTAAAAATTTTGCAATACTGCTACAGTGCGCTCTCATTTTTGAGACTGCACTGTAGCACAATGCTATTATTTTTTTAACACTTTTAATTCTCTCTCTCCTCAGACTCAAACTCCTTTCTCACTCTCACTTTCTCTATCTCTATCTTTTCTCTCTTTCTCTCTGCTTCTCACTGAGCTAGAATCTGAGACTCCAATGAGAAATTTCTTCAAATAAGGGTTTGTGATTTGACTCTGGAGACTCCAATCTCTGGCCTTCCGATTTGTTCAAGATGTCGGAGGCGAAAATCCATGCCGAGATGATGAAGCGGCATTTCGAGCCGTTAATGGGTTTCATTAAGCTCCAACTCGGCGTTCACCGAACTCCGATAATCAATCTAGGTTCTGTTTCTTTTTTTATTTCTTTGTTGGATTACTATGGAGATGGTGACGCTTTGTTGGATTACTATGGAGAGGGTAATCAATCTAGGTTTGGTGGCGTTGATGTTCAGACAAAGCTTGGTGGTCAACCATGGAGCACAGGTCAGAGCGTGGATCGAAGGAGTCGTGGTCCGATTTGGTTGATTTGGTTTGTGATCTTTTTATAGCTGTGGTTTGTGGTCTGATCTAGCCGTGGTTTGTGGGTTTTTTTCCTTTTTCTTACTATGGTTGGTGGTGATTTGGTCTGACTGCTGTTGATTTTTTTTTTGGTCCAACGGTGGATGTGGATGTGGATGTGGAGGTTTTTCGTCTTCTTCTTTTCTCTGTTGTTGTTTGTGGTTGTGGTGGATCTAGTTGGTGGCTAGTGGCGGCAATGATGGGTGGATGTGGTGGTTGTGGTATGGGTGGGTGGATGCAGTGGCCGGAGGTGCTGAGAATAATTGGGTTGTGAAAGAGAGAGAGACAGAGGAGAGAGAGAGAGAGAGAAGGAAAAAAAAATGAATAAAAAATAATAAAGAAAGAATAATTAAATGGAATGTTAAAAAAAATAGAAGTTTTGATGGAAGGAATATTGTAAAATGATGTGTTATATATTATAAAATTAGTTTTTGAGATTGTAAATGCTAAATTTTTTAGAATTGTTGATGGGACACTTAGTAAAATGTTGCTTTCCTTTTCTTTTTCTTTTTTTTCTTTTTTTATACATTTTACGTTTTGTTTGTTTCGATGAAAAATATTTTGTAAAAATAATTTTTTGTATTTTTTAATGTTTGGTGGCATTAAAAAAAATTAGTCAAAAGAAAACTATCTTTAATCTACATAAAAAATATAGCTTATTTTTAGAGATTGTTTTCCACTAATTTTTTTTTTTTTTTTTGTAGAAAACAACTCTATCTCATAGTTAGGGATGACAATGGGAGCGGGGCGAGGCCGAAGGATGGGGTCTTCGTCCCCACCCCGCATGACGAGGAAAACTTTCTAACCCTATCCCCGCCCCTTGGCACCCCGTGAAGCCCTGCCCCACCCCGTAAAACTCTACTTTTTGTTAATTTTCCCTACAACTTGTACAATTTTTTTAATGAAACCTATTTCATTAATAAAAATATACTTGAAATTACAACTAATTTTATCCTATCAAATCAAATCAATTTTTAGAAAAAAAAAATGAATAATATATCCAAGTGTTTAACAAAATAATCAAAAAAAAATCTTATAGTATAACACATAACAAAAAAAGGTAGAGAACCACATTGTGTAAAATAAAATAAGTTAATATTAATATGTTTGTTTAAATAGTAAGGTTTTATGGTATAAAAAATTTACAATTATAATCCTTAGCAATACAAGGCGGGGCAAGGCGAGGCTGGGCGGGTCTAAAAAGTCTAAACCCATCCCCGCCCCACCACCTTTGCAGGGCGGGAAATACCCATGTGGGGCGAAGCAGGGAAGGGCGAGTTAAGTGGGGCGAGGAAAAATTGTCATCCCTACTCATAGCAAACTAAATAAGAGAAGTTAGAATATTATTTTTTAAGTCATTTAAATTTTGTATTAAACATAAGAAAATGAGATAATTTTATAAAAAAAAATATTTTTAAAAAATGATTCATTTTCTAGAAAACATCATTTATAAAAGAATGTTGGAAACCTCTATTTCCCATGTCCATATGAAAAAAAAAAAAAAAAAAAAAAAGCCCATTTCCTCCTTTCTTAATCTAACATAGAAAAACAACTTACTACTTTTTTTTATAAGGTATTAAGCATTTATATTTAAATCAAATATAAGTTTATCAGATTCTTCAAAAGTTAAAAGGGTCTACCTAAACACAATTTCCCAAAATCGATATCAATAACAATTTGTTAAAAAACAACAATTAAATTAACCATGAATGAATATTTGTTGAAATCATCCACCAAGAATGAATTTTTTAAAATCTTCCAAATTCACCACCAAAGAATCAAAATTTTCAAACCCAGACCAAATCGTACGATTCGACCTGATTAACCTTGAATCCCTTCCCATCACTGTTCTTTTACCCCCCCCCCCCCCCAAGAACCGTTCTATACACAAAAGTGAGAGAACCGGCCGTTTGAACCGCAGTTGAACCTCACAGTTCTCACAGTTCCTCCCACCCACAAAAACTTTCACTGAAAAGGTCAACAACTGGGCTTGTTCGTCACCACCAAAAGCTCAAGCCTTCGATGTTAGATCTGTCATTACTAGGTTAGCTTTCTTAGGAAGAAAACTGAAAGGGGAGGGGAGATTTGCTCAGATTTGTTTTTTGTAAGAGAGACTGAGAAGTGAGATTCTCATAAAGAAAAAACAAAAAAGAGACAGAGAGGCGGGGAGAGAGATGAACTGAAAGAGACAGCTATGGTGTGTTTGTGTTATCAGTTTGGGGAAGAGATTAGAGCATAAGATATTTTATATATTTTAAACAAAATAAAATTACACAGCCATACACCTATTTCTCATCACATGACTTTCACTTGTTTTTATAGATGAATACCTGCTACATGTTCAAATTTTAATGTATCTTTGTTTTTATGAAATAAACTCTTTTTTTTTTTTTTTTTTGAAGGCCTTTGAATGTATATAATACATGTAGTTTTGGCTAATTATATTAGTATATTACAAATTTAATAGAATATTTTAAATAATTAGAGGATATTTATTTAATTTTTGTAGTAAATTATGAGAAATATCATCTAATCTTTAAGCAAAATATACTTTTAACTTCTTTAAATACTATTTTTGTTTGAATTTGTTAAAATTTTCACTTTTATTTAATTTACTTTCATATTAATTAATTATTAAATTAATTATGATATTATCACGATCCGACTTCGATTGGACCTCGATCGAACCTCAAAAACCTTGAACCTCTTTCTTTTACAGTTCTTTGATTGGTCCTAGTTTGAAAACTATGCGATGAACAATGGGGCTGGAGCTCTAACAATAGTGAATGGTAAAAAGCAAAAGGCGAAAGAGTTATGAAAAATGATATTAATGATCAAACATTCAGACATAATTAAGAACACTTGCATTAGTGTTTGCATAATAAATAAATTAAAAAGTATCACATTTTAGCCAACAAAATATAAAATTCACCTACATCAGGCTATGCAAAATTGTGTAAAAATATATAGTTGTTACAGTAACTGTGTAAATTTATATTAGTACTATTTATTTTGAATTTAATTTTTTATTCTTTCTTTACGTATTCCAATGATGAAAAAAGAGAATTGATGATGGTTATTGTGTGTAGAGAAAGAGAAACAGTTAAAAAAATTAAGAAAATTTGATATTTTAATGAAATATAATGTAAAATAGATAATTTGATATTAGGTGTTTTGAAAAGTAAGAATATAAAATAGTAAAAATAAATTGGTTAAATTGCAAAGTACACCCTTAAAGTTTGAGATTGTTTAGATTTTACACTCTAAAATTTGGTTCCATTAGGCATTAGCAAAACTCCACCCTTTGTTAATTTTGGCTATTAAGTGACACGCTAACATACTAATGTGTATTTATTTTTCCAAATCAACCTCTCAAAATGATGTTATTTAATTTAAAACAAAGAAATGAGTTTGGATGTGAAGTAAAGTATAATTTTTAGTAGTTTTGGGAGGCTGACTTGACCCCAAAAAAAAAAAACACATCAGCACGCCAACATATCACTTAACAACTAAAACTAACGGAGGGTGGAGTTTTGCTAACAAAGCCAAACTTTAGAGTATAAATCTAATCTCTCAAATTTCAAAGTATAAAATTGAAATAATCTTAAACTTTAAGGGTTTATTTTGCAATTTACCCAAATAAATTTCTAGATCGAAATTTCTGCATAACATTCAATAGAGCCACATGTGAAGAATTGGATTTTTTGTTTTTGGGTAAACCGGATATTTCATTAAAAAAGCTAAATAGAAAAAGACTAGAATAAATTTAAGAAAAAAGTAGATCTGTTTGGATACCGCTTATTGCTAAAAGTTGAAAACTGAAAATATTGTATCAAAATAACTTTAAAATGTGTAAATAGTACCGTAAGACTCAGTTTTAAAGTTGTTTTTTTTTTTAAAGTACTTGCAAGTCTCATAAACAATACATAAGACCCACCAAAAACCGCTAGATGTTGGACGCTAGACGCGCAAAACGCTACCCAAAGTACACTAAATGCAATATAAGAAAGAGGAGTAAATGTTTCACAAAAAGTTAAGGTTTCTTTTGCAATTAACCGAAATAAATTTCTAGATCGGAATTTCTGCGTAACATTCAATAGAGCCACATGTGAAGCATTGGACTTTTTGTTTTTCCGTAAACCGGATCTTTCATTAAAAAAGCTAAATAGTAAAAGGCCTAGAGTAGATTTAAGAAAGAGGAGTAAATGCAATATAAGAAAGAGGAGTAAATGCTTCACAAAAAGTCCAATGCTGGTACAAAATGCTGGGACAAAATATGAGAAAACATTGGGTCAGCCAAAATGGTCGGTGGAGCATGACGTGGATAGGAAACTTACATGAATAGAACATAACAGATACGCACTTTCTGGGAAAATTATTGTGCGACCAAGTGTATTATAAATGTGTATTTTTTCTTCTCATATAAATAGTAGATTTTACTATCACATGAATAGTGAGTCTCACTAATTAAATTTATGGTGAAACTCATTAATTATATGAGAGGAGAGAATACGCATTTATGGTATTCCGGGAGTTATAATTGAGTTATAGCGTGTAACACACGCACAGCAAAATTTGTGTCAGTTTAGCATGATTAATTTTGTCAATTTATTTTATTATTCAGCTTATTTTTGTTACTATTCACTTGTTTCACTGCATTTTTTGATACTATTCATGGATCTCATTATACTATTTTAGCTAACTTTTACATTTATTTACATTACCTTCAGTAAAAAAAATTTCAGTTTCAACAAAATAAGCGAATTCTAAACCGAACTTTTAAAACGAATTGATAATTGATAAAAAGAAATTAATGCTAGTCAAAGTCTCCCAACTAGTTTTGAAAGAAAATTTTTAAAATTTATTTCATCTTTCTTTTTTAATATTAAAATAAAAGACAAAAATGTGGTGTTTTCTTATTAGAGAGTGCAAAAACTTTGTTTGAAGATGTGTTACTTTCGTAACATTTTTACAAGAAATTCAAGATGATAAGTTGTTGCAGGTTTTTAATTTGAATTTACCTCTGAAACTTTTTTTTTTTTTTTTTACTCACCAATAACAGCAAATAATAACCTATTATTTAGGATTTATTATGAAAATATTATATACATAACATTTCTCTCGTTTTAACATTGGTTTAGAGGAGTTTTGAGTGATATGATCCAAAACTCATAACTGAGTTATCAAAACACATAGAACCCACAAAAAAATTTTGGTTTGGCTTGGTTTCAACCTTTATTTCCATCACTCAATTTTTTGATTTTTGAGTTATGAGTTATAGAAACTGAAAACACATTTGAAGTGTTTTTAAGTTATGTAAATAGAGTTATGATGACATTTTCGTAGTTAAACTCACATTTTCAGCCGCAATGTTTGACAAACGGACTTCTTTCTTTTTCTTTTCTTTTTTTGTTGAAACCCAGCCGCAGTGTTTGACAAACCTTGAGTGATTTTTTTTTTTTTTTTTTTGGTGAAACCCAGCTGCAAGTGATGAGTAATAGGTATGTTTTTGAAGTTGAAGACTGTGTCTGAGTTAAGGTGGCAAACAGGGGGGTTTGGAAAATTTGGGTATTTTAAGTGATAGGTGATGAGTGATGACCAATTACAAACCAAACGGATTTTTACCACCAGAACAAAGTACTCCAATGAAAGAACCGGTTGTTGAAGAAATGCAGAGACAAGTTGAGCATTCTAATGGTGTTAATGGGGTTGGCGAAAAAGATGACTTCAATCCAAGTGCTCAGGCTTCATTTAAGATAGCAGCGACTCGAGCTGCCATTCCCAAGAATTGCTGGGTCAAGAATCCGTGGTCTCTGCTGCTAAGTCATTTTATCAGATATGAATTTGTGGTCTTTGTATTGGCAGCAGCTACAATCTACTTCATTAATAGTTGGTCTTTTTGGCCACTCTACTGGGCTGCTCAGAGGACCATGTTCTGGGTTATAGTTGTTCTTGGACATGATTGGTAATCTCATGCTTATATATTATTTGCCTTCTAACATCTAATACTGTGTTATTATTGATTTTCACATACAGTTATACTGTGTTTGGTTTTCGATTGAACAGTGGCCATGGAAGCTTTGTTGTCGTCGCCTTGGCAGCAGCTGCAATCTACTTAAATACTAGGTCTTCTTGGCCACTCTACTGGGCTGCCCAGAGGACCATGCTCTGGGTTATAGTTGTTCTTGGACATGATTGGTAATCTCATGCTTATATATTATTTGCCTTCTAACATCTAAAACTGTGTTATTATTGATTTTCACATACAGTTATACTGTGTTTGGTTTTCGATTGAACAGTGGCCATGGAAGCTTTGTTGTCGTCGCCATGGCAGCAGCTGCAATCTACTTAAATACTAGGTCTTTTTGGCCACTCTACTGGGCTGCTCAGGGGACCATGTTCTGGGCTATATTTGTTCTTGGACATGACTGGTAATCTCATACTTGTGAATTCTGGTTAAGGTGGCTGCTTTGAGCGGGACATATTCTTATATTTCAAATATTAATAAAAGATTTACTTAACTTTTGGTATTTGTTTTTTATTTAGAATTTATTTTTTTAGAAGCAAAGCTATAAATTAAAACCAACCCATCGGTGGGTTCCAGTTAACTCAACTGGTAAATTTTTTAATGGTTATATAAGAGATCTGGGGCTCAATCTCCGTCTACACCAAAAACTGATGAATAAATACTTCATTGACCAAGTAAAAGAAGAGAACAGTTAGAAGAACTAATATTGAAGTATAATAAACATTATTTTATTGAGTGAAGCAATCAAATACTAAAAAAGTATGATTGACAATTGTAACAAAATTATATATTTGATATCTTTAAATAAAATTTATGTATAAATTTGTAACAAAGTTATAAATTAAAACCAACCCATCGTATTATCCTTTTTTTTTTCTGAATAAATACTTTATTGACCAAGTAAAATAAAAGAACAGTTAGAAGAACTAATATTGAAGTATAATAAATATTTTTTATTGAGTAGAGCAATCAAATACTAAAAAAAGTATGATTGACAATTGTAACAAAATTATATATTTGATATCTTTAAATAAAATTTAAGTATAAATTTATTTATTAGTGAGAGATTAATGAGTTCTTTCAACATTTGTATGTGAGAGCTTAATGAGTTCTACACCTTAAAATTGAGAAAAATAAGCAATCATTACCACATCTAATGAAAAATATTTTTCTTTGATTAAAAAAAACTAAATTTTATTTATTGATAAATAATTAAGACTTAATTAATACTTCTATTTGTACCTAGATACCTCTGTTGGTAACAAAAATTGGAGCGTTTTTTCATTGGCTCCTTATTCAATAGCCTATTGGCCTCGCTTCCTTAATTACCATGGATGGTGAGTTTGGTGGGGCATATCTTTGGCTTATGTTAAGATTAATTAGCTATAAATTACTGACATTTCGTGAATTTCACTGCTCTTGAATCCTACAGGAGAATCAGCCTCGGAACTCACCACCTGAACAATGGGAGTGTAGAGAATGACAAGTCATTGGTCCCGGTATTATCTCTAATCCATTATTTCCAAACAAAAAAAAATGCTCTTATTAATCGTGAACATGAATATATGGAACTAAACTTTTAATTTTTGAAGCATGCCTGTCAACTGTTAATATTTTGTTTGTGGTGATTCTCATGAATATAATTTAACAGAAAATGGAAATAATAATGAAATTGATGCGCTTTTTTATTTTTTATTTTTTTAATTAAGGATGAAATTGTAGGTTTAAAAAACGAAAAATTAACCTAAAAATTAAATTTTCACTTATAAAAGGTATATTTTAACTTCATTTTTAATAAAATTAGAATTATATTTTACTCACGCCAAGAGTAGTTTTAAGAAAATTATTTTTTATTTTTATTATTATTTTTTGGTTTCAAGAAAATCAATGTCCTTTTGGTTTGGTATAATTTATTTCAAGAATAAAACTTAAATATAATATTTAGGTGATATTTCTTAAACTCTACTCTAAAGATTCAGCCTTGTAGTTATACATTTATATCTATAAAAAAAAAAAGCCACAAAACTAAATCTTAAATAGAGAACCTAAGTAACAGTACTTAAATACTGTACCTAATTTTTGTCCTTATCTCAAACCTAGATTACTACATTAGTCTTAACCCAAGCTAAGGGACATCCGATGCATGTAGTATGTAGACCAACAACCGAAGACCAAACTGTCAAAAGCTAGAATATACACAAGATTTCCCTACTTTTTTTTTGGATGTTGCATCTTATATTTTTGGCTAACATCTTGTATTATTAGGTCAAAATTTGTGATTTATTGTTACAAAATTTTTTTCCGCACAAATTAATTGACAATTCTATGACCTCAATTTTTGTTTTGACGCCAAGCATATAGTAGATCTAGCTATTTGGTGTTCTTCTTCTTCTTCTTCTATTCAGCACACGTGCAAGATAAACATAAGATCAGTGTTTGTTTTACACACTGTATTTTACATGCGCATGTTGTATTTCTATAACTTCATGACTTTAAATCACGTTTTTAATTATAAATTGCATTGGTGTAAAACAAACTACGTAAAACAATTATTTGCCTCAATATAATGGCTCCCTATTTTTCTATTACCTCATCAATTCTCTCTACCATTAGATTCTGCCAGCTATTATTGTGTGTGAAGTATTCTCTTTCTACAAGCCTTGGCTGCCTCAGATAGTTCACACAATGATTGTATCCTGCTTGCTCTATGAGTATGTGCAAGTTTTGAGTCATGACTGGCCACTGGGTGGCTGGGTGCGTCCAGAGATTGATTCTGTCCCCACAGCACGTGCGTATCATTTATCAAAGCCTTTTTATAACATATCTTTTTTTTTTTTTTTTTATAAACTGGGAATTTCATTCAACTAGAAAGAACCAAAAACATTAGAAGGAGGGCAGAATCTCATCTGAGACAGCCCATACAAATCAAAAAGAAAAGCATTCAAAATACAAGGGGGAGGGGAATTGATGTACATAAAATCAGGGACTTGAGAGCAAGCTAATCTAGCTAGAGCATCGGCGCACCGGTTAGCTTCACGATAGCAGTGGGACACTTTGACTTGAGGAAATTGGGAGATGAGAAGTCTGCAGTCAGCCACAATAGAAGCATTATCAGTCTTCAAGGTTTCGGCATTACACATCAAATTAGCAACTACTTTTGCATCCAAATCAATTTCAAGAGCACTAATTTGCATATTCAAACACATGTTGAGCCCATCCCTAAGAGCCCACAGCTCCGCAACAAAGCTAGTGGCTATCCCAATCTTCCTTGTAAAGGCTTTAATCCAGGTACCTGACTCACTGCGAAGAATACCGCCTCCACTAGCCATACCTTGGTTACCTAATGAAGAGCCATCTGTGTTTAGTTTATACCAACCCCTATTTGGTCTCTCCCATCGAATATTTCTTGCAATCCGAGGCTGTTTGGTTATGGTACTCTGAGCAACAAGAGCATACTCCACTGCCCTATGAATAACATCTCTGTGAATGGCTTGACTAGAAGGCATATTCTTAAATACCACCCTGTTACGATGGTTCCAAAGAGCCCATATTCCAACGGCAAAAATAACACTCCAAGAAATCTGAAGGTGGTTTGAGGCAGAAGTCGTTTTATAGTTGTTTTCCAGCCAACTACGAAGGTCCAAAGAGAAAAAATCAGAGCTTAAGACCCCCATTCTGAGGCTCTACTAACAACTTGCAGCTACATGACAGTCCCTTAGAAGATGGATAATAGTCTCAAGATGGAGGTTACACATTGGGCAGACTCTGTCCACTTGAAGCCCTCTAGAAGCTAGTCTTTCTCGGGTTGCTATGTTGTTATGAAAACACATCCAAATAAAGGATTGATCCTTGGCAGCACCTTTAGCTTCCAAATCCACTTACCATCAAAAAATTGAGGAGCTTCCCCATTAGCAAGGATATAAGCAGAGCTAAGATTAAAATTCCCATTGGCTGTTGCATTCCAAATGATTCTGTCTTCCTCATTAGCAAAATGTGAACGAGGCATCGCCTGAATTTCCAGGCAAATTTTTGGAGGAAGAATCAGAGAGAGCTTTCCCCAATTCCAGCCATCAATTGAAGCAAGATCTTTAACCTTGATCTCTTCCTCTTCCCTAGTGAGAGGGCCGTGGATAATAGACCTGAGAGGGCCATTCGAATTCCAAGAGTCATACCAAAACCTCAAGTTGCTATCTCGGCCAAGACTCCATCTCGTACCCCTCTTGAAAACATCCATTCCTTTTTTCATTGCCTTCCAAATTCGAGAGCTAGGGAGAGAGTTTTCATTACTAGAAGGCATTCTTCTGGGTCATGTATTTTTTCCTTAAAAGTCGGGCCCAGAGCGAGTCTTTTTCTGACTGGAGCCTCCAATTCAGCTTTGAAAGATAGGCTAGATTTCTTCCTTTGGCAGTTTGGAGGCCAAGAACACCCTTATCCAAAGGTTGGGTAATTTTTTCCCATCCAACCCAATGCATTCTTCTCTTCAGTTCACTAGATCCCCATAAAAAGTTCCTGTTGAGTCTATCCAAATTATCCAAAATTCTGCTAGGAAGAAAAGTGGTTTGCATCACATAGGAGGGAATAGCAGATGTAGTTGCTTGGATGAGCACTTTACGGCCAGCAAAAGACAATAAGTTGGCTTTCCAGCCAGCAAGTTTCTGGTTAACACAGTCAAGAATGAAATTCAGGTCTTGGTTCGATGCTCCGGCATGCCTAAGAGGAAGCCAAGGTAAGAACCCAGCTTAGGAGTAGAGTTAAAGCCAAGGATCTCACAAAAGTCAGCCCTTTGCTCTCTGTTAACATTGGGAGAGAAAAACACTTTAGATTTAGCAAAATTAATTTTTTGACCCGAGATCATATAGAACTCCTCAATTGCATCCCTAACACTCTCACAGTTCAGAGTATTGGCCTTTGCAAAAAGAAGGAGGTCATCAGCAAAGAAAAGGTGGGAGAAAGCCGGGCCACCAGCAGAAGCTTTTACTGGGTTCCAGAGGTTGTTAGTGCATTTGGCATCAATAATTCTACCAAGCACTTCCATGCAAAGAATGAACAGGTAGGGAGAAAGGGGATCCCCTTGCCGAATACCCCTGGATGGAAGAAAAGGATCAAGAACACCCCCATTAAAGAGTATGGAGGTGGATACTGTAGAAACACAACTCATAATGAGCTGGATAAGGTTAGGAGGGAAATTGGCTGCAACGAGCACATCCTTGATGAATGACCTCTCCAATCTACCGTAAGCTTTTTCTAGGTCGATCTTAATAACCATGTATCCCACATTACCTTTTTTCCTGCTAATAGTATGAATTAGTTCATGCGCAATGATGACATTATCCATACCTTTTCTACCCAGAACAAAGGCGGCTTGATACGGCGAGATGAGCTTATCAAGGAACGATCTAATTCTGGCTACAAGAATTTTAGTTATTATCTTGTAAACAAAATTACAGAGACTAATAAGTCTGAAATTCCCAATGGATTTTGGACCCTTAGTTTTGGGAATGAGGGCAATATGCATTTGATTCAGTTCCAAAGGAATCTTTCTATCACTAAAGGTTTTCTTAATCTCTTCTGACACTGATCTGCCAACCACCAACCAAAATCGTTGAAAAAATCCTGCATGTAACCCGTCAGGCCCAGGGGATTTGAAAGCCTTTAGAGACCACAAAGCATTTTTAATTTCCTTATTAGACACTGGTAAGGAGATGTTGTGACTTTCAGAGGAGGATAATTGGGGAGAAGTTATATCAACAGAGGGAGGAGAGAGAGGTGAAGACAGGAGTTCAGTTGAGAAGAGCTTAGAGAAGCTATTTCGAACATGCTCCATAACTGTAGTCAAGTCATTTATCCATTCACCCTAAGAATCTTTGAGATTGAGAATCTTATTATGCTTCCTTCTGATGAGCGTAGAAACATGGTAGAAAGAAGTATTCCTATCCCCCTGCACCATCCAGTTCACACGAGATTTGAGGGACCACAATTCCTCTTCCTGATTCATCACATATAATAGCTCTGCTTGAAGCTGTTTTTCGAGATTAATGAGGAAGCTCGAGGGTCTCTCTGCCATAGATTGCTGAATCCCACCAAGCCGAGCCAGAATTCTTTTCTTTTTTGCAAAAATGTTCCCGAAATGAACCCGGTTCCACTCAGAGGCATCCCTTTTGAATTTTTTGATAGAGCTGTACGGACCAGGTTCAATGGACCAGGCATTTTGAACAATTTTAGGAAGAGAGTTATCTGAGAGCCAAAAGTTATGAAATCGGAATGGCCTATTGAGTCTGATATTGGTTTGAGGCTCAAGCTCCACCAAAACAGGACAATGGTCTGATGAGCTCCTTGCAAGATGAGTAACTTGGGCTTCGAGGTAGAGGACACACCAATCCGGATTAGCAAAGAATCTATCAAGTCTTTCTTGGATGAGAGAGCATAAATCATGATTGTTTGTCCATGTGTACCTAGGCCCTTGGAAACCGAGGTCGGCCATGTTACAAGCATCAAGACATTCTTTGAAGATATTAGCTCTGTACAGGCTAATTGGCCTGCCGCCTAGCTTATCTTGACTAGACAACAATTCATTAAAATCACCAGCAATAATCCAAGGCAAGTTATGAGTGCTAGCAACAGTAGATAGATTATTCCAGAGCATACATATTTCCCTATGTCTCGGACTAGCATACACAACAGTTAAAATCCAGTTGAGAGAAGAAGATCTTACCTTCACAAGCGCTTGGATTTCTAGCTCCGTGCTAGTGAGATTTGTAATATCAACTCTATTAGGATCCCAAAGAAACCAGAGGCCACCCGCAAAGCCAAGTGTGTTAGCGTGAATCGCTCCCTGAAATGGAAGCCTATCTGTGACTTCCTTTGCTTTATTCTTGCCAAGGCGAGTCTCCATAATAATTAGAATAGCTGGGTCATGGATAGAAACCAAATCACGAACACTGGATTGAAATGAAGGCTTAAGGGCCCGCCAGCAATTCCAAATAATAATATTCATCATTATTGAATGAGCAAAATAAGGACAGACATCAGTGGGTAGCAGAAGCCTCGCCTCCTCCCTCAAACTCCATCCGGTCCGGTGGATCATCTCCACATAAAGCTGAAGCACTCACATCATCAATTCCCTCACCCCCAAAAGTAAGCTGAGCTTGAACGTGGGGTGAACCACCTGAATCGGCTTTGTGATGTTGGCATTCCCCATCACTAGAGTTCAGATTGGGTTGACTTGAAGTACCCTTCTCTCCATCAAATGAGGCCTGGGGTCAAATTCGCATGAGAGTGGTGTTGGATATGGCTGCAATAGCTTTCTCCATGCTACTACTCTGATCTCCAATCTTTCCTTGATGTCCGATTTGAACACCCACCATGATTTCTCCCTCTGTTGCCATGCCGGATCGTACACCACTCTTGCTAGGATCGGATTGAACCATTCCATCTCTACTATCAAAAACTTTAGAATCACGAAGCTGCTACCCTCCACTGTGATCACCCACTTTCTTGCTAGATGCACTAGAAAACTTGAAGCTTCCATTAGAGTTAGGGAGTTGATCACCAAAACTGAAGCTTGAGGATTTGGGAACAAAGAGAGAACTTGGTTGAGCGACGGCAGGTTTGTGTGTGTGATCCTGAGCATTTACTTTAGGTAAAGTCTTATGAGAATTACCTTTCTGTCCTCGGGAGCGTCTAGTATATCCTAAGCCTTGATCTCGATAAAATGTTGGCTCAGAGCTTGAAGGCTCTAGTTTATTGGGCTCCAAAGGCCCACTAGATTTCCTTTTGCCATCATTGGTGAGGCCCACGTTGGTTTTGTGATAAGGATTTTTAAACTCTTTTGTGTTTCTGGACTCATTTGGCATTGTGTTAGGCATGACGTCCCCACTACTCCTCTTGTTGTACCTGGTCCCTTGCCTTTTGCTTGTCACTACAAGCCAAGGGCCGCAACCATCAGTGTCCTACTGAGCCGCTACGAATTTACCTCCATTCACTGATGCGTGTCCATTATTTGTACTAATTGTACTGTCGTCCTGCTCATTCTCATCGTCCTTGCTTGAAGGCACGATATTTTCTGACTTGCCACCTGTTGGATTTTTAATTGTATAGTGGCAGGCATCCCGGTGGTGACCAAGTCGACCACATGAGAAACAGAGATTGTTAATTCCCTCGTAAACCACAGCTTGATGAAAGCCGCCTATCATAATGGTATAGATTAACGGTTTGTTGACGTCGCCTTGAACACAAAGTCTGGCGTAACGACCTCTGGTCTCCGACGCTGTGTGGGTGTCGATGCGAAGGATTGTTCCAATAGCTTGTCCTATTTCCTTGAAAGCTTCTGCATTATAATATTCAATAGGGAGTTTAGGAAGCCTCACCCAAACAGCTACTGAAGCTATATTTGCAGTATCTGGCCTGAAATTAGGAACCCATGGTCTTATGGATAGAAAGTGCTCCCCTATGAACCAGGGGCCTTTCTTCAATACCGTATCAAGGTCTTCTCTACAAGAAAAACGAATGAGGAAGAAGTCGCACTCCAAGTCTACACATTCAATCCTCCCTGTGGGCTTCCACAAAGAATGTAGCTTAGACTGAAGGTAGTTGAAACCCACCATTTTTCCAAACACCTTGATGATAAGTGCATTTGTCCACGGAGCTCGGATACGTTGTTTAGTTTCTCTGGAAAGGTTGACAGCAGCAAAACCTTCCCGAATAACCTCAACTGATGACTCCGACTCCATTTCATTTTCAATATATTCAGAAAAATCAAATGCCTGGATATAAGCTCCAGGTGTTTCACCTATTAGTTTATCCTTGAAGGATAAGCTAGACACATTACCTCCAAGAGGAGTGGAGGAGCAATTGCCTTGCTATATGAGTTCAGCGAGAGGTTCATTAGAGTGGTATTCCTTGACTTTCTTAGTACTACGGCTTAGTTCTGCTACTTCTTCACAAGAGAGCTCTAGAGAGCTCCTAAGGGGTAGCATGATTTTCATCAGGCCCCCATCAGCAAGATTCCATAGGTAAAGCCATTGTGGTGGCCAGTTTACTATGTAAGCAAATCACTACATGAGGCCAAGGTCTATACTTCGAGGTGCTGATTACATGGGGAGGATTGCTAAATGTGGCACAGTTTTGGGGGCTTTTGACATCAAGTACATGCCTCAAGAAGCTTTATTCTAGAAGGTATATGTTGATGGTGCAGCAAATCAAAGGGGCTCCGCGGCTGGGTTAGTTCTATAAGGTATGTATTGATATCTTCTAACCTTTCTTCTAAGTGCTAAGCAGATCCTTAGCTACGTAGAGTCCTCAGACTCTCTGCTAAGAAGAGCCTTAGCTACGTCGGGTCCCTTAGACTTCCTGCTAAGCATATCCTTAGCTACGTCGAGTCCTCGGACTCTCTGCTAAGAAGAGTTTTAGCTACGTCGGCTCTCTCAGACCTCCTGCTAAGCAAATCCTTAGCTATGTCGAGTCCTCGGACTCTCTGCTAAGAAGAACCTTAGCTACGTCGGGTCCTTCAGACCTCCTGCTAAGCAGATCCTTAGCTACGTTGAGTCCTCGGACTCTCTGCTAAGAAGAGCCTTAGCTACGTCAGGTCCCTCAAACCTCCTGCTAAGTGTTAAATAGAGCCTTAGCTACGGCGGGTCCCTCAGACCTCCTGCTAAGCAGATCCTTAACTACGTTGAGTCCTCGAATTCTCTGCTAAGAAGAGCCTTAGCTTCGTTGGGTCCCTCAGACCTCCTGCTAAGCAGATTCTTAGCTACGTTGAGTCCTCGGACTCTCTGCTAAGAAGAGTCTTAGCTACATCGGGTCTTTCAGACCTCCTGCTAAGTGTTAAACAGAGCCTTAGCTACGTCGGGTCCTTCAGACCTCCTGCTAAGCAAATCCTTAGCTACGTCAAGTCCTCGGACTCTCTGCTAAGAAGAGCCTTAGTTACGTCGAGTCCCTCAGACCTCCTGCTAAGCAGATCCTTATCTACGTCGAGTCTTCAGAATCTCTGCTAAGAAGAGCCTTAGCTACATCGGGTCCCTCAGACCTCTTGCTAAGCGTTAAATAAAACCTTAGTCATGTCTGAGTCCTCGGACTACATACTTTGAGGAAAGTAACGTTCCATGATATCTATTTGTTTCTCACTAAGCGTCAAGACAGACCTAAGATTATAACTAACTCCTCAGATTGGTAGCTCTGAAAGGAGCAATTTACAGTACAAATATGAGGCGCATAAAACGGCACTCCCACGAATGTAGGTCAAAGGATCCAGTAGAATTAACTCTTAAGAATTCAAAACCTCACTTTTCTCCTCAGATGAAAGGAAAAAACCGAAGTTTTGAGGGGCTATTTTTGGGTTATAGGCCCAAATCATGCAATTGGATCTTGGGCTTTAGCCGAGATTGTGAGTAGTCCGAGTCCGAGGAAGAATATCTCCTCGGATAAGCTAAACACAGATCAGCTATGAATCCTAGTGATCAAAGTGACCTTCCAGAAAACTCTAGTGATAGGGACGTGTGCCACAAACGTACAAGAATGATAGAAACTTAAAAATATCTAGGAGAAAGCTGCTGACACCGCATTTATGTGGACAGGACCCTTAAACAGTGCTACCTCGGTTACCGCAACTCACAGAACACCAGAGAGGGTGTCTGATGGGACAGGCACTCAAACATAGGCTTGGATGGTCGACAAGGGGAAGACCCAGATTGTTTGAAAGGGACTATATAATAGGAGAAACCCACCATGGAGAGGGGAGGAGGAAGCACGGTAGCAATCTCAAGAACTCCTGTAACCGTTCTCATTCAACATTTACTAGAACAAAACTCCTCGGATTGTGCCGAGGACAAACTTTCTTTAGTAAACTCGATTTCTCTCTGTTTGATTGTCATGAAATCCATATTAACTGTTATCTATGCACTAAAGCCTAGCTCTTTATCCCATTCTCTACAAATTTATTGTATTGGGCTCACTGGGCCAAAATTCTATACATTTTGGGATTGATCTGAATATCGTGTCCCTACAATAATTAAACGAAAAAAAAAATAAAAAAATAAAAAAATAAAAGACCTTCTAAGCCGTCTTTTAGTTAGAGCCAAAAAGTAAGACAACAGTTAAATCCTAAAGTATCAAACTTTTTACCTTCAGTCTTGAATAGCAAAAGATTTGGAACTTATATGAAATAATTAAGATATAAAAGTTTTTTCTAAAAATCTAATTCATTGACTAAGATTAAAAATAAATATTTAACTTTCAATTCACGTTCTTCTCCCAAAAAAAAAAAAAAAAAAAAAAAAAAAAAACCTTTCAATTCACGTGTTGTATGGTAGGATCAATAAATCTAGATCCACTGGCAGATATCAAAGTGAAGTGACGATTTTAATTTCTGAATGATTGACGGCAGCTTTCAATGTACTTACTACGTAGTTCTCTTTGATGTTCATCAGTCACAGTCATGAGTCATCACCTCATAGCAAGGGAATCAGTACCTCATAGGCAAGTTTTTTCTCACAAAAAAAAGAAAAAAAAGAAAAAAAATCCCTCATGGCGAGTGAATGTCAGCATTTCGTTGATCAAAAAAAAAAAAAACAAAGGCGAGAATGTCTTTGAATAGTATAGTAGTGTAATTTGCAAATTCTATTCTTTTTTTAGTTTTGTAATTTTTGCTTGGAAGGATGCATAAATTTGTGATTAATTTTTGAGAGTTTTGTGTGTAAAACTGCATCTTTCTGGTTATTGATCTTGTTTAGTGGCTAAAATGTATAATAGTTTACTTTTTTTACTTTAATTATCCCAATTTTTTAAGATGATACATTCTTTGCAGAAGAAAAAAAAAAAGGAATCGAGTGGTGGAAATTTGTAACCATAAAAAATACACCCATAGCTCTCCTGATCTATAATCTATAATATATATATATATATATATATATATATATATAATCAAAATCATTGACTTTTAGTTGGCCTCATAATGTTATGCCACATAAATAATTAAAGTCTCCTCATTTACACATTACTATTCTAATATATAAATATATATCATATCATATCATATACTATATATTATATAATAAAATTTAGACTTAAAAATCGTGGTTACGCTAAGTGGATTCACTAAATTGTAAAAAAAAATTTTAAAAGTCATGATTGTGCTAAATGACTTCACTAAATTGCCAAAAAAAAAAAAAAAAGATTTAAAAAATATATATAATTTTTTTTTTTGTTCTTATCTTCTTCTCTTATAATTGCTAAGTTGTTAAAAATTTTAATTTGATTACAATCCAAATTCCTCATCTAATCCTTTTATTATTAATTTATCTATAATTTCTAAGTGATTTATTTAATTAGCAATCAGAAATCTACTTCATCTATGAGTTATGAATTCTAGCATTCTAGGGGATTAGAATTTTGGTTTCACACTAGCTAATTGTTCACAACAACGTTAATTTTATATAATAAAAAAATCATAATGCACATATACAACTACTAATATCAACATTTAATTTAATTTTTTATTTTTTTAAAACACCTCATGGATAAACACAAAATTATAATTATTCTTATCAGCTTTCTATAAATCTCTAATCAATTTTTTAGATAAATACAAAAATTTAGTTATTCTCATCTTTTGTTTAAGTTACATATGATTCTTAATTAAATAATGCATTGCATAGGCATAACACTATTATATACTGAATTTAAACTATATTCTATATTTAAATCCTTAGAATCTTGGTATATTCTCATTTCTTTAAATGGTAAAATATATAGTTCCATATAAAAACACTAAATTTCTACTAATAACTACCATGATTTTCAAATTTTATATTTAGACAAAAATATAAAAAAGATTATATTATACTATATTAAACTTTATAGTGCATTACATGGGTTACAAACTAGTAAATTCAAAAAAAATTGTCATATTTAATTATTTATAACCTTCTTTGGAAGTAGGCTAAAACTATGATGCACTTTCGTAGCCTATCTAGTATCCACCCCCAAATACCTCAATGCATAACGAGATTTAGAACTTGTAAGTGTCCCTTTTAGCTCAGAATATGATTTTCTCTATTTTACTTGAAATTAAGAATGATTGGAATTATTTTTTTTTTTTAAATTTGTCTATTCTAAATAAAGTGAAATTGCATACACCTTTAGATGTGTAATATTTAATTTAAATTATAAAGTTGATGTACAAAATAGTGATTCTAGAATAATAGAAGGAAATTGCTATTACGTTGCTAAATACACACACATATATATATGGGCAAACTTATGTACATTTCCTAAGTTGATGCATCTTTTTTATGCTCTCTAACTGAATTCAAAATATGGTTGTATGTATTAACAAATACAACAAAAACTATATTATATTTTTTAACGATAATTAATTAAATTTAACTGTAGTTTATTGATCAATACAATCAAATGATTAAATTTAATTAAAGACCTTAAAATACAACAGGTAAGTAATTGTACATAAGATTTAGCTCATATATATATATATATATATATATATATATATATATATAATCCAAGAACATGTTGATAGAATTCTTTTAGCACTAGGAAAACAACAAGTTTTGAGTAACATTTGGTGACAGGGACGTGATGCATGGGTGCTATTGGACTATATAGGGAGCCTGCTAAGTGTGTTGATTTTGCTAATGCTAGTACCAATTCGTAATCCATGGTCATCCATGAGTTCATATAGAGTGAGTTTCAGCGACAATGACACATTGCAGTGTCCCGAACCGGGCCCTAATGTGCCGCACTTAAGAGTTGTTGAGCTTGGCAATAGTGTTGATGGCAGAGGCAGAGATGTAGAGGTAAGCGTAGGCGAAGGTGATGGAGAAGGCAGAGGCAGAGGCAGAGACGGAGGCAGAGGCGGAGGTGGAGATGATGGGGGAGACGGGGGAGATGGAGGAGAAGGCTTAGATATTATAGAAAGTGGAGGTGGAGATATGAATTGGATTAGCTCGCCCACATCCAAACTAATAAAGATGTCCATCATGGTCACAGTCCAAACAACTGCCGCTGGCATTGGCTCCCGCTCATGTGGCCAACATTCTAGGATCTTCCTAGATTGTATTTTGGCCAGTGATTTAATGGGTTACCTTTGTTGCATGATTGCTATCTTGTTAACCTATAAGAAGCCACGGGTTGCGGAAATTCTTGGATGGATTGGATCTACTAATAATGAACAAATGTATGCATTAATGATAAATACTAATCGATATCCTGTGTGATATATAGATATGGTACAAGTTCATTTGAAAAAATTTTGTAAGAGATATAACACTTTTTAAGTGTTATAATATTTAGGAAACTAGTTTCAGTTATTTTACATGTCATGATGTCGTGTGTTTGTTTCTCAAAAAAAAAAAAAAAAAAAAAAAAGATTAACATAATTAAAATTATAAACGTATTGCTTGAGTGAAATGACAAATGTTTCAATTCCACTAATTTAAACGAATAATAATAAATTTTTTTTTATTGCATGTGATTAATTAACTTTCCTTTTCATTTTATTGGATTTTGTTTTAATTGTTATGAAAGCAACTCATCGTGAGTCATAATTTTACATTTCCAAACCAATTATTTCTTATATAAATTTTAGAAAAATTAATCATTTATAGGTGTTTTAATTAAATTTTTTTTTTACATAGATAGCTATTAAACTACCTATCAATTAATTCATGAAAATAAATGCTTTTAACCATTAATAAACTTTTGAGATTCTTTTACTATTGGTTTCCTTTTTCTTTTTCTTTTTCTTTTTTTGAAATAAAAGGGTTTTCTTTACTAAATGGGATCCGTAACACATACCATAGCAAATATTTTATATATTTTGGTTTATTTTGTGTTGAGAAACTAGGAGGATGTTTGGTTTAGCTAATAATCTAACTCAAAACTCAGCATTCATCATCCAATTCTCAAAATACATGCCCCACCTCAAAACTCATTGGTTCAGTTTCGTTCTCAATTTCTATAACTCATTACTCAAAACTTGAGATATTGTGGTATTGTTGTAAATCTTTGCACTGAGACCCACAGTTGTGTCATGTCTCCATCAAGTTAGAATAGCTCACACCCTCCCAACAATTCTCTTTCCCCTTTTCTTCCTTCTAATTACTATCTCCTTTACTCCACACTCTGAACCCTCAACCTATACCAACCTGTTAATGTGTATAATATTGTGGGCTTTAGGCCCAAACTAGTTTACTTGTAGAGCACATTATATTACTTGTACAGCACACATCTTATACTACACTCCTACTTGTACTGCAATCATATGCCTCATATATAAAGGTATAACCGTGTATATTCCCATTGAGAAAAACAATACAATTATTCAGTATTTCTAACATGGTATCAGAGCCACTGCTCTGATCTTTCTCTTCGCAGTCTTGTCTCCCTTGGTGTTACTCCACCCTTATCGCTTCCACCGTCACAACGACCTGCAGCTGCCGTTGTTGAGGAGTCTCGCACCACAGACCACTGCACTCACCGTCTCCGCCGTGCTTCCTGCTTTAATCAATTTTTTAAAGGCACCACAATGATCGTCTCGCCTCGATCTACTCAGTCGTGGAAACCTTGCAGTGACTGGATCCCGCACGCGCCCTCACGCGCCGCCCAAAGAAGCAGCGTCTCAAGCCACGCGCCTCACGCGCCTACCTCAAATCTTGCTGACGTCATCTAGGGCTGACGTCATCATACACGCCTCTGCTGACGTCATCCATCCAGACAGCTGACGTCATCGTTGACCAGCGTTGACCGTTGACTTTTTCCCAAGGTTGATTTTTGCTGTCCAGGTTCACCTTACCCAGTTTTTCACGTAGATTTCATTTTTACAGTCTGTTTTTGCATATTGTGTCTCTAAATGGATAAAAAGGATTTTTTTTTTCCTCGCCCCATCAATACTATATTAGAGGGGAATAGGAACTACTTATCTTGGTCTCAAGCTATGCGCAGTTTTCTTAAGGGTCGCATGCTCTGGCAATATTGCACTGGTGCAATCACTATTCCTATCAAGGGGGCAAGTGAAGAAGATGTTGCCTTCCTCGGTCGCATGATTGAATGGGATAGTCACAACCACATAATCCTTACGTGGATTCGGAACACTTCCATTTCCTCCATCTCCAATCTATTGGGCAGCTTTGATGATGCTAAATCAGCATGGGATATGTTGGCCAAGAGATACTCCACTACTCACGGATCCATGAAATATCAGTTAGTGGTTGAATTACATCAACTCAGGCAAGAACCAGGGCAATCCATCAATGACTACTATGATCAGCTTTGCTTCATTTGGGACCAAATTGACCTTTCTGATCCAACTTGGGCATGCTCAACAGATGCTCAACAATATGCTGCTATTAGAGATGAATTTCGTCTCTATGAGTTCCTGATGTCACTTCATAAGGACTATGAGTCCATCCGAGGTCAGCTTCTTAATCGCAGTCCTCCTCCCTCTCGTGATACTGCTGTAAATGAGTTGGTTAGAGAAGAAGCTCACCTTGCAACCCTTCAAGCCCAGAATAAGCTTAATGTTCTAGCCATCACTCCTTCTGCTCCACCCATTGAGCAACCTCAGCAATCAGGTAATCCCTCTGGCTCTAGTAGTCGTCGCAGGACTAACAAGAAGTTCTGCAACTATTGCAAGCGTCCTGGCCACACTGTTGAGACTTGCTACCATCGCAACAAGTCTACTGCTGCTGTTGCTAATACAGAGTCTACTCCGCCAATGCCTTCCATTTCAGCTGAGTCCCAGTCTTCTGGATCCACTATCAACCTCTCCCCCACTGAACTACAGGACATCATAGCTCAAGCTGTTCGTATGGCTGGAAATGCATCTCTTTCCAATGCTCTCTCAGTGTTACCTGGTAAGTCTAACACTTGGCTTTTTGATTCTGCCTGTTGCAATCACATGACACCTCACTCGTCTTTATTCTCCAAACTTGACCCTGCATCACATCCTCTTAATATTTATATAGCCAATGGTTCCACCATGCATGGAAATAGTCTAGGTTCTGTTTCAACCTCTAACCTCTCTGTTCCTAATGTCTTCCATGTACCTGACCTATCTTATAATTTATTCTCTGTGGGACAATTAGCTGAACTAGGATATCTCCTTATTTTTTACTATTCTGGATGTATTGTGCAGGATCCGAGGACGGGGCAAGAGCTTGGGACCGGTCCTAGAGTTGGGCGTATGTTTCCCGTAAACAATCTTCATCTTCCACCTGTTGCTCCTATTTCTGTTGCTGTTGCAGTTGCTGCGGTTTCTTCCTTACCTTCTCTCGCACTTTAGCATTCTCGTCTTGGTCATGCACCCTCTTCTCGGGTACAATAGTTAGCTTCTAAGGGTCTGTTAGGTTTTGTGACCAAAGAAAATTTTGATTGTGCTTCATGCCAATTAGGAAAACAGCCAGCTTTACCTTTTAATAATAGTGACTCTATCTTTAATAGTATTTTTGAGTTAATTCATTCCGATGTTTGGGGACCTTCTCCTGTTGCTAGTATTGGTGGATCTCGATATTTTGTAGTTTTTATCAATGATTATTCTCGTTATAGTTGGATCTTTCCTATGAAATCTCGTTCTGAAATTTTCCCAATATGCAGTAACTTTGCAAAAATAGTTGAAACACAATTCTCCAAACGTATCAAAATTTTTCGATCTGATAATGCTCTTGAATATACTCAATATGCTTTTCAAGCTCTGTTACATTCCTATGGCACTGTACATCATCTAACATGTCTAGGTACCTCTTAGCAAAAGGGTCGAGCCGAACGAAAACTTCGTCATATTCTTGACACAGTTCGTGCTCTTCTTCTTTTTGCCAAAGTTCCTGCCCCATTTTGGGGTGAAGCTACCCTTCATGCTGTTCATACTATTAATCGCATTCCAAGCACTATCATTCATAATCAAACTCCTTATGAGCGCCTTTTTGGGTCACCTCCTGACTATCATCACCTTCGCTCATTCGGTTCTGCCTGTTTTGTTCTTCTCCAGCCTCATGAGCACAACAAACTTGAGCCTCGATCTAGACTTTGTTGTTTCCTTGGTTATGGAGAAACTCAAAAGAGGTATCGGTGCTATGATCCTGTCTCTCATCGTCTTCGTATTTCACGTAATGTTGTCTTCTGGGAACACCGCTTGTTTGTTGAACTCTCTCACTTTCATTCTTCCTTAACTACCTCCTCTGTTTTAGAAGTCTTTCCAGACAAGTCTCATGTTCCTTCTACAAATACTCTTGATCCCCCTTTGGATTTCTCTATTCATCCTCCAGATATTTTTGATGCTTCTCCTAGACAGGTTGAAGATGAACAAGTTGATGACGAGCTACCCCATCTTGAGCCTGGGTCCCCTGCTCCTGCTCCGCCTGAAGATCCTCCACAAGACATTCCACCTCGTCACTCAACCCAGGTAAGATCCATTCCTGCACATTTACTTGACTATCATTGTTATACTGCCCTTGCTACACTCCACGAGCCTCACACCTATCGTGAGGCCACCACTGACCCTTTATGGCAGATTGTGATGGAAGAGGAACTTGATGCATTAACCAAAAACCATACTTGGGATCTAGTTACTCTCCCTCCTAGACAGTCTGTGGTTGGTTGTAAGTGGATCTACAAGATCAAGACTCGCTCTGATGGGACCATTGAGCGCTATAAGGCTCGTCTTGTTGCAAAAGGTTTCACACAGGAGTATGGAATTGATTATGAAGAGACATTTGCTCCGGTTGCTCGTATCTCATCTGTTCATGCCCTTTTAACCGTTGCTGCTGCTAGTAAATGGGATCTTTTTCAGATGGATGTTAAAAATGCCTTCCTCAATGGGGATTTGAGTGAAGAAGTTTATATGCAACCTCCGCCTGGTCTCTCTGTTGAATCAAACAAGGTTTGCGTCTTCGCCGTGCACTTTATGGCCTTAAACAAGCTCCACGAGCTTGGTTTGCCAAGTTCAGTTCCACCATCTTTCGCTTGGGTTACACTGCCAGTCCTTATGATTCTGCCTTATTTCTTCGTCGCACTGATAAAGGCACTATTTTACTTCTCCTATATGTGGATGATATGATCATAACTGGTGATGACCTCAGTGGCATTCAAGAACTCAAGGATTTTCTCAGTCAGCAGTTTGAGATGAAAGATCTTGAACATCTCAGCTATTTCTTTGGTCTTGAAATCACTCATTCCACAGATGGTCTTTATATTACTCAGGCTAAATATGATTCTGATCTTTTGTCTCATGCAGGACTCACTGACAGCAAGACTATTGACATTCCAGTTGAACTTAATGCGCATCTGACTCCCTCAGGGGGGAAACCATTGTCTAATCCTTCTCTTTACAGAAGATTGGTTGGCAGCTTAGTTTATCTCACAATCACTCGTCCATACATTTCCTATGCTGTTCATCAAGTAAGCCAGTATCTGTCTGCTCCACGATCGACTCACTATGCTGCTGTTCTGCGCATTCTTCGATACTTGAAGGGCACTCTCTTCCATGGCCTTTTCTACTCAGCTCAATCTCCACTTGTACTTTGTGCATTCTCTGATGCTGATTGGGCAGGAGATCCTACTGATCGCAGGTCCACCACTGGTTATTGCTTTTTCCTTGGCTCTTCTTTAATTTCTTGGTGAAGTAAGAAGCAAACCTTTGTGGCCCGCTCAAGTACTGAAGCAGAATATCGTGCCCTTGCTGATACTAAATCTGAGCTCCTTTGGCTGCGATGGCTTCTTAAAGACTTAGGTGTGTCCACATCCTCTGCTACTCCTCTATATTATGACAACTACAGTGTCATTCATATAGCTCACAATGATGTCTTCCATGAACGGACTAAACACATCGAGATTGACTGTCATTTTATCCGTTATCATCTTATCCATGGTGCTCTCCAGCTCTTCTCCGTCTCCTCCAAAGATCAACTTGCAAACATCTTCACCAAGTCACATCCTAAAGGACGCCTTCGTGATTTAGTTGACAACCTCAAGCTGGTCTCACATTCACCTTGAGTTTGAGGGGGGAGTATTTCTAACACAACCAATATACCCATTTCAATATTTGTTTTCACTTTCCCCCTCTCATTCCTCAAAACTCATTCTTTCCTTTGCATCCGAAGCTCTACAACTGCCTATGGATTTTGGTGAGCAGCTTCAGCTAAACTTTTTTGGATATATATATATATATATATATATATATATATATTGCTTTGTAAAAAAGGAGGCTTCACGCTTGTGATCATTGACCCAACCCACTTGAACCCGCGGAACTTACGGCATAGGGCACCCCTGGGTGCATTAGGGCTATCTACATCATGACATAATATTTTTCTGAAGCACACGAAGTGAACCAAGCAACTTCTGGACCCATAGGTGTGACCTAGTTCGAGACTCTTACCAACACACCACGCCCCAAGGGGCTGGATTAAATATTTATATTACGTCAAGACTTTAGTATATTTATTTTGTTAATATAGATACAGTGATGTATGGTATAAAAATTACATTATATTGACATTTTTTTTAATGAACAAATTCATAATTTATGTAATTAATCAAGGTACAAAGTTTCTGCTAATGCATTTCGCACTATTCATGATTTTACTTACAATATCAAAAAATTTCCAAAAATGTTTGACGAATATAAAAAAGAAAAAAAAAAAAAAGAAATATCAATTGTTGTATAGAATATGGACAGAAAGCTCGGATATCAGCAACATTCGGCTTCATTGTCAGACTCTGATATTACACGTTAAAATTAATAATAACTTACCAAAAATTTTCAAAAAGTTACCTCAAATTTTTTTTTTTTTTTTTTCAAAAGGTTACGATTACCACCACAGTGCAACAATGACAATGTCTCCAGTTAATCTGAAAGACTGTATGGAAGAGGTGGTGAAGTACACTTTGGAGTCTCACGTAAACGAAACCCTAGAATTCGATCTAGGCCTCTCCAAATCCTTCTGCTCCGACCTCCTTAAACTCAATCCCTACACCACCACTACGACCGGTAACTATTTGATAAATTCATCACTTTTTCTTCTTCCTCTTCTTTAATATACGGTTCTTTTCTTGCTTATTAGAATTTTGGGCAAATTGTGAATCCAAACATGTTCAAGAAGAGAGTCAAGTTTGTCAATTGGTTAGTTGTAAAGATTAGGCTTTTGCACAGTGACATACCAGCAGCTTAATGAAGCTAAATCCAACTGATCATATATGAAAAGTGGGTGACAGCAATGTAAATTCACCAATATAAAAGATTTGTTTGGGAACAGTATTTTTAGTCCAGTGTTCTCTATTTCTAAAATATTCATGTAATGGATTTGATGTGTTTTTATAGGTTTCAGTAGATACTGAGGTAAAAAAGTGCATTCCAAACTCCCCTTTTCATTTAACTGGTTGATGATCTGTACCTATAATTCACGTTTTTTCCTTTCTCTATAAATTAAGTTGACTTGCTACAAGTAAATGGGAATTCTTAAAGCCTGAGAGATATGAAAGTCAAAGAAAGTAGCAAAGTGCATAGCTAAGCTGACATTTAACAGAAAAGATCAAATTCAACATGACAAAGGAAACGTCATATTGATCATTGCAAGGTCATACTATTTAGAATGAAAATGGTATCAAAATGATTAGATCATAGATTTACCTTGATTTATGAAAAGATCATTAAATTTCTCAAATCTTTCAAAGAAGGCCGCAAGTATTTTTTTCTCTACTTAATTGGTAAGCCACAACAGAAAGTTCTTTGAGAACTGCATTCAAGCATGTTGTTGGTTTCTCATTATCAACATTCAAACCTATACCTGCAAGAACATGGAATGATTTAATATATTGATCATGCACAAACATTTAATATGCCATTATTTTAGCTTTGAAGGAAAACAGCTCATTCAGTTACATATACAGAAGCATGGTTGGCTGCAATATATTCATATTTAGCCCAAAGACAATTCCATTACCAGCACTGACATTGAACTTCTTCGATCTATATGTTGAGGTGCACAAAATGCCTCCAACTTTAAGGCCATTTAAGTAAAGATCATTTGGCCACTTTATCTTAACATCAATACATGGTAAGCCCTGAATAGAACAATGCAACCAAAAATTAGCATGCCCTATGTACCCTTCCACGTCGCTCATTGCTCAGTTTGCTAGATTGCAATCATGGCTGCTGTGCATAGTCCAACTGAGCCAAAGATAAAAAAAATATAGACGGTCTGAACTATTGCATACGTCAAAAAGTTGACAACATCAATGATCACTCTTATGTATACTACAATCTGTATATCATGTAAGAAAGTAAGAGTGAAATTAATCTTTAACTCTGCAACACTTCAAACGCCAAATAAAGTCAATCTAAAAGTCCTTAAATTTAAGGCTTCCAATTTTATTAATTTTTCTCCAATGCTATTTTTTTTTTTTTTTTTTAATTCATCATATTTGCCAGATCCATACTAGAGGTGACAATAATCAAAAGAAGAATGCTCAGCTTAATTCAATTGGAAAATTGGTCAGTGTTACCTTTCAAAGGTAACAACACAATATACACAAACCGGCAACTCACATTTTTGTCACAAACGACATCCTTTATTGCCTCAGTAATAGCAAGAGACACAGCGTATTGCACCAGAGGCGCGACTCGCCCATCCACCATTTGCGTTGTAAAAGAAAACATAAGGCAACCAATTGGAGATTCCCTGTTTGGCGTAGCACTTGATGTAAGTTTATTTCCCTGTTGTATGTACCTATTTGGGGCCCTCCTGGTTTCTGCCCAGGTTGCTATTGGCCATTTCTGTTATACTCTGTTTACAATCAATAATATTTCTATCAGTTTATCTCAAAAAAAATTGGAGATTCCCACACATTCTTTGAACGACCTGCAAAATTCCTTATCATAAGTAATTATAAAACATAACGCCAATATTACATTTAGTCCTTAAAGTTTCCATAATTTTCCAGAATTGTCCCTTGAGTTTCAGAGGTTGCAGTTTAATCCTTAAATAATTTAAAATGATCCAATTTGGGAGGGGGTATCTCATGTGCTAGGCGCATGAGACGCCCCTCTCACAGACAGGTGGACCCCACACCTGTGGGGCCCACCTGTCTGTGAGGGGGGCAGCTCATGCGTGTGGGGTCCACCTGTCTGTGAGGAGGGCCGCTCATGCACCTAGCGCATACAAAAATTTTTCTTAATTTGGTTTGTATGCTAATTTGAATGGTGTGTATCATTTGATTGGGCACATTTATGAAAAATAAAGAAGAAATAAAAAAGAAGTATAGGTGGCTTAAAAATTAAATGTGAGAGTTCAATGGATTAAAAGTGGCTTGCAGCAACCATGAAGGCTCACTATTGCCACATTAATGTTGGCAAAAATTGATGCTATCCATGTGGCAGTTTTATTCCACTTGGACACTTGGACTGCTCGCATATACTTTTTAAGCCACCTCGAGGCCAGCTCAACCATTATGCCATTTATCCAATTGCCTAAGGCCCCAAGTGAAAGGAGACGCCATAATTTTGGTCCTATAATAGATCTATCAAAAAACATTTGGACCTATAATATAATACCATACATAAAGTAGAATATATATGATGTGCATTGACTTTTTTGTTTGGAAAAGTGGTCAATGTCTAACTAAAAATGAAAGTTCTCTCTCTCTCTCTCTCTCTCTCTCTCTCTCTCTATGTGTGTGTGTGGAAGTATCTTTTGACAACCACTCTTTTTCTCTTTTACCCCTAAACTAATTCTCATGAGCATTATTTAAGGTAACCAATTTGAGCTACCCTTTTCTCTTCCCTCTTCCCTCTCCCTTATCCCCTTTTCTTTCTTTTCTCTCCGCTAGTTTTTTCCAAACACCATGTAAATTGTAAGGAATCAGGCATCAGCTACCTAGATAATTATTAGGGTAAAATACAAAATACCACCATTGAGGTTTGGGCTAATAAAAGATATAACAATTGCACAGGTCTCAGAGAGACTGCATTATGGCAATTAATGTGTGAGGGAGGTCTGTATAGCCCATGGCAGATAAACAGCAACCAAGGATGGAAAAGGAAGCAGGAGGAGAAAGGGAATTTTCAAACAGTGTTAAGTGGCATTTGTGATTAGGGAGTAAATTGGTTAATTTTGAAAAGTTTTGGTAGTATCAAACATTAGCCCAAGTCTTCGAGGTAGTTTTTGTATTTTACCTTATTATTGTTATTGTTTTGTTATAAATTAGCTGATCAGATCACACCTTATGATTCATGTTAGCATACAGAGCAATTGGGATCATCTTACATTCTTTAATGACCAAATCACCATTTTTCAAATTTCAAGAGTGAAATTAGAATATTGGGCAAACTTTAAGTAATAAATGTGGTGTTTGCTTAAGAAGCACGGGTGCGATTCAGGATTCGGGTGCGGGTGCGAGTGCGGGTGCGGGACTCGGCAATTTTTGAAAAAATAGTGTACGGGTGCAGCAATTAAAAAAGTGTTAAAAATATTTTTATTTATATTTTATATATTTTTATATATAAAAAAAATTAGACAAAGTATATTTGTATCAATTTTAATAATAGTTTATTATATTTACATATTATATAATAGATTAATTAATTTAACGACTAGTAATAAAGTAAGACAAATCACACCAGGGGTCCCACGTGTAGGACTTGTAGCAAACTGTAATCTAAATTAAAGTGTAGGTTGGGGAGTATAACTTTGCTTTAGAATACAACTTGAAATGCAACCCACCACGTGTAGGACTTAAAGTAGATTGTAAAGAAAATCTTATTTGAACAAATAAGACACTGGCAGACTGAACAAATACGTAAAGAAAAGAAGAAAAAATAAAAACAAAGCAGATCAACAAAGAGAGGATGAAGAAGAAAACCACTGTGACAGTGGTGGAGCTCTAATTTTTTGCCTAGAAAAAATCCAAGATGCAGATCAGCAAAGCTTGGTGGTGCCATCTGTGATTGTGCTCTAATGATTTCGGTCGTTTCAGCCATTTCGGTAAGTTAAGATTGAAAAACTGGGATTGAAACGGTGCGTTTGCACCTTTTTTTTTTTTTTTTTGAATTTCGGCTTGAATCTGTAGGTTCGGCACCGGTACCGGTGTGTTTCAGCGGTTTCACCCGATACGGACCGAGTCGGTGTGAATCTGCTTGATTCTGTGCGAATCGGCCTGAGTCTGCGCCAAGTCGGCGTGAGTCGAAAAAAAAAAAAAAAAAAAAAAAAAAAAAAAAAAAAAAAAAACCCGGTGCGGCACAGACGCGCAGGCAACGGCGTTGCTCACACGTCGCCGCATCGAGCCGTGTTGAACGAGAGTGCGGCAGCTATTTGACGCGTCCGTGCATCCCAGGTGCTTGCTCAATAATAATAATAATAATTTCCAAATTGCAAGCAAGCAACAAGCACAAAAAATTAATCAAGTAGTGTTTCACACCTCGTCCTTTAAACTGAACATCGGCAACACAAACCGTACCAAATGGAAGCTCACCAAAATTGCTGATGAAAACAAAAAACACACAATTACTAACCCAAAATTATATATCAAAATAAATTTCCAACATAGAGGAAAATAAAAATTTAGCAAAAATACTTTCGTCCCTAAACTAAAATTTATATACGAAAAAAAGATTCGTCCCTAAACTAAATTTATATACGAAAAAAAGATAGTTTATCCGAAAAGTTTCAAGAAACTTACTGAGAAACGACGTCGTGCGTGGAAGGTGATGATGTAGAGAATCAGTAGGCTGAACGTTCCGGCTTCAATGGCGGTCGGTGGTTGCGAAGACCTGTAAAGAAGAACACAATCAAAAGGCGACCGGGGTTGACCGGCCAAATCCCCTCCGATGGTGAAGTTAGTTTCTTTTTAGAAAAACGACAATGTTCAGACTTGGAGGGAAGCAATGTTATGAAAGACTTACTTAAGTTTGGCGTAGACCAGTCTTTATATAGTGGATTTTGGGGGCAGTTATTCTCTTGGCAACTGCTCCAAGGTTTGTGGAAATCAGTTTTTACATAACCTCCTTAACGGCTATGAAAGGTGTAACTGCTGAAGGAAGTTAAGCATTTGAGGCACCCGTGGCGACATCTACGGGTCTGGTGCGCTTGGGATTTCCAAGGTATGTGAATGGAAATCGTATCTCGAAATTTCCCAAGGGTCATATATTCGTCCATGTACTTACGTCCATGGACGTGTTTCGCCTATGGACGGCCCCCTCATTCACGGAAGGCGGGCCTGAATTTTCCAAGTTGGCCCTTGGACGACCCTTATGGACGATCAGGAGATGGTCGCGTTCTGCTATTCCCCTCAAAAGGCAACCTTGGAGACCAAATGAGAAACCTACCAAACTGACTGGTTGAAAGAGAACCCATGTAGGAATCGATGCGAAAGAGTTTTCTTCGAGTGGCTTTTCCAGCTCCGATTTCAAAAGAACAGAAACTTCGCTATCACCTGGGAGCTTCAGAGTCTTATTGCTCTTTAGAGAGAGTGCGATTTCATTCTCAGCCATCGATTTTCCACATAAAACCAAGGTAGAAGATGAATTGGAATCCATAGCTGCACATCAACAACAACAACAAAAGAAAAAGAAAAAGAAAAACAAACAATTCTAAGTAAAAGTAGTACGGTTTTTTTCTCAGTGACCAAACAGGGAGTTTTGATAAATCATGGAAACCTGAAAAAGGAGAGAAAGAGAGTTTGTATGGGAAAGTGAGCTTGCGTGGAGAGAGAATCAGAGAGTGGATGGAGTTTCATAGAGTGAGAAATTGCAATGAGTCCTTCAAGGACATGTAAGTAAAAAAAGAGTGGTTCTGATGCCACTACTGGTGCACAAAGTTTTTTTTTTTTTTTTTTTTTTTTATGGGAACTTTGTGCACAAAGGAGTGGCACCAGACTTTTCTGTAAAAAAAAACGAGACAAGCTGATCCTCGTAGTTGTTTCGCCAATTTTTTTTTTTTTTTTACAAGATAGAATTTATTGTATAGTCTAATTTAAGTATATATATCTATGTGAAACTCTCTCTTAAATACTTGAAATCTGGCTTCTATCCCTCGTACTTCACAAATATTTATACTTTGTAGAGTAACCGTCGCATCAAAAAAATGTGCGTGCAGCGGTGTTTTTAGTTTAATTTTAGTACTCGTTGTGAAATGAGGTGTCCCACATTTCCAAAGTTGAAATGACATGTCACGATGATGAGTAGGACCCTGCTATATTTCATGAATCAAATGTGATCAAGGGCTAAGGTGCCTATGAATGTGAATGTAATGATGTTTATAGGCGAAGTTTACATTGAAGTTTATTAGAGAGTGTTTGATAATTTGGTTAGGTTAGCTACCACGTGGCCACACCTACCCGATTGTTTGAAATGGACAAATTAATAATTTGAAGAAGAAATTTGATGATTATTAGAAGTGGTTGGAATCAGATCTGCAACCAAACTGTTGAAAAAAGAAAAGACTAGTCTCACTCTCAATCCTAACAAAACCGAGTGTTTCTTTCTAATATAAATAACAAGAAAAAGAGATTCCATCAAAAAATAAAAAAGACACTTGTTTAATATGGCTATATCTATACTTTTCATATACATATACATAGGACAAAATTTAACTACAAAATTGATTGTAGTCTAAAACTACAATTTCACTTAATAAAATAAACATTATTTCATATTTTAAAAATCTTATCGTTGAATAGCATATTCTTTACACTCTTAATACACATGTTAAATTTTGTATCAATCAGATATTATTTGTCCATATATATATATATATATATATATATATAAAATAAAAAGCTCTAATTCTTTCTAAGATTTGATCATAAAACCTATCTCAACCTCACTGCCACAATCAAGGACAGTGGCATGTAATTTTAACATAAAATTAGGCACCATAAGCCTCAATTTGCTGTAAGCTAAAACCTCATCATGCAACTTATGATTTGAGAACTACAAATAATGTCAGTATTTACCAACAAAACAACAATTTGAATTGATAGAATTTCACTAACAATGCGGCACACCTGTAAAATCATCTCCTGTGTCAAATAAGAGAAACTATATATATACAATGTTTTCACATTTGCATCTAAGAGACCAGAATAATCTATGATTACTTGGTAAGAAAAAATTCTTTAACATAATCACCTACATTAACAGACTAAACAAAAAAATACAAGACATCCAAACTGCATCTTATAATTCAGATTACAAAGCTGAAATGACAAAACTGCATGAATGAGACAGGAAAATAAAATCTTTTTTTTTTTTTTGATAAGTAAGAAAATCTTATAGCAGCCATGGACCAAAGGCTTAGACAGACTATTAATCTAAGTACATTGCATGGATGTACAACAGTTCAATCGTAGGATGGAGCCAGACATTCATCAACCATATCCACAAGATTTGGATTTTCAAGTGCTGCTGCCACCCGTTCTTTATCATTTAGTTGTTTGTTAACTGCATATACCAAGAGGGAAAAAAACCCTACATGAATGTCATTTCGTAGTGTCATAATTTCTACGACATATTAAGTGAGCATACAAGAAAATGCTAACATATTTTAGCAACATCAATAACAATAGTCCTAGATTCTATTCTCACGGTTTTTTTTTTTTTTTTTTTTTGCCTTGATTTTCCCCCAAAATTTTAATGTTTAAGCATTTTAAAACACCACGATTTATAGCCCTGCTCTCAAACTCCTCTTCTTCATAAAAAATCTACAAATTAGTAGAGACAGTCTTCCAAGGACCATGGAACTTTGGATCACTAAAGGTTCAAACATATCTATATTGTATGGACCCCCTTGGCCCTAACGTGGGTCAGCCCTTGGTGGTTATAGAAGTAATTGTCTTTTTAGTCAGTCCACTTATACTTCAATAAGTTCCTGTTTGTTTCAACTTTCCCAGCCCAAAAAGCCTGTTTTGAAAAAAGCAAATGTCCAAAGCCCGTTTGGTTAGTATAAAACGCAACTTTTTGAATTATGAAGAGAACACGCAAGCCATAAAAGGAGCTCAGAAAGTGTTTAAAGTATTAATTATCATGTGTGTTTTAATACAGTGGGTTTAGTTTTCATCAAAAAACAGTTTTCCCTGTGGAAAATAAATGTGTCTATTTGTTGCTTATATAAAATGATCATCTTCATTCTATGATGGTTCTTGACTACCCAACAGTGATGATTTAACCAATCCAGCCTTTCTGTCACAAAATGAAGGTCTACACAGTGGAGACCTTTTAAAATAGAAAAATGTTAACGAATACCCTAAGGGTATTTGTTAGTGAACCATTTTAAGAATGTTTTTATGGGAAAAGAAAAAAAAAAAGCAATTAATGTCTTGATAGCTTTTTCTATTTCCAATAAAAATGATGTCAAAACTTTCCTAAAATGGTTTGTTAACAAATTGCCCTAAGAGCACCCGTTAACATGACTTAAAATATTGGACAATTTGACTATAGAGTATACTTTTAACTTAACAAGTATTGCTCTTTAAAGAGCTAAAAAATAGAAAGATGTAATTGATCCTGCAAATATGAGGTAACAGACTTTGCAATAAGTTCATCTCAGCAAACAATAAGTTTTTGGTTGTTTTGTAGTTTATATTTAATTTCTTTTGTGTAAGAATTAGAATTTCAAGAGATTTTGCTTTTAAGTGTACAAGTATACAGATAAGGCACTTCTAAAAGATTGTTTAATTTTTTTAACCTTTTTTTTTTTCCAGAAGTTATTCATGGTAAATTGATGATACCATTGTTCTTTCCAGAAGAGTAGCAATACAAAAATGTTTTGTTACCATAGAGCGGGGAGCATATATTATTGCCAAACCCATCCTCCCTAATAAGTAGATAAGAGCCTCCCAATTTATATAGTCATAAGCTTTTTCAATGTCCAATTTGCATATCACTCCTGGGATTTTGCTCCTCACACACACACGGCTGTCTACACAGTCATTAGCAATGAGAACTGAATCTAGAATCTGTCTACCACCCACAAAAGCATTCTAAGACTCAAAAATAAGCATATCTAAAACATAATAGAATGAAGATGATCGGCCTAAAATCTCTAAACCATCGAGTAAGTCCTTGTTTCCAAGTCTATGAAATGCTATATAATGAGCAGGCATACAAGTGAACTTCAATAGCAATATTGGTATATTGCGTCTTTAAATTATATGATATTGACATTAAGGGCCCACGCAATAGACTAGTATTTCTTTACAAGTAAGGATTTAAAAAAGCACTTCAAGAGAGTAGACATGACTGGGATTTAGATAAGCGGAATAGCATGTTAGCTTGGCAAACATGGCTCTACATACCATGCATTAACTTGTTAAGTAATAGATCCATAATCTAAGAACCACATGTAGATAATCATGCACATGCTAGCAAGAGAGAGAGAGAGAGTGATTACCTGCAGACTCGGATGCATGAGATCCAGGGGCAACCCTAATATCAACCTAAACAAAAATTTAGAAAGAGTTGTAATGAGGTAAATCTTGCATGTAGCACAGGAGATTCAAAGCCCAGTTCAAATTTCATATAAACAAAAAGATAAAAAGTAACAAAGACACGGTTTACATAAATTATGTTCCAAATTCAAATATAAACCATTAAGTGGCATCAATGTATCACTAAATGATAATTGTGGGTAAATGCTCACATAAGGATATACAAGTCAAACAACAACACCTGTAGGACCCACGGTCTATGAGTGGAATGGGCTCATGAGATATCGCCTCATGTGTACATCATAGTACTTGAACTTATCTCACTCCATGTATGTTTTAAGACATTGGTCCTCATATCATTTAAATCTATAACATCTAACATTAATTACATACATGTATCCAAAAATAGTAAAACAAAATCTTAGTTACACACACTTGTGGCTTTGATCCCATGACTTAACTCTCCAGCCATTTTTATGGGAGAAAGAAGTGTCATTTGAGCTAGAGCTTATTGGATAAATATCAAGCATTTTGCAGTTAAATGTGCAAAGCTAACAATCTTGCAGACTGTCCATTGTTTAAAGCTAACACTGCAGATCTTACACTGTTTCTAAGGTGCTTGTTACACTCTATGCATGCATTTGTTATCCATATATTTCTACTTAGAAAGAGCCATCAACCCATTCATCAAAGATAAAAGACCAACAAAAAAAAAAAATTTTTTTTTGATAGGTAAGAAAAATTTATTGAAAAAAGACTACTTCATGCAGAAAAAAACAAAGCAGCCAAAGAGTACAAAAAGAAAGAAAAAAGGATAATAACAAAACTAGGTATAAGAAAGAAGAGAGTCTATAAACATCGGGAGGGAATCACTAGTTGTGAGTTCCCAAGCCCAAGACTAGTCAAATAAAGAGCCAGCAAAAGAGGCAAGAAGCTGATTTGCCACTCTCCACATCTTCAAACATGCGGTTATTGCGTTCCCTCCAAATGCACAACATTAAACACAACCTTTGGCCCAAACATAGGCAAAGTCTATCAATCTTATGCATTAATCAGCTTATTTAGAGCAGTGTACAAACCTGTCAAACTCTTACCACCACCCCCCCCCCCCCCCTCTCCCCACACCCAAATAAAAAACATTTGGCCCAAAGGAAGCGTACAAGTATAAAATCTCTAATGTACTGATTCTCTATTACTGGTCTGTGATTTGTTAAACTGAAAGCTGGTTCTACATGTTCATGCAAAATAACTTAAGGAATTTTAAAAATGAAAATGAAGGTATGAAGTCCTAATATTCCAAAATACATTCACTTGTGTGATGAATGAACAATTTGTCAACAAAGTTCACAATATGGAAATAAGGTCGATACCTTGTAACGAGAGGGCAAGCTCCTCAAAAGTTTTACTCGCAAGCAAAGACCAATAATTGTTGCCATACTACAATGTTCAACTGTGGGAGTAAATGTGATCCTAAAGCAAAGCACCCTTTTTATTAGAATGAGGAGAAAAGAACACAATCAACAAAAAATGCATTATAGGATCAAGAATAAGTTAAGAGAGAATATTGTCACTACCTAACATAACTTTGCTGGTCATCTACTTCGATTGCATCTTCTGTTATTACTTTGAGCTCCTCCAAAGAGTATGGATGCTCTGGGTCTTTTATATCTCTTACATGATTTAAGAATGTTAAGGAGAAAAGAAGAAGAAGAAGAAGGAATAACTACACACACATAATTAGATGCAAAATGAACTTGTACATTCTCTTCCATATCATAACCAGAAATGAGTGATCAACTTCAGAAAGCATCTTAGGAACTACGATGTTCAAAAGAAAATGGAATATAAACATATTTATTTTTAAGTTCAGCATTTATTAATTCAGAACTTAAATTTTAACATAAGATGTCAAGCATCCAATAATAACATGTTTAGCTGATGCCGAAACCATATTTTATTTACTTGTTAAGTATCAGCTTACATACACACATCTATATGGCTGTAAACCTAAAGATGATTGTATGAAAAACGAAAAAAAAAAAAAACACATGGAACCAAAATCAAGTATTATTTGTTTGCACCAACATGCATGAGTGTGGGCGTGCATGTGTGTGAGAGAGTCAAAAACCAAGTATTATTTATTTCATTTCATTTCCATGTCAAAAGTAGAGGAACTAATTCCCAAAGTAAGCTCAAAACAACTCAAAAAGCAAAAAAAAAATTGTGTCCATCCAATCCCATTTCCCTAAACACAACTTTTGATATTCCTCTATAATAAGTACTTTTAAAAGTACATAGACCATACCAAAATAATTGAAGAGAAAGGATATCAAAAACTTCTTGTTGGTCAATGGGTTCGACAGCATACTCTTCCACAGCAGTTGGCACGCTTCGTGGCCGACGCTCTTTCTTCTCATACACAATTGGGTTTGCATTTATTAATTCAGAGACCATTTTCCCACTACTCTGATTAACAATAACCTTTAATCAACTTCTCATTTACAGAGCATTACCAAAAATGTAAACTATAAATTCATGATCAGAAATCAATTTCAATATTACATTATCGACATTTTACTTAATTAAATACACACCCTTTTAGTTACATATTCTAGGAGTACACTAATGAACCATGAAAAATGTAAATTTACCAAGCCAAACATATAATTTATTAATTTCAGTAGTCACACTCAATCACATAATGTATTAAAAACCTTTTTACCAAGCCAAATAAATACCAATAGTATCACATGCATGCATACATAATATTCATGAAAGTAACTGAGTTGCTAACATAAATGTTCATGAACTCAACAAGAGTCCTAAAACAGAACACTGTGTCCCTTCCAGTATAATCCTCAATTTATCATCTTTTACTTTTTATATCTTATTTGATCCCACTGTGGATATCACAGTGGTTCATGTTACTTCAAACCTACACAATAGGCACAACATTTGTTTTTGATAAAGTAGGGAACCTTTCTAAAGAAGACCCCCTTGGACTCGCCTCTAACTAGTAAAACCTATGGGCAACTGACCCCACCTGCTAAAATCAGTTAGCAGGTAATCGAGAGGTATTTTCTCCTGATGGGCTTAGTAGACAAAATGATCAAATTTTCTAGGAAAGAGAACAACTTACACATTCAATTCAACCTAAAAATCAAACAAACTATTTTCATTTTGATAAGTAATAAACGTTAATAAAAAAAAACTCAGAGTACACCATGTACACAAGTTGTGTACACAGACACAATGACATTAAAACAAAAAGAACAAGTATCAATAGAAAGATATCATCCAATCATACAGCTAACTTAACAGCAAAGACTTCAACATATCCACAGCAACCTCATTGTATTGAAGGTCAACTATTCCTTTATTGCCAAGGGTCCACATATGGCAAAGCAAAAGAGATTAAATCTTGTCTATCCTTCAATCCTCTAAAAATAGTGTTAATAACCTCTTAGCATATGAATTTCCAAATTTGAGCTTCTCAGAATATTAAAGAGAGGTAAACAACAACCTTTACTCATAGATAAGAGCAATATATCCATAGAACAATATTATTGAGTAAATCATTTTGTCATTAAGACCTAAACACAAAATAAAAAGTGGCATACCAACAATAAGATAGCATAAACACACACACACACACACACACACGAAACAAAATATTTTTTCTTGTCACGGGTATGAAACTCCTAAATAGAAACCATTAAAATAAAGTTAAACACCTTTTTCCCCTCTGAAATAAAGGGTAAAGCGGCAGCCAGACATGGAGAACAACAGAAGCCATTAGAATCAAGATGAACATTATAGAAACTTAAGTCTTAACTAATGTAGTACAATGTTATTTCTTTACAGACACAAATAAGAATCAAAGTGCTAATCAGCCCAATAATAAGGGATTGGGCACCGGGATACAATAATTGAAAGTTACCGGTTCAAAGCACTGTAGATATTACTATATTAGCAATCAAAAGCATTGTAGTAGATTAAGAACATGATAGGGAAAACCCCTTTACACACTTTTGATATGTTTCAACATGTACTTGGAAAAAGGTTATATATTACCTTAAAATTGGCAAGTATATATCATGTAGCTTAGAAAGAAAGCTCAAAAAACACAACACAAGCCTTATTACTATCTGAATACATTAGAATTCATGAATCAAAAGCAAATATAATTAAAATTTCAGGTAGAAAGAGTAATCTTCTATACCAGTTATTGATAATTTGTATTCAAGCCCAATAATAGGCGGGTAAAACGTGATTTTCCATTTCGTGTTTTCAATATAATACGATGCCAACGCAAAAAGGAAGAGATTTTTTGGCATATTAAAATTAAAAAGTTGGGATCTCTTAAAATTTCCACAAAACACAAGGTACAAACTTTCCTATCCTAAGTTTTAGAAACATATTCGTGATCAAAACCCAAAAAAAAAAAAAAATGAAGTAATTCCAAAATGAAAAATTGAGATAACCTGAAATAGAGAATTTCGAGAAAACCCAGTAAGTATATCAAACTTTGTTTGAGGTTCGGTGGTTCTTCCTCGTGTCTCGGAGTGGGAGTGCCGTTGCTGTTTCTTTCAACTCAACTTTGTAAGTATGCGTTGCGTGTGCATCTACTCTTAGTACTCTAAGGGTAATTCTAGCGGACCCTTTTTTTTTTTTTCTTTTTTTCTTGTTTTTCTTTTTTTATATATCTATTAGTAGGCAACCTGCTATACCAGGTTATCAAAACATTACATTTGAGCTCATCAAAAAAAAAAAAAAAACATTACATTTGAGGGTATCATCTTCACATTGCACAGTACCAATATCACATATAATTATACTTTTGTCACATTTGGTAGTTCTTTCATTTTTTCTCACATTTGATGATATCATCCTCACATTGTGCAGTACCAACATCACATGTGACCGTATTTTTGTGTAGTACCAACATCACATGTGATTGCATTTTTTTTCTCACATTTGATAGTATCACATTCGGTGGTTCCCTTATTTTTTTTCTCATATTTGATAGTATCATCCTCACATTACGCGGTACTAACATCACATGTGACTGTACTTTTGTCACATTCGGTGGTTCTTTTATTTTTTTCTCACATTTAATGGTATCATCCTCATATTGTGCAGTACCAATATCACATGTGATTGTATTTTTGTCACATTCAGTGGTTCCTTTATTTTTTCTCACATTTGATGGTATCATCCTCACATTGCGCAGTACTAACATTATATGTGGTTGTACTTTTGTCACATACGGTGGTTCCTTTAGTTTTTTCTCATATTTAATGGCACCATCCTCACATTGTGCAATACTAACCTCACACGTGACTGTATTTTTGTTACATTCGGTGGTTCTTTTATTTTTTTCTCACATTTGATGGTACTATCCTCACATTGCGCAATACCAACATCACACGTAACTGTACTTTTGTCACATTCGATGGTTCCCTTTTTTTTTCCTCACATTTTATGGTACCATCCTCACATTACACAGTACCAATATCACATGTGACTGTACTTTTGTCGCATTCAGTGGTTCTCTTATTATTTTCTCACATTTTATGATACCATCTTCATAACACCCTAAATCTCTTTTACACCATGCTGCCAGAATTGCAATGACATTCACCACTCCCAACTCTATCATCATAGCCAAAAAATAAAGTCTAAGAACTCATTAATCAAAAAAATATTTAGTTAGCAAAGCCATACTCTAGCTTGATGCACTGTAAGTGCTAACTCTGTTTCACTTGGATGAACTGAGCCATGACATTAGACATCATTTTAAGAGATAAATAAATAATTACATACACGAAGGCAATGTGCTAAGAAAGACTCAATAGCTATGTCAAACGTCTAAAATTTCCTATTGCAGAAAATGAAGTCTAAGAACTCATTAACCAAAAAAACATTTAGTGAGCTAAGCCATATTCTGGCCTTATGCACTGTAAGTGACAGCATTGTTTTACTTGGATGAACTGAGCCAGGACATTAAGCATCAATTTATAAGATAAATAAATAATTACATACACTAAGGAAATTTGTTGAGAAATTAAGATAAACTTCAACTAAACATTTTTAACGTGGTTATCTTAAGAGATTTTTTGAAAATATTTTGAGTGAAGAGAACATTAAGGCAAATTGTGTAATTGACTTCTATAAATAAACTCTTCATCACCAAATCTACAAAGCATACATGACACTTTTACCAACTCCACTTTAACAACACAGCAAAGGAAAAAAAATTATAGAATAAAAAAAATGTGAAGGACTGAACTGTTGACACAGAAGTAATATACAAAATCATTTGACAAACGCTATAAATTAGCAAAGCAACTATCAACTAAGGCTTCCTAAGTCATATGCAGCTGCCATGGGAGTAAACCCAAGCAACAAAACCAACAAACAAAATAAAAACTGTAGATCGAAAAAAAAATGTGACGAAAATATATATATATATATATATATATATATTTATATATATAGAATATCTAATTTGCAGTTGTTGCAAAACATTGCAATGACTAGCATTTGGAAGTGATTAGAAAAATTAGTATTTGAAAGAAATGAACAAGATAAAAATAAAAGATAACATCATTGCTAACATAGAGAAAACAATCAAAAGGTTGGAAGAGGAGAACAATGCAGCAAAAAGATCTATAATTCCAAATACATATATATCAGCCCACTCATATATATAACATTATGTTAGGCTTCCGTAACTATCTATCAGCCCACTCATTCATCAAGATATTGAAATATAATAGGCTCATCAGTGAATCAACTTACTCTGATTCTCAATCTTGGCAAACTTGACCAAACATGAGATTCCTATAATGGATCCCCCATCTTTAGCGTACTCCAAGAATAAACAGAAGCATATTACTACAAGTGTGAGTGCTCCCCACTATATCTGTCATCCGCTCACCTAGGAAACCCCATTTTCATCCCAATAATATGCCTCCAAAGATCTTTCCTCCCCAAATACTACGATCATTTGCCAACGAAGCTTGGTTATAGGTACTTAGCTTCCTTATTCCAAACACTTCAACTTAGAAGGACAACAAGCAAGTTCCCAATCCACCAACTGAAATTTGAATTTCTCATCTATAGCACCACTTAAGTCCACTGTAATTTTTCCAGCTATTTATCCACGCAAAGGATTTGTAAAAAGACTAGAGAAAGGAAAAAAGTAGATAAATTGGATGTCTGACGGGGGCATGACTTTCTATCTCTTTTTCTTCCTTCCATGTACAGAACTGACTTCTATCTGTCACTAAATTTCAATTTAGCTATTTTTGAGTAGTTAAAGTACCAACTGACAATATTTTGAAAATTCAAGCTATAGTACCATGTTAAAGAATGCCAGGGATAAGTATAACTTACCTGAGAGAGGACTTACGGGGACATAATGCTATAACAATCTCTTAACCTTTTTATTTTAATTTAATTAAAATAACAGTATTTGTATTAAGGAACAAGACTACTAGTTCTTGTTGTACAAATGTTTGAAGAAGTCGGAACCTTCCCCTAGCCAGACATGAAACTCATTTACTCTACGAGCCCAATCTACCAACTGAATTGCCACTATTACATTTTGTTACAGGCATAGTTAACAGACCCTCCCATTACAACAAATTTTATTTTTTATTATTATGCTTTTTTATATTATTTATTTGGTGGTGGTGGTCCTGGTGGGGGAGAATTATGGTAGAGCAATCATGGGTATTGAAATTTTGTTTCTCAAATAGGAGGAAATTCCAAATCAACTTTCAAAACAAAGTTAATAAACAACACCCAAATCTCCTATCAAAATAATGAAAATAAAAACCCAAATTAATTAATAGATTAGGGATTACTAACAATGAATAAAACTAAAGACAAATCATGCGTTGATAGTCAAAGAAACTTTAATAATCTGTATATTAGTAGTAAAATCAACTTTGTCTGAGAGAAAGAGAAAGAGAAAGACAAACCTATTTCAAATATCGTCGCCGGGCAGAGAACGGCCGATATTGTTTCTTCTTTGGGTTTTGTTTAGCTGCCCTGGGTTCTTGTGGTTGATTAGTAAGAGAAGAAGCTAATACAAGCCAAATTCTGGGTTCTTTAGATAAACCGAATCGAAAGCGTGATATAGTGTCCGAAGCGTGATAAAGAGAAAGAAGCGTGATAGAGAGAATTCTGTTTTTGGGAAGGAGAACACAGTGAATACTGGATTGTAAAAAATGAAGCTAACGGTAGACGAAGAAGAAATGATATAGATAGCTGATGAAGGCAGAAGAGAGGAGATTGAGAGTTGCTCGCTCAGCTTGATTGGTAAGTTCCTCACATGCAAGCCTTTTAACAAGAAGGCTGCAAAAAATACATTGAAGAAAGCTTGGGGTTTGGAAGATGGAATGCAGATTGTGGAGGTAGGTTCAAATCTTTTCCAGTTCAAATTTAACCCTGAATTAGACTTGGAAAGGATTCTCAAAGATGGGCCCTAGACGTTTGACAACCAAATGCTATTGCTCACGAAATGGAGGAAGGGTATGAAGGCAGATAATGTTGGGCTCAACCAAGCTTCCCTTTGGGTCCAGATATAGGGTGCCCCTTTCGACATGATCTCAACTCGAGTGGCCACCGAGGTAGGAAGCCATTTGGTGAAGTGGCGGAGGTAGAACGTCGGCGGCCGAAGCAAGGTGAAGCAAATTATTTTATGGGAGTCAAGGTTGCTTTACCGATTTCAAAGCCATTACGCCGAGGTGGGTTCATAGCAGGTTCTAATGGGGAACGTTCTTGGATAACTTATAAATACGAGAGACTACCCATGTTTTACCACTTCTGTGGGCTACTCAAGCATGATTTTGCGCCATTGTGCGAGTCATTTTTCGGCAACCAGGAGTGGAGGAGATGTGGAGTTTCAATATGGAGATTGGCTTAAAGCTACAGGGGGCATATACTGTTCGCCGCCAAATTGAAAGACGAAATGCAGTAATGAGCCAGATCTCGAGGAAGAAAACAGGGGTAATAACGATAAGAGGCAAACGTCACTGGTTCAAACCGAGATAGCGGCGGAGATGGGGAGTAAAGGGAGAAACCCTACGAAGAAGGAGAGAGTCAAAAACGGAAACAGCGAGAATCATGGAGATGAGGCTTTACAAAATCCCACAATTATTGCTGTTGAGAAGCTGAATAAGGAAAGCGGCGGAGGGAATGGCATTGAAGAGAGTAACATAAACATAATTTCAAATATGGATGCCATGCTGGAAGTGCAATAGGTTGAGCAAAGGGACGTTCCAATACAAACAGGGCCACTTAACCAAAAGGCCAAGCCCACTTGGGTGAGATTACGTCGCATGGATTGTAGGCCAAAGGAAACAAAGGCTAGTGAAAAAATAAGTGCCCTGGGGAAAAGGGTGGCTTCGCAGATGTTGGATGAAGACAATAACAGAGACGATAAGGCACAACCTGGTAAGAGGGGCAAGGCAGAAGCACATGATGAAAACTCTAAGAAAATATTGGCGAGGGTGGACTACTGCCCTTGCCGGGAACAATGAAGATATTAAGCTGGAATTGCCAAGGGCTTGGGAACCCTTGGACAGTTCGAAACCTTCACAGTATTGTGAGGGACCAAGGACCCATGGTTTGCTTTTTAATGGAAACTAGACTAGACAAGGAGGGTTTGAAGGAATGGTGTGGTAATTTATCGTTTCAGAACAGTTTTGTAGTGAAGTATCCGAACACAGGTGGTGGGTTAGCATTACTTTGGAAGGATTGCATCAACTTGGATGTTGTCAACTATACGGCCAACCATATATTGGCCAAAGTAGTGGAAGAGGATGGTTCGGTATGGTTCCTAACCGGGTTTTATGGGTGGCCTGAAGCAGCTCAGAAGGCTAAGCCATGGAGTTTGCTTCAACATATTGCACATTTATGGATGGACCGTGGGTGTGTATTGGTGACTACAATGCGGTGCTAAACTCGACGGAGAAGCTAAGCAAGAGACCGGTCCAAGGCAGCCAAATGAATACTTTCCGTGTGGCATTGGAGCATTGCCATCTTGAGGATTTGGGTTTCAGGGGATATGATACACTTGGAACAATAAACGGCCTGGTGAAGCAAATACAAGAGTGCGTTTAGATAGGTCCACAGCTACTGCTGATTGGAGGGCGAAGTTTCCCTGAGCACAATTTACCACCTGTCAACTCATGCCTTGGATCATCTACCCATCTTGCTGCATGTTTAAAGTTCAAAAAAATGGTACAAAGGTCGGAAGGGATTCAAGTTCGAGGAAGCGTGGTTGTTGGCAGGGGGGTGTGATAAGGTGATTAAAAATGCTTGGAGCAAAGATGGGGTAGGGGCTACGGGTTTGGAGTTGGCTAGACAGAAAATAGTAAGTTGTGCCATGGATTTACAAGCTTTGGGAGCTCCACATACTCATCCAGATGTGGAGGAGATAAAAAGGCTCCAAAAACGTATTGAAGTATTGAACTCGGAGGCACTTGATGAGGAGAACAAAGCTGAATATTTGGAGACCTGCAAGCAACTCGATGCCTTGCTTCTTAAACAGAATGTGTATTAGGCTTAAAGATCGCGGATCAATTGGACGAAACATGGAGACAAAAACACGAAATTTTTCCACTCAAAAGCATTTCAACGATGAAGACGAAATTGGATCATGGGTATCAAAAATTTAGAGGAGGTGTGGGTGGAGGAGGAAAAGGATATTGCTAAGGTGGCATTGGAATACTTTGAGAATTTATTTCAGGCAGGAGCATGTGATAAAATGGATGAGTGTTTAGATGTTGTAACTCCAAAGGCAACTCCAAATATGCAGCAAATCTTATCACAAGAATTCAGTGCGGAAGAAGTCAAAACAGCTTTATTTTAGATGGGACCAGCAAAAGGGCCTGGACCCGATGGTATGAATGGTTTATTTTACCAAAAATTTTGGCATATTGTGGGTGATATGGTGGTGAATGTTGTTCTGGATTATTTAAATTGTGGTCACATGGTACCTGAAATAAATTATACTCATATTGTTCTAATACCCAAAATAAAATCTCCCCAAAAAATTTCTAATTTTAGACCCATCAACTTGTGTAATGTTATTTACAACATTATCTCTAAGGTGTTAGCCAATAAATTGACGCAGATTCTTCCTGATATTATTTCCCCAACCCAAAGTGCATTTGTACTAGGCCGCCGCATCACTGATAATGTCTTAGTAGCTTATGAAACTCTACACACAATGCATGAGAGAAAAAAGAGAAAGAAGGGGTCTATGGCACTTAAACTTGATATTAGTAAGGCGTATGACTGAGTTGAATGGAATTCTTACATGGTATTATGAAGAAGTTGGGCTTTCCAGAGACTTGGGTGGATAGAGTGATGGGTTGTGTAACTACAACTCATTTTTCAGTTCTTATTAATGGTACACCTTATGGTAATTTTTTGCCATCTAGAGGAC